>BCJC01000003.1:885553-1505443 GCA_001600175.1 Erythrobasidium yunnanense
GCAGATTCATGAAACAGCTAAGCTTTGCATTCTATGCTATGTACGTACAAGGTACAGCACGCGTTTCTAGCCATTCCTTAAGGTGCGATGGAAGACTGAGATAAGCGGCCTCACGCATGTCGTCCCAGACATTCAGCTCTTTTCCAGCTATCAAATCGTTAAGATCAAGCGAGCTTTCTGCCATACTATAGCCTGCCAAACCTTCACTCCAGTACTTGTGCCCAAGGAAGCTGTCAATGCTCCTGCAACTGGAGGTCTCGCTCAACATCGAATCCAGCATATCGAAGAGTAAATTTGCCAAAGATGTAGGCAGACTGGGTCTATTGCTGGATAGCATCTCGAGCAAATCTCCCTTGGGTTTTCTGGAACAGTCGTGGCCTCCCATCTACAACAGAGTTCAGCCAGCTTCACAGGAAAGTGGAGCCCGCCGCCTACCGAAGCGTTTAGCATCAAGGCTGCCAAATGCTGGATATCCATCCCTTGTTTCTCTCTCCTACCACACATGTCTATCAGTCTGACGGAAAAGTCCGGCATCAAGAGTGCATTCTCCACTTTCAAATCCCCTGAAGAGTAGCCCTTGGCGTGGAGAGCTACGAGACCTAGCAGAATTTGGGCTGAGATATACTTGACGAAGATTGCAGGCAATTTATTAGCCCCTCTGGTCTTGGATGGCCCAGTAGCCTGCAAAAACGGAAGGTTTCGCGTCAATGTAGATTCGTTCCTGCACGATGGCTGGTCGTTACCATCTCCAACTCTGCAAGGCTACAGACTCCGACCTCCATCACCAGGATATCATCTCCCTCTACTGAATCTGGCCAGCCTCGAACAAGAAACGGTGATGCCAGACTGCTCATTATAGCTCTTTCGGTCGCAAACTGTGCCAACGTATCATCATCCGTCCAATGGGTATCCGAAGTCGCAAGCTTTAATGCCACTTTGTTTGGTAAAGCGCCTTCATTCTGCATTGGGGGTTCCGCCAGATAGACATGGGAAGAGTCTGAGTACAAGACGTGTCACCATACAACTGAAGAATCGGAAGGCTGCACCTCACAGCCATCGCCTATCTCCTGGAGCAGTCTGAACCCTCTCAGCTCCGTAGGAAATGTCTTCACCGGGTCCGATAGTCTGGACATATCTGGCTCTTACGCCTCGATTTTGAAGGCAAAGAATGAAGATGCTGCTAGACAAGCCGATGCTCTCTGGGACCAGTTGGCAAAGTATGCTCCCTTTGTTCAGCAATTTGGCTGTCTTTGGTTGTCGGTCGCTAGCAGGCATTGCATGTCATCACTACATCTACAACACTCTCTACTCCGCCAGTTACCTGACACTAACGATCCTAGCTACTGTACCCCATCCTCGTCTTTCTTTCAGATGGTCCGGCTCCTCTAAGTACCTTTCACGTCAATGCTAGGCTAATCTGAAGGGAGACGCACGACAAAGGTTGCAATGGACTCTGACTTGCCAGAGGGCGGCCGACTGCTTCTATCGCTTAGACGCCAAAGCAAGACCACTAGAAGACACTGGTCAACCAGGAAGCCGACATTATGTCACCCGCTCCAAGCCGTCACCAGAGCTTAGGGTCCTCGAGCTTATCAGGCAGTCGGCAGCGTACAGGGTCGATGTCTTCGACAAGATCGATCAGCAGCAACATGATATCGACAAGGAGAACAAGCGCAGGTTCGTAGATGGAATGCTCTGCTGGGCGTAAGCTGATCTTGAGTCAGCTTCAGCTCCACTTCCAGCTTTCGTACTGGGACGAGAGAGAGCAAGCGCCCTCTTGCATAAAAGACCTGCCCGTTCAAAGCCATTGGTCGAATGGGACGTGCGCTCACACAACAGGCTAGCTTTCGAACACTCACATCGAAAAGGCCTCAAGACTGCGATGGAGACTCTTCGAGACAATATAAGGCGCTTTTCGTGCCTGCCGCAGCCTTTACGCAGACTGACACTGGAATCAGGTGTTTGCGAAGTGGTGGTAATATTGCTGAGTGCACTGCCAAGTCGCATGACGGATAGGAACGGTATCTCCTAAGAGATGTATTGGACGAGCACGGTGCTCGTGTGGGAGTTTAGCGACATCTATTTTCAAGCCAAAGATGCAGCTGCTGTGTAGCTAGGAGCTTGTTGTAACCGCCTACGCTGCCGCCAAGGAAGGTTCACCATCATCTCGATGCAGCGTTGATCAGGCATGCACCTCTCTTGTAGGACCGCCTTTGGTGCTTGACCTTCCATGGCACTGAAGTGCGCCGTTCAACCGCCCTTCATCGTATATTGCGTTTGTCCTCCGAGACCATTGTGCTTGGCCTTTCATGTCACTCAAGGGATGCTTGGTAGTCCAGTGACAATGGCTGTCCCAGGGTATAAAGCGCGCCTGTTGTCCGTCATCCTTGTCTCTCATCAACACAAGATTTTCACAAACCAGCTTTGAGAGTTTGGAGCCAAGAAAGCAAGCATGTCTGAGTCCTCATCCCAAAGAAAGATGTCTGGGTCCTCACATTCATCTCAATCCTCACGATCGTCTCCATCGTCTCAACCTAGGAAGCCGGCAATTGGCGCAAATGGGGTCACCAAGCTCCAGCGACCTCCTTTCTACTCAAGAAACACCTGTAGGTACCAATCAGTGCAACAGTACACGAGGATACGATACTAATACCTGCTTTAGCGTTCCAAGGTGTTGCCACCTACGGCCTTGGTCTGGAGAGGGCAGGAGCCATCTTGGCCAAACCGCCTGCTAAGTCGCGGCCCCGTCCCATGGCTCGCAATCGCACCGAGTCGGACGATGAAATGCACTTGAGATGGTTCCTGGAAGAAGAGCGAGAGAAGCGTATGCTCATCATGAAGTTCTTACGCATGAACGTGGAGCTCTGGAGTTCTATGTCCGACAAGTCAACGCGCAAGATGTTGCTCCTCTTGGCAGTATGCCAACCAATCACGAGGATCTTGGCTGAACTGCCCACCCGTGGCAAGGACAGTAGCACGGAAGAAGTTGAATGGGAGAGTACTCTTCTCGTATGGGAATTATCGACTATCTATTGGTGGGCCCTGAGCTTGGCCGCTCGCAAGTAGACGGCATGTAACAGCTTCCGGATTTGGCCGTATTTCGTTAAGCATTGCAATCGATCTTTATTATCCGAAATCCGAAGTGTTCCTGCTTCGTGTCTTTTGATTTCGGCGAGTCATCACGGAACTTTGTCTGCCGGAGAGCCATCTTGTTGAACAGCTAAGATAGACGTGAGAGCAGCCTTGAGATTGGCATCCCCGAAGCGTTCATCCGGTATTGGCACGCATGCTATATTCATCTCCTGCATGTATATGCATCAGTAAGCTTCACTAGACTGTTTTCAGCTTGACTTACCTGAAACTTGTCAAGATCGACAGGTACCTTGCCATTTTCTAGATACACAAGGTGAGTGACATAATCGCAAGGGGAGAAAGCATGCATCTTCCTCGACGGTGACGGCTGCGACTGCTGGTGGTAAAGCGGAAGGCTTGCGATTCCTCCATTGAGATGGTTCGTCACAGCTTGAACCTGCGTACAAGCTGATGATCAGCATGAAAACAACTTGGCAAGATGGTGAGCTCACGAAGTCCACAGCCGTCAGACCTTCGCTCTCCCTGTCGAAAGTGGCATTGAGGAGCAGCATTTTGACTTTCAGCTTTGACGACATGGCTATAGCGCTGCCCACGCCAGTCAGTGCCAGAGGTGGTATCAGACTTGTATACAGCGAGCTGTGAGTACAAGTGAGCGTATGATTTGCAGACGACGGTTTTCTGACCCCTCACCCGCACGAATATACGAGAACCTCGGACGTTGCTAGGCCGTTCAGAAAGGCAGAACTCGGCGCAGGAAAGGTTTCTTGACCGTAGGTGTTGAGATATATTATGCGGGAGATAGGAGAGGGCAGGGTCCTCCAGCTTCCATCATCATCTTTGCTGAAGACTATGTTTCCAGCTGGTTGAAGTCGTTGTCGGTCGGTGCGATTCGTGTCCCAGGATGTTTCGCCGTCATCGACATCTTGCTGATTCATATCGAATGCCGTTCGTGCTATTACCGATAAATTGTCATCATCGTCGATGTCGTTTGAGCTTGTCCGGGAGTGCGAGTATAGGGGTGAATGCACAGCAGGTGTATGTTGAGCACGAGAGACAGGTCTCGATGAAGAGGTGGAATGGCTAGTCGAGGCCGATGCGAGATGCGAGTGTGGTAGCTTTAGGTGGCCTAAGCTGTTGCGTCTCGGATCGCGAATTGGTTGCGCTGACTGGCTAGACGCGTGTTCGTTCCAGGGTAGAGGAGTGGCGGGCGTATAGCTCCCGGCTACAGGCTCGTCGCCGTAGGGATGGTCTTGGCTAGGATGCGAGATCTCGTTTTGGCCGACAATACGGCTTCCATCTGCCAATTCAGCAGCGATCGTAACTAGGGAATTCGTGTTGATGGCAGGGACGACTGAGTAGTCTGTGGAGATACCGCAGACGGAAGAGAACAGGAAGATGGCCGATTGAAGAGAGCGGACGAATAGCTGTGCCCCGGCAAGCCAGAAATTTCCAATGCTACCAGACCTATAGTTGAAGCGCCGCTGCGCCCTCCGCAGACAGGCATGCTCGAAGTGTACTGGAGATGTTCCTCAGCACAATCAAGGACATGGCATATTCAGCCTACCTAAGAAAGCACGAATAGCTTCTCTTCGATCTGTAGGGATATTCCGCCAAAGCTGATGGCTGCCTTCAACTATGTCGAGCCTGAAAGATCACAATCAGAATTGTGTGAAGCCGCGGGCAGCATCGCTCCACGCACCACTCCTGCTTGACGCGAGTGCCATCCTCGTCACTTGGCAAGCGATACGAAAACAAGTCTCTAAGACCTCGCTTGTCTGGCGTGTCTGGGATAAGGCGGACTAGCCTACTCCGTATATCACCTGGCAAATGTAGAAATGTAAGCTTAGATGCGGGATAAGACACGTGTCGCGGAGCTCACCGAGAGACGGTCCTCCAAGTACTCTGCGTGTTGGCCGCAGCATCAGCGAAAGTCGCAGTACCTTCCATATGTTTGCATACCTGATGATCTCGCTGGAGCTACCGCCGTTATCTGACACAGGAAGGATAAAGCGACAGATGGGAAATAGGCCAGTAAAGCTGTCCAGTATTTCATTTGCAGCTGTTCCACCAGATACGACGATGACAGATTGTGCAGAGACGTTGCTTTCTGGAGGTTTATCGCCTTCTTGCATCATAGAAGCGGAGGCGCGATAGCAGCTCTTTCGGACCTTGGCTCTGTCTCCTCCCGGGTGAGATTCAGAGTTATGCAACTTCGAGGAATCTAGCAGTAAAGACAGTGAGTAGCTAGTCGAAAAAGCTCGGGCTGGCGAACAGGGACCAAGGCAAGAGAGAAGGACCGATGTCGCAACGTGGACCTCTTCAATTCATTTACTGTCACTGCATTCCAAATATATATGCTTGCTACAACACGGAAAATCTCGTAAAACTAGGCTCAATATCCGGTAAAGACACTCTAACGACACACCTTCGCAAGCCTATCAAACTACGACGCGACCTGCGCCATCACTTTTGCTAGCAGGCTTTGCAGTACGGAGTACTTCTTGTCCGCAGACAAGCTCATAAAGACCGTCGCGACTGCTTTTCCTTTCGCATCTCTGATCTGTCCAATCTTACCACCGCTATACGCGCCAATGGCCTGTGGAAGAACGGTAGATGCAATGAGTACTCGGAAAATTCCTTGTGGACTGCATTCGGAGGCCGACTCACCGCTCCAGGCAGATTGCCGACTATGAAACCCATCACTGCGCCTGAGCCTGCTCCTACCCACCGCCAGAAAGGTACTGTACGCTCTACTTCTGGTGTAAGCAAATCTTCGAAAACATCGCTGAAGACCTGGTGAGGAAAAAGTGACACGTGGTTCAGGACGGTTCAGATAGAAGGCCGAGTAGGAAGGAGGGAAGTGAAGGGCCAGTAGGCACGAGCGAAGGAAGTGCAGTTGTATGGTAGTCGAGGAAAATGAAGGCCTATAATAGGCGGAATAGAGCTCACATATTCGGCATTTGGCCTTGCGCTCTCGCTTCCTGCTGAGCTTGAAGCATCATCGTCTGCATGGCTAAAGCCAGCTCCTCCTCTACTGAAGAATGACTGGAAGAAGTTCGCCGATGACGAGTCCGAGTTGTCCGCATTCCATCCACCTGGAACTTCTTGACGGGCAGCTCTTTGATTGTCGTAGGCCCGCTTTCGAGCAGGATCGGATAGAACGTAGTACGCGTCGGCTACCGTCTGAAATTTGGCTGTCGCATCTGCTCGTTGCTTTTCTGTCGCGTTCTTGAGCCTATCCGGATGCGTCAAGAGGGATTGCTTCTGTAGAAGCAGAGAATCAGATTCGGCGTCAGTAACTAGTGCATATTACACGCTGTTTCCTGCATGCTCATGGCCCATCGCTTCCTCTAATCAGCTTCTCGCTTCCAGCCTGCTCCTCCTCATGGACCGAACCTGTACAGTGCATGGAGCCTGGAAGTCTTGCAGCGGCAGCTCATCTCTATCCATATAGAGAAGCAATAGCGGTGTCTTGAGGGCAGAAGAAGGTGTCGAAGAGGAGCAGGGCGGATGGACCAAAGAACGAATGCTGATCCAGGAATTGCGGCCAGACTCGACCCACCTTATATGCCGTACGTATCTCGCTTTCTGTAGCTGTCTCGCTGATGCTCAGGATGGCATAGTAGTCAGGAAAGGTACTCGACATGTTGTAGGTTGTGACGTGTACGAGAAGCGGCACGTGAAGGAATTGGAAGAAGCAAGAGAGGAGGTACCCAAGTCAAATCACAAGTCAAGCAGGTAATGTAGCGATAACTATGTATCTATTGCGGTGAAAGCCTGACAGAAGACTGAGTGGCAGCAGAGCTGCCTGTGCTGTACAACGACATCCTGCTGAACATGTTATGCAGTAGTATGAAAAGATTAGAGCTCGTCAGACACAAGCTGATCATGCAGTGGACTGAAACTTTGGCGGTCTCGAGCAGCCTTCTTCGCCTTTGCCCACCTCGGGTCCTCTACGTCGAAGAAGCCAGAAGCAGTATCCTTTTGTCCTTGTCTGTCTTTCGTACTCCGTTGACCTTGACTGTATCTAGAAGAAGCACCTTGCACACTGCTGGCTGTACTTCGATACAGCGCGTTCGAGCTTGGATTCCTGCTGATATTGGCAGAAGAAGCATATCCAATGCCCAGACCTGGCGAATTGAGTGGCGCGCGATGCCGAAGCATAGCTTCCTTGTATATATCCCTGAATTGCTCGCTTGATTGAGAGTCGCTGAGCTCAGGTGGTGCGGAAGTCGTACTAGCTTCCGCAGAAGAAGACGCCATCGAACTCCGCCGCCTATCCCGCAAAAGAGCGTGCGAGGGCGGAGGATCATTCTCGAATGAAGAGGTGAATGCTTCGATCTTGATGTTTTCAGGCGTCTTTGGATCGACATTGGCATTTGAGCTTTTATGCTGCTGTTGCGGCGATATATGCGTCTTGATACTGACTACCTCCGACTCTTCTGCCTCTTCATCGTCCTCCTCATCCTCGTCGTCTACTGCAGAGCCCATATCTGGCGAGCTCGCAGACCTCTGTTCGCCAAACGTATCTTCCTCTTCCGAAGTCTGCTGCTTCTTGCTGACACTCTCCGCAGTTGACGAAGAAGAGGCATTTCCGCCGATAGAAGGTAATTTGATAGTCTTGACTTTCGGCCATACAAGGTTGTTGTTCACCCAAGCTCGTATTCGGCCGACGATGAGCTGTTCGACTTTCGGGATGTCTTGAAGCTTAGCTCGTGAGCCTATCAAAGAGGTCGAAGCGAGTTCGAGGATAAAGTCGGGATAGAGCGATAAAGACATTGTCGCTGTCGGAGAGGAGGAGGTTATGCTGGAAGATGAGGTGAAGTTTGGCGGTGGTATCTCGACTATGAGCTAGATATGATTCAACATCAGCTACAGCTATTCGGCGAGAGTCTCGCTAAATCAGCTTACTGTAGCGGACAAGCGAACGAGCGCCAAGGCCAGACTGACAGGCAGGATCGCAAACTTCGGTTTCGGAAAGTTGATGAGGACTTTCGTTTCTATGCCAAGAGAAAGGTGGTCTGTATAATCCAAGTCGATTTCGATGCGCTGGCAAGCGGGTCAGCAGAGTTCGTAAGAGGTTTGGGAGCAAGTAGAGGGCACGGACCACTTTCCCGCTTTCGTTACTTGGTCGCACTCTTGCACCGGAGAATACAGGGTACTCTTGCCCGAAGTCGAACTCGGTAACATTGCTGTAGGTCGATACTGATGTCAGATCAAAGCGGCGGCAGAGCTTGCATAGCATGAGAGGCGTACATATAATCCTGCAGCAAGTCGCAAATCAGTTAATAGTCCAACTCCTACGTTAATGCAAGTGCCCGCTTACCAGCGTGACAATAGCCTCATCCGTCTCCCTATCGCCTCTCGCCTGATTGAGCGCATCTTCTACATATCCCTTCGCACCTCTTCCCTCCCTTCCACCACTCGCGACAATCATACTGCGATAAGCTACTGAAGCCTGCGCAACGAGCACGTTGATCCAATCTGTACTTTCGGACGTATGTGTCGAGAGGTCGTAATTTAGCTTCTCGAGTATCAGGGCATCGGATTGTGGAATAGTTGCGGCGGCGCTGAAGAGCGCTTTGCGGGAAGAAGAGGATGTCCGTCGTTGGCGCTTTGACGTTGCGTTTCGCAGGCGCTGGCGTTCCATTCAGATAGTAGCATATTGGTCAGAGGAATTTGGCAAAGTTGAGGTCGCTGCTCACCTTCTTCTTGCGCTTGCCAGCTTCGCGCATTGCGATCTTTGGGTCTTCAAACACGACATATCGGAGGAAGATGACAGCAACGAATATCCTGGGTCACCATCATCAGACATTTATCTCATACATCTTGCGAGAGAATCAGGCGCACAAGCTGGCTTGACCACATAAGAAACCGGCAGAGAAAGTAAGGGTCCGGTATCTTGAGAAGGGGAAATACACTGGGACAAAGGAGATGATGGGCGCAGATGTCGTTGATGGAGATGCGACTGCTACTGCTGTAGTGGATGTAGAAGCGGCAGAATCCGCGGTCATAGCGGTCATGAAGGCATTGCTGGAGAATTGTCGCAAAGGCAAGCGTAGCAACAAGACTGCCATCAAGACAGGAAGTAGAGGGAAAGCAGCTCGTAAAGAGCTAGGTTTTGTCTAGATTGCGCAGAACATAGAACTACTGGAGTAAGGACAAGATGCGCCAACGCTAGAGCCTCGTCTTCCCGTTGACGAGATCTAGCGACATGCGCTGTATAGTAGTCTGATCCTTCCTTTGCAGTATCCTATATCCTGCTATCTAGAGCGCTTACGCGTCCTGTGCGAACTGGAAAGCGACGTTCTTGCCGGTAAGCTTGTTGTAGACGGACTGAAGGAAACTAAGGTCAGCTTCGGCTCCTTCGAAGGTAGTCGACAAGCGGCACGCACAGAGAAAGAGTCGAGCTTGTATTCCATCGAGGTAGCATCCTTGGGGTCGAGGAAAACCTTGATGGTCTTGTTTCCATCGGTGCCTTGTCTGACTCTCTTTCCTGTAATCTCGGTGGGATACACGAGGTCTTCTAGGATCTTCTCGTGGACTTCCTTCAGTGTGCGCGATCTAGGGCGAGGCTGCTTTGCACGGGTGTTGCGACCAGGCTTGCGGACCATTCTGCGCTGGGCGATGAAGACGACATGGCGGTCGCTGAACTTCTTCTCCAATTCGCGGGTGAGTCTGTAGTTCCAGATAAGAAAGTCTGAGCATTTAACAGACTGCTGGCTAGAAGGTGTCGACCAACCGTCCTTGAATCTTGTGGAAAGCCTTCAATTGAGGGACGGGGACGAAGCTGCGAAGGCAGATTGTATATCAGTATGGTGTATATCGTATCTCTCGCTTCCAGGCCCTACATGACAATAGCTTTGCGGCCTCCCTTGACCTCGATTTCTTGAGCAGAGCTGATCTGAAGGGGAGCGAGCTCGGTTCTGCGTAACACACATCCATCGTATCAATATCATTCGTATTCCTTCATCTCTTGCGCATAATTATGCCCACTTGAGGTCGGCGACGGATGCCTGGAGGTCGATGAGAGCCTGTCCAATGGACGCCTCGAGCTCGTCGGCGGGCACACGCGGTGCGTTGGCAGAACGCTGAATCTTCGAAGTAGCAGACATGGTGAGATGGAATAATCAAGCAAGGACTTGTAGCGCGAGGAATTTCCTGTCCCTCTCCTCTCTCCTTCTCCTATTTTGGGGGAAGAAAAATGCAAGTCGAATCCAATCGGGGAAAAATGAAAGACGGAAAAGCAAAGGTGGACCCTCAAAAGCAAGGCATGACTAGTTTCAGAGCTCACATCTACCTCCTTCTGCTTCTCTCGTCTCTCGCATTCCTCTTTTCCCCTTCCCTGTCCCGCCTGGGCCTTGCAATGTGATGCATCCAGCTGTCCTTGAACTGCAGTCTAGTCGGCATACGCATTCCTGACGTACCACCGTGTTCTAGCACCCAAAACTTGCAGATGAAGATCGCATGTTCTGCTCGAAAAGAGCCCTCTCTATTTCGATTGTACCGCAGGAGGGCTTTCGAAACCTCGGCGTTGACGAAGCTTGCGACTGGATGCTCTCTTGCAATGACCCACCCTTCCTTCAAGACCTTCATCATAGGCTCAAGCGCGTACCAGTCCCGCCGGATCAGAGTCGCGGGTGCGGCTAGTCGCAAAATGCCAACTCCGCCACTCCTAGTCTTCACCGAAGCATGCTGCTCTCGCGAGTCGTAGGACAAGGCTGCGTCCGCCATTACGTACTCAGTATCGCTGTCCTACCAGGCACCCGGCATCTGACCTTCTGCGAAGCCATATGGTTCTTCTGCCAATCGTCCGCTGCTATGTCGTCTTTGACTCCCTTCATCCTCTCCGTGCCTACTTCGGCCAGAGTGCCGCTTCGTCATCTGCACCCAGCAAGAGAGCCTATTCGAGCCGCGCAACGCAGCAGTCAGCACTAAGCACCTGTGATGTGGCAGACCCAGCAGCTGTCTACAGCGAACCGTCGAGCACTTCAATTTCCGCTCAACCTGTCCTACCTGTTAACATTTCGCACCGCCTGCCGAGCAACTGGCAAGGATGAAAGACTTCTACCGTTTGCTGAGATATGTCTGGAACGATGCAAGTCTCGGTACTACAGACAACATGCAAAGCGTGCTTGAGCTCTGAGAACCGCCGTACTACACCAATAGTCCCGGACAGTCTTTCGCAGCATGCTTTGTTTTTGCCTCTTCGAGCTTTGCGATCCTGGTATTTTCCTACACAAAGTAGCACTTTGTTAACTGGACCTTGCACGGAATGCGTTGGCTGCTTCCTCCAAGATTCTCCCAATCTATCACTCGAAACTCGCAGAACATATGGGCGCGCTTCGACCGCCAGGAATTGTAGGGATTGCGATTAATCCATTCTACGGCCACTTGAATGTGATCCTGCAGGACCTGGGCGATTGGATGCTCTTGGGGAATCGCCCATAGATTGCTTAGCGGCAAGACCTTCGAGAATGGTTCGGCGACGTATAGGTCCTTTTCAAGCCAAAGTTTGCAAAGTGCAGCTACGACCAGCTTGTGCTGTCGAGACTTCGCCCTCGCTTGTCCCTGCTGGCGATGGCCTCTCCTCATGCCATCGGACGTTCTGGAGTCTTTGGGACTATCGTCATCGGTGCTCGTTCTGGATCGAGATCGACTCTTGGCACGGTGGTTCGCCCATCGTCCCGATCGGGGTGGTCCTTGAGCTCGTCTGCTGCTGCTGCTGCTACTGCTGCTGCTGCTGCTGCTGCCAGACTCGGGCATGCTCCACTCCGTCACTGGTGCTAGCTAAGGAGGCAGGCTTTGTAGATCGGTAAGACAGCCAGCGCCGTGCGTGCAAGCTTGAGGAGAAAGCACGGAGGCAGAAAAGCAAATTTACCTCGCTCAAGGGTGCCTCTCGTCCAGACAAGATGCACCGCCGGCAAACTACTCGTTGCATAGTCAAGTCAGAGCTACCACTTCGCAGTCCGTGAATTTGCGGACACGGTATCTCTTTAGTGCATTGCAAGAAGCGCTCTGGGTGCCCGGTGGCAGTTATATCGCAACGGCAGATCCTTTCATCTTCCGTGTCATACCTGCAGGGACCAGACCCTTAACGATAGCTGCTCCGAGCTCTTCTCGTCTCTTTCCCGCTTCTGCTTCTGCTTCTGCCACTTCTAACCCTGTCTCTGTCTTCTCGGTCTCTGGTGCCACTCTCGCTTCTCCGTTTCTCGCGACTGTCCCTGGATGATCTGGCATCGAACTCACTGCGCTTGAATTGGAATGTAATGGGAATCTTCAAGTACGGATCTCTGGGATGCGGAACAAAGTCGAGTACCCAGAATTCGCACTTCAATCGAGCTCCCTCTTTCGGGAGTTCCTCTCTGTTACGATGGTGCCGTTCAATGGCCTTTGCGAACTCTTGTCGCATGGAAAAAGCGCTTTGGGGCTCTAGTGGGACTGCCCAGTCCCTGGTCAGCATCTTCAAGCGGGGCTCTTCTTCGTCGAGGCTGGGTTCAATCATGTCTTTTGCTGTTTTTGCGGACACGACAATGACCGGCACCGGCCCCTTTCGATATTGGAGATCGACGTCCTTCATGGAAATCTTGCTGTGCGAACGTGATCTGTTGGGTCGATCGTAGTCGTTTGAGGCGCTCTTGTGGCGTGCGCTTCGATCGTACGAAGACACCGATGAAGCCTCTGTCAAGGCGGAAGACCCGTCACTTCCCGAGGAAGAGTCGCTGCTGTGGTGGTCGTATCTACGGTTCTTGCTTCGACTTGACCTCGAAGACCGTCTGCTCCTGCCACTCCCGGATCTAGAGCGATCATCACGGCGACCGGGCATACTGCACGTTGGATTTACTCGGCTTGACAGGAGGGGTAAACTTTGCTCCTGTTCAACCTGGGGTGTTTTGCGGTAAGTACGAAAGCGAAAGCTGTCAGTCCAAGGCAAGGCCTTATGCACAAAGTCAGCAGATGTGCTGGACTCGAAGCATAGCCTCGCTGTCTGACGTTTTCCGCATGTCATCCGAGCAGTATCGTCACAGTAAAGGAAGCGAATAGCTGTTACAGAGCGGCAGGTAGGTCAAGCTGAGAGAACGGCTCAATACCTTCATACGCTTCTTTGCAGATCGAACCTTAGTGATGGCTGCTGCGACTTCGTCTTAGAGGCTTTGCGCTTCTGCTTCTACCGCTTCCGTCACTGTCTCTCCCTCCTCTCCCTGTGGTACCATTTCTGCGCTCTCGACTTCTGTGCTCCCTACCTTTGGACCTTCTGTTGACCTCGCCCTTAAACCGGCAGATATGGGGCTCCTTTGTACCATCAGGATCTCTACCAGACCTGAGAACGTAAAATTCGCATTCGATACGCTCTCCGCGTCCGGGCAATCTACCGCAATCCCGATAAAGGCGTTCCACAGTTCGGTTAAATTCCTCAATCATCTTGACGTGGCAAGTGTAACCTGCTTCTGGTTCTCGCCAACCCTCGGTGTGTATTTTGAGCGGGGCGCGGAGGCTGAACTTATCAAATGTAGGAAACTCCAGTCTCGTTGGCATCTTCATTGATGCAACAATCGTTGGCACCTTGCCGACGCTGTATAACGTTGTGTCCCTATCTCCTTGATGACCCCAGCCGATCCAGTCTGGCGATAATGGCGATGCCATGCCTAAGTCGGGGGAGACTGGCGATGCCCCAGTCGAGGCGGGGCCAGAAGAGCTGTCGCCAGTGGAAGACTCGCTTCCGTAGTCGGCTCGACCTGACCTCCTTGAAGTAGACGACATTCTTCGGCCATCACGTCGAAAGCGAGCTTCGCTGCGGCTGCGACTTGGCATGCTTGCTGTTCGGTGTAAGCGCTGTTTATCCTTGGAGTCTCGCTTGGTTAGATTGGCAAACAGCGACTGACAAATATAGGCCAGCTTTTATCTGCCAAATGAACTGCCTTGTCATACCAAAAGCACAGTCGAAATGTTAGACGACTAGTTTGAACGCAGCACCGTTGGCGTGAAAGTGGGGTACATTGTGTGCTCGACGCAAACTGATGCGAGCTTTTGCGCATTGTCAGCTGAGCTTGCAGGTCTTTGTCAACAGAACTGAGACAAAGAACGTAGTAAGCTTACAAGGGCTTCTCCGGTCAGGGGTAAATCACAGTTAGAGCATATAGGGTAATGGGTTGTCAGGAAGCAGATCTACAGACCCTGATCCTTCTCCATCTCTTCTGGGCTGAAAGACCAATCATCTTGTAGCTTCTTGTCAAGCGATTTCGCGATGGTCTCTGCGCTCCACCATTCTCCCCAGCTGGTCAAGAAGATCTGATCTGGGTTTTCTGGGAAGTCGTCTCTCGTGAAAGCGGCCAATAGTGATCGAGCGCCTAGATCAGAACCTGATTAGCTGGACTAGCTACTCTGTACTGTGAAAGACTGGACGGACCTTCAGGAACCGACTTCGCATCCTTCATGCCTGACATATCTGGCTTGTTCTCCCAGTGCCGGCCAAGCCCAGTAGCTGGGATCATGCCAGGCGAGACCGCTACGACTGTTGCTGTGTCTTGGAACTGTCGTCTCCAGTAGTGTGCATTAAGCAGCTGTACAAACTTTGTCCCGCCGTAAGTCTCATGGATGGGTGTGCCAGATTGCGCTTTGAGAGTTTGTGATAATTCGTCTGAAACTCGGATTAGCTTACGCTCTTAGAGTATCGCTATAAGCGACGTACTTGGATCCTTGACCAGATGTATCGCTCCGGAGGACACGACGACGATGCGAGATCGTGAAGAAGCCAGCTTCTCCCGCAGCAGGGTGACCAAGTAGTGTTGGGCTGAAAGCGGAAACATGAGCTATTGTCTCACTTATGCAATGGGAAGGATCGTACAGATGTGGCTCACGACGACCGCTTCACACCATTTCGACCCATGTGGCCCCGCTTCATTCGCAGGTTTGCACAGAGCAGCATTTAGGAAGAGGTAATCTAGCTTCTTGTCTCCCAAGCTCTGTAGTGCGCTCTTTGCGAACGTTCTAACAGTGCGCAGGTCAGATAGTTCCAGGGGCAGCAAGTTGACCGAGTGCTTCTGGGTATCATAACCGAGAGAATCGTAGGCTTGTTGAGTTTGCTGGACATTGCGACATCCTAGTATGAATCTGTACGGCTCAGTCTGTGCCAGTAATTGCTTGATGGCTTCAAAGCCCTGAGAAGTCGGGCATGTCAAGATCTGTCATTTCAGCTTCAAGCGTTTCATCAGCTCACGAGGCCGGAGGAAGCGCCAGTTGCGACGACCGTTTTTGCGATGTTGGCCATACTTGCAGATTGGTAGGGGAACAAGAAGCAAGCAAGAAGCTGGAGCACATGGCGCTGATCAAGCAGGATATCGGGAATATGCAAAGCGCCGAGAGAGGGGAAATAGAAATAGAAAGGAAATTGTAAACTAGAACATAGAACAACAGTGTATCTCAACAGACTAGACTGGATAGCTGCTATCGGCGGGGATGCGTGTATCTGTACGGTGACTAGAGATCTGACCTGGAGCATGTTGCATTCACAGCTATATAGGGAAGAGCATTGCGCTGAAAGAGAGCATTCGTGACGTTTCGTGTGTGTGCGGAGGGAAGAGAAGTAGAAAAGAATCGGAAGATAAGGGATCGTAAACTATCATAAGGAGACTAAAAAACTATAGGAATCGCAGATTCTGGGGGTAGTGAGACTGAAATATGGGATGATTGAATGACAAGGAATATAGTAAGAAGAGAAGGGATATAGCAGTGGTATCTTGCTGGTATTGAGGAGAGTGTCACACACAAATGGTCGTATTTGTGCATGATGTTCGTTAAAAAGGGAAGGCAACTTCGTCTTCAGAAGCCAGGGTATATAATGCGAGAATGGCCAGAGAATATAGTGCCTCATCGGTAGAGGATAATGAGCGTCTGTTTTGGGTGGAACTCGGTTAGCTGGCTGAGACTTCGAGGTTGAACCGCTGTCTACTGAAGTTCAAGCTTACATCGAAATTGCCTTCAAGGACTTTCAGTGCATGTCTTGATCATAGGTATCATGAACCTCTTGCAGATTTCCATGTACCATATCAGAGGTCCCCTCATAGCCCGTCTGATCTTTAATATCCCTAAATCGATTCTCGTGCTCTGGAACGGCTTCTCCGTGACTTTCCAGCCCAGTACTGCCTTCGTACTGCAGATGTATAGAGGGCATGCGGTCCTCATGCTGTTGCGGGGGAGTGACTAGTGACGAGCTGGCAGGTGACGACAGCTCTACTGCCGCAGTACTAGTGCTAGTGACCGTATTGGCCGACGTAGATGCACTCATGAGCGTCGATGCAGGAGCTACGTAAGGTGAATGAGGAACGCTTTCGCCCGCGCAGTCGGGTCGTGGGAACTGCATCTCTTCATCCTGCCTTTGTGCGTCTTCATAGTTTGCAGAAATCGAAAGAGGGCCAGGAAGTGCTCGTGTCATTTCTGGAAGCGGAGAATGATGGCGCTGCTGCGAATGCCACTGCTGCTGCTGTTGCTGTTGCATGTCCGATCTGTGCATGTATTCAGGCGACAAGCCTGGAAAACCTTGTTGTTGTTGCTGGTGTGTATAGTAGTATGGCGAATGCGGATGATGGTGATGATATTGCTGAGGTGACATCCTAGCCTCTGCCGATGCTGCAGAAGCTGGGTTCCCAAGCATGCTCGTCGTAGTAGGTGGAGCAGAAGCAGGCGGAATAGAGCTCATATGAGGAGAAAGCGTCGGTGAGGGCATAGAAGTATGAATACTGAGCCTCTCTGTAGAAGGAGATAGGAAAGTAGTCGTTGCTGCGTGTATGAAGGGAGGCCTGGTTAATCCAGACGAGCTGATACTGCCGCGGTGCGTGACTATCATAGGAAGAAGAGGAGAAAGCTGAAAGCCCTGATGCTGTTGGGCAGTTGAAGAGGAGCTACCGGAAGCGGGGCTTCCTGGCGAAGCTAGGCTAGACTGCATACTTCTTGCCGATCTAGGCACTGCATAACTCTGTTCACTGTCGTAGTCCAGAGCTCCACTTTCCTGACTTGATGTTATAGTAGAGCCAGGAATGCGGCGGAAGGAGATTCTTCCAGCATCCTTCTCGCTTCCTGTGGCGCCTTCTTCCTGATTGTGAGGTGGTGACACGGGATGAGAGCCTACACATTCCAGCTGTGGACTATACTGCGTATTCGGGCTTCCTTGACGAGTTTCATCTTGCGGTTGTGGTACTACTGGGAAGTATAGATTTTGCTGCTGCTGTTGGAAGTATGACTGTCTCTCCTGGTTCTGATGTTCAGCTTTCGCTGCTGCTGCTTCTGGTGATATAGCAGGCGACACAGCAGCTAAAGCTTGTCCACTCTGTGCTAAAGCACTCTCCGACATAGCAGGTGACATAGCTCCTCCATGCATAGGTGGGCTATTCGGATTCGACAACTGTGCCGGCAATGATCTCGAGAGGGCCATCTGTGCGCTTCCCGGACCTCCCACAGCGTGCGGACTACCAGGGATGGGCAGATAGCTGCCCGATACCGGCGAGGCGGGGTAATAAGCTTGATAATGTGGGTTCGTGCTGTTTCTGGGGAAGCCAAACGTCACTCCCCCTCCTCCTCCTGCACTCGAAGGTGCTTGTCCTCCTTGTTGAGTAGTCCTCGCGTGCGAATACTGTGGATAGGCACTAAAATGCGGGGAGCCTGGTAGGGGCGGCGAAAACTCATGAGGTGTAGGAGGAGCTGGCGAAGTGGTGTGTGGATCTGAGTATCCTCGTGTAGGAAGAGGAGGATAGCGGAATGAGCCTGGTGCGTGGGCGTAGCTTCCTGCACTTCCGGGAGGTCCATGGCTGTGAATCATGAATCCACTCTGGCTAGGTGACGCGGAGGGAGGTAAAGAAGCTGAGAGCGGGCCTCTCATATAGCTCGTACTGTTGCTAGATGCAGAAAACGAAATCGGAGAAGTTGCAGAAGTGGTAGCGGAATTCGGCGGCATAGATAGATAGGGTGAATGAGGAGTGCCGGGTGATATGATGGAAGGAGAGCCTAGTGCAGAAGAGGAAGAAGAGGAATGCTGGGCGTGGAGAAGAGAAGGTCGTGGAAGAGGGCGTCGATAGGGAAGATATCTGTCTCTGGCTACTTGGATGTACGTAGTATTGGGTCCACTACTGCTAGGCGGTCCAGCTCCTCCTGCAACTCCTGATCCGATCATGTTCCTATGACTGTCTACGAATGAATTCGACGTGGCAGAAGAAGGACCAGCGTCGCCGAGATCTTCCTGCTTGAGATGGCTACTGCTCAGGCCAATACTTGGTATTGCATAATCTTCGCTTTCTTGAGGTGCAATGCCGCCTTCTGTGTTGGCAGTCGCTCGTGCTCGCTGCTTTCGCTTGTTTCGCTGCACAGAAGTGTTGAAGTGGTTCTTGATCATGTTATCTCTGTCCAACAGTTAGGTATGAGCGTGTGAAGGGCTGAACAAGGGAATAGAGAAGGGACGTACGGCCTTCCTGGGAGATGTTTCGCTATCTCTGCCCATTTCGACCCCCATTGAGAATACAGGCGCCATATCGTCTCGTCTTCTTCTGCTGTGAAAGGTGTCTTCTTGACTGTGAGCAAACCTCGAGATCAGCTTTCTGGGTAAAGCAAGCAACAAATGATGATGATGTGAGGGACACACTCGCCGGATCCAGATGGTTGTGCCATCTCTCTCTGCACTGCTTCCCCGACCTCGTCTGTATCTTAGTAGCGATGACCACCCATTTCTCCGGTCCACACTCTTCCACCAGATCCAGCAGTAGATTATCTTCCTCGCTCGTCCATGGCCCTTTCGTAGCTTTTGGAGTAGATAGTATCTTCCACCTGGCACAGCATTCATGCTTGTTTCTCTCTCCTCGTGGAAATGCGCGTTTACTGATCTCGGGCCAGCTCCGTCCAGGCGTGGTGCGCATGACTCCGCGAAGTGCCTCGTCTTCGTTGGCTGTCCATGGGCGTGTGGGCGCTGTAGTCGAGCTACTGGCTTTCCCAGATGATGGTGGTTTGCTAGAGCTTGCTTCAACTGCTGCTGATGAGGCTGATGATGTGGATATGCCTAGGCCGTATGTCCCAATAAACGGCGATTCCATCAAGGCCGTTCCCGCCGCTGCCTTGGGAGATACAGCAGCATCGTTGACATCGCTCATCCTGTCTGTTCCACTTCCACTTCCACTATCGACGCTGACGAGCTGCAGCCCCGACGGTTCGTTGACAGACCTTCCAGTTGCAACGGGCGTGCCTCTAGCTGATGTGTTTGTTGATGTTGCTGTGATTGTTGTGGTTGTATTTGCTGCTTGTTCTTCCAGATATTCTACAATGTTACTGATGATGTTGATGTTGGTGTCTGGACAAGGTGTCTGCTCTTGCAAGATGTCGAGGGCTGAAGGGAAACGAGGTCCATGCGCTGACCCAAATCCATGAAATACAGATCTGGGGACTGGATGAAGCATGTAAGTAACATTCAAATAGTCAGGTAACAAGCTTAGAGCTTGCTCTGACTTCTTTGCTATTCAGACTGCCCCCTATTCTGCAGGCCGACCCCTATTGTTGGAATTTGAGTGCTTGACATCGCAGGGAAAGTCCTCATGGATTGCAAAATCTACCTGTGGATTACTTCTATACATCAGTATGCCATCAGCTGGGCGCTCCCTCTGTTTCTGCGCGTCCCTGTCAGCCTTCAAGCTCTGGTGCCACCTCCTATCCCTCGAGAACGGCTAAAGAGATCTGAGCGAGCGACGCAGAAGAAGTCATGATGAACAAGTGAACTGCGACTGGCTTCCATTTGTAGCGACTTGAAGGTATCTCCGCTTGCAGCTGGATGCTTCAGCGCCAAAAAAGCCAGGCAGAAGTCGTCTACAATGTGGAGATTTCGCCAGAAGACTCATCGTCCTGAGCCAGGGAAACCTTCCTGCTTTCAACAGTGCACACTGTACTTTGGAGAGGCTTGTTTACTCCTCTGCTGGCCGAATCCTTGAAAGCTTGGCCTCTGAATCTGCATCTTCATTCTTCGTTATCCTCAAGCTGGCAGGCAGCTTTCACTGCATCAGGCTAGAAGCACACTCCAAGCAGTTGATGTATTCCATCATCGTTGGCGGTCTATTGCGTGTCTATCTTCCTAGAGAATATGTCAAGGAAGTCGACAAAGTCTTAGCAGAAGCATAAGAAGCGACTCTTTTATTTCGCTATCAAACCAAGCTAGCGACAACCATCAAGCAAAGGCGTTGCATACAGCGATTAGCCAAGCTCTAACGTGCAGCCGTTGCGCAACGGTTCCAGCCCGCAATTAGCAGCTGTCAAGCGCTTTCTGACACCTCAAACGTCAGCATGTAGAGATTAGCACAACAGGTTCCTAGCATGCAGCGCTGTACAAATGTAGAGACGCGCACTAGACGAGAGCAAAGACAGCTTCATACTCTCATTTCGGCGTTACTTGCCCTCTTCCCGACTGCAAGGTCTGCATCCTTACGACTTCTAGCCTGTCTCATCGAATGCAAACACAATCTACGCGCTTTGTGCCCAATCTATCGCCCTCCGAGATGGGCTAAGCGCACAGAGTGCCTTTGGCGTTTGGCCAGCATGCAGGTCTGGTCTCGGGCTGACGTTCGCAGGGCTGATGCGTTATTGGAGCAGAAGACGTTCTTCTTCTTCGTATCAACTCGTTCCTCTGATGTTGCAGAAATCTGCTCCTTATGCGGTCTAGGCCATCTCCTTGATAGCGGGTTTGAGCGCTCGACCAGGACATCCACATTCTCAAGCTGGACCAGCAAGAACGGAAAACACGGGCTGAGACCAGCACAACAACCAAATGAAATAAACACTGCAGGGAAACAATGGACGCTCTTAGTCTGTCGGCTCTGGGCTTACCGACTCGCAGCACCGCGACGACCCAATCTCGATATCGTCAACACGCGCAGAGTAGTTCGCAGCAGCAGCAACTACGAGCATCTTCGTCGCCCACAAGAGCTACAGCTATGTCTACGAAAGACTGGGCTAGCAACTTCTGGATTACGTTGGTTGATGAGAATGGTGAAAGTGGGTCGCTCTATCATTGAGCACGCTCACGATCGATACTCATTCGTATCTTATTCAACAGCCTTCTACGCCAATCCAGCTACCGGCGAACGTAAGTCTATTCTCCGCTTTCAGTCATTTCCAAGCTAAAGAGTCGAGTTGCAGGCAAATGGCAGCTAGAGCCCGGCAAACTCGTTCTCCCACGTTCAGAAGAGGGAGAGTGGTATGAATTATGGAGCGACGAACATAATCTGCCGTATTACTTCCAAACAAGGACGAACGAGACGAGCTGGTATAAGCCTGATGGATTCGTGATACCTCTGAAAGCTGTTCAGGTACGTCTTCTTCCTTGCAACAGCATGATTGTGTAGAGGCTGAATGTGGGGCTGTCCCCAGCGCTTCTCGGCCGGTAAACGATTCTCACTGTCTTCAGAGGCTGGTGTAGCGCTGGACTTCCAAGCTCCGCCGGCATCGTCTATCCCAGATGAGATCTCTTCGAAACCACTTCCTTCTCTTCCCACGATGGACAGCTTCGAAGAACTCGCTCGACAAAGCCTAGAGTCATTCCGCCAATTGCAGAAGGCAGATATCAGCCATGCAAGCGATGCTACAAATCACCAAGATTCGGAGGGCGATGAGGAAGGGTCTGCGTGTCTGAGTGCAGAGTTGATGGAGCACATGCATGATTTCTCCTCATATCGGGATGAGAGTCTACAGAGCGAGCTCTCAGCTTCGACCAGCAGGAGCGGACAACACGAGCAACTTCGAAGCAGTCCTTCTTCATTTGCTACGTTCGAGACTGCTAGGAACAATAGTGATGGAGAAGATACCATCTCCCTCTCACAAACGACTTCTTCTACACCTTCCTCCAGCAAGCTCAATACACCTGCTCTTCCACAAGGAGATTCATTCTCTACTCTTCCCGATATACCTTCTTTGTCGGGATCCAGGGCGGGCATGCAGCATAAATCTTCAGCTTCGACAGGCACGCAGGACGCATATGGCGGAGTGATCATCATTCCAGAAACGACTCCATCCTCATCAGAGAAGACGAGCAAAGCACACGATAGGAACTTCAGTAACATAGCAGAAGAAGAAGAGGACGATACTGCGGTCATTGCGGTTCTAGACACCTCGCTCGCTAGCCTCGCATCAGCTGCTAAGAACATCACTCCTTTGAGACTTATCAAGAAGAAGCAGTCCAAGAAAGCATTGTCGATCCTCGGACTGGGTCTAGGAGAAGCTTTCGATCCGACACTCAATAAGACGCCAAGTCTACCTTCTTCCCCTCTGCTGGCTTCGCCGAAGACGGCGACGCATAAATCGACTCACGCAGTACCATCGTCCCCATCATCCATGTTCAGCTCGTTATTCAGTAAATCCTCCTCTTCACCTTCTACGGTCTCATCCCCCAAATTCGGAAGATCGTCCTTTTCTTCTTCCACAACAGCAGCACCGGCAGTGGTTCCGTCTTCTCCTACGACTTCAAAGATACCTGCTACGCCTACTTCACCTATCAGGCCTGCGGTAGTCTCTTGTTTCGGGAATGCAATGAATGCAAGTTCTACTTCGTTACATGACAGTATGGACAGTCAAGAGAGCGGCTCAAAGAGCCCAAAGGCTCCGAAGGCTGTGAAGAAAGTAGAGTCGCCTAAGTATACTCTGCTTCGGCACCGCGAAGGTAAGGAACATCTACAAAAGATTCTAGCAGTACTGACTCTCTAAATTTTCACAGACTCGTCAGTTGTGAAGCTGAAATCCGGCAAGAACGTTCCCCGCATAAGCAGTCCTACCACCAGGTCCTCCCTGCCCGTGATGAACATAGCACCAGCGACTGCGAAGCGACAGTCTGTACTTCCTCCAAACGTGCTGAACGATATACAACGTTTCTCGCTGGATGAATATGCTCAACAGCATTTCGCTCAGAAGAAAAAGAAGAACGTTCTGTTTGGAGGAGCGCAGCAGAATACCGTACTACATGCGCTGAAGTGGCAGGCTGTGCGTAAATTTGCTACATAGAGCATAGCAATGATTGTTAGCTGATTGGACGGTCAATGCAGGAGGATCTGGAATCACCGATCCTGAACCTCGGCAAACAGTTCAAGTGGGATGCGCAACAGAGCTTTATGCACCTTCAATACATTATGGGCGACCGCATCAAGACTGCGCATACATCGCCATCTCCCGAGCATCCGGCAACCGACAGCTCTGTCCCATCAGCATGGGACAGCAGTACGACTGAAGAAGCGCGCAAGCTCCTCACTTTCGGTATCTCGACACCTGAACTCCGAGACGAGATCTACGTGCATCTTCTCTGCCAGCTGACCGACAACCCCTCTGCTATTTCCATCTATCGAGGCTGGCAGTTCCTCCAAGTGCTTCTCGTGACGTTTCCTCCATCACCTTCTTTGGAAGCGACACTTCGACAATTCCTGCTTGATCGAAAAGGCATATCCCCACAAACGAGGCTAGGCATTATAGCGCGCTATGCGCTCTCGAAACTAGATGCGATCATCGTTAAAGGCCCAAGAGGCAAAGTACCGAGTCTGTTTGAGATAAAAGCGGCGAGCGAAGCGGCGTTCCAGCCGAGCGTCTTTGGCGAATCACTCCAGAGAATAATGTCCTTGCAGAGCGAGGCGTATCCAGATTCGAAGATCCCCATTATTCTGTCTTTCTTGACAGATGTAGGTATCTACCTTTCTTGTGGATATGGGACTGGGCTGACATTGAACGACCAGGGCATTCTCGCACTCGGCGGTCTGCGAGCACCTGGCATCTTCCGCGTTTCAGGCGACATGGAACGCGTTAACGAGCTCCGTATCACCATCGACCAGGGCAAATACTCTCTGGCAGGTTATGAAGACCCGTATATCGCAGCTTCGCTCTTCAAGCTCTGGCTACGTGAACTGGCACAACCTCTTATTCCTGAATCCTGCTATCGGAATTGTATAGCTGCGGCGTCTCAGGCGAAAGCGTGAGTCCAAACAACTGCAAGACGCGTTGGTGAGATGGATTAACGGTCACTTCTTCCTGCAGTGTTGTCGAGATTGTACAAAAGCTACCGAGTTTGAACAGGAGGATTGTCGCCTTCGTCATCAGCTTGTAAGGAAAGCGCATCTTGACAAACAAGAGCTGCCATTGACCATTTCTTGTCGTTCATTCAGTCTGCAAATCTTCATTCAAGAATCAGTTGTCAAGGACACCACAATCTCCGCTTCTTCTCTGGCGATGATCTTCACGCCCACCCTGTTCCGCGGTTCTGGCGACGTGACCACTGTCTTTCAGAACGCCAAGATCGAACAGCAATTTGTTCTACATCTTCTCCAATATCTGGAAGTATCAAAGTTGCAGGACGAAGATGACTGGATACCCACTCACAACAAGACATACAGCGGCTCAAGCGCGACTTCCTCTTCATACACTTCCGAGACGTATACAAGCACAAGCGAATCATCGGGTATTCAGACGCCTCTCGCTGGTAACGAAGCAGACGTTTCGCGAGCTTCTTTGGACTCCGACTCTTCTTCAGCTCCTTCTTCTACCTTCTCATACAAGTCAATAGCGAGTTCGAAGCGCGTCCGACGACCGAGAACCCAGACGCTCGTGCCTACCCCTCCACCCAGAATAACAGTCTCAGACAGCACGTCTTCTCTGCAAGAATCACTGCCTAGGAATTCTATGGATACAGTCTCTTCGGCTGGTACGGATAAGAAATCGCTCCGGAGGAGGTCGAGATCAGATTCGTGCTTAGCGGGTAAGAACGCAGTCCTGGCGGAAAAGGTGGAGCAGCAGAATCCAACACCCGCACCGAAATTCATCAAGCCGAGAATAGTGATAGAGGAAGCAGATGACTGAAGAGCTTTCCTAGAGAATCGTGTATCTCTTCATACTAATAGCATAGAAGCATACCCGTCATTTCATTCACCGTCAGCATGCAGTACAGTCTCAATCTTTAGTGCCTGTTGTTGATAGTTCACTCCCTCTCGTAGCCTGCGATAGCATTCATCACATACTAAACGAGATCGACAGAGAACGAGATTGCTAAATTGCGCTTCCTAGAGAACTAGTACAACGATAGCTCGACCCTACTGAAGTTAAAGACAATCTATACGTGATGAAAATGGCGAGATCTGCGATGAATGTTTTGCTATAACGATGTACGACAGAGCCCTGCGTACGAAGACCGATAAAAAGTGTTATGCTATAGAGTAACAGTGTAGCGAGTGTCCGTATGTTGTTCATCTTGGTGGTATCTGAAGACTCTCTGCCTGTGGCTGATGCTTCCTTATTTACTAGCCTCCACAGCCATCTTGATCTGAGCGAACAGAGTGCCAGGCGAGTCTGAGTGCGGGACGGGAATGTCCTTATCCGTACTGTTCGGTACGCTAGATGGGAAGTTCTGGGTAAGAGGGCTTGATCTTGGAATCGTGTCGTTCAGAGCTACGGCTTGTAGCGGTACTGGACTTGGGAGAGTCGTGTAGTTGGGCTCCTTGTTGATAGTAGTACTGATAGTGGGAATAGGATTGATCTCGTCCAATTGGAGTGGAGCATCGTCGTCGATACGTCGGAGAGGAATGGCGGATCCCATCATGGGAAGAGCAGGTGGAGCCACTACAGAGGGCTTACGAGCCTGAGTAGGTGCTAACAAGATGACAGCCGCAGGAGGAGATTTTGACGTAGCTCTAGTCATGCCGGCTGCTGATGCCCGTCTCTTGCTGCTCCTCGTTCCAGCTCGCGACGTGTTGGAGACGCTAGACGCTTCACTGTCGTACTCGCTTGCTGAGACGGCCAACGAGGCACGATTCTTTGGTGGTCGTCCTCGAGGTCGCTTGACTGGTACTTGTGGTGCGACAGCTGCTGCGGTTGTTGAGGGTGGAGAAGGAGATGCTCGAGCAGAAGCTGGAGCAGTACGTTTTCTCTTCGGTCTATACTCCTCTTCATCCTCCTCCTCTTCTACAGCTTCTTCAGTCTCCGCATCGCTTAGCGTAGCTGCAGAAAGCTGGGAATGCTGTGATGTCGTAGAGTACGAAGTAGGTTGAGGGCTCTCGATGTTTACGGCTGGTAGAAGAGCTATGTTTGGGAGAGAAGGGGGAGTAGCACCTAGTGTAGAAGGTGGAAGTGGAGTAGTCGCTCGGGAGCGAGATGGTTGTCTTCGCAGAGGGAGAGAGGCGAGGGTCCGCTGCGAGGGGGGTGTGGAAGAGCGAGTTCTATCAGAGCTGACTGTGCGCTGAAGAGCTGCCGTTGGTCTGCTGCCAGAAAGGGAAGAAGAGGAATGCGTTCTCTTCAATCGCATTGGATAGTTGATTGAGGAGGAAGAAGAACCTCGTCTGCCTGCTGGAACGTATGAGTCTGGCATCTTGAGTATTGTGTTTCTGGGAAGTAAAGAAGAAGGTGTGTCTGGAGGAACCATGGCACCATTGCCAGCTTTGTGAGGAGGAGAAGCTCCACTTCGCAATACTCTTCCTACTGATTGAGACAGAGAAATTGATGCCTTTGCATCTCTCTTGCCGAGATTCCCGCCTAGGCATCTATCGTTCACGAGCGGTACTTTACTGAACCAATCAATGATGCTTTCCGACTTTGCTTTAGCAGTACCGTCATGATCTGTGACGCTGAACATGAAAGCAGGCTGACTGGCCAATGCATTCGGATCATACGTGTCCCATCGTAGAATACCAGTCTTGGTCTTGCCAGATCCCCTTATATCGACGGTGAGGCATCTCTTCGCTCGCACGACTGGCTCTTCGTCCTCACCTTCATAGCCTAATGAAGATGGTGCGCGTATAGGGAAAGCTGACTTGCGCTTGGAGATACGTCCAGAGGAGGAGGAGCTCGAGAGAGAGGTCATTGACGTCGAAGAGGTCATGGAGAGGAGAGAGGGGGACGTTGAGGAAGAAAGAGAAGCAGAAAGAGCAGCACTCAACATCTTGAAGACTCTTCCTTTGTGCGGGATCAACAAGTATGGATCTTGAAGGGGGCTTCTCTCGTCCAAACTATCGACTTTGGATTTTCAAGAGGGATGATTGGATGAAGAGAGGAAGAGAAAGAAGAAGCAATCCCTTCGTATATCAGCCAATGTCACATCGCGTCAGCCGTTCTTCGATTGATTGCGATGGAATCGCAGCTGGAGCGAGCATGAAGGGGACTGACTGACATTCTTCGACGACCTCGAAGAAGCGGGTCAGGAGTAGACACTGACGTGTAGAGAATCTGCATCTACATCTACAGAGCATCATAGCGCGTAGGTTGCAGCTCGCTATCAGTCTTGGAGCCGGCTGAGCTGACGTTTCTGCAGGCATCCATTTAGCGAGTCTCACCTCAACAACCTTTACTGTGCTTTCTGTACTTCACAAGAAGATAGCAGACCGTCAGCAAGAAGCCGTCCGCGATAATCACGAAATCGTCTCCGCATCGCGTCAACTTCGCAATCTGGCCACTCACGCTGCAACGAGCACAAAACTGCAGCGAGAAGACATCTCACATTTCTTTCTTCACTTCATACAGCTTTGTACAAAGACTGGTCAAGACCCGAGGCCAATCCACGAGCTACCGATTTTCAACTCGCCTTCAACAGAAACTGGACCCTCAGCTGGATCGACTTATAAGTACAAGACTATTAAGCATCAATATCACCAATCTCTCGTCCTGCGACGCCGACATGGTCAAGAGCTTGGCTTGCTGGATTGCTAGGCTTAAAAAGAGAATGAGCAGCACATATGGGAGAACGGCGGCAGGAACGGTTCATCAGTACGTTGTAGCATTCTGGTAAAGCTCACTGCTTCCTTCCTATCCTCACCCACACAACCTTCCGCTTCACACTCCCAAGTCTTTCTCATTCCATCGCAGCTTCGTCCTACCACCGCTCACTCACTGCCTTGACTTTACGAGGACGAGGTTTCTATTCCTGTGCCTACCTTCATCTCCGCGGAGCCTTCTTCCTTCTTCGAGTTGCTTCCCTTACCGTTGCTCTGATCTTATGGCTCATCTTTGGGTGAGCCGTTGAGATTTATTGACCGTTACGATCATCCGGTCCATCTCCGTAGCGTGCTAGGGTCAGGGAAGGCTCAGAGCGGAGATGTCTCTGATTTGTCAGCCATCTCTCTACCCTCTGTCCTCCTTGTTTGTATTTATTCCAAGTTCTTTCAATTTCACCTCTTTCTTTCCTAACAATTCGCAGAGTACAGGAGAGACAATAGAGATAAGTCATGATTGACCACAGACAGCAGGTGAGAAGGACTGATAGTGAATGCAAGCTGGATTCCATGCTGACCATGCATGTTGTCCTGACTTCAAACGCAGTCCCACTCGCTTACACCACCTGCAACACCCGCCGACAAGGCTTCATTACAAACATCGTTATCGTCCGCGTCCGCGTCTCAATCCCATCCACGACGACTCATGACTGGCCCAATCTCCCAAAACCAGGCTTCGACAGCCAGCAAAACAACTTCAAACCAGTCATCCCAACCATTTAGCTATGCAACAGCTGTAAGAAGGTCATCTCTGCCTCCGTCCGACGAAGATAATAAGGGAGAAGGAGGAACAGGAAGCCAGCATGATAGCAGCAACAAGACACAGCAAACACTAGCAAGAGATATCCCATCTTCACACTTCCCTATTTCTCCTCCTGCTACGGACCCGAAACAGCAGGCTTCGTCATCAGTCTTCGGCAGCATGAGAGGACGAGGAAACCCGCTTCCACGACCAGCTTCAGTCTCACCTACCAAGAATGGTCTTTCGTCAGAACACGACATTTCTCCCCTCTCTTTACCAACTTCGTCGTCAGGTCTCAACAGAAACAAACCGTTCACTGCAAACAGCATCTTCACTCCTTCTACAGTGAATAGTACTTTCTCGACTGCTTCATCGAAAGCATCTACTGCAAAGACATCTCACTACTCTCCTTCTCCTCTTACTCGTCAAGGAGCATATACAGACTTGTCTTCTCACTTCAACAAGAGTCTAAGTCTAGATGACGATCCTCTTCTACGAAACGACAAGATCACTCCTCTTCCACCTTTCCAGAGACACAGCGTCAAATTTGCAGATGTCGAAAAGAAGCATCATCAGCTTCCCTCTCCGCCTACTCAATCTATCCTGCAACAGATTATCGAAGGTCAAATCAAGAAGGATGCTTTCTCTTACGAGAGAAGAGATACGCCATTCTACAATTCGTATCAAGAACCTACAAGATATCTATTCGTTTCGGGCTTACCTCCCGTGGAAGAGGATGAGTTCAGATATAATGGAAATAGTCTTTCCGCATCTGAAAGTAGGGAAAGAGTAAGATTGGAACTGTCAGAAGAGATGAAAGCTGCTTTCAGAGTAAGTTTTCCCTTAGTTCTTTCGGAATTTCGTGCATCTGATCAATGTATCTATCTGTTCAGCAATACGGAGACCTCCGAGGAATATACGCAAGAGACTTTATCCAGCATCAATATGTCATTCTTTCATTTTACGACACGCGTCAAGCATCTCGAGCATTCAGAAGAATCCTTTTGGATCAGCATCCTGCTTTCCAATACAACTCACTGTACCCTAGCTTCATCACGAGAGAAAGAGCTGTTCAGGTGGGCTTCGACATTTTTCTTTCTTCCCACGAGAGACTGAGGATATTGTTTCGATAGCTCGCTTCTCATTCTTTCACGAGCAAGTTCCTCTCGGTAGGAGAAGGAAGATTAACCTTCAAGCTACGCCCTGATATTCCCTTCTCTGGTCTCGAGGTTAGTCAGCTTTCGAATATTACCATACTACTTTACTGACGATATTTCTGCCATCCTTTCCTCTCTTTCTCGTACTGCAGATCTACCTGAAAGGCTTTGGAGACATTGAATCCTTCATTCCTAACCCTGAAGAGAAAGGGCGCTACAATCTAGTCTATTACGACGACCGAGCCGCTGCACGAGCTTGGCTGCAGCTCTGCGATGACAACGTACGTATCTCCTTTCTTGCTGTATTTCGGCGTTGCTGAATAGACTTTCTCTGTAGATTCCTGGTGTCGAAGTGGATTGGCAAGACAAGGAAACTTTGGTGTGCCGCAGCATCACATATCTTCCAACAGGAGCCTTCTGACGTTTCTCCGATCTTCAGAATCAGTATCTTTTGGAAGTGGAGCCTAAAGAGCAAGACTCAGCAAACAGAAGACGCGGTACTCCCCCTCTTATACCTATTCCCACTCCGCCTACTTCAAATCACTTCCAGTATCAGCAACATCAAAACCAGAACTACCACGACAGATGGTCAACTTCCACAGCCTCTTCGCCGTTCTCAAGCACTTCTCCACATTCAGCAGAGCCCCAGCAGAAGCAGAAAGATCTTCTTCCAGACGGCTTTACTTCAGCTACTACTCGTCCGCCAAGCGTTCTTCCTCCACTCCCAACTTCGAGTGCTTTTGTGCCGAACGAGCAGAAACATCTGGGAACGGGAGGGACTGCTAATGCATGGGGCTTGATCAGAGATGAGTGAGTGCTGAAGAACCTGAAGAAGGGGATCAACGAGAAGACCTTGTACTGACGTTGTTTACCGTTCTGCAGCCCGATCCCGGATCATAACTTGATCATCTTCGAGAACATCGAATCTGGAAAAGAGAAGAGAACGTCCTGCATCCTGCGAAACTTGCCAAACAGAATGACTCAGCTAGAGTTGATGGAGGTACGCTATCCGTCCATATTTATCTCCGTCAGCTTCATTACCCTAACTTGTATTCTTATCCTCAAAAGAACCTCGACGAGATCGTACCACGGGAGTACGACTTCATCTATCTGCGCTTCGACTTCCAATCTGGCAGCAACTGCGGTTTTGGCTTTGTAAACTTCATCTCGCTAGATGCGCTGCTTCGCTTCTGGTCGGCTAGATTGGGCCAGATGTGGGATAAAGATAATAGTAGGAAATTGGTGATGGGAGGATTTGCGAACATTCAAGTTAGTCCCGTCATTCCTTCCTCGATGAAAGAAGTACACATAGCTGAAGTTGTGCTCAAGGGTAAGAAGGGCCTCATGGAGCGCTTCAGAAACTCGTCCGTTATGGAACAAGACATTGCGTAAGCCATCAGTACTCCTCTCGCTTGGAAAGTGGACTGAAGTGCTGAATCCTTGACAGCTATCAACCCAAGATCTTCTACTCAACCGGTCCCCTCAAAGGTCTACCGGAGCCATTTCCTGCCTCAAACAACGCACTACGTAAAGCAAAGTCAACATACGGCTCGACCCTGTACGGACGTAAGTTGTACTTTGTTGAATGATATAGCTTGCTCGGCTAAAATTGACTTCTTCTGTCGATGCAGTCTATGGCAACAAACCCAAAGGAGGCTTCCGACCCGTCAACGTGTGATCTCAACAACTCTCACCCACCAATTAAAATGAAAATAATACCAAACAAAACAATCCTCTCGTTCCTCTTTACTCTGATCCTGATTCTCTTATATATTCTCTATCTGCTCTCTTTCACCACTTTCTCTTTCGTTTCTCTCTGCGCATCCGTCTCTCGGGTGTGTCGTTACGATCATCGTTCACGCTCACGTTTGGGGTTCTGTATTCCTTTCCTCGCTTATCTTTTCATTCATTCGTTACTTTCTCCGCTCGTGCTATTCTTTCATAGACGAAGGAGACGGGCTCTCCTTAGACGGCATAGAGAAGCACGAAGGCCGCAGATGCTGCGAGATACTAGAGAGGCACATCTAGCGGCTATACGAAATGCTACGAATACGAATTACGACTTTGTAGCTTAGTTTTCCGTTTACTTCTGGTCTGGCAATGAAACATCATCATGGTACTTCAAGTTCATCTCGCATCGCTGCAATGTCATGCAAGCTTGCGACAGTTACGGAAAAACAGACCATTCGTGTTTCTTGTTATTTCGCTACAATGACAGATCGGGCTGATTACAGGTACCTATTTACTTCGACTAGAAGACAAGGTAGATGCAGCATGCACACTCTAGTGATGGTGATTGAGAAAACTTGTACATCGAGAATTACTGGGAGTTAGAGCGATGGAGGTGGGGTGAACCTGGCCCAAAGGTCGGACGGGACGCATTAGGCATTGCCAGAGGCTACCAGATTCGGTATTACGGTCTCGTAGGACGCGAACTGTCGGCCTGTAGCCTCCTTATCCTAATCAAACGTAGTCTCACATTAGCTGGGGAAAGGGAAGGAAAGTGGGCCACTTCGACTTACCCTGCTTTCGAGCCACATGCGGATCCTGAGACCACTAACGGGATCTCTACTTTCATTACCATTCTCTTCTACCTTTCCAGCCTGCATCTGCGGGTTGTGTCCATGTCGATGCAGCATCTTCGATCTTCTATGATGGCAGAAGATTCCATGACTGTGTTCATGCACCTTCTTATCCGTCAGTATACCCTTTCCATCAGGCGCAGAGACTGGTCCTAGAGTACTTGGGTAACCCTTCTTCTTATCGAAAGCATAGTTGTCCCGGAACCATTCTAGGTCTTTATTCTCATCTTTTCCGCCGTTCTTGTGACCGAATGTAGGATGATGATGGTGTTCTTCTTCGTTGGTGGGTGATCCTCCATTCATGCCCTCAGAACCGTTCTGCGAATCGACCTGGCGGTGAAAGTTGTGCGTTGTGGGATCCGTCGCGCTGCCATAGCTGCCTTCTCCTCCGACTTCCTCGAAGTATGTATAGTTTCGGTTCGGCATGACCTTGCGATGGCGGACTTGTTTGCCTTGTTCTGGCCGCCTCTCGAACATCTCGACGAGGGATTCTTCCGTGTCTTCAATGGGATGCCAGCTGTTTGCAATGTAATGATACCCAATACTACGATGGAAAAGACAGTATGTTGTCAGCGTAAACTCCTCTACTTCGTTTAGAATTCGATGACTTACCATGCATTGGGCGAAGGAGCCTGATTAACAATTGCCGAAGAGATGATCTGGTACATGAGTTTCGGATCGTTCTCCGGTCTGAGCTTGAGCTTCTTCCTTGCAGCTTTGTCTGAGCGGAACATCGAGAATGCAGCGCAGTGCACATCGCCAGAGAGGAAGGTCACTCGGATGTTGCGCCTCGCAGCGAAGTCTTGCATGCGCTTCAGGACTGAGTTCCGTTCTTCGATATGCGAGTCGTGGCACCATTCGTCGAGAAGACTGGATGGGATGAAATGGTGAGCTTTCCTAGCGCTTGAAAAGATCAACAGAACGTACTCGTCATAGAACTCGGGCAGATCGAATATACTGTTCAGACCTTTCACTCCAGGCAGCTTGCGGACCCACCTACACAAACAATTAAATGGATCAGCTTTGGCTTTTGGTGAAACATCTCTTGCTAGCAAGCAATACGCACGGCTTCTGTCCAGCCAAGAAATTGAAAAAGCTTTCACCCGCCGGCACTCTTATAAAGCTGAACGGCACCGCAAAGACGGTAATAAGATGCTGCGTCGTATCTGAAATTTCATTCATTTTGTCGAAGATCATCTCCATCGACTTCTTCTCGTGTACTTGTAAATGGTTTCGCTCGCTTCGGCCATCAGGCATGACGATCGCCAGTCTTGGTCCGCATTGCCCAATGAAGTTCTGTGCTTGCACGCCGAAGAACCCGTGCGAGGCGGCGAGAGCTTCGGTCGTGTGATGTTGGAATAACAAACGGAACTTGTGCGCGCTTCGGAAAAGACCGAGCATAACGGGCGAGTCGTGGAGTTCTGGAGGATAAGAGCCAGCTCCATCGAAGATCTGCATTATATTGTATGTATAAGTAATGCTTTAGCAAACTTGCCTCTGGTGAAACTCACATCGTGGTCATCCCACATCATCAAGCTGGGCATAGTCTCCAATGCCAGCCTGACCTCATCTCTCTGCCACGTCTCATGGTATGTATTGAAGTAGTACTCTGCGACTTGTGTGGACACTTCTTCCGAAAACTCATGCTTCCACTTTATGTCCCAGTCAAACTTGATCCATCGCTTCAAGAAAGGTATGTCGGCGAAAATGAAGTCGATGTAGATTTGGTCGCCGCCCCAGATCAAGAGATGTAAAGGTGTCTCGCGATGTACTGAATTCAGATGCTTCCACACGTTGTCGAAGCCTAGGAGCTCCACGGTCTTCTGCGGGACGGTTTCCTGAAAAGACACCCAAGTCAGCTGAGTATCTCATCGAGAACAGCAAGAAATTCTGACATCAAAACCATTACAACTATGGCTGTTTGAATGCATCTCAGAACAATTCCTGATGTCTGGTATGGTCTGGGAGCAACTTACAAGCCGCCTCTCCATTTCTGCTCCCACTTGGGAATATGGAACGTGTTCGAGCTGACTTTGTGACCTTGGTGTGTCATTGTCCAATTGACTTTCTGATCTCCGGTTCCATTCGGTATAGGCATTGAAATATCGAATCGGACGGCAACCATTCCAAAGACATCGTCATAAAGGACTTGCGAAGACTGCTTGACATCGTACTCGAATGAAAGCTCTGGTTGTGGTGTTCCTGCGATTCATGAAGAGCATCGTCAGAGAGAACGGAAATAGACTGCCCGCCACTTCCTCTCACCTCTTCTGTGGAAGACCAGCACTGATCCAGTCCATCTCTGATCTTGTGTAGTAGTCTTGAAGTGGAAGTATGGTCCTAACGTTGGTTCTTGCGGACCTTTGGCTATTTGACGATGGTCATAATTGGAACGGCGGAGCGGGTCTCAGGTCAGTCGCACTTCGCAGATCGGAGTTTTCCACGATGGATATGGTATGCATACGTGGTCTATTGATGCCTGGCGACTGTGTTTTGGCTGGTTTTGAAGGTGCTGGGGCTGAATCGATGGGACTATTTGCTCTCCTTTCACCAGCGACTGGCTCTACCATGAGTGTATCCTTGTGCTTTGGCTGCAACAGTGATATATCCGTAGGTGGTTCATTGTAGGTATCGCCAGACATGTTTGTAGATTCCTCCAGTTGCGACAAGTCGAAGAAGACTTCAGCCTAAGTTTCAGTCGTCACCGGCAACCCGCAAAATGGCACGTGCAGCTCGGCATCTTTGGGATTAGGGGAAGGAACAGGAACGAGCAGAAGCTGCGGTTAGCAAAGTAGACGATATAGTGGGCATGTTAGTAGCATGGCGATGGTCGGAGTATGATTTTACAGGGTTCCAGCAAGAGAAGCGAGCTTTTTTTGACAGAATTCACTATGTCTTGGCTTATTTTCTGCCTTTCGAGCTAGGAAATGCGAACTGTAAAGATGCGAAGCAGCATACGATGCGATATACTGGAAAAAGTTGCTTCTAGATGTTTTCTTGAACCCTGCTTGCGCATTCTCAGATTTTTCTGATCGAATAGATGCGGAAGATTTCAAACTCGAAGGAAGGAGGAGAGGGGAAAGAGAGAAGGCAAGGAAAGAGTTGTCTCGACCATCATCCACCACTTGTGAGCAGAGCATACACACATTTCAACACTTTCTACATCATACTAACGCCTTGTTGTCTCCCAGCTCCAGGTATGTTTGAGCTCGTCGCAGGTTGCTGCAGAGGCAATTCTCGCAGTGACTGGCAAGAAAAGATCTGCTGAGTATCCTCCGCTGACTGCTGGCTTGTGCTTGATCGATACATAGACAATGTCTCACAGAAAGTGAGCTGCATTCGGTTCACTGTTCGAAGAAAGCTCGCTAACCTGCATATTCTTCTCCAGGTTCGAGCATCGTACGCAGAATCGCACCCTCCATATCAAGCATCAACTAACGTAATGCAACAGCTCGACATGGTTCCCTAGGGTTCTTGCCCAAGAAGAGGGCCGCCCGTCACCGCGGAAAGGTCAAGTCGTTCCCAGTCGTGAGTTTATGCATGAAAATTCGGATAGCAGAAATGGACATTCGCCAACGCACCTACAATCTTACAGGACGACAGCAAGAAGCCTGTACACCTTACTGCCTTCCTTGGTTACAAGGCTGGTATGACCCACATTGTCAGAGAGCTTGACCGAGCAGGAAGCAGTCAGTCGAGACTCCTCTCCGACAAGACGCTTAGCTGACATTGCTCTACAGAAATGCACAAGCGCGAGGTCGTTGAGGCTGCCACTGTCATCGAGACTCCTCCTCTTGTCATCGTCGGTGTCGTCGGATACGTAGAGACACCACGAGGTCTGCGATCCCTCACCACCGTCTGGGCCGAGCACCTTTCCGACGATCTGAAGCGACGATTCTACAAGAACTGGTACAGGAGCAAGAAGAAGGCTTTCACCCGCTACGCTGCCAAGCACGCAGAGTCTTCCGGCAAGTCTGTTGCAGGCGAGCTCGAGCGAATCCGCAAGTACTGCACTGTCGTCCGTGTCCTTGCACACACCCAGATTCGCAAGACTGGTCTCTCGCAGAAGAAGGCTCACCTCATGGAGATCCAAGTCAACGGAGGATCGATCGCCGACAAGGTCGAATTCGCCAAGTCTCACTTCGAGAAGACCGTCGACGTCGCTTCCGTATTCGAGGCAGATGAGAACATCGACATCATTGGTGTCACCAAGGGTCACGGATTCGAGGGTGTTACACACAGATGGGGAACCAAGAAGCTTCCCCGAAAGACACACAAGGGTCTGCGTAAGGTCGCTTGTATCGGAGCGTGGCATCCTTCCAAGGTCATGTACTCCGTCGCAAGAGCTGGTCAGAACGGTTACCATCACCGTACCGAGACCAACAAGAAGATCTACAGAATCGGAAAGGGCGAGGATGCATCGAATGGTGCTACCGAGTTCGACATCACTCCTAAAACTATCACTCCTCTCGGCGGTTTCGTCAGATACGGTGTCGTCAACAACGACTTTGTCCTCATCAAGGGATCGTGTGTCGGTGTCAAGAAGCGTATCATTACACTCAGGAAGTCCATGCAGACACACACCAAGCGAAAGGATCTCGAGAAGGCAAGCGAGAGCTTGAAGTTCATCGATACTGCCTCCAAATTGTACGTTCGCTTCCGACGTCTCATAGAATTCATTGCTAACTCTTCTGCGTGCAATATAGTGGTCATGGCAGATTCCAGAGCAAAGCAGAGAAGGATGCGTTTATGGGACAGCGAAAAATCAAGTCTACTTAGAGATTTTTCGTCCCTTACCCCTATCTTTCTTTTTCCGCTGCTACAAGTGTTGTTTCGGGGAAGCTTGTAGTTACACATGCAATGCTATCCTTCTTTTCACTTGCTGTGCAGTCTTGCGCTTCCTGAGCTTGCTGTCGTCGAGCCTTCGAGAATTTATGCGATCTTTACCGACTTCAACCATGTCTACTGACCTGTCGTGCCCAATACATATTCTTTCTGTATCTATTCTACATCTACATCGTGTACAGTATGCCTTTGTCGTACGGGATCATCGTCTTTTACGCACGACTCAAGGTCTTCCAGATACGGGCACCACAAGTAAACAACGTAGAGACGCGATAAGCCCAGTAGAACCACCACATCACACTCTAACAGTATCTCTGCAACAAACTCCAACTCCACCTCCTGGTCTGGGCTTTACAAATGGCTCCCTTCGACCTCATGCTACTGGCCAATCTACCGTTACATAACGTCGTTCCAATGGCGCTGCCATCTGCAAGATACTGTCTAATTTACACTAATAGGCTGACCTGATGGCGATATTCATACGATACACGTTCGAAACAGCTCCGCAAGCGATATTCATCGTAATCTGAGTATGAACAGGGTCACCAGGACCGCCTGCACTACCACGTAATACTACATCCACACCAACCTGATCAAGCCACGCTGCTAGTGGCTAGAGGCGCCATACCACCTACTGCAGCTGAACTAGCAGCGGATCCCGAAATCTGTACCGGCAGTACACACTGCGACCTATCTAGCCCCGATGGCGCTATCGCAATAGCAGCACCCTGTTCCACACACACTGTCCCTCTAGCACATCCAACCGCTTTCCATCCATTACTCGTGCAAGATGTTCCCTTCCATTTGGTGCATTGTTCAAGACCAGCTTCTGCGGAGGCACTGCATCTCCATGCTTCACTGCAATCTACAAACCCTCCTGATACGCCCGTAGCCGGGCAGAAAGAGGATACCTTGCGCGGCGCAAAGGATCGGAACCCAAGCGGGGCTGCTGAAGTTTGTAGAATGACACTGGCCATGATAGCTGCCGTAAAGACTGAGGCGGTCTTGGTTGAGAACATAACTGCAGTGGATGGTTTACGGTGAGGATTGTGGATGGTGAAGTGAGTGATTGTGTGCGGGAGATGTATTGTGTCTGCGCCTGGCGGACAAGTGGGTTTCAAATGAGTGAGTGTTGAGAGTCCTCAGTATGTTCTGAGTGATGTTTGATGTTATATGTTGATCAGGATCAAGCCCAGGCAACGCAAACGTCCAGGTTTTAAGCCGCACTGGTGACCCTTCAAATGCTGCACTCAACGGGGTCATCAAGGTCCAGGGAGACCTCCGGTTTCTAGATAGAACGGTAAGTGTGTAAGGGAGATAGGTGACTAACCTGCAAAATTCCCTTACACACTTCAATGCGGCCACTGGCCGGGCCGCCTAGGGACACGCTGGAATTGTTGCGGATACCTGGCAGGAGCTAGGCGTAGTACAAGCTGAAAGTTAGGGCGGGAATCTGGTAGAGTTGCTGAAAGCTTGTCCGCCTGACCCGCAGCCGACATTGGCTAAAACACCTGGCGTGGACCAATACCACCACACTCATCAAACATGCTTCAGCGTGACATTTACTGATGTACGACCTTCAACTCATCCAGCTACAGGAACTTAACATAATCGCCTATTCAGGTAGCTGCAAGTCTTGCAATCTCGACGCCTTCAAGCCTGAATCACACGTAATGCCCGCGTCTGACCATCAACTATGAAAAATCTGCATAAACCCGAAAATTCGACACTTTGGTGGTACGCAATAGAGAATTTGCGAGGCAGTGCAGTTGCTGCCGTGACGATAGAGCCCTGCGCTAGCACTTCAGTCCCTTTTCCTCCTTAAGCGAACACAACAAGCGAAAACATGCTATCTATCGTCTGGTCGATCGTTCTTTTGGCAGCAATTACAGAAGCAGCACCCACACTGTCTGTAGTCCCGGCCGCTCGAGCGGGAGAGTGCCCAGCGATGGACCCTGTCAAAGGTGGTTACTTCGTCAATTGTAGGTGGTAAGATCGATGAAGCTCCCTGAATTGCGTATGAATAGCCGAAATTTAGGTACGCAAGCCTATAGGTGCAATGAAGACACGAATATGGGGTTAGACCAATGCACGGTATGGTCGGGTCAAAATTGCACAAAGTGGGCCAACATCGGTTGCGCGGAAGGAACGTGCTGCACGGAGAGCGTGAGTCTATACATTCGTCTAGCTGTAGCACAACTACTGAATATGCTACATATATATTTAGGGTATTGTGGTGCTTATAGCACCTGAGGGGTTAGACCGAGCATACTGTCTTCTTCCTGGTCAGATCGCTGTGCCGGACAATGGTGAACCAACCTCTTCTATGGTCAAGACAACTTCCGAGATCACCACTGTTCCTCATTCCAAGCCTACAAATCTTCCTGAAACTACCCACTTGACAGTACTGCCTAGCATCAAGAGTCTTGCTGAGGCTTCTACAATTTCTTCGCTCTAATTACCCAAAGAGGATCGCCTTTCGAAGAACGCTCAAGCACATTCACTATCTCTATATCACCATATAGCTGCCCAGGCTTGATCTCTTCCGTTGTGTTCTGTGTACCCGCGAAATGGAAGTAGTCTGCTACCATATCACATCTTTCAGGTTCACTGACACGAAGCCACCGGCCGACGACCTGCACAACATAGTCAGCAACGTTCTGTGAAGTCTATTAAGACTAACCTTTGTTGGGAAACATCTATTCGAGAAAGCCAGATGTACAGTTCCGCCCGGCTTCAGGATCTTTGATAGATCTGCTAGCAGTTCCCGGGGTTTGACAAGATAATCTATACTGACACTGCAGATGGCAGCATCGTATGGTTCATCTTTGCCAAGTTGTTTCGATAGGTGCCCTGGGTCTTCGTTGAGATCGAGTAACAAGTACTTGGTCAAAGCTCGATTCTTCGATAGCTCTTCGTTATTCATCCCAACTCCGACTACATAATAGTTATCGGGGCCCCTGTCTTCAGGCAAATGCGATATCCAGCTTGACGCAAGATCCAGCACCCGCGGTTTGCGACCCGGTTCCGGCTTCGGTAGCACCGAACCATAGTAATCTGCAGAGAGAGGTTTAGCGAAGACTCTACGTCCTGATGGAGTTTGCCTATACCGGATAGATGTGCGATGCATCGATCATCGACTGCACGTGACGCGTTAATGGCCATTATAAGTAGTACGTCGAGGTCTTACTGACTGTGTGTCACAAAACGCGGTGAGGCATAGAAGTCAGAGTCGGAGCTTGGGTCCATCCGCTGGAAGTCGACTGCTCTGTATGGCCATTTTGCCGGGAAAGACCTTGTTCGGATTTGATTGGCACTGGCTGCCATGGTAGTGGTAGTAGACTTCGTGAAGTAACGGACACCAAGATAAGCAGCTGAAGATACAGCTGCAACGATAGCCGAAGATCTCGCAAGCATCCGCAGGAAGGAAAGGAAGGGCGAGAAGCCATGGAAAGACAAATAGTACGCGAATCTTGCTATGTGATATCGTGTAAGATAGCCGTAATGGTGTGAATCATGCAGATTGGAGGGCTGCTAGATCAGGCACAGCAAGAAACGATTCTACGCGTCGCCATGTCTGGGCAGTCATTACTGCCAGGCAAAGCAACATCAGACCGAAACTCAGTCTCTCCGAACGGATTCTATGTGTCGCCTATGTCCAACTTGCATACTTCAGTGTGAGGACGCTTCCGTATTATTACCTGGGTGTTGAGGATTTTCGTTTGTTGTCGCATTGGTGCTGCTAGGATATATAAACGGGAGATTTGCAGTGCTACAGTGTATAATGTCAACGTATGCGTTCGCGCGAAAGATCGAGAAAGAAAAGTCAAGCAAATAAAGAAGGTAGTCAAGAAAACCCAGGTTCCTCAAAGACATTATGCACTGTAGCACTGCAAATCTGCCGTTTATATATCCTAGCAGCACCAATGCGACAACAAACGAAAATCCTCAACACCCAGGTAATAACACGGAAGCGTCCTTACATTGAAGTATTCAAGTTAGACACAGGCGACACATAGAATCCGCTAGGAGAGACTGAGTTTCGGTCTGATGTTGCTTTGCCTGGCAGTAATGACTGCCCAGACATTGCGAAACCAGGATAAAGGTCGGTGGGAGGAGGGTTGAAATAGGCATTCCAATCGGCATCGATCTTTGCAAAGGAATTGAGTAATGAGGATGAAGTGAGCGGATCGGGTACTGCAGCCTGCATGATTGCATCGAGTCGATCTGCTCCTTCTGTTGAAAAGACCATGTTGTTGTAAGGATAAGGAAGATTCGAATTGGTCGGCTGTACGTTGTTGTTGATTTGCTGCATGTAGAAATCGTGCGCCTTGGCCTGGGCCGAATTGTCGAACTCGTTATTTGGGGATGTGTTGAGCGCCCCAGGTAGCATGCAGCTGACGCCGTCGTTGCCGATGGCACCTGTGAACAGCTCTCCATTCTTGTAACCCTGTAGTCCAGGCGGCAGAGTCTGAGGAATAGAAAGACATGCCATAGTACGTAGAAGCTGCGCTTGCGGAATAGCAGGGAAGTCTTTGTTCGGCGAAACCAGCTCGTAAAACTCGGCTGACAGCTCCAGGAGGCGCATAAACTTGGAGGCCGGTAGCAATGCCCTCGAAGGGAAGCCAACGCTGTAGAGATCGTTTGTAATCTCCGGTGCCATATCGAGATCGCAATTGATCAGGTTTTGCGCTCGAAGCTGAGCTAGGAAGAGAGGAGGGAACGCATAGACGATAAGGAGGGAGAAGTCGGGCGCGCTTGAATGTACTCTCGACGCTTCCGGGTCCAGTTGCAGAGGAGGGCGATGACCAGTCTGCGGATCTCTAGGCGCCCATTCGCATCGTCTTTGGCCTCTATTGTCGTCTCTACTTTGGTTGCTGAGGAAATAGAGTATCTCTTCGGCTGCACTGACAGCAAAGCCAAGACAATGCGATTCTTCCGAAGTCAAGGTGAATCTGGTGGTGTTGAGATCCCATTCCTGGCCTCGCGTCTCCAGCTTGCGGCGAATGTACCATGTCCTGAAGACGTCTGCATTGAGCACTACCCTAGCAAAGGGTACAAAGACGTTGAGGAAACTGCAAGCTATAGGGTCGCCATGCTGCTTAGCCTCTTCAATAAGGGGCCGCCAGTAGTCACGAAGTCGATCGATCACGGCGTTGGCACGGTAGAGCGCTCGGAAGTCCGTTCGCTGCGTCCCATTCTGCATTGCTACGATAGGAACGATAGCCGCACTATCGATAGAATGGTCAGCTCAGAGATTCGCCTTATTTCTCGACTTGATTGACATACTAAAGCTCCACTGTTGCTGCGAGTCTTACGTCCCCAGGCTTTGCTTTGATGCTTGCGAAAAGCCGCGTGACACGTAAGACATCAGCTGGATCAAGTGCTGGAGCTTTGCCTTCTGCGAGAGCGGCTCGACTATCGATAAGGTTGATCCATAGCCATAACCGGCAAGCGTTGGTGCTGCTTCTATCCCTTGGATCTGGGGCAGCAGCCTTCCTACCAAGCCCGAGAAGCTGAGAAATTCGTAGCGCCAGACCTCCTAGAACGTAGCCGGAAGATGGATTAAGCTTGGAGTGTGCCTGAAGAGTTGCAAACCCTGCAGGTCCCAGTTGCATCTCGCTTCCGCATCTGACAGGCTTCCAGGTGATGCAGATCAAGAGTCCGGTGAGAAGGTCGACACTCAGCTCGGCCGGGCTGGGTGACACAACCAGAGGCGCCAGCGATTCGACCAGTGTAGTGACAATGGCATAATACTTGCGCAGGCCATTCTCGCCTTGAGGGACATAGCAGAAGTAGGAGGCCACGGAAAGAATTGCGTGGAACAGGAAGGTCGACCGCCTGCGGACGTGATACATGTTCCTGTCTGTATGTGGATCTAGTGGAGGCGTCCATTGCACACATCGGGTGAAGAAGCTGAGGCATATGCCAAAAGTGTCCGTTAATTAGAGCTGTCACGTCCCGAACGGGCATGCGGGCTTACAAATCAAACAGCTGTTGAGCTTCCTCGACAGTCACAAAACCTCTTGAGACTGCATCTGGGACATCAGGCTCGTAGTTTGCTGCTATGCTTCCGTTAGCGCGAGGACTTGGCGAATCGCTGCCAGTCATCGAGAAAGGACTAGCCGGGTTGCCCATCATGTTGTCGAGACCTTTGATGGCATTGGTGACTGCGCTGATTGGATCTCTTAGATCGCCAGGCGTCGAATCGTTCATTGGGATCTTGACATCGTGGTCGAAACCGACTGCCGAGTGGCTAACATGAGGTATCTGCGAAGGTGAGCTAAGCCTCGTAGCAGCGAGCTGTTCTTCAATGCCTCGTAGTCTCTCTGTGATGACCCGTAGGCTGAAAACGTATTTGTCAGCTGAAGGAGTTTGATCGAGCAAGCCAGCTTACCTTTGAAGAACGGCCTGACTTGTCTCAGGATCAGCAGCTGGCGCTTTCGCAGTAGTCTTCTTCGGTTGTCTAGGCTGCTGTGACTGCGCAGGCCCATCTTTCGAAAAGACGCATTCCAGCTTGTAGCTAAACGTGCGATCCACAGAACTGGGAATCAGACCTTGGTTCGGAAGCGCATAGCTATCGCCTTACAGTTGACATCGTTCGCATGGGTGTTTTGAAGCGCCAGAGCATCTCTGCTTGACTGCCCTGCATTGCTGACAAGCCTGGTAATGTACGAAAGGCGGAGTAGGGAGAGATCGGGTGGGGAGGGGAGCAGAGTATCGATGTATCAGCGCTGGGCTGCACGCCTCCCTTGATAGTAGCATTACCCTCACTCCTTTGCTTCTCGAGAACTTTGTAGGCTGCTGATCTGAACCTCCGGCTGTACTGGTGCCAGCGTTCCCGTCAGGCTGGCCATACTGCGAAGACTGATCCCCAGCGGAGTCTTGAGGGTGTGATAGACCGTTTGCGACTAGACTGCCGTTACTGGGCTTGTTATTGAAGCCATTATTGCTGTTGCTGCTGCCTTCATTGCTGGCTGCTGAACCAGCGTAGCCAGACGTCGCCGGATTGTACGTGGACGGCGTGAACATCTGAAAGCCTTGCGCTGGCGAGCTCCTCTGATGTTGCTGATGCCCAGCGTCGCCCATCAATACGATATTGTTGCCCCTCGAAAGCCTCCGATCCTTCTTCCCCCTCGAAGTGGCTCTACTTTGATCTGGGTTGGCGGAGCTGTATAGATCCAGCTACTAGATAGCTGCTATCTTCTGACGAGCAACGTGAACGCTGCGACTTGGCTCGAGAGTTGGGCAGATGTCAAGACCACTTTGGCTGCTGATGAGTGACTAATTGCCAAAACTGTCAAGCTCAAACGAGTGACATGAACCTTGGAGAAGAAGTCAAGCATCTGTCCAGAGTATACAACACCTTTCAGGACCCTGCTCAGTGCAGACCTATACACTATTGTCCACACGCGTCTACAGGTTTACCGAGAATGGCAACCTGAAAACTCTAAACATCGAAGTGTGTTTGACCACCTTTGCAGTATCGCAAGCTGAGCGAGAGCATGGTCAGAACTCTACGAGAATTTAGGAGGAAGGCCAGGCCTCGCCGAAGAGCCCGTTCTACTGTGTCGCCGCAGACTTGAGCATTAGTGCACGCTGGAACCAGGTCCACTCTTCACAAGGTATCAGTTCAGATGGCATACGAATCAATACCTGTACTGCTGTTATGTCAAAGCAGACTGTAAGTCGCTGCAATGTGGACATGTCGTTACTCGGCATGACTTGCAGTGCGCCATGTAGACTGTCGTAGAGTTTCCTGGAACAACGCAGAGGTACTTCATCCAATAATCTTCGAAACTCCGCTGCGCACTGTGGTATACAATCCCATTGCATCTCAGCTAGCGGACGACGAGCTTCGCCCAAGACGGAAGACTTACGCAAACCGCTGACCACGCTACCACCCAAGCCGCCCAACTGCCCCAGCACACCGCTTGCTGCCATCCCACTCGCCCATCGCCGCTTCGCGCTGTGCATAAGAGGGTAAGTAAGGCTCGTGCCTCGAAGAAGTTGTTCGGCACTTACTCTCTGTCAGCATATGTAAAGCCAATGGTATTTGTCACATTGAAGATCAAAGCCAGCATAACGATTGGCAGGAAGGAAAGATTGCTGTTTGTATATGTCAGTCAGCATATAGGTCTCCCTTGCGTCGGCCAGATATGGCGTCCGGATACGCACAATTTGAGTATTCCGCTGCAGGCGGGAGCGCCAGTCTGTTCAGTCTGTAATTTTTGGCTTTCTTTGAAGGCTGCACATACACGAAGAGCAGCGCGATCCAGGCGGCCGGGAAGGTGTACAATGCTAGCCAGAACATCTTCGAGTCGACTGCATTCGCCGGCTGAGATGGCTGCAGATAACAATACTGAAGGTGAGTCTAGCTTGGACAAGCAGCGCAAGATCAAGCACTCACGTCACGAGATTCGAAAACCCAATAGCTGATATGCGAAAATCAGCATGTCTACATAGGCGTCTTTAAGATGCATGCGAACCTGGTACCATCGTCATCCACCTGATTCCAGAAGCGCAAGCCGACCAGCACGCGTCCAGATACGTTCTATGGGAGTATAGAGCATTAGTGCTGTTGAATGAGGTACGTTTGCGTTGTTGCGAACCCTGACTGTCCAGAAGTCCATAGATAGGAGAACGACCACTAAAACAGTCTGAGGCAGAAGGCCATGTAAGCTATGTGCGCGCATTGTGTTGAAGGTACTGTATGACTCACAGAGAACACGTCTGGACATGTGCGACCAAGGGTTAGAGAGCCTACCTCAGGCAGCATGATATGGATGAAACGAACAAGAATTGCTGAAGAAGCCGCATAGCAGATATGTGACGATAGCAGCAGATCTGAAGAAGAAGAGGAAGAAGAGTGCGACTGGATGGCTGCGAACATAGATAACCAGGCTTTAGGAACGGCACACTCTTTCGACTGCCAGCCTTTGGAGACGCACGCAGACTGTTCCCATATACTCTGCTCTCGTTGAGCAGTTGCCATTTGGCCTTGCTGCGAGCTCAGAGCGCCTGCCGCCGATGCGTTCGTGGAATTCGCTGGTCCAGCGCGTCCGGTCTCGAGATCTGCTTCTACATCCGGCGCGATGCTACCATGAGAGCCTCCGTCACTACTTAGCAGATTGGCTGTACTAGGTGACCGAAAGCCAGACATGACAGAGTTGCGGGCTAGTCAGGAGCACAAAGGTGAATCAAGAGATGCTATATTACGTTGGGGTGAAGTAGTGACGACTGCACCCGCTGAGATATGCTGGGAAGAGACACTATGCCACAGACTAATCTACAGATGCTATGAATAATGACGAGATGCCCTATAAGATACGCATATTACCTAAACTTCCGCAGGCCTGCAGGCCGATCGCTGTAGAGGAAGCACCAACGTACATATACCTTCAAAGATTCACTAGCATTACGGCGAGCTGGAAGTGCCTGTACATTCGGCGGTTTCAGGACGAAGCTTCGTCAGACTCGTCGGCCTCTTCCCATCCTCGAAAGCCAGACCAGCCTGACTGTGTGTTCAAGAATTTGTGCTCTTTGAGTTGGAGTGCCGATGGACGGTTCTTTGCATGCGTTTGCAGACATTGATGCACGAAGTCGATGGCTGCATCCGCTTCCTGCGCAAACTGCGGTTGCGATTCGGCAGCAAGGGTCTCTTCGACTTCGTCTGCCCGGACACGCAGTGCGTCTTCTGCCCGGCTACCAACTGCCAGGCCTGCCATGGATTCCTCGCTTGACCAGAATGGACACTTTCCACAAGGCTCAGCTTGTTTCAGTATGCTGACAGGAACCAATACGTACCTCTCCACACAGTATGACATATGCCAGAACACCAAGAGCCCAGATATCCGTTTCTTTACCGCCGTACCGCTCTCCGCGCAGAACTTCGGGAGAAGCAAAACTATGTCAAGGGTGCTTATTAGCCGAGTTTGCTGGATCACATAATTTAACCTACTCTAGAGTACCAGAGAACGTATCAAAGTAGGGCTTGCCTTCCTTAATGTAGGCAGCCGAGCCGAAGTCGATAAGCTGAACTCCGCCTTTGCCATCAAGGATGATATTTTCGTCCTTGATATCTCGATGTACTATACCATGAGCGTGTAGAAAAGCGACCGCGTCCGTGATCTGCCCTAAGATGGATCGCGCTTCTGGAACACTGAGGCCAGTTGGTGCCATATCGACATAGTCGAATAGGTCTTGCCCGTTGCCGAAGCATGCCATCACGAGGTAGTAGTTCTCTCCGTCCTCGAAAAAGTCTAGCATCCCGCACAAGTTCGGGTGACCAACGCTGATTTGCGAAGGATCGGGCACGCCGAGTACGCTTGAGGAGGCTAATATAGGACTCTTCGATGGATCTTTAGCAGGCGCGCGGTAAACTTTCCGAATATGATCGAGTACGTGAATCTCCATGGGTATCACCCCGAGAACCTTGTGCCGTTTGTAAGCATCCGCAAGGATACGCTGCTTGACGATATACTTGAGCATCAAGTCGGGCTGTGAAATTAAAAGCAATTAGTCTCTCTGGCCATGAAGTCGTATTGTTTGGCTTACTCCTGTTGGGTAGCCATCGTCCCCTATCTCCCGGACCTTTCTCACTAGACCATACGCTCCCTTGCCAGCCTCACTAACGACAGCGAAGGTATCGATGTTCCGGATTCCAGTCACTGCCGAGTAATGCCTTGGATCCATGGGTCCTGTGATGCTAAGCGGAACTGGCGACTGAGATCGGGACATCAGTACAGGCAGTTGTGGATTCGGAGAGGGTGCTAGGGAAGTATCTCTCGTGGCCGCGACTGTTCGCGTAAAGTCACGCGATTTGACAGGAGTCGAGTCCAGCGAATCTTGTATGATGTGGGCAGTAAGCGCTTTCTTGATTTCGGCTGGAGCAGGAGGTGCGGCGCCAGGAAATGGTGAGCCTGTATGTGCTGACAAGGAGCCTCTCGACAAAGTAGGCACGGCATTGCTAGTCTTGCGCCTGAAGTACGCATTGGTATCGTAAGATAGCCCATCGTCATCCTTATCGTATGGGTAGTCTCCCTCTCCTGATATATCAGAGACATCGTCGTACCGACTTTTGCGAACGGAGGCTGAACGCGACAGTTCTGGGGAAGTATGGCTGCGAGTCATCCACGACCCTTCTCGAGGCGGCAGAGACCCGTAGTATTGATTGACAGATTGTATCGAGCCCATGCGCGGCCGAGGAGTCTGATCCACAGCAGGAGACGGTAGCATGCCTTCCTCAGAATCTCTAGGATGCGATGGAACGCTGGAGTCAGAGTCGGAAGAGCTACTAGAATCGTCTCTGTCGTTAAGATCTTCGCTCAAGCCTAGTTGCCGCCATTCCTAGATTCATGAGAGGGGATCAGCCCAGGTCTAGGCTAACAAATGTAGCCTTTCCCTTACCTCGACAGAAGGCGTCATTACGACTTGACCGACACCGCGAAGAGCTTGCAATCTTGCTTGGTAGAAGGCATCCGAGGATTCTGTCGTAGTAGCAGAAAGTGAAGCTAATGAGCCCAAGGCAGCCGTATTCCGACGTGACCGTAAGCGCCTTGCAGGAGGTGAAGGATGCCATGGGAAAGATGACACTTCGGTTGTGGCTGTAGGTGACTGTGTTCCATGCATGGAAAGAGTGGGGGAAGAAGGGCCAGATCCAGCAGGAGACGCGATAGAGGAGATAGTTCCTGAAGAAGCGAGGGTCTTGAACGGCGCCGAAGCCTGCCTTCGTTTTTGCTGGATCAAAGATTTGATGTCTGGCGATTCGGCCGTAGAGCGCGCAGACCGTCGTAGCGCATCTGTTGCAACCAGGACCGGCGATTGGGCTTCGGATTGCCGCCCGGAGCGCGACGAGGGCGATCGCCGAGGTCTTGCATGGAAGTTACGCATTATTTGCGCCAGATCGGCTGAGGAAGCCGAGCGCGAAGCTGATATTGGTCTTCCTTCACCAGCCAAACCTGATTCGCTTGCTTTCGAAGACCGCCGCGAGGTCATCGGAGGCCTCCTAGAAGGCTCTGCATATGAATGACTTGCACTCTGCGAAGTTGAGCCATGAAAAGAGAAAGAGCTGAAGGATGGTGGGCGGGAAGTTCTGGGAGATTTGCGCGAAACTTCGCTATTCGTCTGGTTCTCGCTGAAAGAGTCGTTTGCAGACGATGTTGTCGGTTCTATATCTGTTTGATGCGACTGTGGACTAGTCGCAGAAACCAGATTTTCGGTCGGGGTTATGGGTGAAAGTGGGCCAAAGAGCCGGTCTCGCTCGCTCATGCTACTTCTGGAGTGCTTTCGAGGCCTCGATGGCTGTGAAAGACTGGACGATATCGTAGAGGGAGACCTCGAGCGTTGCAAAGCGGCGGAGACTTCCTGCTCGGCGGACCGCTGTAGCGAACCTGACGCCTCCGACCCCATTGGCTGGGTACTGCTATTAACCTTCTTCGATGAGCCTGAACTCCCTACTACAGACTCAGGGTATGTATGCAGGAGATCCAACGCGGTCTTGAAATCCATAGCCGCCCTCTCCTTATTGTCGGTGGAGGCACGAGAAGCAGGGAAGGGGCGTCGTGGCTGCTCATCATCTTCCTCCTGCTCAAGCGAGGGTGCCAGATGTATAGCCGAGTCCATGGAGCCATTGCTCCTCCTTGAATGCAGGCTCGAGATCGTGCTTGCAGAACCCTCTCTATCGCGGGCATGACCTTTTCCTATCACTGTCACACCGCTCAATGCAGAGATACTCCTCCGCATTGGTTCGTTCCTTGCGGCTCGCATCCGGGCTATCGCTTCTCTCTGCTTGCGTATCTGCACTTCAGGGTCCTCCTCATCATCGGTGGTCTCGCTTCCTTTCTCTGAAGTGCCTAGGACTCCTTCTTGATGATTACTTGTCTCTGGCCCGACTATTGTTGCATCCGCCTCATCATCGCTTATCTGGAAGAGCCGTTGCTTCATTGACATTTTCGGTTTCGCTATCGGCGGAGAAGTCACAGGAACGCCATTGCTCATACTTGAGAAGCTTGTAGGAGTGGGTAGAGGCTGCGGCAATGCTTGCGAGCCGTTTTGTTGTGATGATGCTTCTCCAGGGCTAGCGGCAATCCCTGACGATGCTTCTTCCACCATCGCTCTCAGCTGTGATTCTGCAGCTTGCGCATTCCATGGAGTAGCTATAGTGCTGGGCAGCGAGCTGGGCGTTACACTGTAGCTGCTGGCCGGAGAGCTGCTATTCGTGATGACTGTCGGAAGTGAATTGCTCGGGCTCGCTCGCGGGCTAGGTCGAGCAAAGGGCATGCTCAAGCTCGCCTGCGAGCTGCGACTGTAGTGTAGTTCAGGCCGTTTTGACTGTTGCTCCGAGTTGTTGTATCTTGGGTATTCGAGTTCCGCTTAAAGAGGTCGAAATTGGCTCGCCGATCCGAGCAGAAAGAGCAGCAGAGTATAACTGTACAGTAGCAGTCGCTGTTGACGTTCGCAGCAGGTCGATACTGTGCTTGTTGAAGCGAGAAAGAGGCAGTTTGCGAGCAAGCGAGCCGGAGTTTGCAAAGGAACGAGACAAACACCAGGCGAGCGAGCGTTCGTGCAATAGCTGATTGTGCACTGCTACCATACACATACATGAATCTCTGCTACAGCCGGTACCTAGCTGCTTGTAGCAAAACACCTTCACCACTTTACGCGTTGCTCGAGAAGACTGGCGGTCTGCACTGATTCTGACTGACAACCTGAAGGTCGCTTTGCAGCTATCTTGCAGATCAGAGAAGCATGGGCGCTGCATGATGATTCTGGAACTCCGAAGGCTAAGCTGGTTGGCGAAATTCGTTGACCACCCCTGGCCGCTCAGGGGGAGGGATGGATCGCGTCGGTGGGTCTAGTGTTTTGGTGTGTTTACTTAGAAAGTGCATCTTGTCTCTGCTTCTCAACGTTTGCAGTGTCTATCTTCAGTGCGGGCAGTAGGAGCGAAGTAGAAAACAGCAGTGAAACGCCTTCAAGTCGACCAGATGTCTAGCAACGCAGGAGAGCAGGACCAGTAAGTGCATTCTTCGTCCTCTTCTCGTACGTTCCTCTCCTGCTTCCATCCCCAACTCCCTTCCCGACTCTCTGAGTGCTCGTATGCGCGCGTAGAGAGCAATTGACCTCCCTCTGCAGAGACGCTACGCTCTTGCTGGCGCTCAGCTCACCCCTTTCCCATCACACCACTTCCTGTCGAGGTCTCGTATCGTACTTGAGGTAAAGGTTTCCAGGTTGAGCGCATGCCCGCACCCACAGAGGTCGGACAGCACCATATGTAGAGACGTCAACCACAAGGCCGCCCGCCAGATTGATTACGATGCACGTCGCATGCGCCGCCAACATCGACGCCTTGATTCAGACTTTCAGACAAATCCATCCCATCCCACCCAACACGTTTATAAACGGTTTCTCTGATTTGATGGATGGAGCGCGCTAATATTCGGTAAATCTCATTCCTCCCCGCTAGACTCCGCAGCCAATCTGTCGAACCGCAAGCAGACATCGCGAGGACCACAGCAGATAGACTTGCAGGACGTGACGCTGAAGACTTTGAGACTTCTCAGCAAGCAGCATCGATAACGAGCAAAGACAAAGGTGAGACAGCACGTTTCTTTGCTGATAAGCTTTTGTCGAGGATCAACCGTTGGCTGACATAAGTGACATGTGTTTGCCTAATTAGGGCCTGTCATCGACACTCCCGGAAACTTAGTCCCGATCATTTGTCAATCCCTCAGAATCGGGGCAGCGGTGCTCGCCCCGGACCAACCACACGCGTCAACTGCGCATCCGAACTATCCGAAAACAAGCTGCGCGGTTGTCACAAGCGAGCTCGAAGAAGATTCTTCCATCACAAATACGCTCACAAGTAGTAGCGCAACTGGTTCGTCCTTGTCGTCCGCCAATTTCAACATCAGTAGTAGCAGCAGCAGTAGTCTTGGTACCTCCGTCTCGACCTCGTCGCCAGATACTTTGTCGTGCTCTTCGTCGCTCGCTCGCCAAGACACAGTCTCACCAGCTAGCTCCGAAACCGCGAAGCTGTCAACTACGAGTCTCTCTGACAGTGGTCTGAGTGAGATCCCCGCCAATACCGTTTACCGCACTCAGCCTTCCTCGGCGAACCTGGCATCCGACTTAGCTGGAACCACCCAGGCTGCTAGCGGTGCAGACACTATTTCCAGTAGTACTATTAGTGCTGTAGATCGAGATAACGACAACTTTGCGTTCTCCGGACTCGAGCAACCGCATCATCTTCCTGGCTACCTGGCAGTCGATCCTTACGAGCAGGAAGGAGAGCAGGAAGCAGGAGAGGGCAGAGTCATTGCTACCAATACCCAGGACGTACTGTTCGGACACAACCCAAATCAGCACATCGATAACAAGTTCCAGCCGTCTGTCGTTGGCAACCCCTCGGGATTTTTCCGAAGAACCATTGGACAGCAACAAGCCGCATATTCCAACATTTCGAGAGAACTCTACCAATCCAACGTGAACGGCTCTTCCACTGGGAGCGCGACTGGCACACCCCTTAGCCTAGGAAGCCTAACCACCTCGACCTCCCTAGCCGACTCGACTTCTTCCTCCCCTTCTCTCTCCTATAGCATGGGAGACATCTCTCTGATGTCACATCCAGCTGCTTCCTCTTTCCGCCAGCAAGGCCTAGGAGGCCACTTCCAACCCGCATCTCTATCTCCACCCCCGACTCTAGGGCAGTTCAACGGTAACGGCCCCACGGCAAATCGCAAGACCTCTTCTTCTATCTTTGATGCGTTCGCACCTCTTGGCCCTGCCCCTCCCCAGCATGAAAGTCCTTCAAGCCATACTTCCAATCCTCCCCTCCATCCCTCAGCCACATCGAAACAAGCCATGCGAGCCAATCATCCCAACGCTCCGTTCGAGCGCGCTGGCGTAGATGCTCTTACCCAGCAGCTTGCCGGTACCAGCATCGGCGCGCCTTCCAACATGTACTCTCGAAGATCCGGCGTAGTCAAATTCTTTAACTCGACTAAGGGTGAGAAGCTCCTCTCGTAAAGCTGACTTCCAGATCTCTAACTCGTCGTCCATAGGATTCGGATTCATCTGGGATAATGCCTCTCACGAAATTGGCGACGTTGACATTTTCGTGCATTGGACAACTGTGCAAGGAGATGCTTCCTTCAAGAGCTTGGCCGAGGGTGAGATGGTCGAGTACGAGCTTGGACGAGGGCCTAAGGTATGTTATAGCCTTTTCATAGCTAGCCATGTGAATTATCGACTGATTCCCTTGGTTACAGGGTCTGCAAGCCATCAATGTGACGGGACCTAACGGAGGAAATGTGCAAGGCGATCCATTGGCTAGAATGCCACTGTCGATAGGAAGGTAAAGAACATCCCATCATACCTGAAAGCATTACCTTCGTTTGGCTGACACCTCTTTCACAGCCGAGCGCAGCTCATGCCGCTGTCACGATTCAATCCGATGTCAATACCTATTCGTGAGTCGCAACTCCACCGACATCTGAATGTAGTACAAGACTCTGACATGACAGTATCGCGACAGCTGTGCATCCCCTCATGATTTCTGGATATCCTGGCCCTCAGCATGCCCACCTCGAGGCTCCGTACTATGTTCTTTCAAACGGTCGCTTTGTGCAACAACAGCCTGTAGCCTTCCTGCCTCAAGTTATTGGCCAGCAAGGCGGCGTACCAAGCTCGAATGGTTATGGCAATGCCATGCGAGACTCTACCAACCTCGGAGCCGGCTCCCCTGCGTATATGTTCGCAAATCAAGCCCCCGGCCCTGCTCGCAATACCGCTCCCGGTGCACCTGTCTACGCTGGTGGTCCGTTCGACCAGACCTTCGGCAGTCCAAGTCGCGCAATCAACGGATACCAGGGTGTTCAATCCTCTCGCGTCTCTAGCGGTCTAGCGCCTTTTAACAGCTCGTCGCCTTCCAATATAAGCAGCACAAGCATTCACCATCTAAATGAAACGTCAAATCCTGCTGGCCCAATCGGACCAAGAGAGAAGCTATCCGTAGACTCCGACAAGTTGGGTATCTTCGGAAGCAGCGCTTGGAGAAAGGATTAAGGACGGTGGAACGCTTTAGAAGAGCTCTTCATCAACATCAAAACATACATATACCGTTATCATTCTGCTACATTGCATTCAGTCCGGCCAATTCCCCTCTTTCCATTCCTTCAGCAATACATTCACTTTTCATTTCTCCCCACAGCAAGACTCGCATGTCGCCATTTCCTTCAGATCCACCACTCTTCGATGTCAGTTCTTCGACAAGCGAACGAATCCATCAGGACTTCAGCAATACCTTCAATACACGTGCGAACGAAGAGCGATTGTAGCAGTCCAAGTTGTCTAGAGATTACGGAGCAGCATCATAGGTGATAGATGATAGGTACAGACAGCAGCATATTACTAAAGAATCTCAGTCAGTTAAAAAATCTGTTCGTGCGTCAAGTTTAGAGGGCATGGAAAGGTTACAAGTGCAGATTAAAGGTGTTTCAGCAGGTGTGTTCCATGTCAGAGCATTTCATGAAGATCTTTGTAGGATGCCATGTCACTCTGTTATCAGTGCTAATTCGTGCCCGTTGTCGAAGTAAAATGGCTTTATTGGAAGTTTGGATACAGTTCATGCTATACTGATTGAGCTACATCGTAATGGGAAATCACCTGGCCTAATCATCTGAGAACACTAGGCATCGTACTTCTATGCTCTGTCGGCCTGGTGCATCCTCCGGTGTAGCTGGATCTACAAAAGCCGTATGCGGCGTCAGAGCTGCCACGCCTTTCCTTCCTTTGGGCTGTCCTTCACTTCTTGAATCGTAACACTTGATGAACATGACTTCATTGGGTGCCATGTCCTTGTAGTAGTATAGCTGTTGCCCATCGCTCGGTGCGATACCATACGTCTCTCCGCGTACTTCGTATCCTTCAGTGGAAGTGGTCGACTTTGCGTCAGGTAAGACCTCTTTCCCTCTATCATCCTCGTCTGCGCCTTCTTTGCGAACGGGGTAGAGCAGATCTACGGCAACGAGATCCTGAGGAGTCGTAGTCCGCCAGTCGATGACGGCAAGAGGAGTGTCTGAAGCTTTATGACCGATAGGTCGCCAGACGTTGATGAGTCGAGTCCTGCCTTTGAGTAGCTCCTCTCCCTCTGGACCAGGTACATGTCTCCGCACTCTCGTCTCTGCTGCCTTGGGTGTCTGGTCTACGTGCACTTGCTGCACTGGCTGTCTAGCAGCATTCTTGTCGCGCTTCCGGATGGTATGGTCAAAGATGACTACCTTCTTTGTCCCAGGCAGCTTGGACCGTAGCAATTGCTCAATCTCGTCGTAGTACTGACTTCTGACTGTGGAATCATCTTTGGAGAAGAAGGCATCTGCTGGAACAGAGGAAGGGGAATCGTAGACAGCGAAGCCAGCAGTATCAACGTCGCTGAACTCGACTTCTCGTCCTCGGATGTTGGCAACCGGCTTCTGAAGAGACACTCGCTCAAAGCTGGTTACATCGCCATCCACTTTCGTCCATGGTTTAGCGCCAGTATAGCCTGGCGGAAAGAACCTGAAGGATCCGTCGGTCATGGTGCTGAGAGGTCGTCTGGTGCTGATGCTGGAAAATGAAGAGGAGACTGGCTTCAAGATAGCTCTTCGGAGCATGCAAGGTTGTGAAGAATAAGAAGCCAACCTGCAACTGAGTTCATCGCTGCTTTATAGCCTGCTGCCCTCGCACGAAGGCGTCACTGGACCGCTTTGTCATCCCGCGCCACTGCTCACCCTGCTCGCTGACTCTGCGCTTATTCAGCACTTTGGACAGCTTACTACATACGTGTGCAGCGGGAACCTACAAGTACCATGCGGTCAGGCTGATTGCGCGACGCTGACCGTAGGATGACGGATCAAGAACTGTGCTCGCCAGGCCTCGTTCCCGCAAGATACTCAGTCTGTGAGAATCGTCGCATAGACCTACAATTCTGTCTGGATTGCGCTCCTGAGCTACCTCTGTCAGCTTTGTCAGAACGGGACAAGACAGGACCGCGGTACAAAGACAATCCGCAACTGCATTGGCTTCCAATTGACATCCAGACGCACTATAGCGTTTCTACCGTTCTCCTACTCCCATTGACGTTCGTTGTATTTCCCTTGACGGTCTATGCGTGTCTAAGGCCTTATTTGCAGTACAAAGCATATCCATACATGCACACTCCACTCCTTCTAATTCCTCCACCAGCTGACAGAATCTCGAAACCCTTGTCGGTCCCAGCACCGCCACCTTTGACCTAGGTAGGCGAGCTTTTATCGAGCATTCAATGCCTTCATACCAAGATCTGAGTACAAAATGGTTGCAGGCTTCAGGCGACACAAGCTTGCACTCTCGATCGACAGTGGACTTCAGTCTCTGGGCAAATCGTCCCCATCCCGCCCTCAGACCAAAGCCTCCGGCAAAGGACCGCGAACTGTGAAGACGACAGGATTTCAGAAGCTGCGTGGCTCGATCCACTATCCACCGCTAACAGGCATCCCACCTGAAGTACATCGACAACGATATGAGCAGATCGACGAGGAAACAAGCGGATCCGAGTCATCGTCAAATGAGCTGCCGCCATTACCTTTCATGCCACCACCTGCAGAAATCAACGACTCTGGACCACTATTTGAAAGAGAGTACCCTGGAGGTGCAAAACTCTCTCTGTCGCTGGACCGTGCTATCCATTATCGAGCGACCCCGGCGGCCGCTTCAGCATGGACGTACCACGACTATCAGACCACGAAACCGCAAGAAACAGTAGGAGGGCATAGCTTCGATAGCTATGCGTCGTCATCTTACAATGATCCTGCTACTACACCTAAAAACCCCTTCTCCGATACTGCAGAAGTCGCTAGCGTGCCTCGTCTACTTCTGCTCTTTTCGCTGGACGTTAAACCTAATCTTCGAGATGAAGCGCTAGGTATAAGGGAAAACTTCGAGTTCATCTCACTCTCGTTCGACTTCTGGACATCCAGTACTGCGCACGATCTGCGAACTTCATACACCCGAACACCGTTCGGCAGACGTAAGAGCATCGGCTCATGCGATATGCCGCTTGTTCGAGATTTTGCAGCCAGCGAACTAGCCAGTACCGGCTTTTTACAGTCTTTCGGCCGGACTCTATACGCAGGCTTGGATAAGGCTGGAGAAGACACGACGCCTGTTGTTCTTGGGGAAGAAGACGAGCATTACATCTACAAGTCGTTCGAAAGGCGCTTGAACAGACTACAGAGACCTACTATCCGTGGTCCTGATCGAATCGCTGCTCGTGGAAGCGAAGATACGACTTCTGCCGTTCCTACTACACCACTTACACCTGGCGTCCAATCACCCTGGAACCCAAATGGTCATCCTACACCGCTCACGCCAAGCTTCGAAGTCCCAGCATTCGGAACCTCCTCCATCCGCGTGATGATTAAGCGAGATCTGCAGAACGAGACAGCTTGGGCGACACACAAGATACCTTTCTTAATCATGCTGGAATACCCACCGAGCTGTTCAGGTGGTATCGAAGCGGAGATCAAGCTGGACGCCTCTACTATTCGCAAGAACCTCCCAGGAGTAGCACGACGCAACTCTTTGAAAGTCGAAACATGGATGGCAGGTGTGAATGCAAGCAAGCGGCCAAGTATGGTCAGATCTCCAGCTGCGACGTACGAGTCAGCCAGGAAATACGCAAAGAATCTAGCTGATCCGGATGAAGATGAACAATTGGTTAAGATATTCCCTCGAAAAGACGCGCTATCAGTCGTAAATTGCGGAGCCGGGACAGTCAAAGATACCCTCTACCCGAGTGCTATCAGTACTACAGCACAAGCGAATGCAGCGATGGCAGCAGCTGGAGCTAAGACGCCTAGTCCGCCCAAACCACCTCTTCCACCTAAAGATTTCTCGATACTCAAATTTCCGAAGCGCTCCCCAGTGGTGAAGCAGAAGAAGAAGCATACGTATAGTAAATCAGCCATCATCACGCCTGGACAATATAAGAGAAGCACAAGTGATGCTAGCACGGCGACGTACTCTTCGGACTCGTCAAGCTGCTATTCCGATCATCAGCAGAGCACGACTAGCGGGTATGAAAGCAGTGCACAGGTAACTGGTATACCGGCCCGCTGGATGCTGTGCGTCCTGCTAACGGGTAGTTCTGTAGGTCCATACGCCACCGGACGATAACATCGATGAGCTTTTCGACATGGTCTTGACGAACTGGGTATCAGCTAAGATGACGCAGCCAGACTCATCTCCAGATGACCCGCTCCCTAGCTCGCTCGGGAGTAAGGATGGAAAGCCTACTACGCCCCTGAAGTATAGAGCTCGGCCAGTGTAGTCGAAGCAGACTTTCAAGAAGCAGTAAGCTCGACCTAGAGGCAGTAGTTTTTGGGGCTGTAGCATAGTCAGCAGCTTCATAGCGTGCTCTGCTGGATCAGAGCTTCCATATCTAGACCAATTTCTCGTTCCGGAAAACGGATCGATGTCCATCGTGAGTGAATGCTGAAGCACAATCTCACTCAAGAGCGATCATCTTGTATCTGCCAGCGCGAGGTTGTCAAATGATGTTTTCAGTTTGTTCTCCTTTCTTGATGGATTTCTTCTTCCTTCTAGGTATTTCTACATCTACATCTATTCCTTTTCTAGATGAAGCTCCATCTAACTCTCTTGACGACTCCCGCCAGCGCGAACAGTCCAAACATGATTCCACCAACGACTATCGGTTTCTGGAGCGTATTCACTGTACTGTACTTATAGCTGACCAACACGTCCAAGGCATGGCGTTCTGTGATGTCTCGTTTTGTTAGAATGAGCGTAGGGCGGCCGGAGGTGTCGAGGTAGGAATAGGAGATGGATTGCGTGGAGGATGAGACTGGGAAGGGAGGGGAGATGGTGATGTCGCTGTATGACAAGATAATTAGCATAAGACCTTTGATACAAGGGTGAGAAGAGATGCCTACGAAGCGCCTTCTGGCAAAATAATGCGCAGCTCCACCTCGTCCGTCGCTATCCCCTTCATGGGCGTAACGAATGGCACAGCGAGTGTATATTGCGACGTTCCCTTCTCGGCTCTGAGCACATCTTCTAAAGGCTGTTTGTAGCCTATCGAGTATGTATAGTTCCATCCTCCCATGAGGGGGTATCTAGGTGTCAATTCCAGATAACTCATCGCTGAATTCCTCCTCGTTGCGTCCACTTTCTGAGAAGGTCTGAATCTGCTCGTCGACACATTCCCCACGTCATCAATGAAGTATGGCGAATGGACATTTGGCGGTAATGCCATAGACAAAGAAGTAAGGACGTGTGGATAGGCACCGCTGCCTTGGCCCGTACGCTTCATGTATGATATAGCTTGGTGCGCTAAACGTGAGAAATGACCTTTGAGCTTAGGTCCGCTGTTGTAGAGATGATAGTCGTCTTGGATTGAAAGGTGATTGCCCCAGTGCGAAACTTGAGCGGTTCGCTGGAGGGATAGAACACTGATGACCGGCTCGGGATGGTCGTATTGTACTGCTGCGATCTATACAGACGATGCGCGTTAGCTTTGTCTCTCGCAAATTTGATGGCAGTGCGGGCTTACAGCTCGCCCAGATGAAATGGAAGCAGTGTTCGTGAATGTAATAGTAGCTGATCCAGCAGGGTGACTAGCTGACCATCCTTCCAGCACCGTCTCTGCATTGACGCGGGGTGTATTTGACCTGCGTAGCACCCATCAGCGTTCTGATTTCCTGCTTGAAGATACGCGATGAATAAGCGACGCACTTCACGCGGACTTTGACAGTCCCTGCATTGAAGGTATGTCCAGAAGCGCCCGCTCCGCCTAGCAAGTCGCCTATCCACTCTAGGCCTTGCAGCCTCGAGTCCTGGCTCACGTATGCGGGTTTAGGAATAGAAGCATGGTTGTGCATTGTGTTTATTGTAATTGTAGTCTGTTCTGCTACTGAGGAGCTTGTGGAGGGGACATCGACTGCGTAGAACCGGACGTGCCTGCGGGCGAACTCAAGATCTCAGCTTCAAGGGTGTAAGAGGGTGAAGATGGGTATATGACGGACTGCTCCGGAACATGTTGTATCGCTCTCACAGCCAGAGCTTTCCTAGAAGCGCTCGTCTTGCCCACACTCGCTTCGAGCCATGCCAGTTTTCCCGGCACTTCCTCATCGTTCTCGCCGTCGTTTAGCGCAAACACAAACAGTCCACCTTCATTCTTGCTGTTTCTTGTGAGTGTGTAGATGGATGATTCTTTGGTGGATGCGCCGCCTAGGTCGATGTTGCGCGAGAGCGAGACAATGTCGAAGCTTGAAGCTGGCACTGAAGCTGATGATGGCGATGAGAAAAGGACATTCTGCTCTGCATACGTGGATACTGCAGCCGCAAGCAGAGCTGCGAAAGCGACGAGCATTGGAAACCGCGAATTGGACGGAAGCCGAAGCATGGAACATAGAATAGCGATACAACCACGACGAGCAGAGCAAAGCATGTAGTACAGAGTATTGAGTAATGATGGTACAGTTGGGTAGTGAATAGCAGTGAATCAACCCGGTCCAATCTGGGTACAACCGCAGCATTAGCCATGATCCATGAACAGCGTAAGGATGGACCCAGCGCACCCTCGGCAGATCGTAGTGCTCGCTCATTGATTCCAGCTTGTCGTTAAACTCTGCTACTCGTTCTTTGTGGCTCTTTTTGGCTTCTTTGCGGACCTTGTCTGCCAGCCGCTGTCTTCGGACTCGCTCGTACCGCCGTTCTGATTCAGTGAGGTGTGACATGGATGCATCGTCCTCGTCATCTGCTGCACTGTCCATGATGGTGTTGCTCTTGCGCTTGCTGCTGCTGTTGTTGCTGGACGATGACTTGGCTATCTGCTTCTCTGCATCGTCGTTGTCCAGCTCCTTCTTCCGAGTAGCTTCATCGTCGTCGTAGTCTCTCTCCCTCTGCTTGTCATCTCCTCTGCCTTCCCTCCTGGCTGCTCCAGGCGATGTCTCTCGCTCGTCGTTTGGCCGTGAAGCCGACTTCTTCTTTCTGCAGACACGCTCAGACAGCTCAGAAGCTATTCCACATCATTCTGATGGCCACGTCGCAATCACCTCTTCTTTGTGTCTCCTCCCTTGAACTTCAGACTCCCTCCTGGCTTGTGGTCATACGCAGACTCCATGATGGAGTTGGCACAAAGATGAGAAGCAGAATTGAGATTGAAGAGTATGCACAACAACATCAAGAACAGCATCGTCGTAGCATCTCGATAGCATCTAAGCAGTCCCTAGCTTCTTGCTCCTGCCTGCACGCTTCTTGAGTCTTTGAAGCTTCTTCGCAGACACCTGGCATATCAAATCACAGTTTAGTGGATTGGCTATGTTGTAGTAAGACGTTATGTACCTTCTTTGCAATCTCCTCCAATCGACGCTTCTCTTCCAATGCTGCTTTGCGCTCCTTGGTGATAGTACGCCGGCTGTAGACACCAAGAAATCAGCGATGCTCTCACTCTGAGAGATATACTACCTACCGCTCTGCTTCAGATGCCTTCTCATCCTTCATCTCGCTATTGTACCATCATTGTATCAGCTAAAATTCGCATTGAAACCTGCTTGCTCCAGACTGACCGCTCCAGCTTCTTTGTCGCTTCAGCCTGCGTCCTCTCGCTCATTCTCTTCTCCCAATTCTTGGACAGTCGTCTATCCTTCTGCGTCTGTGCTGTAGAACTCGTCCGCCCTGCTTTCCATGGCCGCAAGCGATTCACTGATGGTTCTGCAGACAGCGTCGGAATGGCCGCAACGTCGTCTTTCTCCTCTACGTTTACTTCATTCTCTTCTTGTTGTAGCTCCTCGATTCCTTGCTGTTCTGGCTGTATTTCTGACATGATGTCGAGTTGTCAAGAAAGAGAGAAATTGCAAGGTCATTCTTGCTTCTTGACCTATTCCATTATCGATACTTATACCATCCAGACAGTAAGGAAGATTTCACAACAGCATGTAACTTGCTAATCTAACTCCATGCACACAGTGGCCTCTTCAGCTTCGTTCGTCAATCTGCCAGATTTCCCCTAATCATGCAGAACAATCACCTTACGCTTATGCTTCTGTCTGATACACTCGCAGCAACATCCTCTTTGATGACCTCTTCAGCGTGACCACCGTAGACCGGGACGGCAAGAAATTCGACAGAGGTGCTTGAAGACCGGTACTAGCAATATTATCGCACGGAAGCTGATGATACGCTCTCATTTAGTCTCGCGGATAACGGCAAAGAGCGAGAACCACGAGATGGAGATGACTTTGGATGTACGCTCTCTACCTAACTTTATCTTCCGAAGACACCTCAGACTAAGCTACCGTAATTATCTGCAGATCCACTCTGATCTCTGGCCATTAAGCGTATCCGACAATTTCTCCCTCGCTTTATCTTCCTCCCTCACTTCAGGCGAAGACGCCAATCGGGCAGACGGCGACGGCGCAGGAGCGAAAGATAGTACGACAGCACCTACGTGGAGGTTGGATGGCACAAAAAGCATGGGTCTAGCGGACGAATATGAATACGTCATGTATGGGAAAGTATATAAATTCGATGGAGCCGCAGCGGAGAGAGTGTGAGTTGCGAACGATGGCGAACTATGTAGACGTGAAAGGGGGCAAAGCTGATATATATGACCGTGTAGGACGGCATATGCGAGTTTTGGTGGACTCCTCATGGCGCTCACGGGCGCATACCGCCATTTATCAGCAATAACGGTCGGCGAAAACATCTATTTACTGGCGCGCAAGTAGTCTCTTCCCTTTTACCAGTCAAAAGAAGAGAGAGAAGGAGATATCGTTGACGGTCTGTTGCGGAACGAAGAAGAAGGATATGTTGTTTGAATATTGGAGTGCAAAAGAAGACCCGGCCAGGAGTCGGCCTAATGAAGACGGAAGGCAGCACTGGCTACCAGCAATCTGTTTCCACATAGATATATAGGGAAGAAGCTCTACACAATAACGCTGACCTCATCTCTCTCCCTGTCCAACCCCTCCGACTTCCATTCTCACGCTCATCACACAAAGATTGCTTTCTATATACTGATCAAACCGACAAACCACACAGCTCTCCTTATCCTCTATATCCCAGCTGAACTTCCGCAAACTTCATGCCGCAGTCTCCTTTCTGCTGCGGATCTTATACCGGTGCAGCTATTCTGTTTGTAATCGGCACGATTGGAGTAGTGGTCGTTTTAGACGGCGCCGCGGTGATCTGAGGCACGTTTTCCCATCTCTCGATCCTTACTCTGACCCAATCATCATTCAGCATCCTCTCCCATTTCCTAACTGAATGGTTTCTCCTCGACTCCGGTCTCGTCTCTATAAAGCGCTTAAGCTGCTCACTCCCCGCAAGTACTCTTTCATCGCAAGTGACCCTCCAGTATCCTCGGAAAACGTACAACGACGTGTGCTCATCCGCAAACTCTGCCATGGAGCGAGGCGAGTCGGACGCTACGAGTAAAGGAAGCTTGAGCCCTTTGTTCTTGCTCAAAGCGATCGCGGACCAGTCGTGTCTCGTCCAGAGATAGCGATGGTTCGCATGCTCCTCGTAGGCTGGATTGGCATCTCGATGAGCTAATATCGCCACGCTGCGCCTTCACAAGTTTGGCAGTCAGACGCAGCAGGTCATTCTCGTTCAGGAAGGCGCTCACATCTCAGGATGATTTCGCTTTCCATCAGACATGAAGGAATGGTCGTCTGCACCTTTCGCCTTGCGCTTGATGGCATCGATAGCGTACTCTTGTTCAGTGCCGAGTCTACGTCCGCAGTAGCCATTCTCAGTGCAGTATCGCCGATACTGTAGGACGAGCAATTCACCTAATCTGGACGACCGCTGTCATTGTCCTCTCGCGTCGATAGTCAATGCGGACTGAAGGAACAGAGCAGAGAAGCAAAGGCTGTTTACGGTGCTGTACATGATAAGCGTTTGAATCGCTTAGGCACGAAGCCGTCTAGCGGTCAGTCCGTTTCGCACGGTCAGAATAGCCGAGAAGCTTTTGCTAGTGAGGTTGAAAAGGGATAGATATGCTACACTGGCATTGAGTGGTAAAGCTAGAGAAACTTGAGCGTATTGAAGGAAAGGGTATCTTAACTATTCTGCTGTGCGTACTTGTTACTGTTGAGAAGATAGACTGGGTCTAGCATTGAGATGAAGCTCTTGAAGTATAGATAGAATTTGACGAAAGGACCATGGGGTTCTGATGCATTGAATCTTGATCTTTGACGATAGTGACCTTAAGCCAGTCATTATTGAGCATAGCTCTCCACGCCTCTGCTGTCCTTCGTCTCTGACTTTCTCCTCTTCTCTCCACGAACGATAGTACTTCTGCACTTCCTCCTTTGACCACTTCTGTCTTTACAATCTTGAAATCGCCTTTGTAGGTATAGAAACTGGAATGATAGGAACTCCAGAGAGCTTGAGAACCGGGACTATCGGAAAAATGGAAGAAAGGTAGACTCTTGTCCATGTGTCCTCGAACACAGGCGAAATTATGGCGTGTCCAAATCTCGTAGGTCTCGGGGCTGTCATGGTCCATGCTTATCGAAGGATTGGCATCTCGGTGATATAGAATAGCCACGCTGATACAGAAAGTCAGCATGCACCTAGGAAGGGGCCAGTGATTCGCGCTAACATTGTCGCGTTCGGATCATCAGGCACTTGGATTCGCCTACTTTTCTGCTCTTCTGCAATCTGACCTGTGTTCTGTACCATGAAGGAATGCGCATCTATTCCTGCCAGCTGTTTAGCAATAGTTCGAGAGCCATACTCTCCAGGTTCAGGACGCGGTCTGTCTGATAGGAAAGATGGAGGAGGACGCGAAGGAGGCCTGTAACCCAGCTGTTAGATCTTCTTCAATACCAGTATCGTCGTTGGATCAGACTGACCCGTCGCCATCATGATGCTTCTGACGCGCTTCATGATTTCGCCCGTCAAACTGATGCCAGCCTGGATTCTTCGCTGCATCATGCTCCGAGAAGAAGTTTGGCACTGCATCTGCAGCACTATTGCTCATTGTATAGCTCGTCCATCCTTGCTGAGCTTGAGCAGCAGCTGGCATCCAGGCTTGTCTGCTCGGATGGACAGACATGGCTGCCATTTCTTGCTTGTAGCAGCTCTCGAGTGAGCTTGCTATATGTTGCAAGAAGGTGGTGAATGTATCGAAGCGAAGGAGAAAAGCGAAAATAACATTGTTGTGCGAAAGTGAAGGAAAGAGAACTATGCTACAAGGAACGGAACTGACTGAGCTCGTACTACGAAATACTACTTCTTCACTGCTTGATATAGATTGTAGAGATGCTTTACTAAGTGTTGCTTGACTGGACCGTTCCGGAGAGCATAGGGTCTGGTTTCTGTAATTCGGGCTTGCACTTTACGACGCGTACTCTCAGCCAATCGCTGTGGAACTTGTTCTTCCATATCTCAGCTTCTCGTTCTCGTTGAGACTCTTCTCTCTGCGTGAGGAAAGCGGCTACTTCGGGACTACCTCCCTTGGCCAGCGTACCGCTTTCGATCTCGTACATCCCGGCATAGACATAGAAAGTCGAGCGTTTGCGCTTCCATAGTTCTTCGGATCCTTTGGATGTGGAATAGGTATACAAGGGGATGGGGAGTCCGATGCTGGCTTGTACAGATGCCTGATTATTTCGAGTCCATATTTCCTTATCGGAGGCAGCGGCGTGCTTTGGAATAGGGTTAGATCCTCGATGATACATTATAGCAACACTGCCAATTGGTTCAGCTACCGCATGATGGCTGAAAGAAGTGCATGTCGCCAACTTGCATTCTAGGAGGATGGTCAGCTGGATCGAGAGCGCTTTCTTCAGTCGTAGTATTTGATTCGTGAGGTGAAGCCTTCTTTATCATGAATGAGTGCTGGCTTTGACCGTTCAGTCGTTCTGAGATGTCTTGAGCACGGTGTTCCCCAGATTCGGGTGCTATGAAACTACAGCACGAGGATCAGTTCACATACAGATACCTCACAGATGCATATGTACATACCCGTTCTTGTCTGCCTTCGGCTTGTATGGCGTAGCTTTTGCATCTGGATTTCCTCTCCATCGAGGACGCCAGACCGCAGGCTTTGCTTCTTCAGCAGCAGCGGGAGGTATCTCATCACGAGCAGTCATCTTCTCTGATTCTGATTCTTCTTGAAGAGAGAGCTTTGCAACAGCAGGCATTTCTTGAGCCATTGTCGCACGCGATCTTTTCACGGACGTGATGAGGTGGTGATGGCCTCAGGAACGCAGCATGTGTCAGATGCTTAGTATCAGGATATTGAAGGTAGCAGCAGCTGGCGTGAGAGCAACAGTGGCATGATCATGTTGTCGGAAGGTCAAGAGTAGAGCAAGAGGGTATTATACAGAACATCTGCAGGCATTTCGAAGATTCATGACTAGAGGTTTATCTATTTCTTTCATTCTATCTGTTGCTTTTCGCCTGACTTGCTGATTTCTCGCGCGTCTTAAAAGACGGTCTATACCAGGCATGATGGGACACGGGCAGCAAGGCCACAGGGGAGTCTTGCTTATCTAATGGTGAAGCTTAGCCTCAGCTACGCCGGCGTAGGTCTACACCCAATATAACTTGTTAGAAACGAGTAAACGAAGCGCGCTTTTCCCGGACTTACAGAATGTGAAGTATCAGAGTCTACGCGTCTGATGTCATTCTCAGTCTGGCCAGAAGCTTTGGATCGTTTGCCGAAGCTGAGTTTGCCGAGTGCAAAGAGCAGACCAGCAATGGCAGCTAGGACAGCCAGCGTGACTCCAGCTCCAATGCCTCCAGCAGCGGCCTACCAGAACAAGCGTGAAGCATGAGCGATAAACAGAAGCTTGAAAGTGAGGTGGCCTTACCGAAGATAAGCCAGAGTCGGTAGAAGAAAATCCTGAGCCCGAGCTGGAGCCTGCAGTGGCCGTCTGAGTCGTTGAAGCCTCTTCAACTGAGACGGAGAGCGCAGCAGAGTCTCTCATAGTCTGAGTAGAGAGTGTGATGTTTCGGCAGTCGACATTGACGTTGGCTGGATTGAAGTTATTGACGAGTGTGACATCTGCGCATTGGTAGAAGCTAGTGCGAGCAGGTCCACTCTGAACATATCAACGTATCTGGTCAGCGAAAGGCCTTAACAGCGTATGGAGAGCATACCTGATAGCTGATCATCAGAGTAAGGGGATCTCCAGCGGAGGCGCCAAGGGTAGCAAAGTCAGGAGCTGTATAGCAGCTCTCTCCTCCGAATAGCTGGCTGACGTTGGTAGAGAACATCGGCTGGAAGTCTGCGATGTTGAGCGGTTCTGCAAATTACAGTCAGCAAAAGTAGTGGAAAAGTGTTGCGGTCATGGAAGGGGCATACCTGCAGACCGAGAATAATAGAAGCCGATATTGTTGACATCCTTTGCTTGGGAGAAGGAGAGTTGTCCACCACCTGGTACAAGCACGTTTAGCTGACTTCTGACAGAAACTGGGTCCAACATTACGCACTTATTGGATACTCGGAACGACCCATGAGCTTGTAGCCACCGCATGGCGCGTGACGAGCGGCCTGACTGTTCCATCCTCGAAGGGCAGGATTCGTAAAGCCCATCAAGCCGGGACGCGCGACATCGGCGCCAGACTGCAAAGCCACAGTCCAGCGAGAGGCCGAGGCATGAGGCAGACTGACATACCTGTCTGGGGACGATAACTGCTGCCGAAGCAGCGGTAGCGGCTACGATCACGGTGAGAACGGAGGAATGCATCTCAAAGTGAGGAGAGAAAGTGTGAATGAAAAGGAGTATGAAGTGCTCGATGAGAGAAGAGAGAGAAGAGAGGTAGGAAGGCTTCAGCTGATTTTTGTACATCTGGCCAAGCCAAAGATCTCTTGCGCTATCTAATCAGATAAAATTTCGGACCATCCGCTCGGTAGTCCGCACACACATCTTCGCTTGGCGACTTGTAGAGAAGAAGGGAAGAAGGGCTTGGATGGGAAAGCTCCGTCCGCTAGCCTAACCCTGCAAAGCTAAAAGGGATAAACAGATAAAGCAGATCAGGGAGCTGAGACAGTTTTCAATTTTTCTTTTTCTTCAGCCGACCGTATGTAGATCTGTGCCGTTCATACCGCAGAGTAGTAGTGCAGAAAGTATGTGGCATCAGTACAGGGTATCGTCCCTGCGCTTTCCGAAGACCCGGTCTATATGGCTGCCGAGAAAATCGAAGAGGGCGGGAGAGCTTACCCTACGAGATAGAGATTGCTTGGCTATCTTACCGCGTGCCAGTCTGTCCCTAGGGTGGTACATTGGAGTTGTGTTGCGAAGGCAGGACGATTCTTCGCATAGGGGACTTTGCGAGATCCAGCGCATACGGTATGATGTGCACATCGCCCTGAAGTTGGTAGTCGGGTATTATCAGTATGGCCGCTGACTGAGGAGAAATCTCTCGGCTGAACTGTTGAGACTTTGTTCGTTGGACCCACGGGAAGGTGTCCTTGCCTTTCAAGCCTCAGCTACAGGATCGTTGATGCATACATGATCGCCGAGAACCAGAGTGAGGACGCCCGGCTCTACCCATTCGCAATATTGAAGCCTCCATGGACCGTCGCAAGCTTCTTTGACCTTTCGTCTGTGTGAATCACCATCTCTGAGTCCGTCTTGCAATATTTAATCAATGAAGCGGACTCACTGCCTAATCAGAGCCAGCATGATATCGCAGAGCGTTATGCCAGTATCACTGCTGAGTTTCCCGCAGGTCCAGAGTAGACTGTGCAAGTCCTGCTGGCGGTATCGTTCGTCCGATCGAGGATATCTGCCTCCTTGACCGATGCGATGTCGTTTGATAGCCAAGTCAACTTCCTTGATAGGTTTGGCGGTGACGAGTAGACTTTCCAGGACTGGATGTTCGTGCAGATAATCTGGATGTGTATGGAAAGATACCATTCGCTCCATATTGCCGACGCCTGCTGACAGGACTGGGTTGAGGACAGCTAGGTGGACGTTTTCTGTTGCTACGTGATAGACATCCGCCGGCGGGTAAGGGATACCTCTAGCCAAGAGAGGGACGATTGAATTGTCTTCAACTTCCACATGAGTTGTGTTGCCTGTAGGAAGTGAGCTTAGACGATCGTTCAGAGGAGGTGCGTGCGTGCGGCACTGACTGGAAACAGACTGATCCCATTGCGCACTGCACCGTACGCAGTACTTGCAGTGATTGAGTAGAAAGATGAGATGCTGCTTGCATGTGCTGTCCGTATACCAAGCTTTCCCGAATCCGCAAGCGAGAAGGAGGTCGCGCCAGAAGCTGTCTGACGAGGTTGCCTGGTCAAGTCGTTTGCAGGTGTGTGAGTAATGAAGGCTGTGGATACGAACTACGCTCGTCAGTTCAGCGTTCCCGCCAGGGCAGGTCAGGGTTGACTCGCGTTGACTTTGCGTCGAGGTAGCTGGCGATGTGACAGAGGAGCTCGTCTGGTAGCTTGAAGATGAGCGGCATAGTTAATCTTGGATGATCATGTGAGGCAAGATAGCCAACCGCAAGCGAGTTGAGTAGAGCAAAGGAGCGAGTGTGATCTGATGCGATCTGTTTGGGCTTGTTTGATTGAACCTCTGTAACATTGCCAGTATGCCTGCTCCTTGGAACATTCGTTGCTTGCTTGCTTGCTTGCTTCAAGCTGGAGGAGAAGAAGGTACGGCAAACGGAGTTGCGGATTATCGGCGACCCCTATTTTGGCCCGATCACGCTATCTCCAACGGTCGGCCGTGAGCCGAGTGATTACACATGATAAGGAGTACGCGTCCTGCTTATAAATAGCATCTAGACTGCAGGTGGGCTGATTATTCAGAATAGGGGTAAGTGAGTGAGCCGTGTATACGCGTGTTCGGAGTCGGGCATCGCGGTAAGCTAAGTCTATGACTAACGCCGAGCCTCCCCAAATTCACTGCAAAATCGTTGTCCGTCTTCTTCTCCTCTGTTTTCTTCTTCAATCTCATCCTCATCCCTATCACTGATCAATCATGTCCGCTCCCCTTGGTCCTGAGGTTGCTGAAGCTCGAGACTTGCATCTGCACGGGCCCAACGAGAAGACACCAGCAGGCAAGCTGGAGCAACAGCCAAACACCAGCACTCCCAGCAGTGGACCTCCCTCTACACTAGTAGACGACGAGATTGCAGAAGAAGCAAAGCCCAAAGGAGTAGCATTCGCACTCATCATCCTCGGTCTATACCTGGCCACGTTCCTCTTCTGTTTGGACGTCTCCATCGTCGCTCCTGCTATCCCTGTAATCACAAACGATTTCAGAGATACTTCAAAAGCAACTTGGTTCTTCTCAATCTACCTGGCCCTGAATACATGCTTCCAGCCAGTCGCAGGGCAGTTCTATAGAATAAACGCAAAATGGGCTTTCCTTATCAACGTGTTCATCTTTGAGATCGTACGCACATCCGATGGTAGATTGCTTGATAAAGCTAATGATCCTTCGTTCTCAAGGGCTCCCTCATCTGCGCCGTAGCACCAAATTCAGATGTCTTCATCTTCGGAAGAGCTCTGGCAGGCGTAGGTACCGCAGGAGGCTATGTCGGTGTCATGGTCATCATCGCAAAGGTGAGAACAGAAAGCTTGCATGTCTTTCCGAAATCTGCTGAATCCTTCTTCTTCTTACGCAGATCTCGCCAGTCGGAGAATCGACAAAGTGGATCAACGGTGTCGGTGCAATCTACTCACTCGGCGCTGTCGCTGGTCCTGTAAGCCGTATACCACATCTGGTATCCTGATCCGAGCTGACATCGTTCTCACAAAGCTTATTGGAGGAGCCTTCGTATCCAAAGTGACATGGAGATGGTGCTTGTAAGCTCCTTTGATTTTAAAACGAAGTCGGAGTCCATACTGATTGAATGCACACAGCTACATCAACCTTCCCATCGGCGGTCTCACCCTCGCTGCGTGCTTCTTCCTCCTTCCTCAACCACCAAAGCGAAAGCATACAGAGTCTGGTAGTAAACGCGCCCTCAAGATCCTCCTGGAGATCGACTGGATCGGGACTGGGCTCGTTCTCGCTGCTCTGGTGATGATGCTTATGGCTTTGTACGTCTTGCCTGCTCTATACGTCCCCACGGCAACTCTGAGACAGTTTTTGTAACACAGCCAATGGGGAGGCCTCAAGTATAGCTGGAACTCATCGATCATCATCGGCCTCATCGTTGGATTCATCGCTACTGCTCTTGCAACCGTCGGCTGGGTCATCTTCAGAGGAGAGAACGCCTACGTCCGCCCGAGACTCGCGAAGCAGAGAAGCATCGCCGCAGCTATGGCATGTAACTTTGCTATTGCCGGTGCATAGTGAGCACTTTCCCTACTTTATATGGCTAGAACTCAAGCTGAGTCATTGTTGGTACTGCAGCTTCACTGTCATTTCGATTCTAGCATACTACTACCAGATCAGAGGCTCCTCCGCTCTCCGGAGCGGAGTCCAGTTATTACCCATGATTGCAGGAGTCGTCACTGCTCTCGTCCTCGGTGGAGCCACCGCTCCCATTGTCGGCTATACCAACCCCTTCCTCCTCGCAGGCAGTGAGTCTTTGCCCCTACTCTCTGCTCTTGATCTCATACTGACATGTATGTCCGCAGTGGTCATCATGGTCGTCATGCTTGGACCTCTCACTCTCTTCTCAACAACTACTTCTACTGCATACTGGGCCGGCATCACATTCACATTCGGTTTCGGCGCAGGGTTGTGCTTCATGATGCCCTTCCTCCTCAGTCAGACCTTGCTCGCTCCTGAAGATCTCGAAATCGGAAGCGCTATGGTCCTCTTCACACAGACTTTGGGTGGAGCTATCGTGTTTGCCATGTACGTCTCCTTATTTATGCTGCTTCGAATGCAGATGGAGATGCTAAGTCTTTGTTTGAACAGTGGACAAGCTATCTTCCAGAACAAATACGCAAAGGGTGTCTATGCAATCCCTAACTTGCCTAACGCAGAAGCTATCGTCAACGGGGTAAGTCATCTCCTCAACGGACTCCCATCCTGAATTCATGCTAATATCACTCCTCTTGCCTTCGTAGGGTATCACTGCTTTCCGCGTACGTCTTACCGCGCATGCTCATCTCTCCTTCAAAGGCTAATCATATACATGTCTCTACGCAGTTCGACGCGCCTCCCGAACTCGTGCCTCAGATTGAAGCCATCGCAATAAGCGCTGTCAAGTACGCTTACTATACGCCGATCGCCTGTCTCGGAGTTGCGATTCTATTCGCTTTCCCCTTCGCTGAATGGGTGAGTCTACATCTTCCTTCTCACGGGCTTGGGTGTGCTTTGCTGATGCTGTGCTTGGTGATTGCAGCGATCTATCAAGGTTGTGCCTGAAGCTGAAACAAAGGAGAAGACCGTCTCTGCGTGATAGGTCGGAAGATGTACTTGGTTGTCAGTTCTAGCAATACTATTACCTCCGATCTAGCCTGTTTATAATCGCATCATAGACCTTCGTCCTAATTCAGACCAGTCGTGTCGTCCGGTGTGATAATATGACAACGTGATCTATCAGTCTTGTTGTCTCGATCTCAACACTTCGAAATTCCGCTGATGTCGTCGATCATTAGAATAAGTCGCTATAGCACTCGATCAGCAGGACACCAGTACCCAACGCAGACTCTGACAGATCCATCAGAACTTCGACGACACGCCTAAAGCGGTACCGGCAAAAAGAAGGCGAAGGTAAAATTGCAGCCTACAGTATGAGGTTGGGTTAGAGATGTTCCATGGAGCGCGCGCGCGCGCGAGAGAAAGAAGGGGTCTGCCAGAGTACACGAGGCTATAAAGGTGTGGAATCCACTTCTGACAGCTGCTGCAGCTTCGTCGGAATGTGAAGGCTTCAGACTGGCCGTCTGCACCTTTGGACTCATACGCGAGCTGCTCCTACTACGATGACTAGCTGCTCTGGCTCCCGTAACTCAAGGCATTGGAACGAATTTGGTTTGGCAGGAGAACATAATTCTTGTAATCTTGCGGGACGAAGCGTCAGCACAAAGAGACCCGAAGACCCGATGACACACTCACGCGGCGGCTGAAGCAGTCAATACATCCCCAATGCAAATACCAAACGCATTTTTCAGATTACCCTCGAATACTGTATCCGTCTTCCCAATACTGTCGTGCATTTCAGACCCTATGCCCGACATCGAAATCCACACGCTACGATCCCAGTAGCCAGGCTGTAGCTCAACCGTCCATGCGAGTTGGTTGCGCGGAATCGTTGTGATAAGACGGCTCTCGTAGAAAGGATGGGCGGACAGAGAGACTTCGGCGGGGATTCGGAACGCGCCGGCTACTCCTCTACGGACATATGCGCCCTGCGCAATTGCTCCACGATGATACGGATTGCTCGGTAGCGGAAGACGTCGTGGAAACCCGATCTGAGGGCACTGGGTTCGTGTGGAAAACGCTTTGGCTATTTTGACCACACCTTGTTGCCGTCCATCCTCTGAAGCTGTCGTGTCCACGAACAATTCCCTTTGTCTCTGCCAAGAACGCCCCTCAGATTGACAAAATTCACATTGTTTGCAGTGCTTTCGAAGAGCTAAGAAATGAGCTTTGGCACTGATAGACCGATAGCGGAGGGGCTTGCTTAGTCCAAAGGCATGCAAATGCTTGAGCCAGTATGTATCGCTATTCAGAGCTTTTTGAAGAAACTTTGCAGTAGCCGAGAGGTGTAGTCTGTCGATGGCGTCAGACAAGCCGAAAGGCTTCCGTAAAGACCACGTACGCTGATCTGACATCGAGGTACGATGTAATATGCTGCAGCAGCTCTACCGGCAGGTCGAAGATCAGCTTCTTCGACATTGCCCGTAGAGAATGAGTTGGTAAGAGAAAGAAAGAGGAAATGAAAGAGAAAGGAAGAGAGTTCAGGAGTTGCAGTGAAACTGGGAAGAAACAGTCTGGAAGGAGTAGGAAAGTGACGGAACAGGGCGCGAGCGCGCGGGAAGACCAGTAACGGAGCGTTGACAACGTCTTTCTATAGCGCGGAAGGGGTGTAATGCGGAGCGGAACACAGAGACTGAATGACACAATAATGGTCTAAAAGTTGCTTCGAATCTCCTACAGCTCAAGCATCGGTCTGGTCTCGCCCAACACGATGACGAGCTCTCCTGCGTCTTTGAGCTCAAAGCAGCGTAGACTTGTCGTGCCCAGCATCAAAAAGTTCTCGGACAACCTGTTTCGGATAATCGGGTCAACGCACGATGTTGCGTGTACCAGGCAGGAACCGATCATACCTAGGTTTTAGGGCAGTCAGCACATCGTCGATAGTGATGCCGTCTGAATTGAATAGATGGCCGCCTGGCGAAGCTTCGACATGTAGACTCTCGAGATTCCATTCTTCAATCGAGAGGTAGATTTTCGTTCCTGTCTCGTCCTTTCCTGTATAGCGTTCTTCGATGGTCCAGCTCACGTGGGGTAGCGGTTTCGTGGAAAAGAGACGACATTCAAGAACTGGATGATCGATTAACCAGGGTGATGGCTCTGGATAGACCGAGTACGACCCTTGGCCCAATACATTTGTATAGGCCGCTCGTTTTTGGATACTTGGGGCATGCTGGATTCCTTCGACAAATCCAGCGGGAGGATATTCATTCTGTATCGAGTACTCTGCTCTCACTTTAACGGGTCCTGGCTTCTCACAGATAACTGTATGCATAGGACAATCAGGCATAGCTTTTTCGAGGCGAACGTCATGTACGTACGTATCATCTCTAAGCGTGCTTGATTGCAGTGTGGACAGGACCATGTGTGCTTGTGAATGATGGCAAAATGGTCTTTTGCGCTTCGGGCGCCACGATGGCGAGTTGGAATGCCAAATCCAGCAGAATGTAGCTGTATGAGCCAGTATGCATCGCTATTAAAGATCGATCGAAGCGCTTTCGAGGTGGCAGTGAGTTGAAGTCTGCATCAGAGACAATCAGTAATCGAATACTAGCCGTAAGACACGGGCACTCACGCTGACTGCCAGTCGAGGAACGAGCCAACTGTGCACAACAGCTCGTTCGGGAGGTCTGTGAGGAGCTTCGGCGACATTTCGAGCAGAAGTTGGAAGGAAAGGAAGAGGAGATGAATGAAGTTTGCTAGATTAGAGGCGATCGGACGGGGAAACAGGATGACGAAAGATGAAGGAAGGGCGTTCTGGGGATCCGATACACCGGAGCGTTTGCGACGAGAGGCGGGAGGAAGGAAAACGGAGCTGTCCTATAACGTTCCTCAACGAAGTATAGCAGGCCTCAATGTCTGACAACACGTGCAGGAGCAGCGTCCAGTCCTCATAATAAGTATCAATCTACTTGCTCGCCACAAACAGTAGATGCCTCGGGTCTAACATCTCGCAAAAGAGTAACGGCACATTCTCGACGGGCCAATCAGCTGGGTATCTGTTGTGCACCGTAAGACGAGTCAGATTAATGTGAACGTGCGTTGAAAGCAGTCTTACCCTTTCTTCAAGGCCGTCATGGCGTCATCGATAGTGATTCCAGAGGGATTTTCTAGACTTGCCCACTGTCTCAGGGCTCTGTAGCTCGAAGTGTTTCCTTCGCAAGAAGGCATTGCTTGGTTGAGGTCTTTGCGCGTCTGTATAGTGCACGCGACTTTGAGTATAGGCATGCTCGTCAAAAGCCGACCTTCAAAGACGGGATGATCGTATAGCCATGAAGATTCAATTGCTTCGTTGCGGACTTCGTCCAGGAGATAGCTATGGCAGTACGTATAATTAAGGCTTGGAGGGTTCTCCAGGCCGGCAGCAAATCTGACAGTTGGCACGCCACTTTCTTTTGACAGGTGTTCGATTACCTGGATTGTATCTGAATCGTCCTGGCATGAGAGCTCTATGCATGTATCAGCTCTATGCCTCGGGTGCCCGAGGGAAGCCATCGATACCTTCGCTACTAGTCCTCTCAAAGCGGCATATCAGACAGTCCTCACAGTGACTGAGGAGAGCGTTGAGATGACTCTTCGTGCTTCTCTTGTCGTGGTAGCGATTTGGCACAGCAAAGCCATCGGCGTGCATTCGCTTAAGCCAGAACGAGTCCTTTCCCAGTGCTTTCCAGAAGACCCTCGAAACCTCGGCGATGACAAGGCTGTGAAGGCTCAATCAACTGGATGTACACACGACTGATCATCTGCTGAACTCACTTCGACTCCAGGTCGAGATGAGAGCCGATGCAGACTAGCAGCTCATTTGGTAGCTTATCCAGGAGGATTGATGACATAACCTCTGCTCAGTGGGGTGATAGGAATAAAGAAGAGAAGAGAAAGGAGAACGAGGAGATGAAAGAGACGAGCATAGCGGAAGGTGGCGAAGATGAAACAGGAAGGAAGCCAGCAGTCAACGGAAACCGTTGACTACGCGAAGAAGCGCGATAAAACTGAGCGGAACAATGAGAACGGTAAACACGCCAGCGAATCTCGGGCGGATATAGAAAATCGTTATGGAGCAGATAAGATTGTAGTGGATAAGTGATGTAGCTAAGTCTGAATGCTAGGCGCCAATCGCACACTTATATCTGAACGCGCTGGTAGTCGCCAAGCGCCAGAACGAGATGATCTGGTGTTCGGAGCTCGCAGTACTGTAAAGCCGTAGGTCCCGCTAAGAATGCCGCATCGTTCGCTCTGGCGCACAGTCTAGATTAGCCTACTTTATACTGATGCAGTGCAAAACCCACTTCGACTTCAATGCAGCAAGCATATCATCAACAGTGATGCCAAAAGGATTCTCCAGAGTTCCTCCCGCAAGCTTTTCCAGGTGTAAGTCTGTCGGATCCCAAGACTGGCTTACTAGCGGATATCTCTTGTTTCCCATCCTATCCTTCTTGATGTATCGTCTTTCGATGCTCCAATTGACTCTGAAGACGGGTCGATTCGTAAGAAGAGCGCCTTCGTAGATAGGATGCTCAGACAGGGGCAGCACCGGCTGCAACAGCAGGACACTTTGATACTGCATAACACAATGCAACCTTCGGAGCGACGTGTTGAGGCCTGCAATCGAGTCTATGCCTTGAAAGAAAGCTGCAGCTGGAAATGGAGCCCTAGCTGAGAATGTGTCGATGACTGCTGTTCCTTCGATGTTCCTGCGATAGATATCTTCTGCCTCCTCCCGGTCGATTGTGTCATGTTTTCGCGGCGCGCGCGAAGTCATCGTCCTCATCTTTAGCTTCCAGTCGAATTTGCAGAGATGGCAGTGGCGGCAGTGAAGCAGGAGATGGAATAGATATTGCTTGATAGTGATGGTTCGACGAGATAGAGGTACTCCAATACCGTTTGAAAGCAGAAGTCGCTGCCAGAACGAATTGTGCGAAAGTATTGCGCAAAGCAATTTTGAGCATCTTGCGAATCGCAGGCTGCAGATTACATCAGAGATAGAAAAGACCAACCATTGGCGAATATACTTACGCTGATTCTGGATCCAGAAAGCCAGCGATAGAGAGTACCACCTCGTTTGGAAGGTCGAGCAGAAGCTTGACGGGCATGGCAGAGCTTGTCGAATAGCGGATTAAGAGTGAGGATCAGGAGTGTAGTAGCGACAGTAAGTGCTCGCCCGAGATGAAGAGAAGGCAGAGAAGAGACACCACCAGCGATGGGAAAAGAGGAAGAGGGAAGTGACTTTGGCCGTGCACCCAAATACTGCATGCTAGCTCAGCGTGGAAGTGAGACACGTCCGTTGAACTGTCTCAGATCTAGGCACCGAATGTTTCTCCGGATCGCACGGACCTGCCCAAACACACTCCTCCTCATCTCATCTCATTCTTCTTTGTCACTTGTTTCAGATCTCCCGATCTTCGGAGGGTGATTCAACGGAACAGTGGACCAAGCCACACTAGTGTCCATGACGCAACTCTCAGATCTCCTCCTCCCCTTCTGCCAGGAACGGTCTGTCCAATGAGACGACTGCTGTATCGCAGTAGACACAGCTACTTGCTAACAACTCATCCAGCTCTTGTCGCATCTTATCTTCTGTCCTTCTCTTCGCGGCGCCGTAGGACGTAGAGCGTGGTTGTACAGCTTCGACAGCTGCTGTGTTGACTGATGAAGAGCCGCCTGAGACGAGCATCCGACTGCCATCCACAGCTCCCTTGATGCCTCCTCCGATAACGCTGACGAGTGCATCGGGTAGAACGAGCTTCCGAAGCTGATCCAAGCCTTGCACACTAGCTTGAGCGAGTTTGCGGCCAGAAACAAGTCCGAGAGCTTCCAAGCTGCTTGACTCTGCACCGTTGCCGAGGATCTGGGCTGCTTTATTGCTGCTCGCTTTGGCATCGCGAGCAATCTGGTTCTGCAAGTCGATGACACGCCGTAGAGTATGCGGCGGCAGATGTTGAGTGACCTGCAAGCACCATACATCATCAGCAACCACATGAAAGAGGGAGTAGTGTGACGCACCTCCTTGATAAGGCAGTCTGCGTGGAAGGAATGCTGGCATGGAAAGACATAGAACTGTCTCTCGAGCAGAGGAGCCGCACAAGCATCACATTTCGCCGATGCATCCACGACCACAAATCGATTCTGCAGTTCTGCAATATCCCGCTTGATGGCTTCTGCTGATTCTGTAGCTAGTGTCATCTCTTGCTTCAAAGCTTCGATGCGAGCACTGTAGCCTTCGAGCGCTTCGCAGATGTCGTCTTTGAAGTCATCGATCGTAACAAAGTCAGGGAAGAATGGAAGGATGTCTTCGATCTTGAGGAGCGAGGTGTTCTCGAGGAATTGCATGGCGCTGTTCAATCAGAATCCATCAATATCAGTAGATCTCGTGTCCAGAATGGGCCGACTCACGTCTTCAGATCGTTCTTATCCCGCACGATATGTTTCGCGATCTTCAACCACAGCTTCTTCCTCAGTAGATCATCATCGACCGGCATGTCCGCATTTTGCTTCGCCAGCTCCAGATCCCCATTCTCGAGCGCGAGATCTACTGAACTCTCGTACAAGCCCATCTTCGAGTATATCTGGACACACGCCTGGACACGTTTATGCTTCTTGCATATCCGTAAGGCATAGTCGAGGTCGTAGTAGGGCTTGGAGGTATCGTCATCTAGAGGAGCGGTCTGCAAGAAGTGAAGAAGCTCGGCTTCGTCGTCTTCGGAGGTCGTGGCATGGAGGGTCAGAAGAGCATTGTGGACTGCTGCATCGGTGTTGTGTAGAGAGAAGACGGTGTATTCGAGGTAGCGGATAGAATGAGGGGCGATGTTGCTTTGGCTGTAACCGAGAGGAACGAGAGCTGGAATGAGTCTATTGGCTTGTAAGGCGTGCTGGCGCATGAAGATATCGACTGTCTCTCGAGGAGCATTTCGCAGAAGAACGGGTGCATATCGATAGTAGACATCGAGATTGCTCTGCGTTCGATTTGACTAGTTTAGCCGAGAACTTGATAGTAGATTCAGAAACTGACCTGTCGTGCCAACGCCAGTAGAGCAGCCTGCCAATCCTCCTCCTCTATCCAATGCGCTACGATCTTTTCATAATCACCCATCACACTCGCGAAATGCAACAATATCTCCATCCGTCCATGACTCGCAATAAGGTCGAATATAGTTCTCTTATCTAAATTATCTTTGTATTGCTGCAAGAACTGTTTCAAATCATCTTCGATGATTCCCTTTTCAGTGTGGTAGTTCTCGACATCCTCGGAGGCGGCTTCGGATGCAGCTATGTCCTCGAGCTGGTTGATCTTGCTCAGATACATCTCGACGAGCCAGGTCGCTAGCATCATCCGTTGCGTCAGGTCCTGCCGAATGCATGTATCAGCATGCGGCATGTCAACGGCTGATACATACTCACGTTCTTCTTCAGCCTTTCTAGGCATCTGACCAGGTAGAACCTCAGAGCATCCTTCTCATCCTTCATCATGAATTTCAAGAAGACTTCCTCAAAGCTCCTACTACTCGAAGCATACGCTTCGCTCGCTTGTATATATCTACCCTGTGCGAAGTACGCATCTCCCTGAGCTGCATGCACTCTATTTCTCTGTTTCGTAGTCTTCGCGAACTTTAGGGCCAGATCAAAGTTTTGTTTGGATAGGTGTACGAGCCATAAATCACTTTCTTCGTCTTTGATGGGGATCTCGAAGATACTGCTGTCGGTGTACAGCCAGTACGTCTTGCCTACGATGTCTGTAGCTAGTGCTTTTACTCGTTCATTTGGACGCTGCATCTAAACATATCAGCTCATTCAAAAGAAGATATACGTCCTGTGCTCACGATATCAAGCTTCTCCTGGAAAACAACCCTATCATCCAGCATTCTCACTACTTTCACATTATCCTTGTACAGCAGGATGAAATGCCAATTTGTAGTAGCCATACTGAGCGGGACGACTTGTTCTTTGCCTTCTTTGCTTGGGTAAGGTAGTAATTGGGCAGAATCGATTACGCCGTCGCCTGCTTCTTGGGAAGAATAGGACAGCGCGCCGTGGTAAATCCCTGGACCGGTAAGCCAGGCTACATTCTTGGGAGGCTCGAGAGCGGAAGAGGAACCGCTTGTCGCTTGCCAGAAATGTAGCTCGGAAGATACAGAAGAATCGCCTGGCAGTTCGAGGGATTCTAAGGCACCAGCTAAGTCAGCTGGGTGGTCGCTAAAGACAGGAAGACGACTAACTTGGAGTAATGTCCTTGTAGACCTTGAATAGGTCATCGTACATTCCTCCTTCGTCCCTCTCTGCAACCGAGACCGTCGCTGCAGCGTTTGGGACAGTTCCCACAAACTGGTATATCCTGCTCGTCGTAGTAGCGATGACTACAGCCCTCTTCCTCTGCGAGCTAGAGCCAGCCCATATCTCTGATCTCAAGCCCGTGATAGCCAAGTTCTCAGCGAATGTATTGTTCGAAGCCTTGCTGAGCGCATGAACCAGCTTGAAGTGCTTCTCTAGATTACCACCTCTACCGAAGGTACGCAGAGCTTGTGCGACTGGTATATCTGGTTCTCCTCCTGCTGAAGCATCAATCACAGCTTCGTATATATTGCCATTGATGTCGCCCAGCAGGATCTCTTTCGTACTCATGGTAGTTGTAGCTACTTGCGAACTCGATTGTGCAAGGGGAGAGTTCCACGATACTGCATTGATGGTTGTTCCACGTAACTTGGGAAGATAGCGAGCTTTCTTGACGGTGCTCTCCCAGCCTGAGAAGAAGTAGTAATTGTCTCCAGATAGAGTAGATACGATAACATGTCTTCCTGAAGGGTCTAGAAAGAGTTTATGGATGGATGTCGGGTCCAAGCTGCTGCTCTGGTCTCGCCCGCTGTTCCTTGTACTTCCAGCGCCTTGTTGGCTGCTTCCAATGTTGTTGTTGTTGCTACTGCTTCCTGCAGCGTAGAGATCGATACTGCGCTCATTCTCTGGGACGCCGAGGTCGATTCTGACGATACGCGGTGGGACAGCCGGAGAGACGGAGCCAGCGAGGACGAGGACGAGGATATTGGAAGAGCATGCGAGTGCCAGAAGTGGTGCATTCAGTGGACACTGTAGAGAGCATCTCAGCTGGACGTCTCAGCCTTTTTGTTGCTTGACGCTTGACGCACTTGGACCCGACCGAGCGAGAAAGGTGGATCCTTCTGGACGAGCTGACGAATGTCAAGAATTATGGTCAATCTATCATGATGTCACATCGTCCGTTGTTATTGCTGGCCTACCTCTTCCAATCCATATGACCGACCTCCGGCACCTGACTCGAAGCCCAGCAGAGGCAGTCGCGCATCTTCAGCTGATCCATCTGCCTGCTGAGCATACTCGCTCAGCATGACCTCGCTCTCGTCAATATCCGCGATTAAGCAAGTCGGGATGAAAGAGGTGCAATGGGCTAACGAGCCAGCTACGCGCGAGAAACACCAATCCACACGGACTCTTATGCTGTTATCTTCGCACTGTGTGCTTCTAAGAAACAAGATCAACCACAAGTACTGGGAAGTTCAACAGCTTTCAAGCAGCTTGGGCTGCTGATGCGATCGTTCACAGCAATATGTAGTAGACTCGGGCCTCAAACGATATCTGGGCACGACACTCAAAGATGTGGACATTGTGGATGGGTACCGGGGCTGTCCTTGCAGTAGCTACTCTGGCGGACAACGTAGATACCGCAAGTATCACATCGTTCACACCAAGGCTGGAAAAACCTATCACTCACGTAGAGTGGAATTACACTTGACAACGTGTCCATTGACCTCGATCATGACTTTTCCATTAGACTGTACGACTCCGGCCAGATACCCGACGCCGATGAGAGAGTTTACATCAGCCCTATCGCATCTCACTTCGAATTCACGTCGTCGTATTCCATCATTTGCTGGGAAACTGAAGTATGCGTAATATCGACCACGACTCCCTTCGAGCGCAGCGTAGCCCTCGTAAAATATGTTGTTGACGTCTTGGCCTCTTGAAGACATTTCAGATTGATGATCTAGCTCGGCAGATGCGTTACGTCTTTCTCTTGGAGATGCGGAACTGTGTGGTGAGAAAAGGAAAGAGATTGTCTGGATTTCACAGGGGATTTTAAAGGCCTGGAAACCGACTGCACCGCTGGAAAACTCTGCCGTAAGGGCGGTGCCCTCTGTCATGCAACATTGTCAAAATTTCTGTCATCGCTCGTGGATTCAGAGAGGAGCTTGATGTCACATCATGAAAAGCTTCGCTTGATGATCGAGCGGAAGCGCGAGTGTTTTATGTTTGTATGCACTCCGGATTTGTGCTGACGATATTGAGGTTTATCTTCACGCAATCGTCTCGACCAACAAAGGAAGCTCGCACGTCAAGCGAAACGAGACTTAGCAGTTTTTCCATTTATCTCGACCTCAACATCGCCATTCGACCAAGCAGTTCCGGGTAGCCTCTGCATATGGTTCTTAAGGCGCAGCAGGAAGAGTAAGTCTCGCTGGTTGCAGTCGACTCTGACAGTATGATACTGTTTGAATGCCTTGAAGCTGAGAAATGCTTCATATTGCTGATCAACCTCGGTGTAATTTTGGAGTCGTAGCTTGATCCCTTGACTGGTAAGCAGAGGAGGAGGAGGAGGAGTAGACCTTGCGAGCTTCACAGTGAAGAGTCTGCCACCTGCATCGCAATCGAACGTGGTGCGGCCAGTCCGTACTACCCGCCCACTAACTTTCATGCCCCCAGCTTGCTTGATGCGCCTACGCCTACCTCGCGTCATTTCGCATGTGAAGGACACATACCCCTCAATGCTGAAAGTGACTTCTTCTGCGTCGTGGTCAGGCCTCGATCCGCTCGCTCGGATTCTGAGATCGCGCGTACTCAGGATCCTAGCTGTGCTAGTAAAGGTACTTCCGGGTTTTGTCATCGTCTCTCTGGCGCAGATGAGGAGGTGAGAGAAAGAGGCTGCCCGGCCTCACGGGGACTCCACCCAGCCGGAAAACCTACTTACAACACCGCACCGCTTAGCAAATTCTGCGGTAAGGGCGATACTTTCTGTCAGACTAAATTGACCAACTTTCTGTCATGAAGCTCAATGCGGGTGTTAGTGTATGCTGTCAGGAAACATTTGGAGGATGTTCGAATTCGAAAGGGTGGTGGAAGCAGCCAGGGATACAAGAGGTTGGGCAGGGTTGGCATATCGTCGATTGTAAATATCTCAACGTAGAACAGCTCCCCAGCGGGTTTGTCTTCGAAGTTGCGATGCCTAGATGGTCCTCGCATCCCAAGGGAGGCAGGCATTATGCAGGCCAATAGGCTTCAGAGTTTGCTTGAAGAACATGAACCGGCCTATCAGACGTGGTCCGGTCCTTTCCTTGGATTGTCCACTGTCTTCTGCTCGTTACGCCGCGAGGTCTGAAGCGGTTAGTGAGTGCAGGGTCCCAGAGCAGTCCGCGTTGCATCTTCAGCTGGATCTGTACATGGCACATCTGTCTGCTAGGCATAGATAGTGAGTACAGCTTCGAGATGTGTAGCATGGCGATTGGAGCAGTCCGAACGAACGAAAGAGGTAGCAGCAGCATGATCGCATTGGCATAGTATAGGGAAGATGGGAATTGGCTAAGCTACAATAAGCAGGATGTAATTGAATTAGAGATAGATAGGCAGGTAGGTAGGTAGAAGGGGTGTTGTACACGATCTGGAATGACTATGCTAAAAGATGGAAAGAAATGGAGCGCTACAGCTACTCCACTGAGCACGGAAGCAGACTGATGAATGATAGCTGATCGATACAGCGTACTTTTGCTACTGATTAAAAACTGATGCTGAAAGGAAGAACTGCTTGACGACTGATTATGCTGAAAGCTTGCGAGTGCGGTGAAGAACTATTGTAGGTACTAAACGGTATGGGTAAGCCTGCTTATGTTGTTGCGATTGTGCGTGTATAAGTTGTGAAGTATCGATCTGACTTGGCGAGGTTGCTGAACGATGTGATCAGGGATATCGGCGAAGTGGATATCCCCAAGGATACGAATTATCATCTTCTTCTTTCGGAGGATCATAGATCCCATCCCTTCTCCTCTCGATCTCCCTCATCTGCGCCCAGTGGCGCTTATCTTCCTCTTCTTCCTGCAGCCTTCTCTTCTCGTCTTGAAGGCGATCATACTCTTCTTCTCGCCTACGAGCCTCTTCCTGCCATTGAATGAGCAGAGCGTCTTCTTTCTCTCGAGCAGCCGCTCGCTCCTCACGCTTCTTGCGCTCGACTTCCGGATCGGCGAGCTTCAGGACGGGTGGAGGGGTGCGATACAGAATAGTATCGTCCTCTGGGTCGGAAGACAGCCAAGGATGGGCAAGCGCTTCGTCGGCTGAACATCTGGCAGCAGGATCCATGGCCAGCATGGGTAGGCTATTCATCCATCATCAGCAAAGTTCAATTCCGGCAGAGACATACAGAAAGAACGTACAGGAAATCGGTAAGCTCCTCAGCCTGCTTGGCGGACATTTTGTATTTCTCGACGAGTACGTCTTTGAGGCTCCATGGCTTAAGCTTCAGCTTGAGTAGCTTGCCTGAACGAAGGGAGACAAGATCAGCATCGAGCCTTTACAGGTGACTAGGTGTACTTACCATTGGAATTGAAATAGTGCGATGTCTTCTTTCCAGCGTTGAGCAGGTGCTGAGGCAGAGGTCCGACTATACAATATCGATCAGCACCATCCCGGCTACCCTACTATCGAAGACTTACGTAGCTCAATCTGCTGAGCCAGCAAATCATCTTCCTTACTCCACTTGAATCTCTTACTACCGGGATTAAACAATAGATCACCCGTAAGCATCTCAAACACGACGCATGCAGTTGCCCAAATATCTATTCCCTGATCGTACGGTGCGCCAATTAAGTTCTCGGGTGGACGGTATTGACGTGTGCATACGAATTCAGGAAGGTTGTTCCGCCCTTTCATCTCGCCGAAGAAGATCGCATTGCCGAGATCTGCGAGCTTGATCTTGGTGTTGGAGAGATCGGGAAGTACCTTCTGGGCGGATGCAGCGTCGATGCCATGGGTGTGCGCGTCGGGCGTGCCGCACGTAGGCGTGCTAGCTGATGTGGAGCTTTCGCTTCGTAGTGAGGTAGTGCTTGTATCGGCTCGTTTAGGTCGGGCGGCACTAAATGGCTTGACGGCCGTAGATGCTGCTGGACCCGTTCCATGCAGATACTGTTGCTGCTGCGCAAAAGACATTCCAAGGCCCATCATTGGCTGACCATGTCGTTCTCCAAAACTCGTACTCGCAAGTTCAGCGCTCATTCCCATACTGTTCATCGTAGGCACAAAGCTCTGTGCTGGAGAGCCCGATAGAGAAGTATAAGGAAAAGCTCGCTGTCCATTCAGAGCTAGACTTGTAGGAGAAATAAAATAGTTCGATAGATGCGATAGGGGAGAAGCTGTTGATGAACCACTGTGTTGGCGAGGTGAAGCTGCGTGAACATGCTGCTGCTGACTGTGCATAGGTAGACCAGAGAGGGCGATTTCAGGAGAGGGACAAGAGAAGCCGGTGTGATTGTTGTATAGCGTGGCTTGCTGCGAAGAGGTCGAGGAAGGGCTGGCAAATGGAATCTGTCTAGAACCTGCTCGATGCAATCCTGATATGCCAAGAGCCATAGTAGGTGATTTCGTGAATCCGATCTCAGGAGACGAAGTCACTGTAGGCGTTCCGTAACTGTAGCCGTAGTTGTATGGCGCCGCGCCGGCAGTAGTAGCTGTACCAATCGTACCACCCGTTCTGTTCGTGAAAAGCGAAGATCCACCACTAGCTAGATTTGACGAAGAAGAGCCGTTCGAAGAAATGCTTCCTGCAATAGAGCGCTGCGAGCCATTCCTCGTCAATGGTCGACGAGGCCGCATCTCCAGCATGTCTACTCCGAAATCATCATCCGGGTCATCATTCTCCGCATCGTCGTCTCGTTGATACGAAGCTAGTCCTAAGCTGATGTCCTCGAAGTCTTTATGCAAGCGCGTAGTAGGGCTCGCCGACGAGTTTCTAGTAGATAAGCCGGAATAGAGAAGAGGTGGTTTGAAGCCTGTATTATAGCCGCCATTACGTAGTCCAGCGGAGAAAGCCATCTCTTCGGGCGTAAGAGGGAAAATGCGGTTACCATTGTACCCTGAATCGGCGATAGCTTGATCCCAAACTGTGGGCTGAGAAGGCTTGTCTGGCGTATCTGCATTCTCGGAATAGCAGTTGAAGGGAAGAGGAGCTGAGGGAGGCTGTGTTATAGATGAGGAAGCAGTGGTGTTCTGAGGTGCGGTAGCTGTCAAGTTGCTAGTGGTGATTTTTGGCTTGGAAGAAGAAGGATGTGAAGGGGACGATCTCTGCTGTGTCGTGCTCGTGGAAGCTTTTGATCTCTTGATCGTGTCGCCCAAGCCTTGTGTCTGCGCCGGCGGACTGTCCTTGTCTTTATCTTTCTCGCTTCCGTCCTTCGCTTTCCCGCTTGTCGTTTTCTTCGCTGAAGGGCGATACGGAATCATTGTACCCTTCATGAATTCAATCCCACTTTCCACAGGTGTCGATTTGATGATCTGCCATTTCCGACTCTCGACCTCAAACCTTTTCTTCGCGATCATTTCCTCCTGCTCCGTTGTCGCACCTGGCATTTTCTTGTAGTAATCAAGCCACGTCTTCACTCTTCCTGAAGTGTTGAGCGGATCATATCCTGCGTCGATCTCAGCTTGTAAGTCCATCTCGGCGGTACGAGCTTGGGCTCGTAGCTGGGCTGTAAGCATAGATTCGATATCGGACCCGTGGGAAAGGAGGATGTTGTCTGGCTTGATGTCAGTATGGATGATATCCATTGAATGGAGGTACGAGATGGATTGTAGGATTTGGCGGATGAAATGCTTGGCTGTGCGCAGGGGGAAACCATTGAATTCGTTCTTGCGCAAAACTTCGAGTAACGACATCCCAAGCACTTCGAAGACTAGACAGACGTGGAAGAGGTCGTCTGCGCCTGTGACAGAAGGGATATCAGCTTCATTTTGCCGAGAAAGTGGGAATCGCAAGAACAACACACCGTCTACGGCTTCAAGCTCGAAGCAGTCAAGATATTCAACAAGATATTCTTTGCGGTCGTCCATCGGGCCTTGTATGACAGCTGAATCCACAATCAGCGATCAACCTTCAATACGCTAAAAGAAGGCCAGACTCACTGAGCAGTTTGTCCTCGGCCATGGCTGCCCTTGCGTATTTGACCGAAGAGCGCACAATCTTGATAGCTACGTATCGTCCATCACTGTTCATCTGCATCAGCGTTCATCCTCATCACCAACGCTCCTCGCTTCGAAGGCCCGTGCGTGCGCTCCCTCAACGATACTCAACTCACATTCTATCCCAAGCGAGGTAGACTACACCAAAGTGCCCTACACCCAATTTCGCTGTGATCTCATATCTCTCATGATTGATTCTCTGCCCCAGTGTTATTTTCGCATACCCTCCTCTAGCATAGTCCTGTTGGGATTCTACGAATTTCTTGTAGCGCCCATCTGAGAAAGGCATGTATTGGACATCGTATACGGGGATAACACCTTCTTGGATGTCTAAAGCGGTCATGTCGCCGTGGCAGAGTGGTCGAGGTCGTTTAGAGGGTGTCCATACTTTGGCAACGGGCGCTGGACAGGGTATGAGATTTGGTGCGGTGGAGCTGAGGTTGGAGTAGGTTGAAGGAGTGGAGCTCTGCATGGTATGGTAGCGTAGGCCTCAAGAACGAGCTGGAGAACCCCAAGGCACCTCCTGGCTCCAGGCTGCGCTGCGCGTTGGGGGATCCAGCTGGTTCTTGGGTGATGATACAGAAGTGAATACAGATGATTGTTGATTCTGTTGTCGAAGCTGTACCCAGCGTAATGTTGTTGTTTACTTGTTGTTGGTCGGTCGAAGAAACAACAGGCCTGACGACGCAAGGCACAGCCAGGAGATGTAGGGGGAAAGAAGTAGAAGAGCTGGGAAGAGAGCCGACCAGACCAGCGAGAAGGTGCTTGACTGCTGACTAGCAGCTAGTTGATGCAAGTACACCTTAAGCAAACGTGCTCGAATTGCCGTTCCAGGCTGGCCAGGATGCTTGAACAAGCGCAGAACCCAGAGGAGGTGTCAGCACCAGGACAAGGGATGTACGAGACCAGGACAGGATGGGATCAGCACTGGATGAGGGCGTGATCTTTGGCTGGTCGATCCTTGCAGCTTGTGATCCGGGCTTCGTTCAGCGAGCGAGCTTCTTTGGGCTGTCTGTCATGTTTTGCAGCTTGACAGAAGGACGTCGAGTGTCTAAGAGGACTGTCTCGCTGTTTAGTGCTACACTCAGCATGCTTCTCCTCTCCTGTCGTTGTTCTTTGTTCGCATGGTGCTGTTTGTGTCCTTGACAGGTTGATGGTGCTCAGCCGGCTCATGCAGCCAACGTCACCTCGCAGTCCATAGCTTGCTTTGCATTGCAGGTATTTACACTTGGTAGTATACACTTGCTCGTCCTATTGTCTTCGCGCTGCTTCCTCGCTCAGCCCATCTTGACAGCTGTCATTGCGAGTACTTCCGTCTGACAGCTCAGCTTCTGCGCTTCGGGCTTGATCCTAGTATAGTATACACAATAGCTTCAGATACAGCTATGAGCTTGCTACGTCCTTGCGACTGAAGTGAGTGCCAGCTCGTCCGGATCCAACAAAGCACAGTCGCGACCTCGTTCGAATCGACACAAGGAATAGCGGTCTATCATGGTATCTACGTATCGTCCATCTGACATGTTGGTTGAACATAAAGCCTGCTTCTTCCCTCGTTTGTGGCCTGCTGCTTCTGCCGCTCTATTCTGATCATCATCTGTGCCGCTCTATCCGAAGCGAAGTGATGCCGGGCTGAAGGGTTTCGCAAAGAAAGATGCATCTTGGACGAGTTCCAACATACATTTGTGATATCACTGATGATACAGGATACCTCGCATGCTGCCGACGTCGAGCTGGACAAGGATAAAGACAAGATCGATCTGGCACAAACTCCGACCGAGTCGCAGTCGCAGTCGCGGCAAGACAGTCTGGAAGAAGCAGAAGAAGAAAAGCAGCACATCGACATCGACATCACTGATCCCATCACAAACAATGATTTCCCAGATGGTGGATACGGATGGTCAGCTAACTCCCTCCTCCCTTCCTCCCTCTCCCCTATCTGACGAGGTGCATTGTCTATATTACAATGTGTGAACTATTCTGCAGGGTCATCACAGCATGCGTCTTCTTCACGAACGCCGTAACATGGGGAATCAACAGCGGCGCCTTCAGTATCTTCCTCTCCTTCTACCAAGAAAATAACTATTTCCCTGGAGCGACTACGCTTCAATTCACATTCGTAGGAGGACTAAGTCTATCGTTGGCGATGGCTGTAGGGCCGGTGTCGAATTGGATCGCGAAGTCGCATGGCTTTAGAACCACGTTTGCATTGGGAACACTGTTCCTCTGCTCTGGGCAGATACTATCGGGTTTTTGTACAAAGATCTGGCAACTTTTCATCACGCAAGGAGTCCTCTTCGGTTTCGGATTAGGCTTCGTGAGTAGCCGTATCCTTCTCAGTCGATCTTGGCTGATAAATTTGAGCAGACAATGGTGTCGACGTCCCCCATCTCAGCACAGTGGTTCAGCAAGAAGAGAGCACTAGCACTCGTGAGTCCTTCCTTCTCACATCCACCCGCTTTCCTCTCCAGCTGAAAGCGATATTCCAGGGCATTGGAGGAGCAGGGTCAGGTGCAGGAGGGCTCATCTTCTCCAATCTTACACGAGTAATGCTGCAGAAGACATCGTTGAAATGGGCTTACATCCTCAAGTCAGTCAACTTCTGCTTTCCTGTCCATAATTTAAGCTAATCGCTCTCAAATATGCCAGCGGGTGTATATGCACAGCTGTGCTAGTGCCCTGTCTGTTCCTCTTGAAAGGTGCGTTTCACTTTTATCTAACATTCTTGCATTGCTGATTCAGGACGACCTGCTAACCTATAGCCCGCAATGCACCGCTCAAAACTCGCTTCCAGCCTTTCCAAGTCTCGCTGTTTAAGAATCCCGCTTTCATATCCGTCGTAGGGTGGGGCATGTTTACACAGCTCTCATACACCGTGGGCGTCTACGTAAGTCGGCGCTCTCATGCACATTTTTGCCCTCTCCCGCCTTTATTCCTGCTCACGACCCATATCACTTTCCTGTATTGAGACTTACTGACACATCTCCTCCTCCCTATCGTAACAGACCATCCCATCTTACGCAACTCGCGGCCTCGGCCTCTCGCAATCCCAAGGCTCGACCCTCCAAGCCCTACTAGCAGGCGGCCAACTCGTCCTTCGTCCTGCATGCGGGCTCTTCCTAGACCGTGTTGGACGTATCAACGGAGCTGGAATAATCACAGTCCTTTCAGGATTGACATATCTCCTCATTTGGATGTTCGCAAGAAACTTTGCGGTCCTGGCTGTTTTCAGCTTCTTGCAGGGTGGATTTGGGGGGATATTCTGGCAGAGTAACGTAAGTAGGCTGCTTTTGTGCTGTGTTTTGCAGCCTCTGTCTGTACCGCAGCAGGCCGCCGACAGGCTAGCCATAAGCTCATAGAAAATCGACACTGACGCCTGTTTATGTTTGATCTTCGTAGAACGCCGTCTTGACAGAGATCATCGGGATCCGGGACCTAAGTTCCGGTCTCTCAATGCTCTGGATGAGCATCGTGATCCCCGCCACGTTCGCTGCGTCCATCGCACAATGGCTCATCGAATATTCTGAACGGACACTGCATAGAAGTGGTGCTAGCGTATATCATATAAGTATAGGATTCGGAGGAGCGTGCTTTGTAGTTGCGGGCTTAGCGCTCAGCGGGGCGAAGTTTTGGAAACAGAGAAATAGGAGGGTGTGGGAGAAGGCGTGAGGCGAACAGTGCAGCGCGTTGACAGTCATTCAGAAGTAGGGTATAGCATCCTTAGTGTAGAGGAGTAGAAGCGTAGATGAGTGACTAGATAGATATCCTAGGGCCTGAGTAAGGAAGCGGCGTAGTATGCAGTACTGTTGTTGTGATTATGCAAATGACACAGGAGGGCCACCAAGATGGATATGGTACATACTGGATAACTTGGGCATGCTTTGCAAGAACGGATAAGAACGTGAAGGTAGTAACAACCACAAAGGTATACAGGGCATTCGATGCGAAGGCAACGCTACATGATGATGAAAGACACGAATTGAGCAATCTCGTCCGTTTGCTCAAGCCTGTAGCGTAAAGTACAATATTTCAGCTCAACGTCCTGCACTAGTCCAAAGCCAGGTAGAACGCACCACATAATTATAAGCATCTCTTCCGTTCCTCTCCATATAGTCTCTATCTATCAGACTATCGATAGCCTTCTTGATCTCCGGCGGGTCTACCTTAAATCTTTCTTTGAGCGAATCGACGACTTCCATAATGAGCGCCGTATGTTTGATCGTCTTCCTGCTCTTCAATATCCTGACGATAACGAGCTGTAAATGGCTCTGACGATCAAGCAGGACTTGCTGAGTAGTGTGCTTCTGCTCTTCGACGGTCTCTTTCTGCTGGATTTGATTGATCTTCAAGCGGTACTTCTCGTCTTTGAAGGAGGAGTTGAAGCTGAATTCGTCGGTCTCGGACACGTCGCGCCCTTTGGGATGCTTGGTGAGCACTTTGTGTTTGGCGCAGGCTAATGACTGAAGGGTGCGCATGGCTTCTTTCGATTCTGCAGGAGCTATTTTAGTAGATGCACCACCTTTGATAAAGTACACTCACCTAATCCCGTCTGCTCGACGATCTCCTTGAAGCCCAGCTTGGCCTCCTTATCGAGCGTCTCGAACAGAAGCAATATGACCGCTTGGTGGAACGAGACGTTCAGCTCCTTTCTTCCTCCTCCACTCCCTTTATCAAACTCCACTCGGAGCGTACAGTGGTCCAAGCTATGCACGAACGTCAAGCTTCGACCTGTGTATTTGGCTTTGTAGAATCGGGTGAAGCGGTCCAGCTCGCGTTGGAGGTTGTCGGGTAGCCGGACGGGTGACTTGGAGTAGGTCGGCCAGTTGCCTGCTGTTAGGATGTTCACGGATAGCAGGGATGGGATGTCAGGCCCAAGAGAGTCTTTGTATGCTTTCATGATGTCGCCAGACTGTGCATGCAAGACTCGGCACAGGTTCAATCATCTGCTAGGTAAGGTAACTCACCAGGTCAATATCTTTCGCCATAGTCTCGAGCTTTGCTGTGAAGGCCGGTCCACATTCTATAGACATTTATCAGGTCGAGCTCATCCAAACGATAAATGCACGCTCACCCTCTTTGAGCTTCAGGAGCATGCTCTTCTCCGCATCACTGCTTGCACTCCTATTGAGTAACAATCGCTTCGCGAAGTCCTTCTTGTAGAACGCTTCAAAGATATCTTTTCCTTGACAGTATCTAAACAATGTCAAGACGCTTCTGAATGTCTTTTCGAGCGTCTCATCGTCCATCGACTTATTGCCCGACCGCATCTTTGCATCGATGAATTTCGCAATCATTTCGGCGGGCTTGTTCTGGCGGACATTGATGAAAATGATAAAGGCGTCTTTGGAAGTCTTTACGAAGTCGAAGTCGGAATTGAACGCTTCGACGAGGATCTTGTCGAGTGTAGTTTGTAGCGCGATGAGCGAGTCCACCATGCTTTCATCGCGAGTGGTGTCAGACACGATGGAAGTTCCCTTGACCTGGTCATCGTTGAATCGTCAACTTGCGTTGGCTTATATGAGCATATATACACACCTTCACGTAGTTATGGAAAGCTTCACGCAGTGCTTTCAGCGCTTCGACCCTTCCGAACAGCGAATACATATGTCGAAGATCCTCCACACTGCCTTTGTCCAACATGCCATACAATCCTCTCTCGATGAGTGTTGCAGTATGCGCTCCAACCAGTGTCTGTTCAAGCACTCGTATAACAGGACCTTTGACATCTTTCCCGAGAACTATGTCTGACCGCGCGCCTTCTTCCTGCATACGGCTCAAGACATGATTGAGGTATGTCGGTACTTCCATACTTGATGCAGCCTCGCTTTCTATCGCTGTACTGTCGCCAATTTGGAGCAGGCGAGACGCTTCAAGCTGATAGTACGCTGCTGAAGAGCTGATGAAGGGAGTAGAGAAAACAGTCGAATGACATGCTGGTGAGAGAGCGGAGAGAAGGACAACGATCTGTGTAAGCAGAGCTTGAGGTACCGTGTCTCCATCTCTGCAAGAAGCCATGGCAATATCAGTGTTCGGTGATCTTTCTGTGAGAGCATTGGACGCACCTCTCTTTGTTGATGAGACTCATCATATCTCGCGTTATCCGCGCGCCTACTTGCTCGTTCTCGACGACCCGGTTGCGGAAAGTATCCAAGCCCATATCCCTGCAGTATCGGCTTAACACAGTAGCATACATGGGCGATAATCAGACTCACCAGAAGGAGAGTAGGCCAGGCGTTTGCAGAACATACGTTCTATCGAGATGTAGAAAGATAGATCGGACGAGGAGCTGTGTATAGTCTGGTCAGCCTGGTACGCAGTCTGAAAGGAGCGTATAACGCACCATCTTCTCCTGAAACGCAATCCATAGCTTGTTGACTTCCGCCAGCCAAGTCTCTGCATCCTGCATCTCGAGACTCCGCAACATAGCTGCATTCTCTCCCAATTTCCTCTCAACCTCAATCCTGATCCTATCATAGAGCGTCTGCGCTGTATTGGCAGATGATGGTGCTCCTATGATACCCTCACAGAGGGCGTACAGCGCTTGTAGGGATTCAGGCGTGGGCTCAGGTGGCGTGGATAGGATAGCTCGAGCAGCTCGGACGAGGGTAGTCAGTGCGTGAGAGATGAAGTCAGTAGATGAGGAAGCTGAGGAGGAAGAAGTAGATGATTTCGAAGTGCCAGAAGCTGGAAACAGCCAGCCGATCAAAGACCGGTAATCGCATCAGCCTGTCATCCTCACCTCTTCAAACGATTGAATGCACCTCGTTGGTTCTTGATAACAAGCTTCTTCGCGCCATTGCTGCTGCTGCTACTCACTGAGTTCTGGCCATTCCGGCGAAGCAAGCTGCTCCCTGACGCTGATCCAGCTATCGGCGATGGAGCTGCTGGCTTGAGTGACGAGGCCAGCGAGATCTTGGATGAAGGCGAAGGCAGTGACATCTTGGACAGCTTGGACGATGAAGCCGGCGATGTTGGCGACATCGCTGAAGGCGAAGTCGCACTCATGATGATCACGGACGAAGAGAAAGCCGATTGTGTCGAGATGGACTAGACATTGCTTTTAGTGATATTTATGCTACGACACTCCTGAACTACGCTACACTTTCTACTACCACTCCCTCCGTATGATAAGCTGCCCGGTATATTCTGACAGCCTTACTGACCGCATCTCCTATTCAGAACTGACAGTCCATCTACTTGGCTTACTCTGACAATCCCATCAATTCGGTTGTCTCTCCAAAGCCAGCTGACCCTTCTGCTTCATGAACGCGTTGTCCATGTAGACCTTCTCGCTTCCATTGATCGCTGCATCGACCATCGCAGCCCCGAGGTCCTGAACAAGGATGTAGCTATTCTCTCCTAGCACGTAGCTCTTGACAGCAGGAGGCTCATTGACCACGAACCAGGGCCGAGCCACGAAGCACTCCCAAGTGTCCGGATTGTCAGAAGCGAGTTTGACGACTGCACGATCCTGGTCGCCGCGTTGCTTGCGAGCTGCGCCCAGGAAGAAGAGCAAAGAGCTATCGAGGTATGGAACCAGGCCACCCGACGTATACACGAAGCGGAACTTCCGCCCTTCAGGAAGATTGGGGATCAGGTGTGTCTTGATGAGGGAGAGTGCTGCATTTGTGTAATCTATGTGCACTTCTTTGCCTCCGCTTGGGGAGCCAAGTGCCCTGTTTGCAACAATTAGTGAAATAATCAGAGATATGGCCTGAATTAGACACACCAGATGCATGCTTCGGCCCCTGTGAGCTGCTCAATCACAGTATCATCGTAGTTGTGATAATCAGTGTGGATGATGTTGTTGAGCTTTGCATGTTCGAGCTGCAAAGGCCGACGCGTGAGGGCTACGATGGACGTGATCTGAGGATGAGCCAGACAGCGCTGCAGGACTCCACCGCCAACATTGCCTGTGGAGCCTGTAACAAAGATTTTCATGTTGAGTTATGGGTTGTATCTTTGCAAGGCCAACATGATGTCCGCTGGAAAAAGACCAAGATGACCGTCAACGTCGGTGCGAGAAGTTGCGTCGCCGGAGTAAAGATAGGTAAGGGATGTCACTCCTCCAAGTTACAAGGCTAACTATCAACAATGTCGTGAAAGGATGTCGTGCATATAACGTGAATTTGGAATGGCGGTTTATTAACATGGAATAGCACAAGAGAGCTGCTTGAGTAGAAAAGAGGCAGAAGATAGATAGATAGTAATAGGGATGATGTAAGGATAGTGCATAGCGCAGTGGCGCTACTTTTGAGAGGCCTGATAGGATTGCCCTCCGTCTTGACTTTGTTTAGAATCGGCCATACCAATGTGATACTGCTGGTTGTGCATCGTATTCTGCGCTTGGACGTAGTGTGCATATAGCTGTCTTGCTTCTGCAGGATCGCTTCCCGCATCCAGATTGTCGGCCAGGCTCGGCAATCTCGTCTGCTCCGCCTCCTTCGCCTCTCCAGCATGCGCACCTTGTATACTATCTCTTCTCAGCGGAGCCAGCGTGACTGGTGTTCCGGGTACATAGGAACCTCTCCGATCAGAAGGAACAGGCAGCGGAGCCTGGTTGCTCATTCGAATAGCAGGTGTGAAGGCTTCGAGAGGGTATGACCTAGACACCGAAGTCTCTTTGTACGATAGGGGTGTATATCTTGCTTTGCCGGTACCGTTATAGACTAGCCCACGAGCTCGTGCAGCGAGTGAAGTAGCTCGCTCGCTTGAAGATGTTGCTCCAGTAGAAGAGGCATAAGACCTTTCGCGTTCCGATCGGTCGCCAGCTAGTAAATGTGCTCTTCGAGTCGCTCTTGCGGTTTTCGCCGTGCTTGATGAGCTTCGATTGCTGGAAGAGGGTGTCTGAGGTGTGAGGAACTTGTCTGAATGGGCAGCGGGCGGTGCAGAGGCAGGCATTCCCGATGTGGAGAAGTATGATGTAGACGAAGAGGATTCTGCTATCATTCCGGGCTGGCCGAGACCAGCAGTCGGAGGCGCAGATGCATAAGCTGCATAGGGATTGAGCAACGGCGGCTGCGGTGCGTTACTCCTAGCTTCGCGCGATATGGTAGGCCCAGTAGATTCTTCACTAGATGACGCTCCTCGACTCGGGCTTCTAGCTCTTGCGAAAGTCTGCGATATACCTGACGGCCTCGACGCAGATTGACTGAAGACCGTTCTTCCCATATTGCCCTGTCTGCTCGCAGGTAGTGAGAAAGTCGATGCAGCATGGCGTAGCAGCTGAGCTGGAGGGGGTGAGTTCATTCTGAGTATACCAGTTGGCGACTCGATAGATTTGCCAGGTCCGGAGTATAGCCAGCTTCCTCCTGAGTCGTGGATATAGCTGTCGTCCATGCTTATTCCAGATGTGTTTTGCGGAGGATCATACCCGCTATAGCGATGTCCGGGAGCGACTGCAGGAGAAGTCACCGAGGGTGAATGCATCCATGACATCTGCTGCTGCTGCTGATGATGAGGCTGGCGAGTCTGGGGAGATATAGTATTGATAGATAGATCGGGGAAGGATTGTAAAGATCGCATGGAGAGTCGAGAAGGAGAGTTCATAGCTGCTCGGAGCGTAGCTGACACCGAAGGCGTCTGGGCGGACGCAGCTGGCTCCTTGAAGATAGAGTCTGCTCTAGACTGGTATTGCTGTTGTTGTCCAACGAAGGTGTCTTGGGAGAATCCTGAATCAGCGATATCTTATCACCGCTTGTGCAGATAAAAGCTTACCTCCTCCCGAAGGGAGATAATTGCCAGGCTGCTCCGAAAGAGGAGCTGAAGGCCTTACAGAGTTGACTCCTACATTCCGGAAGGAATGAATACCGAATCTTGACGTAGAAGCCGGTCGCGCTTGCGGTTGTGTATACCCTGATTGGCCTGTAGAAGGTCCGACTTGCTCTCTGATCCCATCAGCACTGCTAAAGGCCGCTAGCGAATGCTGCTGTCTCGGCATAGGCGAAGGACTAGCGAAGATATTGCCAATTGGCCCTTCTTGTCGTTGCTGAGGAATAGATGACGAAGGAGAATAGACAGATGAATGAAGAGCTTCCGAGATCTGAGAAGTAGTGAAAGAGTTGCTTTGCGGAATAGGTTGGACAGTCTGATTGGCTGGTAGTGTCGACTGAGAGAGGAGCTGATTTTCAAATGACTGGATAGGATTTGATGAAACTTGCGGCATCTGAGTCTCCGTGCTGATGTGTGTCTCGAGATACCCAGGCGCGGACGAAGTAGATGAGCTCATCTGGGCTTGTGCTTGCTGAAGCGGCGGAGCATCATACTCCATAATTCCTGAAGAGGTGGATAGTTGTGGAGTGTACGCAGCCGACAACGAGCGAAATGGACTTGCAGTGCCTTCTTGTCCCGTAGCACCGGCAGACGAGGAGGGGAATGAGAATGACTGAGATAGATGCGTCGGCGTCGGCATAGGCATATGGATGTTGCCCATCTCTGCATCGCTCGTATTGCTTTCGTAGCCAGGTGAGAAAGCCGATTTCTCCGAATCGGACGAGCGGACACCCGAGTGCCCTCCTCCACTTGCGCCTTTACTTCCCGCCAGAGGTCTTGATCTCGTTTTTCCTCTATGACCGTGTCCACTGCTCGTCGCAGCACCGTAGCTCATAGACGGGGGCGAAGAAGCGGACAAGAAATTCGGAGGAGACAGTGCTGATTCTCCAATGTCGGCGGCTGCACCTCCTCCAGTAGTGGATCCACTAGAGCTGGGCGTCGCACTACTTGCGCGTCTTCGATGTCCGCTTGTGGATGCAGAGCTGTCGGTCTTGCTGCTTTTCCGAGAGCCGTTCGCTCGGCGGGTATAGACGTAGTCGGGGTGCATCTTGTGGAAACTCTCTTTGACAATCTTGGCTGCTTCGAAGTATTCTTTCTTCTGGTCCTGCGATTCATTCAGCGCATCCTCAGCTAAGCCCCTCAATTAGAAACGATGGAAGATGTAGAAGCTCACAGCGGGCATATCCTTCCATTCCTTACTGAGCTCCTTCGCTATATCCGCGACTTTCATATTCGGATTCAATTTCTGCAAATCGGGTCTTCGCTTCCTCGCAAAGATCATAAAACTGTTCAATGGTCTTTTGGGTTTGCCATTGCGGTGCAGTTCTTGTTTCAACAAAGGGTTGGAGGTGTTTTGCATTTGGAGCGTGAATGCTGAAGAAGGGGAGTCTGTGTCCATTGAGGAATCACTTAACCCGCCTGAACTGCTGTAGTGAGCTTGTGCACTGCGGTAGGCTGGAGTACTAGCAGCGCCAGAGGAGAACGGCTGAGAGACGTTGTTGAGCTGATTGTGACTTGCAGGAGTCTGAGACATAGATGGAGAAGCGGAAGCCGAGCGCCCAAAGATCGATGAGCTAGTCTGCTGCTCCATGCCGCTTGTACTCATATGTGAGGGTGATATAAAGTGAGAGGGATCTGGAGTCGCACTCATTGGCTCCGACGAGGAGGGCGAGAGATAGCCTTCCGATTCTTGTTCAAGCCTGGATGAGATGGAGGTATCGATGCCCATAAAGTTACTATTCGTTCGCATAGAGGTGCTCGAATGCACTGGAATGGAAGAAGGGGGCTGCGCGAAGACATTGTGTGTATTCGCGGTCGATGGCTGAGCGCCATAGGCGCTGTGAGCGCTAGAGCCTGGGATTGTAGGTTGTGCGAAATAGTTGTTTTGGGAATCAGAGAAGCTGCCAAAAGGCGAAGGAGAGGTACGTGTCTGTGTCTGCTGCTGGCGCTGATGGGTGCCGAATGACAGTGGCTGATAGAACGAATCGGTCGACGAGTTCGGATGGTATGTGAAGCCTCGCGATGCATTGTTCGTCCCTGAGAAACCCAAATAATGGAAGGTATGTCAGATAAAGTTGGCTTCGAAGGAGAGAATGTGTAAGAGTTCAGTTTAACACACCAAGCGGACCCTCCCATTCGAAAGTGTCTGAATAGTCCGACACATGTCGATTCGTAGTGGTAGTGATAGGCCTCTGCTGCGGGATCGTTTGCAATTGCGAAGCGCTGTTATGCTGCTGCTGATGTTCGCTCATTGCGGGTGCATAGCTTGCCGCAGCTGACGCAGACTGCAATAGCGATGCGTCGTTGGTTTCATGCTGTTGTTGCATGTTTTGATGGATAGATTGTTGTTGATCAGCCATGCGTGATTAGGGGCTGATGTGTCGAGGTCTTGAAGCTCCGAGGGGATGGCGTTCAAGAGAGAGTCGTTATCGTTATAGTGTCGTGAAATCGTAAGCTGTCGTCTGTCGTTTATCGTTACTGCATGGTCAAGTTGTCGGTGCCAGTCGCTCGAGCTGTCACATTCACATCCACATCAGCATCTGCTGTCTCGCGCCAAAGGGAAGCGACGAGTGACAGAACACGTACGTTTGATGCTGTTGGGCACTCCACTTGCAGCCTCCAAGTATGCTTTTCAGTGCGCTTCTGTCCAAGCCCAAGATCCTGCTCGATGTCGCCCGGCTGAAGAGGACGCTCACTCAGCCTCAGCCTTGTGGTAAGAGGGAACAAGGTTTGAGTATGCGGCGCACTATAGGCTAAGATGTGATGTGATGAGGAGGATGGGCAGTCTTGCTGCAGGACGGCAGAGCAGGGGGTAGTGCCGGGTATATGAGGATGAAACTGGCAAGAAGAAGAAGAAGAAGGTTGGCTGAAGGATGAATTGCTGATGATACGATGTAGATGCGACTTGGACGTCGAGGCTGAGCTCAAGGCCTGTACCCGGTCGGCGGGAGTCCTGCAGAAGAATGGAGCATGTCGCCGCATCTCATCTCATCTCATTCTCATCTCATTCCATCGTCGATTGCTTGGATACGCTTGCATGTCCGAGATGAGATGGTATGTCTCGCTTCCTGAACAGAACAGGACGAGATGAGATGAAACAAGGACAAGGTCATAGCGCAAACTAGCTTCTCCAACGTTAACCGTTCCGTCTCTGTTTGGCCATTCAATAGAAATGTTTGGGAGGTCTGTCCGGGAGCTCCAAGTCGAAGACGTCCAAGTCGACGAAGCGGTCAGCTTGTGTGGAGTTGCTCTCAGCTAGAGCTGCATATGTATACTGCTATACGGCCGTTGAGGGGTATATCTGCATCGCATGATGATAGCCGGTAGAAAGAGGCAGCTCTCTCGTTCTTCGACTTGATCTCGCATCGCAGCTCGCAGCTCGCAAACACGCTCCTTGTTCTAATTGGATCTAAGTCAAGCAACTGTCATGCCCCTGCTCGACATCTTCATTGCTCGTCATGGCAGCAGAGGCTCATTCTATGGCCCAGCGAGCAAGTGCACTGCATATGGTCTTGCATCGTCGCAACACTGACACTCTAATACGTGCGATTCAGGCATCACTGGGACTATGCGGGATCCACCTCTGACAGCACTGGGCGTCGCACAGGCCAAAGAACTGGCTCAGCATTTCATCGATAAATCCATCCATATCGACCTCATCTATTCAAGTCCATACTAGTTAGTGCAGTCGTGCGCCTACTCTGGTACTATACTGGAATAAGCTGAAACGATCTTGTTCGCAGCCGATGTCTCCAGACGGCTTCTTATACAGCCGAGGAACTGAACCTGCCTATCTTTGTCGAATTTGGAATATCGTGCGCCTTCACACTCTGTCTACAATGGACATATGCTGAGTACTGTGCGCAGGGAGTTCTTCCAGACCGTCATTCCAGGAACGGGTCTTCATCCTCGTCCACCGCTCGCTTCTTCACTCATCAAGCATTTCCCCTCAATCTCCTCAGACGGCCACACACCTCTACTCTTCGTCCCCCGCGCCGGCGAGTCCGTAGATGAGATCCATGCTCGAGCACATACTTTTCTAAAACTCCTAATTGACCATATCGAGTCCAACTATCCTCAAGCTACAAGTGTCATTCTGTTCAGTCATGCTGCTACTGTTATCACGCTCTCGAGAGCACTCAGTGGAGAGCCGGAGAAGGACGTGAGAGCTGGGACGTGCTCATTGACGCATTATAGGCGGATCAAGGGAGGAAACGAGGAGGGGCCGTTGGGTGAATGGGAGTGTGTATTGAATGGAAGTAGTGACCACTTAGCGGGAGGTGAGGACAGAAACTGGAGTTTCGACTACGAAGTGTTTCATGGACAAGAAGGAATTGGCGAAGAAGTGGAAGAGATTAACAGCGACAAGAGCAGCAAGTCGAAGCTGTGAAAGAGGTCTTGACCATTCCAAGCACGAATAATGATGGGTGGTGCTCAACGAAGACGGAATCCGACAATGACAACCGCCCGCTAGCCAGCTTACGTCCCTGCTGCGTCTGCTGCTCCTGCAGGATCTCTCCTACTCCTCTCTAGCTCCTCAATCCCACGACGATGAGCAGCCAGAAGTGATTGGTATGTAGAGCGAACCGGTTCCAAGCAAGACTCGACGGCCCTCTCTCCTCTTGACATGTCCTTCAGACACAGACACGTTACGATAAGGCCATCATTTCCACACATAAAGATGAAGTGGGTGTATATGGATGGAAGGAAGATGCAGAAAGCATAAAAATTGGCGAACAACTCGCCCTGATGACGGTTGGAGAGTCGTTGGACCAAACAAGACCTGAAACATCGCCCCAGCCCGGGACCCGATCGGAGACTTTGTCCCATCTCAAACTCATCTCATCTCGCTCGAACGAGATGAAGATGACAAAGCACAAACAGACCCTTGCCCTGACGACGGCACTAGCAACGACTCCACACACTCTAGCCCTGTCTCAGAATGAGGACAACGCTTTGGCTGGCAAACGATCATTAATGGTCACTCCGATCCCCGGGGAAATTCATGTGGTCTTCCTTCCTCCATTTTCTTCTTCTCTTTCCTCTCCCTTTTCCCTCCTCCCTCGTTCTCTTTCTTCTTTCTCCAACTCTTGCTCACTTGCTCTGGAGGAAAGGATGCATCTTAGAGATATCATCAAGCGATGGACAGCGACGTACAGAGGAACAACAGTAGCTTCGTCAGACGGTAGCACCGACGACCCCACCTCAGCCTCCGACAACAATAACAAGGACAACAAACGATCCTCGTGCATTATTCGCTCCTCCTCTTCTTCATCATCATCTCCCTCCCACTCTCATTCTCGTTCATCTGCTCCTTCGCCCATCCCAAATCTATCGCCTTCGAGGTCTCCAGAACCCGTTGAACGTCTTCCCAAATCTTCGACTTTCTCCAAAAAAGCGCGAAAAGCATCTTCAGCACCCTCTACGCGCTCTTCTACACCTGTAAAAGGAGGCTATGTAGCTATCAACAATGCTGGGAGCAGGAATGGGAAATTCAGTATGGAGACACCGCCGTTGAGCTGCTGTAGTAAGGAGATCGCTGAGGATCCATGTGAGTTGCATAGAAGAAAGGAGGGAGGGGAGTGAGATTGGGTGCTGATGAGAGTGGGAGGACAGTCGCTAGAGTCTGTCCGTCGCCTATTCCATTCAAGAAACGACCGCCTATCAGTCCTTTATCGTCTTCTCAGTCGAGCACCAGCAGTAGCGTTCCTATCGCCTCAAGTCCAAGTTCCTATCCATTCACCCCGCCCAACAGCGCACACAACTCGCTCGTCTGCTCACCCATTTCTTTCTCCTCTTCTTCACCTATTTCCCACACCTCTTCTTTCTCTATCTCGAAATTATCGACTTCAGCATCTTCTTCCATCTCCATCTCTTCGTTATCAAACGTCAGTGGATGTAGCACAGTCACGTACACCACGCTCGAAACACCTTCTACGAGCCCGAATCTGGCTGTATCGTTCAAGAGCTCGTCTGTATCTTCGAGCTCATCAGCTAGCGGTGCGGTGGATAAGAACAAGAGACTGCCTCTTCCGCCTGCTTTCAGCTATGATGTCAAGAACAAGGGCGTGCAGCAGAAGAACGAAGGAGAGGCAGGAACCAAGACGGATCTGCCATTCAACAACAGAAAAGCCGCTCATCCGTACTCGAAATTCATAGAACACGGCTTGGACGTCTTCACAGAAGAGCCTGTACAAGTACAAGCGCAGGATTTGGCATTCAGCAACCTTGTTCACATCATTCCTTGTTCCACTTCTACATTCACTCCCCCACTTTCGCCTCAGCATAAGTTCAGCAAGATGAGGTCCTTCACTGCTCCTGCTCTATCCTCAGACTCCACTTTGCATTCTTCTTCATCGTCTTCGCTTGTTTCTCCTTCTTTCTCTGCTATAACGAATGATAAAGCGCCGACTCGACCTATCTATATCAAGAAAAACAAGTCGTTCATCGGTCTTCCGAGGGAGAAACAGCGCTTTGACCCAGAAGCTCATAGCACTTCTCGAGAGGCAAGAAGGAGGAAGCACGCTAGTGCTGCTCTGCTGTTTGGCAGTAGTGACAGTGGTATAGTACTGGAAGGAGCAGAGAAGAAGGAGGAAGAGGAGGATTGGTTTGCTAGAGGCTTTTGAGGCCTACTTGGAACCTAGGAGCGGTGAATGAACGACAGTATGCGTATGATTTGCTCAAGAATTGAAGGGATGGCAAACGGAATTGGCGGAAGGAGGAGGAAAACAGTAAGTTGGACGGCAGCATCTTTGCTGAACGTGCAGAGAGAAAGAGGATACTGATCTTTACTCTTTGTCGTCTTCCCAGACGATGAAATGGAATGTAGCAACACGACCTTTTACTCAACAAGAATGGAGACGAAAGAAAGGAATGTATCAATGACACAACAGCCGTGAAGGCAAGGACGAAAGCAAGAAAAGACAAAGAAAGATGCATCATACGAAAGGAAAAGCACAAGACAAATGAAACCAAACCAGAATGTAATCCAAAAATCCAGAAAGAAGGAGGGTAAGACAGAAGCAAAGAGCCGTGCTTCGATGCTTTTTTCCCCCTTTCTCGATGGAACGCAGCAAAAACATTAGCCCACGACTCTCCTTTTACTCACTTTCTGTTGCTCCTCTTCCTACCACTCCCATCTTCAACCCGCCTGTTTCTCTCTCTCTCGTCCACTTTCGAGAACGATATGGTAGGTCCGACGGACTTCTGGCAAGATCGTGTAAGAGAGAAACACGAGGAGATACGCATATACATTTAGCTTTGCTTTACTTGAACTATCAACAAGACACGCTCGTTTGGAGATCTTATGATTAGCTTTTCGTGTCATCATAGTTCGGATTTTTGGGTAATTCGAGTTTCTCTTGTCTGACTCTGGACGGATCCTTGTCCCTCCTTGCGTTCGCGAAGCAGTGCGTTTGTTCTTCGCATCATCCGATCTTGATCAAGTCGGCGAACAAGGTAAGTTACGTGTTTCAGCGGATTACGAAAATGCTGGCGTATATCAGTAAGCTGTGAATAGAAAGGCATGCTGACGATGTGAAGAGAGTACAGCCGAGATGAAGTCGATGTTTCCTGCTTGCCAACGAAAGAGAGATAAAGAAGTACAGAAACGATCTGCGAAGATTCGAGGGAAAGAGGGCGTATCTCCGACATCCAGCACGACTACTACCTCTCCAGGAAGTCTCCTCCTACTTGCACCATCTATGCCTCCTCTACGCGTAGCTTGGCTCTTGGGTTTGTGACTTTGACGCCAAGGACCTTTGCTCTCTCGAGAATGTCGATTCTCTTTTTGCTCGATACGGCGTGTGCAATCTCTGCTGCGTACGTCTTGTTGTGCATCAATAGCAGGTCGAGCTCGTTGACGTTGTTGACGAGGAACTTGCGAAGTCCGTTGGGCATCATGTGTCGTGTCTTGCGGTTTGAGCCGAATCCAATGGAGGGCATGGTGGTCTGTCCCTTGAAACGACGACTGTAGAGTAGAGCCATCTTCAAGTCAGCTCGCTGCAACTTGCCTTGACTGGCTTGATCCTTCAGATCGCAACCCACCGAACTCTGTTATCGATACCCTTTGGCTTTCTCCATGCCTCCTTGACACCATGGTATCTATCGCTTTGATGGCGCCTGTAGTAGCAGTCACATTATGCTCAGCCCATGCTCTGCTTGACCCCGCCGACAGCAGTTTCCACCCACTTGAAGCTGCCAGTCTTCTTCTTGACAATCTTGGTCATGATGAACGATTAAAGAGAGGATAGACCTGAATGAACAAGTTGAAGTCGAAGAATCAGGACCTTGGTCGATATCGATAAATTGTAGGTCGGGCTGCTGATGCGCTACGAAGTCGGCGGAAAGACGAGCGAGCACGGCGATGCGATGTAGATGTATCGTATGCTGCTATCTTGCGCTGGACTCCTTCGCTTGCGGCCTTGCTGCTTCCTCACCTTTTGGGAATGCCTCGAGTTTGGGAGGAAGAAAAAGAAGGGCGGCCTCGAAAAGGAGCGTGGCGAAAAGAAAGCAAGAAAGAGAGAGAAAATCAAGACAAAAATCGTACATCTGGCTGAGCAGAGTATACGAGCTTGATGTCTATACACGACAAGCAGCGCATCTTCTGAGCTAGCCTCCGTGAATATTCGACCAAGCTGAAGAGAAGCGATCGACCGAAAAGTATCTATTGCGCAAGCGTAGTACTATCAAGCACCGTACCATTATGAAGACGGCCACAACTCCATTCTCTGTTCCCAACGCTCCACATGTGCGGTCCTGAAAGATCATTTTCTTGACCTTCCTTCCCAAACTCGAATCCTAAAACGGTGCCAATTGACAGCTTATTCGATGCATCATACTCTGCACGGCCTATTTGATGCTATGTTGTAACCGCTACCGTCCAAATTGATTTCAGTGGCTTTGGCTGAGCATCGATTGATGCTTGATTAACCTGCGGATAGGCTATGCCGCCTGTTCCTGATAGCTCTGCGTGGAAGGAGCATCCGACGCTGTAGACGAAGCCTTTCAAGCCATGCTGTAGCAATCCTTCTTTGAATAAAATGAAGTGCAGGCCAGGTTGAGAGACCGGCAGCGTCTAGATGCAGAGTTGCTCAAAAATTGCTCCAACTCAACTGAATCTTGATGATTAATCGTATGACTCGCATCAGCTGGCTCCCGGGTTTCTGGTCTGTCTTCCCGGCAGTCACAATATCGGAAATGAGGTCTTAATGGTCAGCAGTTGCCCAATGCTGGGCAAGAGACGTATAAGTAATGTCAGATATGTGTATAGAACGCGGTATACCCACTTTCCCGAAGAACTTCGGTATACGAAGCAAGTCCTCCCAGCTCTTCAAGTGGTACTATGGTCGGTCTGGCCAGCGACATCACCATCGACTTTATCCATCCACAGAGGACGTCGATCTCTTTCTCCTGTAGTGCCGTAGTGGTCCTCATGCAGCATGCCGCTAGACGCCCCTGCATACAGGGTCTCCAAGTTGTTGTCGGCCGGCCGATGACACAGACACTTCTTGCGCCAGTCATGTATTGTTCTGTTCTTCCGCAACGACGAGTCGCTTTCGGAGTGTTCGGAGTAGCTTGGCAACCTGTATTCAAGAATCCGATCAGCTGGAAATTTCTCTTGAGGACTTTTTGCGGACTTACTGCAATGTCTCGATTGAGCAGACACACGATGCAATGTTGGCAGGGTAAGAGCATTTGATCTCCCGCATAGCTCTGTCCTGACCTTCCAGAGGCGTAAAGCGGATTGTAACCCGAATCGAGTGTTCCATACGTATGCCGGTATCGCTGAAATGGCTCGTTGACGGACGTACCACGCATTCTTCTGTTGCAATGGCTGAGGTCGTACCAGCTAAGCGCAGGTGTCGAAGAATTTCGAGGTTCTTCCCGGCCGCCAGAGTGAGCGGTGCAGCTCCCTCACCTTTCATGGCCCAGAGTAAGATATGTGTGCTTTTCTGATCAGAGAGATCGGAGCGAGACATGGACTTGAGTAGGGTGTCTTGCTTGAGAACGACTTGTATGTCATCGATTCTGACAGGCTTGTTCATGCTGGCCATCGAAAGGGAAAGTCGGAGATAGCCACCGCGAAGCATATGTCTCGAGTAGAGATGCAAGCGGTACGGCCCTAAAAAGTCGGAAAGGCCTTCTGTAACTCTCTCGAAACCGTGTGCCAGCTGCCCATCTCCTGCATTATTGGCTACCAGATCTATTTCTTCACGGACGACGACATCCGACTTCCATGTACCGCATCCAAATGCAGTCGCTTTAATATAGTGCTGTGTTCTTCCCCAAGCACAAAAGTCGAATGGCCTGTCGACAAATTCGGTTCGTCAGTCACCCATTCTGCTTGGCGAGACGGCCTTACACACGCAGTATTAGCAGGAATAGTGAAGGAGAATGCAAAGCGATGCTTTCCCGGCTGGAGCTCTCCGTATTGCTCGAACGGATGTAAGGTAAGCGATACCCTGATAGTTTCGTGATTGTAGTGCACGCCAGATAGCTGTATGTATTGCTTTCCGTACTAGCCAGAGCATCGTCCTTCAGTATTGACCTCGCGCGTGATATTGCTCTTCTTCCTCACGAATTCTACTAGGATGCGCTGAACCGTTTTCGGACGTGATAGGGTCAAGACCAACTGGCCAGACAGTACAGAATCCTAAAGTATGCAGGGAGGGATGTCAGCGCGAATGAAGCGCGAGATCGATGGCGATCATTCGGAAAGCGAGCACTTTGGTGGGACCAGCGGCAGCGTTGGAAGGGTAGAGGAGGCACATATGATCCGCAAGCTCAATAGCCAGCGTCGTATCGCTGATGAAGACCATGTTCTGTCAGTCTGGTCGCTGTCAGAAGCAGGAGCGCAAGAAGCTGGAGTCGATATTCGATTACGAACGCTGAAGCGAGATCGTCTGCAATGAAGTGCACTGCACAGCAGTCTTGTCCACAATGTAGCGTGTCTAGTGCACCCGCATGTTGAGAGGCAAGACCGACTGAGCCTCTCGAGTTTCCTATTTCGCATCAGCACTGGACAGCTGTGATAATGATGCACGACTGAAGTGAATGATACATGTTTGAATCCCCATGGAAGCCGCCTGAAGACTTTCAGGCTTGATGTCGTTTATTACCTTACCGCTTTCTTGCCTCCTTGTATTCCAGCCAGCGTCGACGCCCTTCTTCCAACAGTATATCGTTCCTTTCTGGCTCAGATCTGGTGACGTCCATCTGCCCTACAGCCGGATGGGCTCCCAAAGCCGTTGTTTGCATGATGCTAAGAGCCGGCGAGTCCTCTCCAGTCTCAGTCAATAAGCCTTCGTTCAGATCTGCTCGCAGTCTTGTAGGCCACCAGGATGCTTCAGGTGGCGCCAGCAAGATATCCGCATCTGTCTCTGCAGCGTCTGGGACAGCTTGAACTTGGATAAGGTAGGCCCGTCCACGTAGCCCTGGAGTACTTGCAGTAAGGTTGTGTATCGAGAAGGGTAGTGGTCCGTAGTTTCCTTGTCCCAAAGCGTACGAGAAAGCAGGGACAGCTTCGATGATCTCCCTGACTAGCGAATCGACTTCGTTCGCAACCAGCTCGACATCGCTCATGTCGGACGGATCTATATCTCCTGCGTTACTGCTGACATCGACTTGCGACTGATCCCACAGATTGACCATTTCCCGGGAATATTCCTCCAGCGCGTGGCACAATTCGATGATAAGGATTCGATTCCGTTCGCTTCGGCTGCCATGCTTGGCGAGGAATTGTCTACGTAGTGGGTAGAAGAGGTTTCCATGCTCCTGAATGCTATGTGTGCCAGCGTTGAAATCGCTGGTCATCGATGATAAGCGAGAGGTGCGTGCTCGTATGGGACGAAGGGGAGGCGCCAGATGACTGCCGTACATGCTCGTCTAACCAAGAGGCAGGCAGTCGTTAGCTACGGTCCGCCTTGACGATCATTGCACCTTACATTCTGGGAAGGATAGTCGCCAGGCTCCGGCACTGGCTCCAGGCGGTTCAAAACACTATCTCGGTAAGCTGTCGCCCAAGCCTCCCATCTCAGACTCCCTGCTGTGTCTCCAGGCAGTATATCGCCAGGCCCACCGGGCGCAATGCTTGCTGATCGACTATGGCTCACTGGGTATTCTCCAGCCAAGGATGCCAGAGAACCCCTTCTCAAGCTATTCCAGTCTGCTGAAGAGACTGAATAGCCTGATATAGTAGATCTTCTGCGCAGACGCCGACCATCATCAAATGGATCTGACCATGCATAACTGGATTCAGAATGCCTCGGCTGATAAGTCGAAGTAGGTGTATGTCCTGAATGTGATGATGTTTGTCCGTTGTTGTTGTTTGTAGGCAGCAGAGACTTGGTCGATGCGGCACTTGCACGTTCGAGATAGCTGAGTGCCAATGTAGGCGGGCTGAGACTGCTGGCTAGACTTGTTTTGGAGGGGTTGGCTTTAGAGACCCTTCGTATACTGACGCCTACGCCAAGTGGATCATCATTCTCCAGCATCTCAATCAAGGTGAAGTCGCTTTCTCCCTTGGTCATTATCCTATCCGCGTCACGCATTCCTACGACGCCATTCCCATCTCCTTGATGTGCGTCTGCTTGTGGCTCGATTGATAAGTTGTCGAAAGCTCTCTTTATAAATTCCGCATCTGCGGTTTCTTGCTGTACCTTGCTTCGCACGGACAGCGGATGGGAACCTCGACGACTCAGATGTGGTCTTGGAAAGGAAGAGGATGATGTTGTTTGCGATGATGAAGATGTCGAAGGCCTGTTCTGCGGATTGCTACTTGCGCCCTCCAGGCCGAATGGCTGCCCTTGCTCATCGCGGCTGCTATAGCTGCTTCTCTCGAGCGCTGTCGCAACGGGCTGCTTTCCCTTATTATAGCTTGCACCTCTCAGTACTGTTGTGAACTTTGGGCGCGCCGCAAGCAGGTGCGATGGATTCCGGCTAAGGAACGAAGCAGTCGAAGGCTGCGAAGACGACGATGAAGAGGGCGAAAGTACTGGTTGCGTAGATGTAGCAGGGAAGGTATAGCCGGAAGCAGGCGTGCCAGACTCTGGTGCAAATTCGAAGTTGTGGTCCATATCGTGCCGTCACAGGTTCGCGAAGACCGTCAATAATGGCGAGTACCGCAAGATCATCGAGTTGTAGACAGCTGAGCCAGCTTATGGATGGCCCTTCAACCACCCTTTGAACCCTATTGACTTCTCCTGACGCTTATTGTTACGTAAAAATGCAGGCGGGGGAGTCCAGTTTCCCGTGAGAAGCTTGATGAGATGGATGTGACAGAAGAAGGTTGCTGCTCTCCTACAAGAACATTAACGTCCTCGCCGTTCTTTCGTGCTCAGGACATGCTGTCACTTCTGGATCGGTAATGACAAATGCTAAGACAGTGGAAAGCCAAGTAAGGCACGGCCCAAACAGGTGTGATCAAGTCTGCGCGAGGCATTGTACACTATTGCTTCGCTACACTGAGGAGGAAGTGAAGACTGATGGGGATTTGCTACATTTTGCAGGCTGAATTACTTATATACTGGGTCATATGCTCAGGCTGAAGACGCATCGCCCTGAATGCGTTAAACTCTCTTTTTCTCCCATAGGTTCTGGAAGACCTTCCAGAGTACGCTGAACATGATGCCCTGTAAACCGTTTGCGAGAATGCGAGTGCCCAGGCCACGTCCGAAGAGGGCTAGCCAACCCTCTTCACGAATGACACGCTTAGCCGCTTGAGCTGATGAAGCATACGAAAGTCAGTTGATATCTCCTGGCATTATCGAGGGAACGGAAAAGCCTCACTGTAGCTGATCCGAGACTGATTGACTTGTCTATACGTCTTCAACACTCGCAAAGAGTTCGAGATGGTATCCGACACAACGCTTGCGACAAAACCAATGAATGCTTGACGAGCCAAACGTGGGAACAATGCATCTTGAGGTGGCATAATCTCCTGCAGCCAGTTGTACTGGAAGCAGGCGTTCGCATTATCAGCTGATGCCGTCTATCGAGCAGTCCAAGGATGCTGCGTACTGTAGCGAACCAAGGGAAGCTGCCAACAAAGTTTGCAACAGCTGTCGCCCATGCTCCCCACCAGAGTGAGCCGAGACCATAGGCCTTCACACGGTCTCTAAGAATGCCCATGCCATGTTTGCCTTGCGTTTGCATCGTGGTCTAATACACGGTCCATGTGAGCATGTCATGTATCTTTGTCGCAGCAAGATGAAGCGCACCTTGACAGTATCGATCGGGACAAGGATCATCCTAAAGAGGGCGCCGGCGACGCTTGCAAAGACGGTCTTGAGAGGACTAGGGAGCTTGTTGAGGAGTGGGTTGGATGCCAGCAGTGCCAGAATGCCGACATTTGCGAAAGTATCTCCGAATCTCGCGATCGGTCCTTGAATCAGAGCTGGCAACAGACCGTGGTAGTATCGCTTGAAGCCGCCATCGTGATACAACTTCTGTATACTGTTCTTCGTCGATCCGCCGTATCGATACTGATAGTTCATAGTCGTGCGGAGCGGCATCAGAGCCAGGACCTAGCAAAGCATATCAGGGCAGTCGCAGGCGCAATCAAACGCCCGAATCACCTGTATGACCATAGCCGCTGCGCCAGAGACACCTCCTCCCAGCGCTTTGGTAAGTGAGCCTTTTAGATCCAGCTTCGCATCGCCCTTCTTTATAGCCAACACGACGAGCACAGTAGTCAATGTCCCAAAGGCAAGCCAGAAGGACAGCCATTTGAGAAGCGATTTGCGACGCTCTTCAGGCGATAATGCATCGTGTAATTCAGTCGGATCGACACGACTTCCGGGCGGCAGCTTGGTCGGGACAGCCTGGTAGTCTTGCTGCTCATTGTCACGGCCTTCTCTGTGTGCAAGGAGCGGCTCTCGTTCACCCTCTACGCGAGTTTGCGAAGTCGAAGCTGCCATGATGTCGGTTGAACGACAAGGATGGCATTGTAGTAACATCATAGGATTATAGCTCTCACAACAGGGAACATCCCGTCTACGCGCATTGTCCCGTACGGCATGACAGGCTCTAATGCATCTTAATCTCATGACAGCACGTAGACAGGCTGTTTACGCGCATGTAGACTATGGCCATCTTCAGCGAGACGGCGCTCGCCATCGAAGTTGGGCACTACCTATGCTACCTCTACCCTTCTGATCCTGCTGCTGGCCCTACAAGAGTGCTGCTGTTTACGCTGGTCGTGACTCGCAATTTGGCTCATGCTCTTCAAACACAGGATTCTGTGCTGTCTGGCCATCTGGTGTTGACTTTATCCCGTCCGAGGAAGGTCCAGCGCATCTTGGTTGAATTCGTAAGAAGTCAGGCTCTATGGCAGCAACTCTGGGTTTCTGAATCACGAAACATGCAGTATGGAAAGCAGCACATAAACCTATCTGGGATAGATCACGACTACGAAACGATACGACTATCACTCACCATCAACCCGTTCGAGCAATATGGTGAATTGCCATCGGGAGAGCATCGTTTCGCATTTGCCTTCGTCATTCCAGCCAATACAGCGTACGTAGAGCTATGTCCAAGCTCCGCAAAGCGACTGACACGTCAAATTGACGAGCAGACCTTTCGATTTCTGTGCATGGGGAAGAACGCAACATTATCTCGTGGCTACGGCTGTGGGGTGCGGTGCTTTCAGGTCGGATGTCGTTGCGAGCCAGGAAATCAGTCTCATGGCCAATATGGCGCCCCCGGGTCAATCGGTTCCTGGTGGGTTTGACCAAATTAGCGAAGCAGTTCATGATACGCTTGGCCCGTATCGAGTGCATTTCTACTCCAAGTACTTGATGCGTGGGGGCTATCTTCGATTGGCACTGTCGATGCCAGCCATATTCAAGGCGGTGACACTGGTGGATATACAGATCGTGCTGAGGCAGAAGACTGTCATCAGCTATCCTCCAAAGCCACACAAGCTAGAGCACAAGTCTACCGACATAGTTCTGTGGAGTTATAGGGAGGAGGAAGGCATGATGCCGCAGATGCTGGCGGGTGGGCAGGAACTCAGCGTGATACGCCATGTGCGGCTCATTGGAGTTACAGACAGACACTGTGCCACTGAGCCGCAAGTCGTGCGACCAACAACGAGTGCCTACAGCGAGACAGGCATTCGCATGCAGCACTCGGTCACGGTAAAAGTCCGCTTTACGCCCACGGAAACCGAATTGCAGGAGACACGCGAGGTCGAGATTACATTCCCAGCTACTATTGCTTCGTGTGCGTGCTCGATACAGAATGCACAGTAAGTTCAGCATACCTTGGCGGCATGTGAAAGCCTAGGCTGATGTTGGATCTGGGTAGATTACCCGGCTACTCTGCAAGCACAGAAGCCGAATCCTCCACGCAAGTCAGTGCGACGATACATGACTGGCGCAAGAGATGCTTGTGTCGGCGTCCGGCTGACAACGAACTGAAATCCTTGTATGGGGTGGATCCCAAAGGGATGTTCCTCGATGATCAATATGGTGTAGAGAGGGATCGACGGCCACCTTGGATGGATAAAGCAGCTGAGGATGCAGCCGGAGATGCGGCAGACGGCGCCTGAAACGCAGTCATAACTTCTGAGCCATTTAGATGTAGGCATAGTGGGATATGATTTGCAGCATAGTAATGTGAATACTTGCGTTGAGATGTGAGACATGGGAGGCAGCCTTATCAACAGCATTCGAATAGGTTGTTGTCCAAGGCGTTCGCGAGACCTTCGCAGAGCGCGTAACGTCTACGCTGAGGCTCTGAATAACGGCAGCAGCACAGTGCTTCCATCTTAGACGGGCCTGCCTAGTCTTTTGTGCAATGGATGATGCTTTCGCTCGGGATCTTGGTGAACGTGCCTCCCGAAGGCTGACCACAGGATTTCTGTCTTTCGACGTCCTGAAGAAGTCAGACCTTTGCTTCCCGTCCAGGCAGCTCTGTGATGTGCAGTTCTTTACATTCTATACGGCCGGCGCCAGCGTGGTCCTCATATTCGGGTTGAGTCATATGTAGGATGTCGAATCCAGCTTGTTCTTCTTCCTATATCATCAAGTGCCAATGGTCCTTCTCAGCGACACGACGCTTTCCTTCGAATCCAGACATCCCCTACGCTTTCTCTATCCTTCTGATCCCAACGATGGCCCCACTAAGGTTCTCTATACTACTGAACGATCCGACAGGGTCTCGGCTAAGTCAAGGCATTCCAGGATACTGTAGTTTCTGGCTACATCGTCTTGCACTTATCACGCCCGAAGAAAGTCAAGCGTATACTGATTGAACTGGTGAGAGGAGGGCAAGAAGCACATCTTCCTCTGACTAAGCGATGCAACAGTACGGAAGACAATACATACAACTGCATAGCGTCCATCAGGACTACGAGACATTCAAGAAATCATTGACGATGAACCTTTTCGAGCAGTATGGCGAGCTACCCGCAGGAGACCACCGATTCGCCTTCTTCTTCCCGGTCTCAGCTAATACTGCGTGCGTCGTTCTGATGAACTAGTCGTATACTGACTTAATCTAATAAGCTGTTGGCAGGCCATTCGACTTCTGCGCGTGGGGACGGACGCAGCACTATTTGAAAGCTACAGCCGTCGATTGCGGATCATGGAAGTCAGATGTTGTCGCACATCAAGAAGTAGACCTGGTAGCCAACACAGCGCCTTCCGGCCAGCTGGCTCCGGGATTCGATAAGATTACAGAATCCTTCCAGGAGACTATCGGCCCATATCGATTGCACCTGTATTCGAAACACATGCTACGCGGCGGCTATCTTCGCTTGGCACTATCTATGCCATCGGTCTCGAAGCCAGTCCGGATAGAGAATATACAAGTCATGCTGAAGCAAGACGGCCTGATTCAGTGCATGCCTCGGCCAGAGCTTTCCGAGCAGAAGGTTGTCAACATAGTCCTTTGGAGTCTCAAAGATGAAGGCATGGCTCCACTCACGTTGGCTGTCGGGCAAGATTTCAACATTATTCGCCAGCTACGACTGATCGGGGAAACTGCCAGGCGGAATGCGACCGAGGAGCGCGTAGTACGGCCATCTACAAGCCCCTGGAGCGAGACCGGCATCCGAATAGAGCACTCCATCATCACTACAATCCGCTTCACGACCCTAGAGCCCGAAGACGAGATGCGCGAAATCAAGCTTACGTCCGCTACAACCATTGCATCTTGTGCATGCTCGATTGAGAACCTGCAGTAAGCTTGCTTCCCAGCATCTTAGCTCAGGGCTGTGGTAGCTAACGGCGACCGTCCAGACTACCAGGATATGCCGAAAGTTCAGCCCACGCCCAGTCTGCCTCGCAAGTGAGCAAGAAGAGTACCCATGAATGGCGCACAGAGTGCTTGTGCCATCGGCCAGCGGACAACGAACTGGAACAGCTCTATGGCGCGTCGAAAGCCATGATGTTCGATGATCAATTTGGCGCTGAGCGAGACAGGCGACCTTTCTGGATGGACAAAGTAGATGATGAGCGAGCTGGAGATGAAATCATAGGTGATTTGATGCGGAGATAGCGCGTCGCATGGTTTCTAGATGTCAAGCGTACAGACTGCAAATCGTAATGGGGCAGAAGACTGTCAGTAGCTAGACACCAAAGCCACACAAGGTGGAGCACAAGTCTACCGATATAGTTCTGTGAAGTCATAGGGAGGAGGAAGGCATGATGCCGCAGGTGCTGGTGCATGGGCAGGAAGTCAGCGAGATACGCCATGTGCGGCTCATTGGAGTAAAGGACAGACACGGTGCCACTGAGCCGTAAGTCGTGCGACCAACCACGAGTGCCTACAGCGAAACAAGCATTCAGATGCGACCCTCGGTCAATATAAAAGTCCGCTTTACGCACACGGAAATTGAAGTGCAGGAGACGCGCGAGATCGAGATATCATTCCCAGCTACTATTGCTTCGTGTGCGTGCTCGATACAGAATGCACAGTAAGTTCCGCATCTTTTGGCGGCATGCGAAAGCCTAGGCTGATGTTGGATCTGGGTAGACTACCCGGCTACTCTGCAAGCACAGAAGCCGAATCTTCCACGCAAGTCAGTGCAACAATACATGACTGGCGCAAGAGATGCTTGTGTCGGCGTCCGGCTGACAACGAACTGAAATCGTTGTATGGGGTGGATCCGAAAGGGATGTTCCTTGATGATCATTATGGTGTAAAGAGGGATCGACGGCCACCTTGAATGGATAAAGCAGCTGAGGAGGCAGCCGGAGATGCGGTAAACGGCACCTGAAACACAGTCCTAATGTCGGAGTCGTCTAGATGTAGGCATAGCATGGCATATAGATCGCAGCATAGTGATGTGATGAGCATTGCTATACTGCCATCGAGATGTTGCGATACGGGAGGCAGCCTTATCAACAGCATTCGAATAGGTTGTTGTCGTCCAGGGAGTTCGCCGGACGTTCGCAGAGCGCGTAACGTCTACGCTGAGGCTCTGAATAACGGCAGCAGCACAGTGCTTCGATGCTAGACGGGCCTGCCTAGTCTCTTGTGCGATGGGCGATGCTTTCGCTCAGGCTGTCGGTGAAACGTGCTTGCAGCGCTGATCCAGGCTTCAGTCCTGTCTTCCAACGTTCTAAGTTACCAGACCTTTGCTTCCCTTCCAGACAGGTCTGAGCAGTGAACGGTTAGGAATGTTCGGCCGCCGGTAAGGTGCTTGAATTCAGGTTGAGTCATACGTACATGTCGAATCCAGCTTGATCTTCTCCCTATATTATCGAGTGACAATGGTCCTCCTCAGCGACACGACGCTTTCCTTCGAGTTTGGACATCCCTTATGCTTTCTCTACCCATCTGATCCGGACGCTGGCCCAACAAGAGTGCTTTGCCTAAATGAACGATCCAGCTTGAACTTCCGCTGATTCGAAGACTTCCAGGACACTGTCGTTTCTGGCTACCTCGTCTTGCACTTATCGCGCCCGAAGAAAGTCAAGCGCATCCTGATAGACCTGGTGAGAGAAGAGCAAGAAGCAACCCCATTTTCTTCATGACTAAGCGATGCGATAGTACGGAAAACAATACATACAACTGCATGGTGTCTATCAAGACTACGAGACCTTCAGGAAATCCTTGACTATTAATCCTTTCGAGCAGTATGGCGAGCTACCCGCAGGAGACCATCGCTTCGCCTTTTCTTTCGTGGTTTCTGCTAATACCGCGTGCGTATTTTTCATGCACTAGTCATATATCCATCTAATAGATTATCCGCAGACCATTCGACTTCTGCGCCTGGGGACGGACGCAGCACTACATGAAAGCTACAGCTGTTGGCTGCGGATCATGGAACTCAGATGTGGTAGCACGGCAAGAAGTAGATCTGGTAGCCAACACCGCTCCTTCGGGCCAGCTAGCGCCGGGCTTCGACAAGATCACAGAATCCTTTCACGAGACTTTCGGCCCATATCGACTACATTTGTATTCGAAATACATGCTGCGCGGTGGCTATCTTCGATTAGCACTGTCCATGCCATCAGTCTCTAGGCCGGTCCGAATCGAGAATATCCAAGTTACTCTGAAGCAGGACACGCTCATCAGGTGCACGCCTCGTCCAGAAATATCCGAACAAAAGGTTGCCAACATAGTCTTGTGGAGCTTGAATCACGAAGGTATTGCGCCGCTCACTTTGGCCGCTGGGAAGGATTTCAATATTATTCGCCAGCTTCGCCTTATCGGAGCTACCGCGCAACGCAACACTACCGAAGAACGAGTCGTGCGTCCGTCAACAAGCCCTTTCAGCGAAACCGGCATTCGTATAGAGCACTCTATCATTACCACAATCCGCTTCACGACTTTAGGCGAACCCGAAGAAGAAATGCGCGAAATAAAGCTGTCTTCCGCTACGACAATCGCATCTTGTGCGTGCTCGATCGAGAATTTACAGTAAGCCTCAGTTAGAGAATGATCAGCTTGGCGAGATTCAGCTAACACTAGAGATTCTTGCAGACTACCAGGCTACTCCGAGACCTTTGCACCGGCTGGCTCTTCTTCGCGAGCGAGCAACAAGACCATACACGAATGGAGGAAAGACTGTCTATGTCATCGACCAGCGGATAACGAGTTGGAAGAGCTGTACGGCGCGCAGAAAAGTATGATGTTTGATGATCAGTTCGGGGCGGAGAGGGACCGCCGTCCTTTCTGGATGGATAAAGTAGATGATGAGGCAGCTGGAGATGCAGTCATTGGCGATTTGATGCGGAGATAGCATAGCATATAAGTATCTAGATGTCGCGTACAGACTGTTGTTGAGATACCAAGTAAAGCTTCGCTGGCTTTACTAATTTCCTCAAACTGCCTTTCAAGCCTGTCGTGTTATCTTTGCTATACCTACTCCGCGTCGATATGTTGAAGAAGCAGAAAGTTTTGGCCAAGGTCGCCTTGCCTTCTACGCACTGAAAGCCTGGAGCCATGAAGGAAAGCCAAGGCATAAGAACGAGCTGATATGCAATGTCAATAAGATTCAAGAGAACCAAGACACAATGCCTCGTTTACGCGTTCTTCGAGGCATGCGATCCGGGCATGCCTCTGTTTACATGACAAGGTGAACTGCGGCTCAGGGAAAAACACAAGAAACAACCGGCAATGCGTGTGCAGTGTCTGCATCATTGCTTCTAACACCTAACACAAGTGTCTGTCTCTCTGTCCGTACCACCCACGCTCATTTCAAGCAACCCACCTGATCCGACGATCAACGAACCATGCTGGCTTTCGCCTTCACGCTCTTTTCTGTCTTTCTCTTCATTTCCCCTTCTTCTGCTGGTGTTTTTCGCAAGAATCAAGCTCAATACGCTCGAAATGCGCGCCATCATAGCCTAGCTACTCGCAACACTCCGCGAGTTCTAGGTGCCTACTTCAACGACTGGTCCGACACCGACCTGTCTACCATCCCTTATTCCAACTTCACGGAACTCGACTACTTCGTGGCCGTTACGACGCCATCCGTCAACGAAGTGGTCTTCACCGGCCGATGGAACGAAGAACCATACATTCGCGAGTTTGTCGATAGAGCGCACGCTGCAGGCTCCACGGCAATCGTGACTGTCGGTGGATGGACTGGATCCGTCTACTTCAGCAAACTCGTCGAAACACCTGCAAATCGGACTGCTTTCGCCAAAACGCTCGCTCAGCTGGTCTGGGACTACAACTTCGACGGCATCGATTTTGACTGGGAATACCCCAATAATTTCGGGGCAGGAAATTACTATGCCGCCGAGGACACAGACAATTTCCTCAGCTTGCTGCAGGTGCGTCGAGCGCTGTTCGATGTTTGGCGCGAGACTAAGGCCGTTGGCAGGAGCTACGTGGCCTACTTGGGAATGGTAAACGCATCGTAGCAGACGTGGCTACTGTGAGTGCAGGTACAGCTATTCAGCAAACTCGCATTCTGATTCTGGCTTGCAGTCTGGATTTATCGGAGGCAGCGGCGTGCAGATCGGCGATGCTAGCGCATTTGCTCAAGTCCTAGACTACGTACTTGTTATGGGTGCGTCTCTGTCCGTACCGACATAGTCTAGAATCAAGCTGATGTTGCCCTCCAGCCTACGACAATAGCGGTTCGTGGACTGCCGAAACAGGACCAAATGCGCCGCTATATAGCACAGCTGCTCCTCCTGATCAATGGAGCTCCGTCGAGAAAGCTGTATGTCTTGTACTGCTCACCGCGTCGTAACAATAGCTGAGCCGCCATCCATAGTTTCAATACTGGACTTCTGCCGGCTTCCCTGCACAGAAGATCATCCTTGTACGTCGTCACCAGTGCTTCAGTAGAGTATAGGGACTGAAGCTGAATTTGTGTCAGGGCGTCCCATCCTACGCAAAGAGCTTCTACCTCACCTCTCGTACCCTCCAAAAGACGATCTACAACGGAGTGACCTCTTTCGCATATCAGACATACGCAACGACAGACGGCGATGGTGGGCTATTCTTTAGGACATCTCGAGTGTATCCAGGCTAATCTCGCTCTGCTGTCTCCAGCTACCATGCCATATGCACAATTAGTTCAGCAAGGCGTGCGTACACAACACATCTATGCTGTCCCAACCAATGCTTTTCCCTGCAGTTCGTCAACGCTACTGGCTCGGTTGTGAAAGGCAATGGCTTCCAGCGCTACTGGGACAGTCCGAGCATGACGCCCTTCCTGTTCAACCCGTCAACGAAGCAGTACATCACTTACGATGACCCTCACTCAGTAAGACTGAATACACGGGCAGCCCGTCGGCAGCTAGCTGACACTCTTGCGCAGATCGCTGCGAAAGCACAATACGTTGTCAGCAAGGGTATGGGAGGAGTAAGTGTGCAGCACCTCGCTAAAGTTTGACAATCTGACGCGGTAACGCTCTACAGATCAAGTTCTATGACTATCAAGGATTGACCGGGGAGCTGTACGAGGCCGTCAAATCCGTTTTCAAGTCGTAAAGTAGTTGCAGGATGTAGACTTAGGCAGTGCCGTGTTGGTGTAACGGATAAACGGGCTTGCAATGACGACTCATCTGCTTTGATTTTCCAGATAAATGCTTCTAATGCTCTGCCCAAACGCTTTTACATACTGTAGACCAAACATCAGTGCCCATCTTGGCCACGGAAAGGCACGACATCGTTGCAGGGGGCCGGCCGCCGGCTTAGAATGTGCGCAATACCTCAAACCCACGCTAAGGTGAAGGATCTGCTGAGTCGTGACTGTGCAGGATAGGCCAAGGTGCTCTGGACACAATACTGAGTTGACAAGTAACATCACAGCAAATGAGCTTTGCTCCAATGCCTAGCCTTGAGGCGATTCACGGCCTCTAGGCAACTCCAGCGCCAGAGTCAGATAGTCAAGGTGACTATCAGTACAGCATTTGTCTCACTCCTGTGTCGATATCGGGTGTCTGATCATCCAGTCCGTACGCGTAAAGGGCGTAGCTTGGGTTTTCCAATGCGGAAAGAGAGTCTGTCATATTAGCAATCGCAATGTGTTGCTTTGCAGTATAGATGTTGTAGCATGCACGCTTCTTTCGAAAGAATGCCTGATCTCTCTGGAGATTCGTCAACGCCGTTCGACAGTACCCTAGCATTCGGTAGGCATCTAAGCAGCATACGGCCGCTGGAGATGCATTGCCAAAGATTGCTGAATAAGATTTTGCTGAATCGGAGTGCCATGAATCAGACACTGCCTGGCCTAGTAGACATCTGCTCTTTGATCTTTCGACGTTTCGCGATAGTGCCAGGTCGAGATGCGCTCGCTAACAATTCTGTCCAGTAACGCCCAGATCGTGAAAGGCAAGAAGCCCGAAGCTCGATATACAGGCCTGGCTATCCGTCCAGAGCAGACTTTCGACACGACAAACGACGAAACGCTGTATCTTGCAGCTGAAAAGCAGCTCGCAGATGGAGGAGTCGAGATTCAGATCTTCCTAGCCAACAGTGCCAGCGGGCGCTACACCTCTGTCAGTCTCGAGTTGGAAAGACGAAGAAAGAGCTTCAAAAATCCTGATTATGCCGGTCGTTCTGATTGCAGCCTCTAGCAAGCTTCCAAGCTCCACCTGAACCACCTTTCGCGCTCCCTGATGGGAAGCATGTCGTGTCCTCCCGCTACCTGGCTGAAGCCAATGCGCTGGTCGTTATACTGGCTGGAGGTGACATAGTCGTGATATCTCTGGAGGAAGAGCTTTCGCCGGATCAGGAGAAGGTAAGGCTTCATGTCTATACGCTCTGTATTGCTGCGCTCACGTTGATCGCAGGTCGAAGTGGTAGGCTCTGTAGAATCTGGCATCAAAGCGGCAGACTGGTCGCCAGATGAAGAGCTACTGGTCCTTATTACAGGTAGGTTATTCGCCACGATATAATCTCTGTAGCTGACTCTATTTGCAGGCGAAGACAACCTTGTCGAAATGACTAAGAGCTTCGACGTTCTTACCGAACTTCCACTCAAAACAGCTGAGTTTGGCGAAGGTACGGACTTCCTCCTGATCAAAGCAGTTCATACAACGCTCATACATCCGACCATGAACAGAAAAGCCAGTTGACGTTGGCTGGGGCGCCCAAAGTACCCAATTTCACGGATCTATCGGCAAAACCGGCAGAGATGCTGTTGCCGGTCTGCCTGCTGCTACACGCCTCACTGCTCCTGTAGCGTCAAGCTCCTCCGCAGCTCCCCCAGAGGCTGAAGACACGACGTTCCGGATATCCTGGCGCGGCGATGGAGCTTTCTTCGCCGTGTCTACTCTTTTCGATACATCTACCTCTACTGTAGCAGAGCGACGCATACGTTTCTACTCGCGGACAGCCGTCTTACAATCTACATCAGAGCCAACGCCTTTCTTGGAAGGCAGCCTGGCCTGGCAACCTTCCGGAAGCATCATAGCTTCAACCGCCAACAATAGCTCTGAAGTGGTCTTCTTCGAGCGCAACGGTTTGAGAAGATATGAGTTCGCTCTCAAGGAGGAGAGGCCGGAATACGATAGTCGTGTCAGGCAGCTAGCCTGGAATACAGACTCCACCATTCTTGCAGTATGGATTGAGCGGAGAGCCTTAGCCAACGGGAATGGTCGTACAAGTCATGTCGTCCAGCTTTGGCGCAGAAACAACTAGTGCGTTTTATGCTTGTATAAAATTGGGCTTACTGACGCCTCTCTCCAGTCATTGGTACCTCAAGCAGTCGATACGGCCGCAGCTCTCCGAACATAGTATTCTGGAGCGCATATATTGGAATGCAGAACATCCACTTGCTCTGTATCTCGTCTCTTCGGATGGCTGTCAGAGACAGTCTTTGGCTTGGCAGACATTCGCTTCGAGAAGATCACTCCCTAACGACTCTGGCGCAGTCGCTGTTGTCGATGGCTGTCGACTGCTTCTCACACCTTTCAGATATCAGAATATACCGCCGCCCATGTCCTCCTTAGTTTTGGCAGACTCGCAAGATCAGACACCAGTCCATATCGCCTTTTCCAACGAGGACGATGCGATAGCTGCCCTCATGCCAGACGGTGCTATCAACATATGGAGCTGGACCTTCAGCAAGGGAAACCGATCGGAAGTTGTACATAAAGGTCGACTCAGCCTATCGGGATCATCGACGCATAGCCGACAGATAGCAATATCATCAACATCAAATACCCACCCATCGGAGTTCACAGTCTGGCTTCTTGCGGACCACCGTTCGCAGGGTCTGCAGCGGTTGCGACTGACAAGCCATAAAGCGGAGCTGCAGCGCCTCGAGTCGGAAAACGTGTCCATCCTAGATGAGGACCTCCGGAGCATTCAGACGCTCGGTTCGACCGCCTTTGTACAGTCGAAGCAGGGCAGTCTCTTTTTAGTAGATGCAACAAAGATCAACGCTACCGCCACTTTCAAAGAGTTCTGCTCTGAATGGGCGCCTCTCTCTAATACAAGCTTTATCGGCTTGTCGGAAGCTGGACGGCTCTACGTAAACAGCAGACTCTTGGCTTCAAGCGTTTCTTCGTTTGCTCTCGGCGGCGAATTCTTAGTATACACTACGCTACAACATGAAGCCCGCTTCATCCTGCTAGAGCATCTGGATCCGAAGAGCGAAGATTCTCTACAGGAGTCAGACATGTTTGCGCAACCTATCCGGCAAGAGCGTGGGAACGAGCCGCAGAAGCCAGAGAAAGATACTCCGTACAGTAGGCGGGTGGAGCGTGGAGCGCGGATCGTCACTGTAGTCCCATCATCAATGAGCGTGGTACTGCAAATGCCGCGGGGAAATCTCGAGACCATCTCTCCTCGGCCGCTAGTCTTGCAAGTAGTCAGACGGCACCTAGATGCCAAGGCCTACAGAGAAGCTTTCCTCATATGCCGACGCCATCGGATCGACCTGAACTTCCTCTGCGACCACAACCCGCAAGCCTTCGACGCGGAGTTGGACCTGTTCGTAGACGAAATAGGCGATATCGACCATCTCAACCTGTTTGTATCTGGTCTAAAGTAAGCTGACTCTTCCTACTCGCCCCACTTAGTTTAACGCGGTATCTGCAGAAATGTTGATGTGACACGCACTATCTACCGATCTTTGACCAGACAGACGGATGATGCACCCGAATATCCGTAAGTCGGCCTAGTCGAAACGTACGCGTGGCTCACAAGCATCCCTTCTATTTTAGCGACATCGACAACAAGACCAGCAATATATGCACGAAGCTTCGGGAAGTGCTGGAAGCGAAAGATCTCAAAACCTTCGCCAACACAATTCTCACCACGTACATATGTCAACAGCCAGCGGATTTGGAGTCTGCCCTCCGGCTTATCACCCGCTTAAAAGGCAAGGATGCCATGACAGATATTCAGCGTGATAGCACACTGACGAGTCTAGTGTAGCGCTGAAGAGAGAAGCAGCGGAAGATGCTGTCAAATACATAATCTTCCTTGCGGACTCGAATCAGTTATATGATATCGCTCTGGGAATGTACGACTTCGAATTGGTTCTTGCGGTTGCGCAGAATAGCCAGCGGGTGAGTAGGCCGATTGCAGGTCATCGGATCCTCATTAAAGTCTTGTTATTCTTGTTTAGGATCCGAAAGAATACATACCCTTTCTGCGGGAGCTACGCGGGTACGACAAGTACTACCAGCGCTTCAAGATCGACGATCACTTGCGGAAATACAAGCAAGCATTGCACAATCTGTCACAAGCCGGGGATGAATATGATCAAGCAGTGATTGACTATATGCATCTGCATGAGCTATACGACACTGCAGTCGAGGCATATTCGAACAGGCCCTCTGACTTGCGAAAGATCCTTGATTTGCGAGGAGATTGGCTTATGAAAGACGATCGCTGCCATGAAGCTGCCTTATGTGAGTCGCCCTTCAGTCAACGAAATAATGTACTAAACTCCTCAACCGTAGCGTATACATTGGCGAAGCAGCCAAGGAAGGCGATGATAGCACATCAGAGAGCACTCACCTGGCAAGAGCTCTTCGAAATTGCCATGACACAACAGCTCAATGCACAAGAGATAGGTCAGCTGGCCCAGAACGTAGCTAGCGCTCTGCGTACAAAAGGCCGTCATGCAGAAGCAGGGCGAGTTCTAGTCGAGTACGGAAGAGACGTAAAAGAAGCGGTGGTCGTGCTTAGCGAGGGTAACGAATTTTCAGAGGCCATCAGAATTGTGAGTGGTGCGCGACTCAGGTATGTGATACCGCTGAGCCTGATCTACAGGCATCATTGTACTCCTCCACGGCTCTTTTATCCTCCGTTATCGTGCCTGCGCTGCTTGAAGCTGTCGAGCGCCTTATAGAAGAGTCAGATGAGATCCGAGAGCAGGTCGGCAAGCAAGTTGCACGTCTAGCGGTACTTCGAGACAAACGTATCAACGACTCTGCCAACTTCTACGGAAACCTCCTACCGCAGGACGGGGACGATGCTCTAGACAATGTCGACGTGCAGACCGATGCCGCTTCGACAGTAGCCACAACGCAGTTCACCCGTTACACAGCTGCAGCAGTCTCGACACGTGCAGGCACTGTCAAGACGGGGCGGAGCAGAGCATCATCAAAACAAACCAAGAAAGCCTTGAAGAAGGCAATCACTGGCGCCAAGGGGTCAATATACGAAGAGTCATACCTTTTGGGCAGTTTGTCTAGGCTAGTCGCCGAAGGAGGCAGACTTGCTCTGCTTGTCGGTAAGTGCTGCTGAGCTTGATGAGTACGCACGTAAGCTAACATGACTGTCTCAAGCTGCTGCGGCATCGATCACTCGTGTCCTCGCCAGACTCTCCGTCAACGAGACAGCTCAACCCGACTCTCATGCGCCAATGGATTTGCTCGTCACTGCGAAGCGGCTCGAAACAGCTGCGGCAAAGGCTGTGGAATATGCGAAGGAATCGATTGACGATGTCTGGAGAGCTCTTGGAGATACCAAACTGCATGATTTAGAAACAGCACTGCTTGCAGATGCCGATCCACGTGCTGCTGCCGACCTGGAGCTACTGAAGAGGCCGGAGAAACCAAAGTTTGCAACCCTTGGGCACTGGAAGATAGAACTTGTATCGTTGTTACACCCTTAGCATGTAGCCCTTCTAGCTGCTGTCTGATCTATTGAGAAAATGATAGGCTAGCCCTGTTTCTACAATTACTCACTACGTCTAGTACCGACAGCTAAATTATACAATCTATGATACTCCGCCAGACCTTTCATTGCGATGCTTATCTTCGTCACTCTCCTCATGCGAAACTTTGATGCCAGGACGTGTCTAAGTGTCATCCTCTGACATGAAATGAAGCGCCATCCGGTTGGTCAAGAGAATACAGTTCTACATGTCCGACGACATGCCATACCCAGACATTTGTCCAGCCTGTGGAGGTTGTATTTGACCGCCTTCCACAGCGCAGAGCCAGATTCTTGTTTTATATAGTCGGAACAAGTCTTTGACCAGATTCCGGAAGTCGATTCTTCGGTCCGCAATGTAGAAGAAGGTGAGTCGTCGGCGGTCACTGCATACTTGCATGAGTATATCGCATGTTGGTGAAGATAGTAAGTCAACTCACAACTGGAACTCGGCATCGGTGACCTCCATAGGCAGCTGATGCTGTACTACCTTGGCACGGCATACATTCAAAGCTTTGGCTTCGTCCTGCGCTTTCACCGCCAGTAGAGCTACATCGGCTGGACTGGCGCGACCGTAGATCTTCTTAGGGTGTATCTCCTTCGTCATTCTAGCGATCACGGCAGCCGTCGGCTGCTGGCCTGGAGGTAACGGAACTGGCGTAACTCCTCCAATAGTTGGGCCGCCGCCTGCATTGGCAGCCAATTGTCCGAGAGCAGACTCTACTTGGTGCATCTGGAATTCTCGAACTTCGTCCAGCGTGCACGAGGTGAGACACTTGCCTAGGTCTTTGCCGCGATCCGCTTCAACGACGACGAGATCACCTTTCTGGAGAACGAGGTGGTTGGGATCATCGATGTAAAACAAGTCGGTCCGTCCAGCTTTAAACTCGATGATATACAGAGGCTGGAATGAATGTGTCAGTAGATACCGGTGAAAATCAAGGTAAATAAGCTTACTCCGCCTGAAGGCAAGGCGTGTAGCGGAACTCCTCTGCCTAGATCGTTCAAGCTGGGCTGTGGTGCGATAGGCGCAACGTAGTATGGCTGTGCGTGTGCATTCAGATGTGAGATTGTTTGCGTAGGACCGGAGTGATGGTATTGCTGTGCATTCATGCCAGAGAAGCCTGCAAACGGGGGCATCGGTCCAGTCCTAGCAGGGGCTATCTGTGTCTGATTGAGGGAGAAGTGCGCTGGGTGATTAGCCTGGTGCTGGACTTGACCCAGACCAGGTGCTGTTGATGGGTTACCGTAAGGCATCTCCTGATGATTGAAGCCAAATGGCTGCGCGGACGGATTGAAGGTGGACGGTAGATGGGTGTTGGTAGGTTTCGAATTGGCAGCTTGCAGTATGCCTGAACTGCTGCCGTAATTTGCCAAGTACTCGGGAGGAGGCAACGTTCCGCTTCTAGCGTAGGGAGAGCCTTCCGAGAATAGTCCCGCTGCCTGTTGAGGCCACATGTTAGGTGAAGCGGCTCGCTGACTTTCGCTTTGACCCATTTGTTGCTGGGTATGCTGTAGTTGAGCAACTTGTTGTGGTTGCAGAGGCGGCGGCTGTACATGGTGCGCGGTAGCCAAGAATCTAGCTGCACTGGCAGAGGGAGAATACGGATCACCGGAGGTAGAGCTTGCTCTCTGAGTTCTTGTCCGAGGCGGCGACGTTGACATTACGCCTCCTTGGTGCGCTGATACGCCTTGTTGAGATGCCCTGTTACCTCCAATAGCCATACTGGAGCTTGAGTAGGGCGAAGAGCCGGAAGAATCTTGAGGAAAGGTGTTCGATGAGTGTATAGGCAGAGAGCTAGCCTGGCTTTGCAGTCCGCTGAGAGCTATACGAGGGGGTAACATTTCATTCTGTGCTGATCTGTCTTTCGCAGCTTGCGCATCCAGATTCAGCTGAAGAGCATTGCTGAGATCCGTAGCTAGGAGATCCTCATCGTCCAGCCTAGACGATCCACCTTCGCCTAGATGACTGGCGAAAGTCGAGCTAGCGGATCTACCATGACTGAAAGCTTGATTCGGATTGCGTCGCGCGGTACTGCTACTCGACATAGTGAGGGCATCGCCGGGTAGATGAAAGCCAATTTGTGACCTAGGAGGAGGAGACGAAAGACCAGTAAGGGAGGTGAGGGTGGAAGATGAGGTGAAAGCAGCAACCGAGTGTCGTCGACTGGTCGCTCCTGATCTTGTAGGCGGGGCATAATCTTCGTCTTCATCGTCTTCGCTAAAAGAGGTTGCCATGTTACTTCCGAAACCCTCGCGGCCAATTGCAGTAAAGTCTAGGTACTCATCGCCTTCCCGCAGCGATCGTTCACTTCCCCAGTAGCTATCTCGTCGCCGTCTTCCGCTCCCTACAGCACCTAGCGAGAAATCGCCCATACCAAACGGTTTCTCAATCGCATAATTGGGTCGTCCCGTCAAGCCTCTCGATTGAGGGAAGAAGTCTCTCGATGCTGTATAGCTTGCAGAGTACTGCCCTGCGGCTATGCTTCCGCTCTGCCTTCCGCCTGGCCTCTCGGATTGTCCTAGCATAGAGCCCGTATTCTGGCGACTTGCGGTAGATGCAGCGCCTGGACCGATACTGGCAAGATTCCTTCCTGTATTCATTGGGTTGGCTGTATTGGGTGCAACGAAGGGCAGCTGATTGACGTCTCGAACGAACGGACTCATGTTCGACGCAGCAATGCCTGCCGAATGGCCAGCAAGATCGCTTCGCCCTGACGCTATGCTCAAGGAGCGAGATAGACTGCCTGATCCTTCCGTATTTCCTGGAGAGCTTCCTTTACTGGCTGGCCCAGCAATCGAGGACGCAAGCAGATTTCTTGTCCTAGACCGACCTTCTCGAGCAGTATCCAAGCCCGTCAAAGAGTCATCCGCGTTGCTTTGTAAAGAGTCCGGCCAGCCAGACGCCGATCCCGTTGCTCTGGACAAGGACTCGCTTCTTGAGGCATTACCGCTCATGCTGAGGTGCCGCGAGAGAAGGTTTCGCGGAGCATTCGTTGAAATGGATGATGTTGCTGCAGTAGTAGGAGACGATGCCAGGGCTGCTGGTTTCTCGTGAAGCCATATGCTGGAATTGGGAAAGGAGGAGGAGAAGGCATTGGCAGTCGCCGTCGAAGGAGTGGTGTTGCCTCGTTCATACAGTCGTTGCTCCCTGGGTGATCCGGAGCCTATAGGATCAGGATAGGCGAGGGACGAAGATCGAATAGCTATCGAGCCCGACGGCGTGCTTCCTGTACTGTTGCTAGCATTGGTCCCTATTGCTATGCTCATACTGCCGTCGGGAACTAGACTTCCAGAGCGTCCTTTGTTGCCTGTCCCTTCTCCCTGTTGAGTCGCATTTCCCGAATTGAAGAAGCTGTGAGAGCTCCTTGGGCTTGAAGATATTGAGAGAGAGTCTGAATCATGACCTAGTAGGTCTGCATTGCTGCCATTGTTGTGGTTGCCTATCCTGATCCTGGAGGTTCCTAGCCCTGCTGATTCGGACAGACCAGTAATGTTGAGCGCAGTCGCAGATGGAATAGTCGGCAGAGTACCAAATGCAATCCCAGCAGGAGATGCTACTCTTCTCGAGCCAAATTGGGGAGATGCTGAAGGAGAGCGTGACCGCGACCGGTTGAACTGCGAGTTGTTTCCCGACGTCGACGGGCCTCCTACGCCTGCTACATTGATTCTAGCTGAAGTTATCCCTGCTTGCGGTCTTTGAGGGCTGTCGGATCCAGCAGCTGGCTCACTGCCCGACTTGGGAGGCATTGGTGTGCGCCCGTCGCGAGCAGATTCGACGGACTCAGAACTTCACGACTTGTGTGACGATAGGTAGCTGATCTTATAGCGTGTTGACAGTTGCAATAACGGACAGCGAGGTCTCCAGACTTGACAGCTTGGCCCTAGAGCCGCGAGGAACTTGGATTATCGCGACGATGTAGGACAGCCTTGTAGTCCTCGTTATTGCGGCTCTCTTGACTGTCCAGTGCGTCCAGTCTTCTTTAGCTTTCTTACTCAACAATTGGTCTGCGAACGACCTCGTCCCTTGGCTTCGCATTCATTCGAAGGTCAGAAAGTAGAAGATCTGATCTTTCGTAGCAATACGAAGCATCAAGAACCAAGCCCGTCAACTTCCTACCATGCTCAATCTCGACGAGGTGAACGCGCGAGGTCTTTACTGCGCCAACAAGCTCGCCTGGATCTGATGCGCTCGACCAGGAACTACGTCTGTACACTTCCATAGCAGAACGCGAACGGATAGAGAACATGGCGACTCTGTACGGCATCATCGTGTCCTTGGATCACCTGGAAAGAGCCTATGTCCGAGATACCATTCGCAGCCAGGCGCAAGTGCTGCGCATCTAGATCTATATGCTCACCTGATCCTTAACTTCCACCAGCTATACCCCTGAATGCTCAAAGCTGCTCGCGCAGTACAAGACGACTTTGAAGCTGCTCGGTGACGCTGTGCCAAGCCTAGATGCTTTCGTCGCAGAGTACAGAGTATGCAGCCTATCTTATTCCTCAGTACCAATTTCTGACTTGTGTATACTTACAAGCTGGACTGCTCGGCTGCTGTTCCAAGGTTGAAAATCGGTATACCTGCAACAGTAGAACACAGCGCAGAGCAAGGCGTAGACTCTGCTAAATGGATCGCAGAGACGACGCAGGTAGGTCAGATCAAGATGCGAATGAAACATTGTGTCTAATCAGTCGAGCGAACAGAACTTCATTACGCTTATGGACGCCCTAAAGCTCAAGCTCAGGGCAAAAGATCAGCTACATCCTATCCTGTCGGAGCTTATGAGCTCGTACTCACGCTTCAAAAATTCGAGTGAATGGCAAGGCAGACCCAAGATCTTGCAATGGTCAGTCTAACCGGCCCTTCCGTGCGAAAGCGCAAGAAGTGATTCTTTCTTCCTTTCAGGCTTATTACGCTCAATCAGATGCGCGCTAGTGACGAGATCACCGAAGAACAGTCCAGGCAAATGTTCTTTGAGATGGAACAAGTGCGCTTTAGCTCATGCTGCTTGACTATAATGTTCTGACGCTTGAGACCGTTCCTCAGGCATATGCAGAGTTCTTCAGATCACTCTCGTCGGGATCGCAGACTTGAGGGTGGCGCTCGACTTGAACCCACCTTAAGTTGCACGCTTTTGAGCGGTATGAGGACCGCTCCTAGAGTCAGCCGAAGTCTAGCACTGGCATCGCCTAACGGACACGAACAACGCATCGAGTGCGCACCTCTGTAGCTCTTTGCCCAGGCAGACACGCATATCGATCACGAGGACGAGCCAGGCCGCTGAATATTCTGGATCACATCCTGACCAGCTTCGAAGTTCGTAGGGCAGTTATTAGCAGGACTCATTTACACATATAAGGTGGAGACCTCGGAAGACAGATGATGGAAGGACCCGTCTGCTCGCATTCTGTGTTGATGGGCAGCAGCGCTTAGCCATCATCCAGTCCAGCTTATTAGGGCGGCACGTCGTAACGATACGCAGAGAGTCAGTAGAAAGCTGTCATGTCTCAGACCTCTCATGATTGGTGATCATGTGACTGATTGTCTCCGGCCTGTGTTCTCCGCTCTGCTTGCAGTTGCTGCTTCTTGGCTTTCTCGGGCTCGCAAGTTTCTACTTCGCACTGTCACGGCAAAGACACCTTTCCAATCCCCTACTTCAACTTCTGTTCCTTCATGGCTACCGAAAAGTCCCCAATCACGATTGTCTGGGTTCCCGGTGCTGTGAGAAGCTTCAGCCTTCAGACACCGGCATTGCATATAGCTGATTGTGTATTCCCAGTGGCATACTTCTGAAGCCTTCCGCAAAGTTGGCGACATTCTAAGCTCATCCGGCTATAAGAACGTCTATGTAGACCACCCCTCCGTTGGCCCGCCTAAAGCTGCAGAAGATCCTGCAGTAGACGTCAAGCATCTTCGAAAGACTCTCATCGAAGTCATCGAAGGCGGTAGCGATGCCGTCGTGGTCTGCCATTCATACGGAGGAATGGTTACAAGCTGCGCGACTGAAGGCCTTGGCAAGAAGGACAGACTGTCGAAAGGCGAAAAGCATGGAGTAGTCAATGTTCTATACATGTGTGTAAGTCTGAATGCGCTTACGGCTTGCGGAGTTGTCAAGAAGAGCTTCATGCTAATCTGCCTTTATACTCGCTTTGCAGGCTTTCGCACTTCCTCAAGGTGTTTCCTTGATGAACGCGTTGAATAATACGCCTCTACCCTGGTTCGACATGAGAGACGTAAGTCAAAGCCGTGCGAACATCATGAGGTTTCCCAGCCTGACTTTGGAGGTCTATCTTTCGCTAGGACGGCTTTGTTGGCTGCAAGGAATCGGAGAAAATCTTCTATGCCGACTGCTCACCTGAAGATCAGAAGCATTACATCAGCCAGCTTAAGCCGCACTCTTACAGGTAGGAAACAGCGGACTTCAAGGTTGAAGAGCAGAGCTGAGATGCGGATGGAACACAGGACCTTCAACCTGCAGGTCTCTTACGAAGCCTACAAGCATATTCCCTCTTCGTACCTGATCTGCGACGAAGATCAAGCGATTCCTCAACAGGCTCAAGTAAGGTATCTCCTCTTTTCTCGAGCAAGTCAGGCGCTGATGCTGCTCGTAACGCAGGAGGGTATGGTAGCACAGGCTGGGAATGGTGCCTTCCAGATCGTCGAACACCTCAAGGCTTCGCACTCGCCGTTCATCTCGATGCCTAAGGAGACAGCGGCCTTTATTGAGAAGGTCGCAAAGCAGTCGTTAGCATAGTATACACAAGTACAGCCCAATTGGGAACAAAAAAGTTGTAAGACAGGGCACTTTATCCGTGTCTTAGTATTTTCAAGCTTGCAAGACAGCGTGTAAGCGGCACCAATGCAGTCTATGTAGTACTCGCCAGTGGATTCTCACACAATCCAATAGCTCTCGCTTGTATCTTTGCACTCAACCGGGCGGGAAAACCGTGCCTTGTCCCCGGCTAGCTGTCATAGCCGGCACTGAGGGTGAAATCGCGACAAAGTTTGTGCGACTTCTGGCTCTTCGTTCTTTCACCAATCCATCTGCTTCAACCTTGAAGATGCCTGCGAAACTCAACTATCAGGACAAGGTCGTTATCGTCAGCGGTGCAGGCGGAGGGCTTGGAAAGTCGTAAGTTGGTTGGTCGTGAAAGGGGAGTATGTAGAGGTGCTGATTCCAATCCATGACTGTAGATATGCCCTCTTCTTTGCATCAAGAGGCGCAAAGGTAGCCTTTCGAGACTGATGCTCCCTTCTTGAAGGCCGCTTCTAACGCTACGTCCAGGTCCTCGTCAACGATCTGAATAAAGCCAATGCCGACAAGGTAGTCAGCGAGATCAACAGCAGCAAAGGTGCAGAAGCTTCCTCTCGTTCGCCAGGCTAGCTGCTTACTCCATGATGATCTGGACAGGACCGGGAGAAGCTATCGCCAACTCGGACTCTGTCACGGCTGGCGCAAAGATCGTTGAACAAGCAGTTGCCAAGTGGGGCAAAGTAGACATCCTCATAAACAATGCCGGAATCCTCAAGGACAAGTCTTTCAAGGCCATGTCTGATCAGGAGTTTGATCTTATTCAAGAAGTATGCTCACCGGCATCGATATTTGTCCCAAATGTACTGACAAGCCATCTTCCATAGGTGCACGTCAAGGGATCTTATGCACTCGCAAAAGCCTGCTGGCCGATCTTCCGCAAGCAGAAGTACGGTCGCATTTTAAATGTATGTGCAATCTCACCTTGAAAGGAGGCGATAATGGTCGTTAATGCCTTCATATACAGACTACCTCAGCGGCTGGTCTATACGGGTGAGCTCTTCCGCTCCAAACCAGGCACAGCGCGTCTGATCGGCTTATCTTGAATATAGAAACTTCGGACAAGCCAACTACTCAGCAGCAAAAATGGGTATGACAGGTTTTACCAAGACCTTGGCTCGTGAGGGTGCGAAATACAACATTCACGTCAACGCCATCGCACCGGTCGCAGCTTCGCAGATGACTGCTACAATCATGCCTCGTGCGTTCACCGTGCCTTATATAGTGCTCCTTAACTGAAGTGTACCTTGTAGCCGAGATGCTCGAGAAGCTCAAGCCTGAAGCAGTTGTGCCCATGGTCGCCTTCCTTTGTCACGACACTACCGATGTTTCCGGCCAGATCTTCGAGCTCGGTGCCAACTGGTATGGCTTGATGAGATGGGAGCGAACCAAGGGAGCTGTCTTCAAGACCGATCAGTCATTTACACCAGCTGCCGTCAAAGCTCGCTGGAACGAGATCAACGACTTCAGCAATGTCACATACCCTGAGAACATCACAGATACAGATTATACTTCTTTCTTGGAAGAGTCAAAGAAGATCAAGACCAACCCTGCTCCTGAACCCGTCAGATTCGACGGGAAAGTCGTGGTTGTTACCGGTGCAGGTGCTGGACTCGGCCGAGCTTATGCGCTCATGTATGCCGCTCTTGGAGCTAAGGTAGTGGTCAACGACATGAGCAAGGATGCTTGCGCTGCAGTCGTGCAAGAAATCCTCAAAGGTTGGTGCGAATTCATTTGACCTTGCATGCAACTGGCTAATTCCTCTGTATAGACGGAGGAAAAGCTATTCCGAGCGTAAGAAGCGTCGAGGATGGAGAAGCAATCGTCAAAGATGCTGTAGACACCTTCGGCACAGTCCACGTCGTGGTGAACAACGCCGGAATCCTTCGCGACAAAGCCTTTGCAGCAGCCACCGAAGCCGACTGGGACCTGGTCTATCGAGTTCATCTGAGAGGCACATACGCCGTCTGTAAAGCAGCCTGGCCCATCTTCCAGAAGCAGAAATACGGCCGAATCGTCAACACCTGCTCGACAGTCGGTCTGCACGGTAACTTCGGACAAGCCAACTACTCGACTGCCAAAGCTGCTATTCTAGGTCTTACAAAGACGCTCAGTGTCGAAGGCAAGAAGTACGGTATTTTGGCAAACACAATTGTTCCAAATGCAGGCACAAGCATGACGGCCACTATCTGGCCAGAGGAGATGGTCAGAGCCTTCTCCCCTGGCTTCATCGCTCCTGTTGCGGGATACTTGACATCCGAGGTCAACACCACCACAAACGGTATCTACGAAGTCTCAGGAGGATGGGCTGGTGCTTACAGGTGGTCGCAGAGTTTCGGTTATGCAGTAAGTTCAGCCATAAGCATGGAGTGACATAAACTGAGCTCAAGATGTACAGTTCCCTAACTCCACTACCGTCGGACCTGAAGACATCAAGGAGAAGTACAAGCTCATCTCGACCTTCGACGAGCGTGCTTCCAACCCTAACTCTGCACAAGATGCACACAAGAAGATCTTTGCCAACTTCGGCAACGTCACAGCCCAGCCTTCTTCCTCCTCTCCAGCTGGCAGCAAGCCCGTAGCAGCTTCCGGCTTTGGCGATTATTCTGATTCGGAAGATTCAGACATTGTCAAGAAGGCCAAGCAAGAGAAGCATGAGCCTGTTGAGCACAGCTATACTGAGCGCGATGTCGCTCTATACAACATCGGTATCGGCGCAACAGAGAAGGAGCTTAAATTCACCTTCGAAGGCGACGAAGACTTCCAGGCCATCCCTACGTTCGGTGTCGTACCACAGTTCGCTTCAAGCGCAGGCATGCCGCTCGACTGGCTGCCCAACTTCAGCCCGAACATGCTTCTACACGGCGAGCAATATCTCTCTATCAAAGCACCCGTTCCTACTTCCGCTACTCTAGTCAGTGAATCCAAGCTTCTTGAAGCGCTCGACAAAGGAAAAGCAGCCGCCATCACTTCGATCACCCAGACCAAGAACAAGGCGACTGGCGAACTCATTTTCGAAAGTCAAAGCACAGTATTCATTCGTGGATCAGGTGGATTTGGTGGAAAGAAGACTGGAAAGGACAGAGGTGCTGCTACTGCTGCCAACAAGCCGCCTTCGCGTCCGGCCGACAAGGTTGTCGAAGAGAAGACCGACGAGAGACAAGCTGCGCTCTACAGGCTCGGCAGTCTCGATATGAACCCCTTGCATATACAACCTGAGTTCGCTGCTGTCGGTGGATTTGCGAAACCGATTCTTCACGGCTTGTGCTCCTATGGCATCGCTGGGAAGAACGTCTACAAGCAGTACGGCGCTTTCAAAGACATCAAAGCAAGGTTCTCTGGTGTAGTCATTCCTGGAGAGACTCTCGTCATCTCAATGTGGAAAGAAGGCAAGAAGGTTATCTTCGATGTTAAGGTAAAGGAGACCGGCAAATACTGTCTGCAGGCGGCGGCAGTGACCCTAGCGTAGACTACCTCACACTCCCCGGTGATTACAGCACACATATATAGCGCTTTCAATCAATGTTCGGTAATCAGTTGATCAGGTTTCAGTCACTGCCGGGCCCTCCATCTACCTTCCACTTCACATCCTTCATACAGTGCAACCTCCCGCGTACAGTAGAGTGTGCAATGCAATGTAACAGTTTTCCTATACACTGGTTGTTAGAATGCCTTCTTTGTTTCTTTGCATTCCGATCCAATACCATTTTGCGAATGCGCTCGAGAAAGCGTCGATCTGAGCGAACCCTTGTGGTATCAAGCCTTTTGGATATCAAGGTGGTGCGCTCTGCTAAATATTGCGACAATGCATCAATCCGTAGCTTTTTTGACATTTGACCAACTTGTACTTTGTACACATGTGGAACAAAATAGGACCAGGAAGAGTAATTACGGGGAAGATGCAGTCACAGTAAGAGAAATTACGAGAAGCATCGCTGCCTCTTTGCTAGAGAAATGACCTTAAACAAACCAGAATCGAGAGAAAGGATGAAGGACTCCCGAGAAGATGAAGTATCTCCGCGATACTCTAGTTCTTTGGTCCGAGAGGGAGGATAGGGACCATGAAGAACGAAGTCTCAGGGGTAAGCAGACCGGCAAGGGCGGTGTACCAAGCTGCGAAAGCAGTGATGATACCGAATGCACCTCCAGCAACTCCTAGAACAGCTTTTCCAGTGAAGAAGTGGGCAGCCAAGAGGATGAAGGTGATGGTGAGGAAGAAGAAGACGGAGATAAGAGCGGCTGAGGAGCGCAGGCATGCAATGAGGAAGATGAATCTGAAGATTATTCGATCAGCGACTGCAACACCTCAATGTGCGTGAAATCACAGCTCACGTCACGACAAACCAGGCAATGAGGTAGAACCCTAATGCCTGATCCAGCTGAGCTGCATTCTCTCCGGTGTAGACAGAGGTGGTAATTCCTGATCCGGGCCAGAAGATAAGTCCGAACGAGATCCAGAATCCACCATAACTGCTGAATGCAGTGGCACCGAATCTGCACAATCGCGATACCGTGTCAGCAGACCATCGGCTGCCATCTAGAAAAAGAGTTTCTTACGTGTTACCGGCTGCAAACTCCCACATTCCCGCTAGAAGCTGGACAAGACCTCCATAACCAAAGCTAGATGATTATACTATCAGTATACATCTATAAAGACCGAGAAAACGTACTCACGCCATGCAGAGGATGAAATTTGGCTCGGTGATGCCTCGGGCGCCGGTGTTGAAGAAGGACAGGATGAAAGTGGTCGTCGCAAAGGCCATCAAACCAAGAGGAGCAGGATTTGCGAACTTTCTATGGAACACAGGGAAACCTGGCTGGGTTGGGCTGTTTTCGTGCAAGCATCAGCGTTTGCTTTCGGGGCCCTTGGAGGCTTTCAGGCCCTTTGAAGACTTTCGGGCCCTGGAAAGGCTTTCGGGCCATTGAGAGTATGTACTCACTCCATGGGGTGTCCTGATGTCCATCAGAGTATTAGGTAAGATTGACAGCGGCATCAAAGTCAGCGAGTTGCCGGATTTTGGTGGCGGAAATGACAGCAAGCGTCATAGAGCAATGCAAGCTAAGACTAACCTCCAGGAGTGACTGTGAGGATGCAGCGTCAGTATCGCAATAGGTGTTTCGGGCGAAGCTTGCGACTCACCTGCTCGTCCTGGTGCAGCTCCGCCATTGTAGTGAGCAGCTTCGACTGGAAGGAAAGGAGAAGAATGTGAGATAGGGTTGTAGCGATAATCCAGCGACGTCGTCGAAGCTACCTTTGACGCCGTTGTGGGCAGTGACAGTTTGCTAGAGAGAGCATGCATAGTCAGGACTGGGGACTGCCAGCTGTACTGGTTGTTCTTGCTTACTCCGTTCTGAGCCATGTCTGCTTCGAAGTTTGACTGATTGGAGTTAAGACTGGATTGTATTGTCAAGAAGGAAAGAGAAGAAAGGAGAGAGACAAATGATTCAAGAGTCAAGGAAAGCGAAACAGGAAACTCGCCGATCTTGCTCCAAGTCTACTTTGAGCTAAGAATATCCCTCGCTCCAGCTGCAATCCCTCGTTCTCCGGCTAGCCCCATAAGCAATCCAATCAAACAAGATCTCAGCTCCAATTGCAAGGTAATCTAAACAACCAGCCCGCTACGCAAGAGAAAGGGCAGTCGTAACATCGAAAGCTAGATTTGCTGTGGAAGAAACCGACAACATGGCTCTTGCGCGATTCTGGTTCAGTCAATCTACTCGTACATGCATCGTAATGCTCTAAAGAGTAAAAATCCCCATCTCCTGCCTCAAACCTGCCAACCAAAAGTCCATTACGTCACGGAAGAAACCGCTGAAAGTAGGCCTCCCTGCACCCTCGTCGCTCCTGGATGTCGTCCAGATCCCTCGATGCTGCTTGCTGCAGCGTGCTTTCACCGTGCTGCTCGCTCCGCGCAACGATTTGACATGCTCTTGCTATTCCTGGAGGACCACGCTTATAAATAGCTCAAGAAGAAGTTTGGCGCGGAAGATCAACTGGTCCTCCGCATCGTCCGTAGACACGTAGAGCATCAGCAACACCATCAGGACTGTCGCGTCGCATTGCTGGTCCTCCGCTGTGCGTTGAGAAGAAGAGATTAGCAACAAGGCCCCACTTCTGGACCGCAAGACGACTTAGCTGGACTCGGCGCTTTGTTTCTGCCTGTGTTTGCGTACTGTGCAGTTTGCGTTGCTGCTGAACTTGTTCGCTTTCAGCTCTCATTGTCTCCTGCTCTTCCTCTATCTGCTCCTCCTCCATAAGACGTCCATATGCTTTCTGACTCGTCTCGTTCCTCCTCTTCAAGCTCATACTCACTGCCTGAAGCTGCCTTCTACTGGCCTCCTTCCCATTTCCCTTTCCCTTTGCCTCGCCAGCTCGAATGCGCGTAGTAATTTGTCTGAGGTGTGTGCTCTGCTGGTGTACCGGCATCTCGTGATCTGAAGCCAATGCTTCCTCTTCTGCGAGCTCGTCTCTCTACTCTTCCTCTTCGACTGACTCTATCTCAGTCTCACATACATCGTCGTCGACGGTCTGCCAGGCCTAACTCTTTCGCAGGCGCAGTGACTTCGGGAGACTCCCTGAAGAAAAAGCGTATAGCTAGACCACTAATATGCGACGTTCGCGAGCTGGCTCATCCTAGATTTGATGACCTGATCCTTGAGCCCGATGCGCGCGAAAACAGCAGACGTTGTTGGCTGTCGTGAGCCTGCCTTCTCAGTGCCCCGAAGGGTGTCTGGATGCGGCGCACATAGGAATCTGCGACAATTGCCGCGGGCACATAGGTATCTCTGAGCTTCGACCAAGAAGATAGACCTCCCAATTCTAGTATAGTGAGCTGGACAAGGTTGAAGATGCTGGCTGTCTCGATAAATTCGAGGGACAATTTCTCACGAATGCCTAATGTGTCGAGATGTGCGCCATATTTCCTGATGAGCTCAAGTAAACCTGTTCCATCTCGAGATGTAGAGTCTAGAACCTCCGGCCCAGTATAGACCTCCAGACTCTTGAGGGAGGGTATTGCTCTCGTAATGTAGTCTGTAAGGTCTGCACTCAACGGGGTCTCCCAGCAATCCAGTTCACTGAGCCCAGCGTAGTGTGTCGCGCATAGAGCGCATCATGCTGTCCAGACGATGCATCTCTGTGACTAAGCCGCTATCGCCACTCACTCGAAGCAATGCTGATACCATTATACGCCAGGCAAGGGCTCCCCTTGGTCAAGTTAAAGCTGTATCGGCTGTAAGCGGTCGCACGGGAACTCGAGACTGAGCCGTGCGATGTCGCCTGCTCCTAAGTAGTGCGTAATAACTGAGGGAACCTCTTCTGGTAATCCTAGGAAGGCGCTTCGGCCAGGTGTATACACAGCCGCAATCAGTGCTCGTGTTGCTGCCGAGCAGATGCCAAGCCCTCCCCTGTTGGCTCATTGTAGCGAGAGTGTCTTGGATGCGGCGGAACTATCATGTGTTGTGTCAGCTTTGTATCTTGAAAGATGACTCGCTATATCCGGTATTTGTTTGCTCAGGTGCGGCGTTCTGTTGCTGAGACAGGTCCCATGCAGTTTGAAGGTCATCTTCAGACTACTCCTGATAACAGGCCTTGAACTCGTCCTCGTCCTGAATGAGGTGAATGCCCAGTGTTAGCAAGAGTCAAAATCTGTTCAAGTCCATCATTGGCTTACTGTGGCCACTGGAACATTGGCGACAGGTTCAGCAGCGTTTGTCTCGCAGCGAGGACTGAAGCGACATGTTGTCGAGCTTATCTCGAAAACTACCCAATTGAAAGCATTAGGTCCACTGTCTTTCAAGCTGACGACACTGTATTTCGCGAGTCTGCTGGATCGGGGCAGCTGATTATCCAGCTAACCTTGTGTCGTGGGATCACTGCCAGACCGTATATCCACCTCTGAGATGAGGTACCGGATCGTCCTCCTAGGGAGGTTGGTGCTCTTTGCATTCCAGATACCTTGCGCGGCTTCCATCCATAGCCCGATGTGCTAGGTTTAATTGCAGAGCCCCTGTAGATGTAGCGATAGGTCGAAAGGTAATGCCAGCGCCCGCAGAATTCGGTTTATGTGATTGCCTCAGTGTCCATTATCTTAGTCTAGGTGTTTAGTGATGATGGTCAAACTATGATGAATGTTGATGAATGGTTGTGGAATAGCTTTATGCAGGATGAAGAAGCAGAGCTTAGATGAAATGGAAGAGAAGGTGAAGTGAACCAATCAATGTTGAATGAAGTGATGAAAAGAAAGACAAGAAGCAGCAGGCCAGAAAGCAGGCCTTTTATAGGCTGCAACCTGGAAGATTGGCTAGCGTCGATCATGTAGTTCTTCCATTGTCACGGAATTGGAAGAAGTAGTCGACGCGTAAGCATGAAGATGCCTGGAAGGTCGGTCGAACAGCGGGGCTTTCGTAGTCTTCCAGCGGTTTTACCAGGTGTCGGGGAGAAGAAAGAGCTGCATCGAGTCGGTGAGAGCAGCGAGGACAGACAAGACTCTGGTAAACTCAAAAACTTGAGAAGGATGCGTTATATGAATCGAAACTGCAGCTCAGTAGGCGCACCCCGGAGCAGGCGACGGTGAGGTTTCATTGCGAAGTGGAAGATCGCTTGTTTGAGGTGCAGTTGTGGAGGGTTCGATTGTGGAGGGTGCAATGTACTCTGGGAAAGAATGTTCGAAGCTATCGTGAAGCTGGCCAGCATGCTTCGGGAATTGGTAGACTGAAACGTCGTCTCGAAGGCCGTGTTAGCTGTCGCCATATTGCATGTTCGAGGTCTTCACGAGTATACTTAAGCATGTCTAAAGCACTTCTGGCATTCGTCTGCTTTCACTAGCTATTCCCTTTCTACTTTGAAGCCTTGGCGAGATCAGCGAGGCCCTCCTTGCGCTTGTATCGGGCGTCCTGCAAGTCACCATGTCAGCTTATATCACTGAAGGCACTGCAGACCGCTCACCTGAATAGCCGCGGCATCGGCATCACCGCTGAAAGTAGCGCTCCATTCTACGAAGGTGCTGTTTTCGTGCTGACCAGAGGTGACAGCGTATACTCTGATGGTGGAGTACACAGAGGAGAATGAGAGAGCTGGCTCGGCGCTGACTACAGAGTAGGTGATGTAGTGATGAAGGGAGCTGTGCCTGCGTCATCGGACAAATCTCGTTAAGGACAGTCTAGAGGGCTGATAGAGAGGGTATAACGCACTCTTCCTGCTTGAACTCAACGACGCTCTTGTCCTTGAAGGTGATCTTGTAGAGGTCTACCTCGTTTGAAGAATCACGAACGCTGTCGACCTTGTCTACGATGGACCACCATGAAGCGAACTGATATCATCCATACACACATCAGCATACTCGTTTATCCATGCCAGTATTGGGTGTTCCCTTTCATCAAGGGCCCTCGTCATGGCTGCCAACTTACGTCCTGGATCTTGATCTTGTGCCAGACCTTGCTCAGGGGAGCGTCGATGACTGCAGACTCGACGATGGAGGTGGATGTAGGGATTGTGCTAGACATGGTGGACTGTCTTGGGTAGGTTTGGGTGCAAGCAAGGCCTGCCCTTGGATGCGGGGCCTGGCAGACGATGAATGATGAAAGGGCTTCCGAAAGACTCTACTACGCTACAGCTTTTCGAAGTACCAGACTGGCAGTAAGTGCAACTGTCGGCGATCTTCTTGGACAACGCAGTCTATCAAAAGGCTCCCCACCTTTATCCTCTCTGCAGGTATCTGGATTAGGCACAAAGCCAGCATTCCATCAGGAAAGTATCAGCTCGCGGCCCTTAGGTGGTGCCTCGGGCGAGCTTGGCTTTCTTGCTCTTTTCTTCAGCGCATTCCTCCTCGCGGCTACCAGCCCAGATCTTACATTCCTCCTTGTGACAAACAGCCCAGTCTTTACGTTGGCATTCTTTACTACAGCTATGAGCAAAAATGCGGCGCGCTCCGTCAGCGCTCGGTCTTGACACCTGATAAACCGCTGACAGAACTCACTACCAAGCGATGAAAGAATGCGCGTGGTCAGCTTCCTCCCCCCCTCCTGGCTTTCCTAGACAGAGTCAGCAATATACTTACTACCAGGCGGTACCGCATAGTGAACATCTAAGTCGTCGTCCAGGGTACCAGAATTTGCCACGCCTACTCTCAGGCAATATGCACAGATGAACATGAATTGGCTATACGTGCCATCAGGATGGGCCAGATTTTTTCGTTCGTTTAATCTGAGTGATGGAATGAAGGAGAACAAAGGTGCTGGGCTGAGGACGGTCGCCGAGAGCCGACCTTCGTAAGGGAACAGGTAAGAGAGAAGTCTTGCAGTGGTCTGGTCATAGACCAGGATTGTATGGGGCGCTAAGGGCGTCTCGGGTGCCGCTTTCTCATGGGGATGGACTACCTCCTCTACACCACGTGCGGGCTGGCCAGAGAAGTTGTTGCTGACCTCTTTCATGAGCGATTTGCCAAACGTAGACAATATGGCCACCACAATGGCGGTGCAGAGATCCTCCCATGCCTCAGTACCACGGGGACTATTGATGTTTGCTAGGTCTCGCGGCCTGTCCTCTTCTGGATGGGCTTCTCTTCTGGATAATCTTAGCCTTCCCCAGCTGGACATGCGGTGACGATCGCAGGCAGCTGCCGGTTGGTGGCTGTCTGGGTCCCATAGTGTGAAGTTTGTACATGCACGATACTGCTTTCCTTGTTTTCTAGATGGAAGGGAAGCCTGAAAGGCTTGGTCGAGCGGCGCTATACCTAATTCCAGCAGCCAGACGTTCGGCTTGCCGTCTGGAAGTACGGCAGGCTTTGATAGACGACCATACATCTCCAACAAGGCTTGGACACGTGGGGGTACTTCGTAAGCTTCTTCGACCATGTTGTTTCGATGAAGGTGGAAAGAAGAGAGTTGGAGTAGAGGTGAGTTGCGAATCAGACAGTCGGACAGAACAAGGGTGTGATGGAAGCTTTATTTGAGCATCAAAGCCCGAAGGAAGCATGGCCGTTGCGAGGAGCCGGAGGTTCAGAAGTAGGCCAGCTGCCAGCCGGAACAGCCGTATCATCGAATCTTCATGCTAATTCACCGGTGCAACTGGCCTCTGGCGGCTCTTCTGCCTCTGGTCAGGCTTCACGTCCGTTCATGCTGAGGTGCCTCGACGGCCACCCACTTGTGCGCCGTGAAGTCTTCGGGACAGCAGACCGCATGTTAGACATCAGAGGTCGAAGCAGAGATGGTGCTGTCATTTCCATTTGCCATTTGCTGAATAGGTAGGAGAGAGAGGGAGAGACGCGTGCCTGTTCTTTCGGGGCCTCAAGTGTGCAATGCAACTAAAGTAGGTTCTGCAACTAATTACGATCCAACAGCACTGATTATAGCAATATTTGCCCTGGACTTCCTAGATCTTGCTTGTTCAGAAAACGAGAAAGTCCTCCATCTGAAAGAATCCGCTGCTACGATGACAGAGAAACGAAGATACTTCTATTATGGATACTGGTCCTCCTTGCGCTGCATTCATTTATTTGAACTGCGCTTGGCTTCTACCCGATCCTTTATTTGCGGAGCTTGACTTCTTTCCCTTTCCCTTCTGCACAGTCCCACTTGTGCTCATCTGCCCAATTCATGCGCTGACACCATCTACTACAGCTATGAAACGACCAAGCGCCAAGATCAGCACTTCCATGCCTGTCCAACCCGAAAGAGGGGCAGCTTGTACTCACTACCACGCCGTACCGCACAACGAGCATCTCCAAAGCATGCTGAAGTCATCATCCAACTTCCCCGAGTTACCCACGCCCAACATCCTGCAATGTGCACAAATGACCGGCATCTGGCTGTTTGTCCCATGGTACTTGAGAAGATCGGCTAGACATCTGTCGTGTACGAGAGTGGTGTGCGGTGCAACAGGAGAATAATGCGAAGGAGACGTAGACGCAACGGGAGAGGATGTCGATTGACGTCTGCTCGAGCTTGGCGATGTAGTGAAATAGCCAGGTATGGAAGCGTCTGCAAATGTCGATATGATGGCTGTGGGAATTGCGAATCCTAGATCGAATGATTTGGAAGCTTCGGAAAGCAGCTTGCTTTCTTGTGGGGTAGTGGCTTTGGGAGATCTTGGATTTGTAGGTGGAGCCAAGGTCATGGGTCCATAGCCGTTCAAGCGATGGGTGTAGTGCGTTTCTGCTGATGTGTTGGTCTTTGCATCCCACAGCGTAAATTCTGCAAATACTGTGTATTCTCCTCCCTTTCCCGGAGGATCCGATTGAGCTGGCCCGGTCCCTAGCTCGAGTAGCCAGGTACTGGGCTTTCCGCAGGGCAGAGTGGCAGGATTTGGTAGGAGATTGTACAGATCACAGGCGAAACGGAAGGAAGATGTGCGGTAGTCTGAACGAGCGTGTTGCATGATAACACTGGGAGAAGAATGGCAGGGAGAAGAGAGAGGAAACAGTGACATAGATCAGTGTACATTGTTACCGCAGAAGAGGGTCAGAGCATGCTAGAATTCAGTTGAGCGTCAGTGCACCAAGGAAGGAATGGCCGTTGGAAGGAAGGTATCAGTTGCGGGAGTCGAAGGGAGTGTCAGCTTGTAGATTTCAAGGAGGAGCAGCCGTTGCATTGCATCACGCACAATCTGCGAAGAGAAGGGAGAGCTTCTCCTGGGGTTTATTCTGGCTTCCCCTATTTTCGATCACCCTTTGCTGGATGGAATTTTTCGCCCGGTTTGAGGAGGGGCTTCTCTCCTCTTCAGAATCAGGTAGGATCTTCAAGTAAACCTCGAGGACGTGAGTCCTACATACATCTTACATTCATATCTACATCATAACAGCATAGCTTACGCCTTTCTCTTGTCCTTTTCCAGGCATTTCTAGGTGAGCTGAGAGAAGATACGAGCAAGCGAGCGATAGCGAAGACGCTGCAGGCTAGGGAGTGTCGAGAGAAGTATCATGACGCTGACTGTGTTATCCTCCTTTTCCCATCTCCCTATCCACTCGAACGACTTCAATCTGGTCTTCGACAATTATCGACAACTCTCGCATCAAACGACATGAACGACAACTTTACGCATGCTATTCCGCGCGCATCAATGAAAACACAATGATTTCGACTGCGGTATATCCTGCGTCTCGACTGCCTTGGAATCCTCAACTCACCTCGACTTCAACCTGGCATCATACAATTATCGACAATGCTCGTGTTGGACGACATCGATAACGTATTTACGCATCCTACGATATACACATCAATAATACACACAACTGTCCCGGCTCGGCCCCACTTTGACATCTGGCTACCTTCGCATGCTCGACTCACCTCGACTGCTCGACCTACAATCACCTGCAACTACAATTCGGATAGCAGCAGAATGGGGGCCTATGCATACGTAGCAGGTGCGGAACACGCTTTTATGCTGGATGCTGCGGGATCTTGGCATTCTCCCCGTCCTGTCGACGAATCATGGCTGACCGATGCTCTTGTGACCTCTTGCAGAGATCGCAAAGCGAAAGCAGTCTGATATCCTCAGGTTCCTGCTTCGAGTCCGATGCTGGCATCTACGACAGCTCAACGTCATCCACCGCGTTTCCCGACCTTCCCGACCCGACAAGGCTAGACGACTAGGCTACAAGGCCAAGCAAGGCTACGTTGTGTATGCCGTGCGTGTCCGCAGGGGTAACAGGAAGAAGCAAGTCGCCAAGGGCGCCACCTTTGGTAAACCCACCAACCAAGGTGTGAACCAGCTCAAGTTCCAGCGCTCGCTCAGATCAGTAGCAGAGGAGAGAGTAGCGAGGAGATGTGGTGGATTGAGAGTTCTAAACTCGTACTGGATCAACCAGGATGGTGTCTACAAGTACTTTGAAGTCATCCTCGTAGACCCCGCACACAAGGCTATCCGAAGAGACGCACGAATCAACTGGATCTGCAACGCCGTACACAAGCGAAGAGAAATCAGAGGTCTCACCTCCGCTGGAAAGCAGGTCAGTCGCACTCGTTCGCTCTTCAATATATTACATTATGCTAAACTCGAAATCTCGCACAGTCCCGCGGTATCGCAAAGGGTCACAGATACAACCACTCTCCTCAGTACGCTACATGGAAGAAGCACAACACCCTCCGTCTGCGCAGATACCGATAAACGGAACACCTATGGGAGGGGAGTATCCATCAGCCTGGCCCGACCTTTCACCTTTTCAGCATCTTCACTTTTCAGTATCCAAGAGCGAGGAAAGCAGGAACGGAGGGTTTGTGCAAGCTTGGGCTATCCCTCTACAGTGTTCTCATGTTTCTTTTGCAAAGTCGTTTGGTTCTTCCTCACCCTATCCTACCCTGTTTTGTCATTCGGCAAAAAACAAAAATCGATGGCTCTTCGTTCCATCATCAACCACAATATCGCTGTCTGTGCTCTTTTGCTTGCACTTGCCTGATCTTGCTGCTACAACAACTGACTTTGACGGAAGTACTGCTGTCAGAAGGCGCGCTGGTGTGACTACTCCTCTTCCACCCACTGCGCCGCTAACTCTCCTATTCGCGGTAGGTAGTATCGCTGTAACGTATCTGAATCCAGGAACGCTCGGTACCTGTCGTTTGTCATGCTCGTCAGCATTAACCTAAATGTGCTCTTTACGGTTGACTCACGCTAATTGGCCATACGCTGCTAGATCGAAGAGAACGAGTATCCAAGTGAAGAAGCGGGACCAGAGGAATAAGAGGTGAAGCACAGCTAAGCCGCAGCCTAGAAGTAGGGACTGCCAAGCGTGAAAGCGGCTGTTAGATCAACAGTGCCTCATTAGTAAATACTCTCCTATGTTACGAATGAGACGTATGATCTTGCTCACACATAGTCATTCTTCGTTTCAATGATAAGGAGAAGTATAGCGAGAATAGGGCCCAGAAAGTACGCAGCTGCCGCTTCGATGTCGATCCTGAGACCATAGCACGTCTCATATTCATTATGGGGATTACTTGAAGACGAGCTTGAAGCCGTTGGGTATGTATTGCCCATCCCGCTCTCCGCGTCCCAGAGCACGTTACCTCCTCCTCCACTTGCTGCGTTGTTCGCATACGAAGTACTTGCAGATGACGAGGAGATAGCAGTAGAAGAGTTCATATCGCTCGTACGTGCGCCAGACTGATGGGACCCGACGCTGAACCAGGGTGATTTAGGACGGCTCGAGCTGCTAGTAGCATTTGCGGCTGCTGATGATGAGGAAGAAGCGAATGGAGATTTGGGAATACGAGAGGCTGATGAGCTGGCGGCAGCGTTATTGCTACTGCGTGCATCGGGCGGAGGCTCGTACGGCGCGAAGTTGATTGCGTTGCGCGAGGAGGACATAGTCAATATAGATGTAAATCCAGATGCTAGATGTATAGTATGGCCCTGCTATTGCGCTGTCATTTGTGTCTGAGTTCACGATATATGCAGGTACAGAGCCAACCAACACGTCAACCAAGGCTAATAAATGCATTGATTGCACAGACTGATGTTAAGACCAAGAATTGAGCTTTGAATAACACCCTCCTCTGCTATGCTGCTACCCATAAAAGCACACAATTCAGATGCGAAATTCGGGCTGGCTCTCGGAACCTCTGACGGATCAGGCCTTCTACGATACGATTGGAACCGTCTACAGCCATCGGAGCAATTGCATCGAGCGTGCACACTCTCAAGTCTAAACTTACTGATGCGCAGACATTCTGAGAGAGCGAGACGCCGACGCTAGGGAAGAACCATTGATTTACTCCGAAGACCTTGCTGCGGCGATGTGTGCTTCAAGAGGCTGTAGGTTGATGTCGTTCCTTACTTCTGCATTCCACACCTCCACACTTTCTATAACATGGCTAAGACTACCCTGCTCACTGCGGGACTCCTCTTTGGTCTCCATCATTCTGCAAATGCTCTCAGCAACTCGAAGACATCGCTGCGCTTCCTGTATCAGAACAACCTCAACTTCACCGACGATGTCAACCATATCGGAAGTATCCTGCTCGATCCCATGTCCAATAGCCAAGCCTCTGGAGCTTGCGCAAACCTGAATGAAGGGCTCCTATCCATCTCCGCCATCAAGGCACATGAGCAAGACTTCATACATCTCCTTGGATACGAAGCATATGCCGGACGTGTGGAGGCCGACCAATGCTACTTGGTCGCGAATGGCACCATCCAATACACCAACTCGAGTGGCTCTGGACAGATCACATACAAGCCAAACGAGTACTTGGACGAGTCACTCCCTGTACTCTGCAGCCAGACGGCGAAAGGCAACATGCCCAACGTTACCGCCACCACCCAGAGTCTAGTCACCGTGGCCTCGAACGACAATACATTTGTCGGGTACAGGAATCAGAAGTCTTTCCGCTTCTCTGGTATTCCTTTTGCCGATCAGCCAGAGCGATTCACCTATTCGTCCCTGTACTCCGAGACGGGTCAGACCATCAATGCGACGGTCTACGGACCTCGATGTCTCCAGCCTTCAAGCCCCGACAGTAGAGAGGACTGCTTGTTCCTCAACATCCAGACGCCATACATCCCTAAAGCCGGAGACAAGTCCAAACTGCGACCAACCTACTTCTGGATCCATGTAAGCTCGTCAGCTTCATTGGATATTTACTGTCGCGCTGACGTTTGTATCGTGATCATAGGGAGGAGGCTTCGTCAGTAAGTCTTCTGTTTCTATGACCTCAAACACGAAGCCCTACTAAAAGCTATTATATTCCTCAGCCGGCTCTGCCCAAGATGCAGGTGCAGACGGAGGCCAGATGACGTCCAGAGAAGACGTCGTCGTAGTGCAGATCCAATATCGCCTCTCGACCCTTGGCTTCCTCGCGATACCTGGCACCAATATCACTGGCAATTTTGGCATTGCAGACCAGATCGTTGCCCTTGACTGGGTCAAGAAGAACATAGCTTCATTCGGCGGCGACCCAGACAACATCACGATAGGCGGTGCATCAGCGGGAGCTGGTTCTGTGCGCACGCTTCTGGGCTCGCCTAAAGCCATCGGAAAATTCCAGGGTTCTATCGCAGCTTCCAACCTTGGAGGTGGTGTAGCCCTTGGGCTAAGCGGAGACTATGCAACGACGTACAGCTCATACCTCACCGTCGCTCAGTCTTATGCGCTAGCCGGGCAGCAGATCTTCAACGGCACAAACTGTACCCAAACTTCTCTGCAGAGTCAGATCAGCTGCTTGAGATCAGCAAACGCTTCAGCTATCACCAATCTCGACACATTGGCCCGCTTTGTAGTTCAAGACGGTACATACGTCGATACAGAACGACTTATCGTTACACAGAAGAACGGCTCAGCTGCAAACATCCATACAATGTGGGGAATCCTAGCGGACGATGGGGGTTCTTTCGCCAATTACCCTCCGGCATACGTCACCAGTCTCTCGGCGGCTCTCCAGTACGGATTGACTATCAATGCTTCTGCTGCTCAGAGCATCATCGACTCTGGCCTCTTCCCGTTCTACGATAGCGGTAACTTCACACTCGATGCTTTCAACGTCACCACCCGTGTCTCGACAGATCTGCAATTCAGATGTATCGATCAAGCTACCATTTACACTGGTGTACAGTCCGGCGCCTTCAAGTCAAGTTACTTCTATCAGATCCAGCGCGCAAACGGAGGATACAACCCTGAGAGAGTGCCCGCAAATGGCCCAATCTCTGCTGAGTACCCACTTGGCAACCCAAATGCACCGTACTTCAAGCTGCACGGCAACGATCAGGTCACTTTCTTCGTAAGTTGTTGCTTCCACCTTGTGGTAGCGCTACAATTATCTGACAAATTGGCATATAGGGTGTCTTGAACAGCATTCGTGACAAGAAGGATCTCATCAACGCTCAACTCACGGCTGGCTACGTTGGAAGCTTCGTCAGGTCGTCCTCGCCGAACGCCCCCGCCGAATATCTCAAAGTACGAGGATACACAACAGAGATCGCCGCAGTCGCTGCAAGCGGACCTTGGGAGCCTGTCACTAGCGCAGAGGGCCCACTCAAGCTGCTTGATGCTACCAGCGTCACAGCACCGTTCCAGGACCAGGCCCAGTGCTCTTTCTTGGGATATGGCATCCAATACTACGCAAACGGCGGGATTTGAGGGAAGGCGCTCGAGCGTAATACAAGGATGAACATAAACGACTGTTAGCGAATAACACTGTATCATCTCACGACTCTGCTACCTGCGTAGTGCTACTCCTACGCATATCAAGAATGTCAAACACATCATCTGGGTAATGCTTGTGGTTGATGCGCTTACACGTCTCCACACACCTTCTTTGAACACTTTCACAGGCTCGACAGACAGATCCGCTGTACCCTAGGTGAAAGGCAGGCTAGCTCCAGCAGCTCAGCAGCACCAGCGAGCGACGTCTGTAGCGGTCTGCCAAGCCGGCTGGAACGTGCTCGTCTTGAAAGGGAATGTATAAGCTGGAACGTGCGACTGACTGTCTGACAAACGACAAGGGGACACCAGAGTGCACTGGACGTACTGAGCAGACGGTAGTGCTCATATCACCAGGGTATAAAATCGCTGATGAAATTGCTCACTGCTCTTGCTCTCCTTCACGCCACTCTCCTAGCTCACACGCACACAACAGACCTTCCCGCTCAAAGCCATCTAAGAAACCACCCAACCATTCACAGGCCAGTTTATAGCATGCCTCCGCACACTCGACGCATCGCTGCACCCAGTGGCTCCAGCCCATCCAACCACGGTCGCTCTGCACAACAATCTATGGGCAAGGACAAGTCTAAAAAGCCAAGAAAGATGTGCCCGGAATGCGGCCAAGATGGCTGGCACAAGGAGCTGTATGAACCAGAGGACGATGATGCATACTACTATTACTGGTGCGACCTCTGCCGTTATAGCCTCAAGAAGTACGTTAAGAGCTTATTGTCAGGACGAAGGCACTAGCGTTATACAGTGCAGCTTTCATATCTCCTACATCTCATCATGCATCTCCCTAAATCACCTCCAACTACCGCATCCTTTACTGGAACGCCCCTCTTCGCTTCGCCCGCACTTCTTCCTACCTTGTCATCGTCTGTACTACCTATCTGTCCAGTTGCAGACTATGACAGCGGGCATCGCTTGTGCTCGTGCTCATGCAACAAAGATGCTTCTGGTCCCGTTCATTCATGACCAGCTGCTGAAGGAATGGCTTGCTGTGGATTGAGCGAGTATCACCTTCATCCGGAATGACCAGGCTTTGTCGCCAGACGCGGACCACAATTAAGCTAACGCCATCAGCTGAGAGTCCTTAATATCATCACTGGCTGTTGACGATAGTAGAAAGCAGCGATCTCATTGAAAGACAAGAAGAACCCCATCTGCTACTTGTTTGACTTTAGGGTATCACAGTGCCATTGGAAGCGCATAGGTGATGTTCTAAGTACAATGTGTTTGCGAATGATGGAAAACCTTGATGCCTGCCCTTAGAACCTAGTCGTCTAGCCTTGTCTGGTCGGGAAGGGCTTGAGACTCGGTGGATGACGTTGAGCTGTCGTAGATGCCAGCATCGGACTCTGAGCAGGAATCTGAGGATATCAGACTGCTTTCGCTTTGCGATCTCTGCAGAATATCACAAAACATCCGTCAGACATGATTCGCAAGCAGGACGAGGAGGATGCCAGGATCCCGCAGCGATCCAGCATAAGAGGGTGTTCCGCACCTGCTACGTATGCATAGGCCCCCATTTTGCTGCTATTCCAGATCGTAGTTGCAGGTGATTGGAGGTCGAGCAGTCGAGGTGAGTCGAGCGTTCGAAGGGTAGCCAGATGTCAGAGTGCAGCCAAGCCGGGATAGTTGGGTGTGTAAGTGATGTGTATATCGTAGTATGCGTAAAGACGTTATCGATGTCGTCCGATACGAGTATTGTCGAGAATTGTGCGAAACCAGGTTGAAATCGATCGGATTGTAGAAATGTGGAAAAGGTAGGATAACACAGTCAGCATCCTGACACTTATCTGCCACTTTCATAGCCTTCAGCACCTTGCTGGCGCTTGCTTGCTCGTACGCTATCTCATCTTACCTAGGAATGCCTGCAAAGCGATGGGATCAATCGACTCGGACAGAGCGGCAGGGCCCTCGGCCGAGCAAGGTCGTCCCGGCAGTGGATTGCGGGCATGTTTTCCTTGCTTTAGAATCCTTGCGGAGAAAATTGTTCGAAGAGTCATGCCCTCTTTATCGCCACGCTTCGCCAAGTTTGACTTCGTGACAGCAGTGAATGCTTCAAGCAACTGTTTTGTTCTTTCCTGCCTTATCTGAATGGCCTAAACCCCTGTTCGGGTCGATATGCTCGCGTATTTTCTGTTTCTGTCGACAGTAGCGGTCGCGATCAGCAAGTGCAGCTTCAAAATAGCACAGCACCGGAAGCTTACAATGACCTTCATCTCTGCGAACCCACCCTCTATCTTTCTATCATGAATCAGAATAGGGTTGTTCACAACTGAATCGGCCTTGTACAGCCAAACTCTGAAGCGCCCGGCTGTTGCTGGATCTGAGCGAGGCATTATTGTGATAGCCGAGATAGTGGAGGGTGAAGTGTCGGAAGTAGCTTCTGAATCGCCGTTGGGTGAGAAGGTGTTCAGAAGCTCCGTTTGGACCCAAGTCGCGCGTGCGTTCCTGCAAGTCGAGCAGCGTTAGTAGATGTAAAAGGTGCAGTATCAGTCTGTATGCCGACCATCGACTGCAAAATGCGAGAGTCAGCTTTGTCGAGCTAGCCGTCTTCAGGCTCGACTTACCACCGATTGCAGTATTCGATAACAACGTGCACTTCTTTCGAAAGATTAGGCAATGGGAACGTTGCTGGGTTCATCACATCTTCCTGGACAGCAGCGCGCCCGCCGGTTTCTGTAGCAGTAGATGTCCCGGACGAGCTCTCGTCATTCTTGGTCGCAAGTATTCGCGAGGAAGTAGGTTCTTCGCTTGATGGAACAGGCTGGCAGTCAATGCAGGCATCTTGAGGCTGTTCGGACGACATTGTTTGCGAAGCAGGAGAAGATAGCAGAAGAACAACGATAGATTTACGACGTTTCAGACCCAAAATTCCCCTCAGATGGCATTCTCCTTTTCTAACTCCTTCAGAATCTCCTTAGCTGCCTCGGGATAGTGAATACACTCTCCTTCCTCGGTCTCAGATGGCTGATCTGCCAGAGTCCTGAGCTTATCTCTGATCTGGCGGACTTCGTCTAGATGCCCGCATTCGAGATAGGTACCCTTGATGATCTCCAGAGCCTGGAAGGTATCGTAGCGCCCGCTCTCCGGAGGTACGCTAGGACAAGTCGATCAGCGAATGCGTCGCTCGAACTCGTCAGCACCTCAACTCACGAAAGGTAGACGCCGAGCTTGGCGAGCAGATCCGGAGAATACAAGGTGCTCTTCTTGAAGTATTGCGGGGCATCACTATCGCCTAGCCAGTTCAACAGCAACAATGGGTGCATCGATTCATCGGGATGATCCAGTAAATCACGCAGAATTGGCACGAGACCATGTTTTGCGATCAGCTTCCACTGTTTACCACCCCACGTTCGAGTGTAGAATCCGTCGAACTCAGTGATGCCAGCCTTGACCACTGCAGGTATAGGACTCCTGCGGAGGACATCTGTAAGTCGAGCTGTACATCGTGACTTCATAAATATACGTACGTGAGGATGTCTCGCATGATCTGTCCAGCCCAATTTTCAATGTCTGCTTTAGGATCGAGAACTGCGCCCCGAACAGCTAGCAGGAAAGCGTAAGCTGACTGAGGTAGCTTGTTGTCGATCTCAAGCTCCTCATCAGAGTCTGCATCCTCGTCTGAGTCGCTTCCGCTCTTGTCGGAAGTGCTGGCATCTTCAACTTCTTCGGGCTCTTCCTCTGCGCCGTTGCCTTCCTTTTCCTCTCCGGCCACGTCACTGGCTTCTCCGTCGACCTCACTCTTGCTCTTGGCGTCGTCATCTACTTCGTTCTTTTCCTCTTCTACAGCACCTGCTGCCTCATCAGCCTGACGGCCAGCCTCTTGCGCCTCCTCCGTCTCATCATCTCCTTTATCGTCTGCCTCGTCGTCACTCAAGATCGTAACTTCCATCTCTACTTCCTCTGCCTCTTCCTCGGGCGGTAGTTCCGGATCTCTCGGTACGGGATTAGGGTTGAAGGTCGGGAAATCGTTCTCGAAACTAGGCTCAGGCTCTTCCAGATCGGTAAAGATTGATGGAAGAAAGAGAGCTGCACCTGGTTCGAAGGCTTTCTTCCTTTCTGCGAGCCCGGGTCCCGGAGAGAAGAAGATAGAGATGAGCGGTAAGGCGACGCCGACCAGTTCCGTCGAGTATTGGCTGAAGCATAGAGAGGTCAGCTGGAATATATGCATCAGACAGTATATTGAGCATACGTGAAAGGCACAAAGAGCGCATGCGCAAGTAGACGAAGAGGGTCTGCTGCTTCGTCGATGCTTGGCTTCGTTGCTTTAGGCTCAACGATCTCCTCTTCCTTTTCTGCAGCTGCTGCATCTATTTCTGCCAAGGCAGCTTTGACTGTCTCTCGTTGCGAGTCTGACAAGAGCTTGTAGGGCTGATCGTCCAGAAGAAGCTTGACTGCCAGTCGACCAGCAGCTACGACCTCTTCATCGTGATAGCTGAACAGGTAACACGGTTCATCAGAGTGCTCACGTTCATTTCCGAGCTGAAGTGCCTTACGTCAAGAGAGCTTGTACTGATTCGCCTAGCGACAGTTTCAGGGCATTCTCTTCTCCTTCCTCTCGCTTAAATTGCAGAGAAAGACCTTCAGGTTCCCGGAGTAAATATACGTCCGCAGCTGCGTTTGCTAACAAAGGGTATTCGCCGACAGGTCTTGACAGCATGTACCTGATGACGGGCAACACACCCAGATCTACGAAAGCAGATCTCCTTTCTTCTCTTTGTCCGTCTGAAAGACCAGGGAAGGTGATAATGCTCTTGAGTAGCTTCAAGCCTATGATGGGCCATTCCCAGCCTCCGCCAGCTTGACCAATAAACATACCGATAGGCGCGACTAGCATCGGATCCCATATATCTATACCATTATGTCCGTCATTGTCGAAGTCTGCGATGAGCAGAAGAGCTTTGGCCGTTGCTTCTGCGTGATCTCGATCTTGCAGATGATAGCGGAGAGGCATGAGACAGCCTCTTTCGAGACATGCTTTCCTGTTCTCCGGAGAAGATATGTACCTCAGGAAGAAGTTCATGAAAGCACTTCCGTCATTGATGTCTCCTCGATCGTATAGACTTCACCTGAAGAAAGTCGCATCAAGACCATCCCAAATCACGGCTTGGTCGGCTGATGTAGACTCCGAGAGATTGCTGAGAATATCGATAGCTTGAGGTCTTGGCCTATCGCCTAGGATGATGCTCTTCATGAGGGGAATGGCGCTGGCATCGATAATGCCTTTGCGACGATCCTCCAGCTTGAGCGCTTGTTCTGCATTGATGCCATTCGGAATAGTATCTCTGGGAGGATAGAGTGATAGAAGGCGTAAGATGACGAGGCATTGAAGCTGAAGATCGGTGCGGCTGGGAAAGCGCTCTGTCAGTAAGAGTCGCAACAATACAGCAAAGGAGTGAGCACTCATCGTCGTTGTCGTAAGCCCTGATCTGCATGACCATGTTCTTGTAGAACTCGGGAATGGCGTGTATGGCATCCCAGACTCTGTCCGCTCCCTTCAATGACAGCTGGTATCCCCCTAAGTGGAAAGAGAAGACAGTAGCCGCAGCGTCTGCTACGTCGACTGGTGTCTTGAGGTCCGTAAGATAGCTTGCGAAGAATGGGATGCCACCATCTTCGACAAGGTAGCGGATGCCGCCCTCTTCGAAAGAACCTAGGAGGTATGGGAAGATATTCATGATTGCATCGATGTCTTTGCCGTTTTTTGAAGTTTGGATGCGTTCTTGTAAGATGCGGAAGATGCCACTGAGGAGGTTGCCCAGGTCCTTCTTGCGTTGAGCGAAAGGACCGCTTCCTTCTTCTTCCGAAGAAGCTTTCATGAACTCCTCATCCCATATGATAGAGACAGTCTCGTTGCTGTTCGAATACATCTTGCATAGTAGCTCCGTGGCGAGTGCTACCTCCTTGGCATTTGGAGAAGTCTTAATGAGGTCCACTAGGAAGTCTGCCTTGATGCCCGCGGCGAGGAGAGCAATGACAGCCGAAGAGGAAGGCCATGCTCTTTCCACAGCTCGAAGCGTGGCAAAGCGGGTCTCATCGCCTTCTTGGGTCAAGAGCCGGGTGAGCACCTTGCGAATGACCGAAATCTGGGTTGGGACTACCGGAGCTGTAGGGTCATCCTCGTCTGGATAGCGAAGACGTTGATGATACTGTTCTACAGCCTCGCCGGTCTCCTTGATCAGGTCTTCGAGGTTGTTCAGGATCACTTTGACCCAAGCGGGGTCGCTGTCAGCTGGGATGCGGTCCATGCTGTCAACAGAACGAGATGGATTGGAGCAGAGGAAAGAGAAGTCGAAACCCCCTGGTAATTCAGCTTCTCCTTGTCCTGACCGGTGTCGCGAGTTGAGCGGGTCCGATCAGCCCATACAGACCCTGATGGCCTTGGCAGCGTCTAGACTCTATGCATGATGGGATACGACGGCAGTGTCAACGCTATGTTGGACAGCCTGACCCGCGACAGGCGGGCCAGAGGTAGGGGAGGTCTGCGCATGCATGATGGTCGAGAATCTGGACGGGCAGGGCATTCGACATTAAAGGCATCGCTGTCGTAAGAACGCTGCTGCTCGTTGGCTGCAGTTATGGACTGCTCTTCCCGACGAGCAGTATCTGGACCTGTCGAAGCAAGACCAAGCGAATGACAACCATCCATGCTAAGGTTATTCCGACAACATTCACTCCTCCCATCCTGATATCTCCAACTCTAGCGGATGTCTATTATTCTCCTTCTCTAGCTTCGTCTGTTCCTCAATGACAAATCTACTGAGTTTCGCATACCCTTCCTCTCCACTGACTCCCTTGAGCAATTCCTTCGTTCTCCCTTCCTTCTCTAATCTATTCCAACCCCTCATGCATCTCCAGAACTGTACACGCACTTCCTCGCGCCATGGCTCGATAATAAAGCCCGTTTTATCAATACTGGACCCCGCAGATATCCCGTGAGAAGCCAGGAAAGCTATGATACGACGCTGGTATACTTCACTTTCGCCAGCGTGAGGAGGACCCTGTCGATGTCCGACTTTCTCAACCACCCTGTTCAGAGCTAGAGTGCGAGCCTCGTCTTCTATTAACAATCGATACAGCTCATCTCGTGAGGGGAGAATGTCAGGCTTTGCGAGAAGCCAAGCTATGAGTGCGCTCTGAACGGCATTCGAGAAGCGGTAGCTTGTCGACATGATGTTCCCGCACCAGAACAGCGATGCCGGACCATGATTGGATGCGAATGAAGCGGTATGCTCGAACAACGGACGGACTAGCACAGTAACAAACACTTAGATCCCTGCATTTGTTTTCTTGATGCGATACATCGTGCTCACCATAGTAGTCTGTACTGACGAGACCTCCGAAATCTTCCTCTTCTATCTTCGGCAATGGCTTTCCAGGCCTTCTTTGCAGCAAACCTCCTCGCTCAAGATACTCGTATCGAATGATGAAGCCTGTACCTAGATAGACAGTGTCGATGCTGTTCCAACTTTCATCAGCTATCGGGCATAGATGCACCTAAGAACGGGTCGACTCACTCCGTGATCTCTGAACCATCGCTGAAGACAGCTGCATCGGCGGTGAAGTGCGAGAGACGCGCTCTTCGCTCGTACGGCCACTTCGGCGGCAGGATGACCGTAGGCGTCACCGCGTGGTATACCTGCAAAGCAGAGCTCTCAAAACTTTATAACAGTCATCACAAGACGAACTCTCACCTTCCTGGCCGTCTTGCCTATTTGCAACGATCCATCAAGACCCGAAGGCCCTGCTCCAACTACTAGCACAGTCTGGTCTTTGAACGCTTTCGGCCCCCTATAGAAAGCAGAATGCATGATCTTCCTCCCAGGCCGGGCAGCTAGCCATTCTTCCTGCCCTTTAAAAGTCGGTATTGCAGGATGCACAAGATGGCCTGTCGCATCAATGATGGCGTCGAATTCATCTTTAAACACTTCTTGCTGTCTGTCCGATGTGGATGAAGAGGAAGATGGAGGGAATGCTTTGCTGATGACTTTCCAACGCCCGCCTTGGCCTGCTTCCGTCGATCCTTCCCATTTCGCTGAGTATAATTCCCGATTACACAGTATCCGCCTAGGTAGTTGGCGTCGAGCTTCGTCTGCGGGGGTGTTCGATGGCTGAAGGGGAATGTCTGCCTTGTAATTATGCCCATTTATTGAAGGTTCCGGCTGTCGATCCCAATCTTCTGGATCTGAGCTGTATAACCCCCATTTCTGCGCGTAATCTTGTAAGTACTTGAGGATAACTTTCCAATGTGGAAATAGGTCGGTCTCGTCGGGAAAAGGGGTATGTGGATATGTCACTGTGATTACCGAAAAGTCGAATCAGATTGGACTCGCACTCTTGCGCGACAAATCTGAGAGAAAGATGAGTGCTCACTCATATGTATCGGTGTATTGGTACGTAAATCTGGGTACAAGCCAGTAAGCGCGACATGCGAAGCGGGGTCTTCGTCAGGAAGCCATTGTCCTCCTGGTATAGCAAGCGCCATGCATCAGTATCATAGCTTCACTCAGATGCCCAGTTATAGCATGGGCTAAACCGAAAGAAACACTTTGTACCTAGAGCTTCTCTCCGCTCGAAGACAGTCACTCTCCAGCCTTCGCGGAGCTCTCTAGGAAGGTCTTGCAATGTCTTCAAGAGGCTTAATGTTGCGCTGCCATAGCCTACTATTGCTATATGCTTCGCCGGCATGCCCGCTTCTTTTGCTCGCTTCAAGCCGGAAGATGGAGCAGAATGTCGAAGGGAGATGTACCGCGCTCTAGCAGCTCTGTTGAGACCCTAGATGACCTTTCGAATCGGTAAGAATTAGAAGGAAAGCCAGAGACGCCGTCCAGGAAGTCTGCGCTGCCAGCTTGCTAGAAGGCGCGACTCCACGTGCTTATTCAATTGTCTGAACACCAAGAGGTAGACTTCGCATGAGGTATAGCGGGTAGTAGAGCTGATGGATGTCAATGGCTGTCTTCGTCTTGCCGGTGCGAACTTCTTTCATTGCTGAGGGAGTAAGTGAGGGTTGTCTTTCGGACGACTCGAGTATCGCTGTTTTATGAATGCATGACATTGCAGGAATGGCCTCAACCGACCATCTTGCAGTACCAGCTGGACCTTAGATTCTGGCTGAAACCTTTCTCGACGCTCCTGTCCGCGAAAGCAGAAAGTCAAGCACTTTCAGACACCTTCGGATCCGCAAATATGCCTGGATCGCCTTACATGCTTGCTATCTATCTATGATAACGCGATTTGGCCTAGCCATGTTATCCGAGCTGCATCTCGTCTCGCCCGAACACCTCTGCAAGCCTGGCTATACCGACCTATTGATGTGAAAACCCGTCTTGGATGAGAGGCGATAACTGCGCGACACGTCATTACCCCTTATCAGAGTTTTCAATATGTCAAACGAAGAGCACTGCCTACTTTTTTCACTTGCCCTTGGAAACTCTTCAGCGTGTGTACATGTAGACTTGTTCTCTATTTCTCATATCGATCAAAATCTAAAGCCGGTACGCATTCACATCCTTACTGCAAGTGCTCCGCTGATACACCCCTTCGCCTAAAGCTGTAGAAAGGCAACAAGCATGCCTAAGACCGCGACCACATATGCAAGCAGCAGCTCAGCCTCGAATAGCAGTCTCCCATTGCATCCCAGATCGCTAGAAGTCGAGTCTGACCAAGCGCTCGTGCCTATTTCCCGTCGAAGCAAGACTCGCTCGACTCCGAGCAAACAGCTAGCTACTCGTCCAGCCATACGTCAACGCAGATCCACTGGCGAAGAAGTTGTTCTGGAACCCAATCCTAAAAGACGCGCTAAGATGGAGGTGCTAGGTCGCACGAAGATGAATACCAACCTCCTAATGGGTGTTTACAAGCCCTACAAGCAAATCACCTATACTGTGCACCGTGACGGTAGTAGAGAAGTGAACGAACGTAAGCCTGACTTAACGGCTGGTCTTCAGCCTAGCTTACGTATCGCCCCTCCTCGCAGGAGTCCCCATAAAACGCATCTACCAGCTTTCAGACATCAAGGAAGGAGTGGAAATTCCTAAAGCTGTCAAGTATGGCCGTATGTTCAATATGCTTCTTGGCGGCGGGGACATCAACAAGCACATTATGGACGACTCGGCCAGCTCTTCTTCATCTGGTGACGATTACCGTCGACATAGAAAGGGAGGACGTTAGCTGCGATTGAATGTGCTTATGCGAGGCTTTTGTTTCGAGCGCGATTTAGTTCGTGCGCAAGACCAAGGAAGCATATGAACTGACTCACCTGCTCGTGGCTTGAGCAGCGGGACGGCGTTCGGCATATTTATCAAAGAGCATGGACTGTGTCCTGATACGGACGTCTCGCGGTCGCTCACCTGCCCAAACCTCCCTGCCGTTCGATGAGCTTGTCATAAAAATTCGGTATAATGAAAATGCTGGTTGAGCCGAAGGACATGCTAGACTTCCGTGACTCGACGTGCACGACGGTAGGCACCGCCGCCTTATTTAACTCCCTCGAAAAACCCTGCCGGGAGGAAGAGGCTTTCCATTTTCACTGCGACCACCAAGACAGCCTCACACTTCATCGACAACCTGAACAGTCCTAGTATGCCTAGAATCACAGCTCAAGCCTCGGTTAGTGCCTCAAGCTCTCATCACAGTCTGTCACGGTCATCAGTAGCGCAAAAGCAGGAGCGGAATACAGAAACATCATCTTGTGGTCGTCGACAACAGAGCCACACACCTCAAAAACTCCCTCATATACCTCAGCGCACATACACAGGGGAGGAATATGTGCACACAGAATGTCCGATTCCACCCGAAGCCGACTTGCATGAAGTCATCGGCCGTTCAATCGATAATACACACTACCTCGTGGGAGTTCGCAAGGCCTTGTTTAGGAATAGGGTCATTGTGCACAGAAATGGCAAACGAGACGGCAGTGGCGGTATGTCTACTGGCTTGATTGTACGTTGTGCAGAGACTGACTCATGCGGGCTTCTCGTGGCAGGCTTCACTCCCTTCATGATCTCGCATGTTGAGCTGGGTGAGGTTCTTCCTCGTTCCGTAAAATACGGCCGAGTTCTCAATCTGGGTCGACGCGACAGCGATGGCACCGACGAATTGAGCGAATCCAAGATGAACGGTATAGGTCTCAAGTTGGAGTATCACTACGGAGCATCAGTCGATGGCAGTTACCCTTCGAAAGGCCCAGTCGACAGCAAATCTGGCTCAAGCCCCAAGCCCCGCCCTATGGTACACCCATCCATAATCATACGCAGCGCTGCCGACAAGGAAGTAGTGTTGATACCAGACTTGAGTGAGCCTGTCAAGACCAAAATCGTTGGCCGTTCAATCAGGAACACACATTACCTGCTGGGCGTTTCTTGACCCTACAACGAGGTGACATACAAGATACATAGCGACGGCAGTAGAGATCTCGACACAGGTGCGTCCAATTCGCCAGCAAGCTGTGCAACAAACGAAGCTAGCTTACTTCATCTGCGTCTGCAGGAGTGCCTATTGTGCGAGTCTATAGACTTACGCACATCGAGGAAGGTGATATCATCCCGAACGCCGTCAAATACAAAAGAGTCATCCCGAAGCTTGATGTCCTGACTGCCCTCAATCCGAACAAAATGATAGAATCGCAACTTGGCAAAGTGATGGGAGGCGGAAATATTCGGAATAAACGACTGACAGGCTCCGAGTCTGCTGAGAAGAAGCATAAGCGAAATATTTTGGAAAAGTAGTCAGGTTGACCGATATTTACTTCTACTTCCTGGTCTGACGCAACGCCTCTGTACCCGATGCGCTCGATAATCACAACAACAACCCCTCGTATTCTACATCCTGATTTGAAAGTCGAAGTACTGCCTCTACTCAGCGCCCTCTAGTATACGACCTGTCCCTGTAACCAAATTCAACAGTAATGCCCCGGCAACTTTCTTCACGGCCCATTCTACGAAAAATACGTCTATAATGAAGATCTGAGTGAACAGGAAGACGTGCTAGACTTCCGTGACTCGACGTGCAAGACTGCCAGCACCGCCGCCTTTTTCACCTGCCTCGAAAATCCTGAATGGATGGAACGATCCGCTCTCCGCTTCACTCGAAAGACTGCGACTATCACGCACAGACTCCCTTTCTCTGGTGTTTCAAGACACTGCTATTATGCCTGGAAGCGCAAATGAAACTTCAGATGGTAGCCGCATCCCTCAGCATGGTCTGCTACAACAAACCGTATTGACAAAGGACCAGGAAGTTCAGCATGGTGTCCATCACGGGCAAGGGCGTGCGAGCAAAAATTGCCTTATGTACCTCAGCGTAAGCATACTGGTCAAGAATTGGTCCATCGGTTTCGGATTGAGCCCGAATACAAACGCGAACTTCGTGAGAACATTGGTCGATCGCTCGACAATACGCACTACCTCGTAGGTGTTCGGTCAGCTGTTTCCAGCCAACAATATGTCGTGCATAGGAATGGCAAGAAAGATGTCGCGTGCGGTACGTAGATTGGATTGCATCAAGGAACTCGCTTATGCAGATTTATTTCTGCAGGCGGCTCCTTCGCAGGCGGCGCCTCCTACTACTTCTCGCGTGTCGAAGTAGGAGAGATCCTGCCGAGATCCATCGAGTATCAGCGGATTCTCAACCCAGCTCTGAATCTAAATGATGATACTAGCGAGCTCATCAAGCGAGAGAGTGCAGATCCCCTGGCAGAAGGGGCTTATGGACGCCTGGCGGAAGCAAGCGTCACTCTGGCAGGCTCAATCTTCGGGGCGGATTCTGAGAGCTGGAAGTGCAGCCCTACTATACCTCCCTCCCTGGCCATATACAGTCGTGGTGCAACAGAAATCGTCTTGGTTCCCGATATGGCCGCGACCGTCAAGAAGGACATCATCGGCCGCTCACTCCAGAATACACATTTTCTGCTAGGCTTTTCTCGGCTTTACAACAAGATCGCTTATACCGTCCATAAAGATGGCAGTAGAGATATCGATCGAAGTATGTACAAAGTCGTACGCACTTGGAGACCTTGCCTTACGCATCTATCGTTCCAGGCGTGCCCATTGAGCAGGAATACAGGCTGTCTCGCATTACGAGAGGCGAAGCTATACCGCGACCCGTGAAATATAAGCGGGTCCTGCCGAACCTGAATGCCTTCAATCCCAAGAAAATGATAGACTCGCAACTTGGCAAGGTTATACTGGCTGAAGACATACAAACTAAGCGATTGACAGGCTCTGGCTCTCGTCACAAAACACACCGACGAAACAGGTTAGAAGAGTAGCAAAGTTGTCTCTTCGTCCCTTAGATTTTCAGTCTGATGATACGCGTTTGCGCCCGAATGGAGTGACTAGCACAAGAGTTTCCAGTAATCTACATCCTTATCTGAAATTCGAAGTTCTATCACTACTCAGCGCCCTCTAATATACGACCTGTCCGCGTGACCAAATTTAACGGTAAAGCTCTGGCAACTTTCTTGACAGCCCATTCCACGCCCGTCTTTTGTGAAGGACAGTACACATTGCTATCCACTCGACTGTGCCATAAGAAAGTCCGTCTGAAGACTTTGTCTACGTATTCTTCTGTCTGGTTTTTGATGCAGGGCTTCAGGAGAGGCGGTGGAGTCCATGTTTCCTGAATCACAAGATCTTAGCTTTCGCATCTGATAAAATGATTGCGAGCTCACACTCTCCACGAAAGCTAGAGGGAAGACAGCCAAGCCGCAATGCGTTTTGTGCTCGCATACGTTGAGGAGACCTGGATGAGGTATATTCAGCCTCACCAAATGCATGATTGAGACAGGAATACTCACCATCGTTGGTTGTGCGTCCCGAGAAGGGCACAAAGCCATACTTAGTTGAGCTGAAAATGGCCTTAGAAAGCATATCGCCATTTACCAGTTAGTTTACTCACTTCCACGCGTTCCGGTCGAAAGGTATTGTGCATAACGTATCAAGCATCTTGGAGGCTTGCGGGCTAGGGTGTTTGCCAACTGAAATTATGTGATTGTTGTAGTAGTGATTGCGATCGAAAGGCTTATCAAGGTGATTGTGATAAGCCGGTGCGAAAGGGCCGACACGAAGTAGCCTGCAGGAAGCTGCGTCAGCATATTCAGACAGTACATCATTTGACTGTGCTTACGAGGTCATATCGCGAATGAAGACGACATCGCTGTCCAGCCAGACACCTCCGTACTATTTCGAAACAATATCAGCCTTCGGAAGTAAATTAAAGTGGCTACAGCAGGACCCACCTTCGCTAGCAGCATCGTTCGTAACAGATTCGACACAGCTGCATTTCCCATATTTGCTCTTTGACGGTATTTCGAGCTTGTCCACTCTAGATTCCTCTCATAGCATGTTCCTTTCGCTATGGCTGCATGGTTGAGAGCTCTAAAGATGACTATCTTCGGCGCCAGCTCGGCATAGCGGTCTAAGACTTTCTTAGGCGGAGGTGTCGTTTTGCCATGCCAGAAGATCAGCCTATCGAACGACGCATATCAGCCACGGGCTCCTGATTACACTGTATCGAGCTGCAATGCTTCACCTGTGCCCGGCTGCCAAATTTTGAGTCGCTAGGAAAGAATCGATAGCGAGCTCGAAGGCATCTCCCCATCCGCCTGTGGACGTATTACGTCAGCTTCGTTGCACGATACCATCGCCCAGAAAGAGTCTGCTCACCTTCCCAATGCATATGGAAGAGGAAGCCGCCTTCGGGTATAGGGAATACCGGACAGCTAGAGTTCTTCGCATAGTTTGCATCCCAGTCTCTCAGCGGAGCTTCAGCATCCAGCAGCCCGGTTCGTTTCGCATAGTCTACGATGCACTGTTGAGCATTCGAGCATAAGCAGATGTAGGAGAGGTTTATATAGGCAGAGCGGCGTACTGAAGGAGAGTTGAAAGTATCTCTCCATGATGCCGGATACTGGAGAACGCCGCTGATCAGACATGATGCCGGGGTCAAGCAAGAGAGACCGCGCCGACTCACCACATTGTGCTTGAGGAAGAATTTAGAGTCATGTCGAGCTTCTTCAGGAAGAGATATTTGCAGAGTCGAGCTTGCGGCTGCAGCGGTCTCTACGGGTGCTGATGTGATCGTCTCGGTGACTGTCTGCACCGATAGAGCTTGTGTGATAGCATCTGTCTGTGGCAGAGCTACTGATGACGACGAATCGGATGTTGCTGTCCCTTTGCTGTGCTCCCGCGTATCAAGTTCGATAGCAGGCGGAGAGGGCTTGATCCTTCTTCCATGAAACAGGACCGGATACTCGGTTACGAGCGTTGGAGTGGATGATATACTGATGTATGGGTGGAAGAGATAAGCTGTGAAGAGTGCGCCCGTTGTCGTAGCCACGAGCAGTCGAAGGAGGGTCGACGGAGATGGTAGGCAATCGCCTGTCATGGTAGACGGGCCTGATCTTGTGTCATAGAATATCAATGACACCTATCGTGAGAAGGAGAAGATGTTCATGAGCCATCTTTGCGAAAAAGCTCTCTCGAAGCCAAGCTTCCGAGATGGACGCTCATTTGAACGGGCAGAAAATCTTTTAAGAAGGAGAGCATGGTCATCACGCTCTACTTCATCTGATAAGGTTTCGGACATAGCGACATGCTCTCAGCGACATGTCAGCCCCAGAAGATAGATGTTGAGCAGGCGGAGATGGCAGGGATCGACAGCAGCTTTCACGAAAAGTAGGAAGCAGCTTCTGTTTCTGTTCTTCTGAAGGTCTTGTGTGATAAAGCTGGTCCGCTGGCTCTGCTTCCGATGTGCTCTCTTCGTGGCCTTTTTCTCCCAACGACCGACTGCCAGTTTTCATGCTTCGACATCAAGCGTAATCTGCATGGACTATTGGTCTTCCTATCGAACTGTGAAGCCCTTGGATCTCGTTGTTCGTGCTTCTGGCTGAGCACGAGCGCCTTTCCAGCTTCGATGAACCAGCCAGCAAGCTCGAGATTCTTAGCTGTAGCGAATGTCGTCTAGTGCTTCATCATCCAGTTTCACCTTGTCAGCATCTGGTAATCTGTCAGATCCACCTCGAAGAAACAGTCGAAGATGTCCAGCTCGGCAAGACTATCGAGTGCTCAGAATGCAGGAAGAGCGCCTTCGAGAAAGCATACTGGGTGGATGAGAGGATCAAGTCTCTACGAATACGATGCCAGTATGAAGGCTGCACATTCAGCTCCGCCAAAATTGACGAACACAAGGCTATCGTCGGGCTTTCCATCTGTTATAAGACCAGGCTAAATGAGCATCTCGATTGGTGGACTCTGTTTCTATTCGCAGTGTCCTTTCGGTGTCACTCTTTGTCCGAATGAAGGCTGCGTGGAGAAAGTCAGATTGACCGAAATCGACTTGCACGCTGCAAAATGTCCTTTCCAAACGATGCAGTGTGACAGACAAGGCTGCGACAGTACCTTCATTCGCGTAAATAGCAAGAAGCACGATGATCTCTGCGACTTTTATAGGTAAAGTTGGATCTTCGAAGCGCAAGAAGATCTAGACTGATCCTCTCGACAGGTGCCCGTACTCAGATGTAGATGATTGTCCGCACATATCTACAAAAGCTCTGCTAGCTCCACACGTAACCTACTGCAAGAGACTACACGATAAATTGGCTTTACTGGAATCACAAGTGGAGGAGACGCAGAATGAATTTGTACTCTTCAAGCATCAGCACGATAGAAGAACAGACTCCACGCAGAGCCGCTCAGCCGCAATTTTAGCTACGGTAGCTACTGTACTTGATAATACAAACACGTTGCCGAAGCCTAGCAAGCAGCAGCACATGGGAAGACCGGGCACGAAGGCTCACCAGACGCAGCGCCGCGTCTCTATACACGGTAGTAGGAGTGGATCAACTATGGGCAACCTATTCAAGACACCAGCTACATCGAAACCTCATGGATCGACCGTTTCATTCGCTTCTACTCTACCAATCGAAAAAAACCAAAACGATCCCCTTCCATCGTTTCGTGGCACGAAGAGATCACATCCACCCACTCCGTTCGAAGAGGAGGACGAGCTTAACAGTTCGGAAGACATCGAATCGTTCTCTATCGACAGCCATCAGCCAACAAGTGTCGCGGGCCAAGCCAAGTTCATCAAAAGGGACCTTCCATAGCCACAAAGTCGAAGAGGGTGAAGTAGCAGCAGTATAACCTGAGTTGCCAGTGTCGTATCGGAGTAAGGGCGGAGTCAAGTCTAGATTTAGGCTGTCCATAGTCAGATTTCAACAGCTACACCTATCTCTAGTAGTTGGTATTTTGTGTAGCTATATGAATAGTGAGAATGCTGCGAATAGTACTTCCTTCCTCAGAACTTCCTTACTCTTCCCTTGCGTCCGACTTATCATTTCGCTTTCAACATTCAATGACACACGATGGGCTTCGCTTTCGAAATGTAGAAGACTTTTCTGCATCTTCATTTGCTCCTTCTGACTGCCACATCTCAGCTACGACGAGAGTCCAAGCAAGCTCGAGGTCCTGAGCTGCAGCATTTGTCTGCAAGTCCTCGACAATCCTATTTCACCATGTCCGCATCTCGTAATATGCCAAAGTCACATTGAAGATTCTCAGTTACAAGACTGTCAAGAATGTCAGCAGAGACCGCGCGAAAAGCCAATCAACGCGTGCTGGGTCGACCAGAAAGTCAAATCGCTAAGGAGACGATGCAAATATGATGGCTGTACATTCAGTACTCCGAAAATCGACGAACATCAAGCGATCGTCAGGCGTCTTTCATTTCGGCGCGCATGCTATCGAGAAAGCTACTTGACTTCTACGTACCCCTCTGCAGTGCGAATATGGCATTATACCTTGTCCCAATGAAGGCTGTCATGCGCAGATCAGAAGACCGGACCTCCAGAATCACGCAGCCGCCTGCCCTTTCGCCTTGCTAAATTGCGCACGACCCCGCTGTACAGCGCTTTTCCAGCGTCAAGATGAAGACAAGCACGATGCAGAGTGTGCATCCTATTGGTACACCTGATCTATACCGCAGAAGAGGCCGAGACTAACCGCTTGCACTAGCTGTCCCTACCAAATACGAGATGGCTGTCCATTCCTATCTACAAAAGCTACATTAGACGGACACATCATCTATTGCACTCGAATGCACAATGAGATCGCGTCCCTCGAAGCTCGCCTAGATAACAAAGATAAAGATATAGCACAACTAGTGCGGCTGCACATGGATGAAGTTGCATCGAAAGACGACACAATCGCCGAACAAAGAACGAATATAGACAGATTAAGAAAAGAGCGAAATCAAGTGAAGAAAGACAACCTTATTCTCAAAGACAAATATCGCATTGCGGTCCGAAGAGTCGAAGAAGCGGCCGTAGGATACCGAAGCACCAATGGAGATACAAGCTCTTCACATGGTACGACCTCGTCCCCTGCCTCGTCACGTTCATCAAATCACCCTACCTCAGATGAGTCTCCTCCGCTTTATCGTACATCGAAGCGATCGCGTCCACCTACCCTCTCCGAAGAGAGTGATGAAGAGGTCGAATTAGACTCGTTCGCCGTCAATGACTGGGTCGACATTAAGAAGGTCAAGAACGATAGGCCGGCAAAGAAGGACCATCCGCGACGATGAATACGACAAATTGTCGCTATGTCGGCTGGCTGCACATATGTTGTTGTAGACGTAAGAAGGATTATATGCCGCATCGCGGTCATGATGTTCAGTATGCATTGTCGGGCTAAAATCGCAAGAAGGATCCGGAGGAGGTTTCGCTCAGGATGGTAGTTCAGACTGTGAGCATCATAAGAGGCCGAACTGAACCCGTTTGGTGCTTGCTGCTTGCTGCTTGCAAAATCGGTGCCTTGTTCAGAAACATTGCATATCATAGAGTGCCTCGAGGTTGGTTGTCTTCGTTCCGACTGACACTTTCCCGACTGACGCCTTTCGTTCACGATACGATGAGTACGACGTACTCGATGCAGGCGTTGCTCGAGAAGGTGCGATGGAGGATCAACATGGAACCTGGCGTCAAAGCTGAAACTGACGACTTCGCGCGTATTGACAGCTGCAGAGCGGCGATCCAGACTACAGGCGAGAGCGAATAGCACAACGTAGCATACTCCGTGCTGATGTCGGTGATCCAGATGGATGGCCCTGAGCGATATCAACTCCAAGCTTGGGGAGGCGACATTTTCCATAGACGATTCAACCGAGAAGCAGGTCGTAGACCAGGTTCTCGCTATGTTCAGCGACAATAACAGCGAAGTCAAGAGCATGGCCGCAAAAACGTACGCGCTGGTCGAGATCTGGCGGTTTTCGTGTCTGACGCATGATTGCAGGATATCCATGCTCGTTGGCAAGGTCAAAGAAGATCGCGTACAGACTATCATCGACAAGCTGACTGTCATGACGAGCGGGAAAGACGACGTCCGCGATATCGCAAGTCTAGGTAGGCTTCGAGAACTGGCCCTGTGCCTAATTGACAAAGCTGACGCGTTTGTATTTCTCCTTCTCACTACATACATGTCTGCTAGCACTCAAGACTGTCGTTCAAGAGATTTCGCCAGACTCAAAGCTCGCAAATACAGCATGTACAAAGCTGGCGCCGAGAATCCTCGTTCAGCTAAAGAATGTGCGAACCCTATACCATCAAGACGAAGACGGGAGTGGGACTGATCATATTCGTATTGTAGACCGCATCTTCGCAAGACGTCCTCATCCAGCTCATCGAAGTTCTCGGTGACATCTATGCCCGTTTCGATTCTACGTACGTTTCCAAGCTAATCGAACAAGCTTCAACCGCTGACATCCTTCCATAGTATTCGCTCGCAGCCTAATGCCCAATCAGAAGGGATAGCAGGCCTGACACCTCTGCTCAACGACAGCAGAGGGGCCGTTCGCAAGCGCGCAATTCGGGCCATCGGCAATCTAGTAGCATGTTCTGGCGAAACAGTCTTCACAAACTTGGTCGAAAAAGACATCAAGCCCAGTTTGAGTAGTGGAAGCGAAGAACAGCTCAAAACTAGTATAGCGCTTTGCGGCACTCTGGCACTGTGAGCTGTGCTTTCTGCCTTGGTAAGCTGGGAAGCTGCTTACCTATGACCGCCAGCTCGGCTCCGAAACGTACGGGAAAGAAATTGCAAGACTTGCTGCCGAGCGTCCTGAAGGCGGTAGAGAAGGATGACGAAGAGCTTAAAGAGGTGTCTCTGCAAGTAAGGTTGACACTTCATACCAGCGTCGACTTATATTGATGATCATTGCTCGCAGACGCTCGAGACCTTCCTCCTACGATGTCCTACTGAAATGACACCCAGCATAAGCGCGACAGTCGAGACGGCCAACAAGTACCTCAAATACGATCCCAACTATGCCGGCGACGACGATATGGAAGAAGACGATGCAGGCGACATGAACGGCGATGACGAGGATGAAGAGGAAGAAGAGGACTATGCAGACAATTACGATGATGACGACGATGTGTCATGGAAAGTCCGTCGAGCATCCGTAAAAGTACTCAATATGGCCCTCGAGACTCGTCTGGAGTTCTTATCCCTTTTCTACAAGAGCATTGCACCTCAGTTAATAGCTAGGTTCGGAGAGAGGGAAGAGACTGTAAAGCTGGAGATCTGGAGTACCTATACAAACCTATTGAAACAGACAGCTATCTGGGCTGGAAATACCGGTCTCCCCAATGGATCGACTTCGGTATCTGCGAGTGCTGTCAGTAGAGCGGCGTCGGAAGATGGCATGAACGGAGGAAGCAGGGCATCTTCGCCTGTCAGCTCCTTAAAGAGGAAAAGAGACGTCCAGATGGAAGTGGACGATTCGTGCGTGTCTCTTCCTGCTTCCCCACACTGCGTGTGCTGATATACATCGGGTCAGACCCCTAACCTCTCTCCGTTCGCAAGCTCCTCAAGTCACTAAAACTATCATCAAGCAACTCTCCACTAGCAAGTCTATCGCCGTCCGGCAAGCTGGCTTCACCCTTCTCCAGCAACTTGTTCTAGTCCTGCAAGGCGGACTGGACAGCTCTTTCTCCACCTTAGTACCTGTCATTCAGACTGTCCTCAAATCATCGGACTCAGGCAGTGTGACAACGCACGCCGGCGGCTCTTCTACCAACCTAAAAATCCAAGCTCTCGACTTCCTAGCTCTCGTCTTCAAGACACACCACCTCCGCTCTATCCAATCTTCTCTTCCTAAAGTAGTCCCTCTCATTACTTCTTCACTCACCGACAAGTCCCCAAAAGTAGCTGCTCAAGCGTTCGTAGCAGCTTCTGAGCTAGTGAAGCTCGTCAAACCTATCAGCGCAAACGGTCCCGGTTCACCTTCTGTCATAGGAGGCAGCGGGACTCAGATCAAGGCTATCTTCGATGCTACTCTTACTTCTCTATCGAGGTCCGATGCAGATCAGGAAGTTCGAGAGAAGGGTATCATCTGTTTAGGCGATCTCGTCGTGCATTGCGGCGCAGACTTCGGCGGCGATCTACAAAAAGCACTCGCGATACTGAAGGAACGACTACGAAATGAGAACACCCGATTGATAGCTCTGCAAACGATAGCCAAGATTGCCGATGCGCCTTCCGCACACAAGAACGTCCTTTACGGAACTTTCTTGCAAGATGTCGCTGGCGAAGTCGTCACTTTCCTTCGAAGAAACAATAAACCAGTCCAAGCGGCTTCTTTTGCAACCCTAGAAACTATACTCAAAAAGTCAGGCGACAGCTTACCAGCAGATACGTGCGAAGCTATCGTCAGCAATCTTCAACCTTCTATCGCCAATCCGGACATCCACTTAGCAAGGTCCCTCAATGCTCTATCAACGGTCCTCGATATCCACAGAGACTCCGTCGCAGCAGTCGAGTCTGAAATCCTACCATCGGTCTATGAGCTCATCGCCTCACCCTCTGCTTCGGGTGGAGTGACTCTGGAAGCGTTACGCAGATTCTTCGCTGCATACGTGACCGCTGGAGGAGATGCTTCGGACACCGTCATCGCTATCAACGACCTTGCGGCTGGTTCGAAGGGTGGTCTGCAAGTATCTGTCAATGCTAGCAAGTGCATCGGAGCGATCTTTGGAGTGGCTGCAGAGAAAGATCAGGCTGCTGCCAAGAAGATCGTCAAAGACACTGCTGCGCGAGTCAAGGTGAGACTATCAAGCTTCGCACTAGAAGTGATCTGCTTACATCAGTGACTCTGCTATTTCAGTCTTCGAAAACGCAAGCGAACAGCCTGTGCCTGGCCCTGCTCATCGTGGGCGAGATTGGCCGAAACACGTAAGTCGATGTCGGAGTTATTTGTGTAAAGGCTAAGAGCATTATCGTAGCGACTTGAACGGGCATCAAGACATCTTCAAGCTAGCACTCGGCAATCTGACTAATGCCTCTGAAGACGTCCGAAGCTCTGCAGCCTTTGCTATCGGTAGGATGCTATATATCGGTGACGCGGGCGATGGCTGATTCCGACCTAGGTAACATGGCTGCTGGCAGTCCATCTACCTTCCTTCCTCCTATTCTGGCCGAAATTGAAAAGGCCTCAAAAGACGACCGCAAGCTACACCTTCTACTAGGCAGTATCAAAGAAACTATCAGTCACAGCTCTTCAAGTACGCTTTCCGAACTATCGAACGCTCTCTGGGCACCTCTATTCCAGATCTGCGAGACTGCTTCCGCTCAACAGCAAGCGGGTGCAGCTAGCTCCACCACACCTTCAAGCACAAAGGCTGGAGACGGAGCCAGACTCGATGGAACAAGAAACATCGCTGCGGAATGCTTGGGCAAGATCACACTCACCAATCCTTCTATGTACCTCGGTCAACTGCAAGCGAAACTGCAAGCAGAGTCCGCTGGAACGAGAGCTGCCGTCATCACTGCCATCAGATTTACCTTTACCGATGAGTCGTCGAGCTACGATGACCTGCTCGCTCCCTTGATTGTGCAATTCCTGTCGTTGATGCACGATTCGGACCTCGTAAGTCTAGCAGCAAATTGGCTGGAAATACTGGAGCCGCAGCTGATATCCTTTGTACAGACTGTCCGACGCTTAGCTGTTTCTTCGCTTACCTCTGCTGCACACAACAAGCCGCAGCTCATCCGCGATCATTTCGCTCAACTTCAGCCTCTTCTATACTCAGCTACCAAGATCGACCCAAGTCTCATCCATGAAGTCGTTATGGGGCCATTCAAAGTCAAGGTCGATGACGGTCTCAACATCCGCAAAGCTGCCTATCAATGCATGTACACGCTGCTCGAGACTTGCTTGAACAAGCTCGATCTGAGTGCATACCTCGATATAATCGTTGCTGGTCTATCAGACGATGACGATATTAAGGTCTCCTGCTATTTGATGCTCGTCAAGCTTAGCACTATCGCGCCGACTGCTGTCGCTCAACGTAAGTCGGACCTGTGCCATGTTCGGAAGTCGAGCTGACAAGGGTATCTCCTGCAGGTCTCGATGCTGCTGCGAAGCCCTTCGACGGCGTACTCAAGACGAAGCTGAAAGAGACGGCCGTCAAGCAGGAAGTGGAAAAGCTAGCCGAGATGCAGCGCTCTGCCTTACGAACTATGGCTTCCCTACTTCCTCTCGCATCCGATGCGTCAACACCCAAGTTCATGGCTCTGTGCAATGAGACTAGAAACAGCGTGCTATGGGGAGTAGATTTCAAGGAGATGATCAGAAGCGCAGCCGACAGCAAGAGCAGCACAAATAACGCAGATAGAATGGAGATTGACTAAAGAGGAGCAGACGTGGCCTTGAACGCGCAAAGGTAGAGAAGTCTCAAGTAGTGTCAAGAACCGTTAGTAGTGTGCCTGATGTAGATTAGATAGCAGTCCGTTGCAAACGTAGTCAAGTCTTCAAGAGAATATACCATAGCTCGTAACACTGTGTACTCCCTTGACTGCACTGAGCCTTCTTTTACAAGGCATCCAAATTATTTACCGCCGGCCCTCATGCTCGTCTGCTCCTATCAGCCAAGACACAAGAGCTCTTGACTTGTTACTGATCTCATCTCTCACTGCATCCGCGCTACGAGCCGGTGATCTCGAATCGTGCGACCTGCTATTGCCGGAGAAAGGTCCTTGAGGCGAGAGTGTATCTTGACCCTGATAGCGACTCCGCGAAGGAGATTCACTGCGGTGTGTACTATCCGGAGTCCCGCTACGGAAAGGTAGGTATGCAGAAGCTGCTCTGCCGACTGAAAGAGCTGCCCGTGCAGCACTCTCGGCAGAATGCGTGAGAGCAGCAGCAGACGGCGTCGAAGACCTTGAAGGCATGCTGAAAGGTATACCCAGACCGTCTCTGCCAGCTAAGAAGTGTGACGGCGCCGTCGCAGGCTTATGTTTCTTCCGCGGCGAAGAAAGGAGGGGTCTTTGACCAGCCGTGACGTCTTGAGCTTGCCATGCAGCCAGGATCTCCGAGATTTCGCTTGGCGGACATAGTAGAAGAGCCTGTCCTAGCAATTCCTTCTTCTTGAATTGGTCTATGATCTCGTCTGTTTTGCCAAATGCATAGCAAGTCTTCCATGCTAATTCTGCTGCCTTTGAAGCTTTGTCTTTATCTCGCCCTTTCCGGATATCTTCGACGACTTTTATCATCCGCCCACAGATGTCGGCTGCTCTCTTCGAATCATGAGCGTTGAGGGCTGCATCCGCTAGCATGCTAAGTACTCGCGCCTCTGCTAGTGTGTCTCCTCTGTAGCCTAATTTCGCTGCTATATCGAGTATCATTTCGGGATGTCGATAAGCATCTTCATTGGCTGACAGCAGCTGGGATATTAGCGATAGTTGATCGCTTAGTCGGATCTCAATTGGCGTAAGAGGTTGTCCAGCGGAGTTGAGAAGCCGGAAAGATGTCAAGCGCGATGTAGCTTCGATGAAATCTCGTTCGCGGCGGATTTCGACTGTCGAAGGAGCCACTGCGAGGCTGCACAGATTGAACGTCCGTAGTATCAGTCTTATATTGGACATCAAAGGCTAGTTTCTGAACACATACCATTCGAAAGCCAGCTTCATGTTCCCTTGATGCAGATTGCCAGTCTCGGCATTATCGTAGAACTCGCGGGAGGCAGCGAGGACGAGCTCTTGCTCCACACTGCTGTCGAGTGGTCTCTCGCCTGAAGAAGGGTTGAAGAGGCTTTTGGCGAGGTCGAACTCTGAAAGACACCATAAAGAAGCCGGAATTAGCAATTTGGCTCGACAAGCAGGAGATAGGTAGAGGTAGAGAAGACCTACTTCCACTGCTCAGCAGGCCAGAGAAGAAAATCTTGGTGATCTCCAGCTTGGACAGGCTAGAGAAAGCGTGCTTAGGCTCCCTCGTATCACTTTCCTTTGGTGCATCACCCGAATCCGCGTCTTCCGGCCCAGCGAGCCGACACAGATCGTCCAACAGGCTTATCCACTCATCTTCGAACTCAAAGTCCTTTCCTAATCTGTCTCCACCTCGTCCTGATGCCGAAAAGGAATTCGCATCCGCTACAGCAGCAGCGGACGTTCTAGCCAGTCGTTCGGCCCAGCTTCTTTGGAGTTTTGCGTCGTGAGAAAGCGTGAGGAAGAAAGATAAGGGAACGGGAGAAGACCAGCGGCTGAATATCTCGGCGGCTTCGAGATTAAGGTCGAATGTATCGAGGGCTTTGGAAAGAGAGTAGCGAGAGAAGGTATTTAAGGCAGAGTAGATCTGGGGAGCGGTGAGGTCGGACTTTGCGTTGCTGGTCCCCGCTTGTGAGGAGAAGATTGCGAAGAGGCTTTGCGGGGATGAGGGATCTGATAGGTCCTCTTCTTCACCTTCGAAAGAAGGCAGACAGTCGAAGATCTTGCCCATGACGTCCCAAGATGATAGTCCAGAGAAGCCATAAACAGCCACCAGCGCTAATTTTGCCAATTTCTCATCAGATTTGATCAACCTCTGACCCGATGCAGAAGGCTTAGACGCTTGGAAGACTGCTGCTAGAAGATCTAGCCGTGTAGAGGAGATGTGGAGAAGGTATTGTAAAAGAACGGCGTCGTGGAGATTCGGGTCTGGCTGTCCTTCTCGTTCAAGCTTGCTTTCCAGCACGTATAGGTAGGGGAGTACAAGTTTTCTGATGTCGTCGGCGACGGTGGAGGGTGTAGAGTAGGCCAAATAAGCAGCTACGATATCGGATGGAGAAGAATGCCGCCAGCGATCGAGCGTCCAATCGATGTCGACGACCTCGGTCGCACTGCTGGGAAGAGGCCGGTCGTATATCAGCTTGGAGAGCAGACTGAGCTCTTCGCCTAGAGCATCTAGGCCTGCTATGCCTTGAGAGGCGCCATACTGCACGAGCACTAGGGCGTTGTCTATCCTTCCTGTATATGCGTCTATAGCGGAAACGCGGTCTCTGTACCATCCTGCTATCTGTTCGTCTGTAGGTAGGGATGCTGTAGCTGCTTTTCCCAGCACAGCACCTATAGCGTCGGTCTCTACCCAATCTTGGGAATCCCGCCAAGACTTTCCCATCCGTTGCGCTGCACTGCTGAATGCTGTACTGGAAAACGGTAGAATGTCCAGAGCTTCTGTAAAGTCTACGAACAGCGGTAGATTGTCGAGGATTGCAAGTCGATGCGGAGCCAATTCTTCTACGTGCTTCTCGAATAGCGTTCTCAGAGTCCTGAAGGATCCTTGAGAAGCTGCTTCCAAAGCTAGCTGAAGTAATGGCTTGTCCAGGAAGTCGGGCAGGTTGGGCGTAGGCCCGGCAGCCAGGCCATCCATTGGCTCGCTAGGTTCGCCAGAGCTATGCGTACCATGTCCAGTATCTGCTTCATCCTCATCAAAAGCCCATGAAGCGTCTACATCCTCATCTTCTGGGCCGTCTTCGGGCTCCGTCACTTCGCGCTGCTTGCCCTTTGACGGAGCTGTTTGCTGCACAGGGTACAGAGTTGCATAGGTGGATGTCTTGTCGTGTAGATGCAGCAATTCTCGTCTATCCTGGATGAGCTGCTTGGATGATTCCGGGATTGAGAAGCCATCATCGGCGTTGCTGGCTAATTCTGCGCGTTCTCTGCACAATCTGCACGCTGGATCTGATTCTGCAGCTCGTTCTGACGCTACTATTGCTCCATCAAGGATGGCCAGCTGCGCATCGGCACTCAGACACCGCGTCGCCAGTCCAGCTTGGATGATCCAGTCGAGATCGCTATCGTCGTCGCTGAGTCCCGCTAGCAATTCGCGCGCCAGTTCTGCTGTCCATTCTTCTGACGGCGTATCGAGCCATCGCTCTTTGCACGCTCGAGCATCCCTGGCCATGTCATCGCAATCCGGTCAAAGAAAGTACCGTCAATAAGCAAGAAGTCAGACAAGCTGGACCGTAGCAGCTTCGTATACGCGTTCCGAGCTACATCTACAGAATCTTATTAGGGTATGCTAAGTTGTTGCGAGAGCATGCGTCATCTCGGGCGAAAGCAGTTGTATCCTCCAAAGTTTCCGAGCTCTTTCTAGGACACCTTCTTGTCCTTATACCACTTCCTACATTCTTTGACTTGCTCGTTCACATCCTTCCGTCCTAATCAAAGCTTCAGCATGACCATTCCGGGCATCAAGAACCCCGCTCTACCTTATGACAGTCTCATAGTTGTTACAGGATGTAGCGGCTTCGTTGGGTCGCACGTAGCTGATCAAGTACTCGCTGCTGGCTTCAGAGTGCGCGGGACCACACGCGACGCGGAGAAGAACAAATGGGTGAAAGAGTACTTAGAAGACAAGCATGGACAAGGACGCTTCGAGCTTGTATCGGTGCCGAACCCAGACAGCGAGGATGCATTCAAGACCGTCGTACAAGGTATGCTCTGCTGAAGTCCGTACGAGAGAACTGTCGGCTGAGAGACAGAACAGGCGCGCAAGGCTTTGTACACGTCGCGCACGACATGACTGGCGGCCCTCCTGATGAAGCCATCCCTGCTTCTGTGAAGATGGCCGTGAATGCGCTCAAAGCAGCCTCCAACGCCGGTATCAAGCGATTCGTATATACGAGCAGTTCTTTCGCCGTGACCCAGCCCAAGCCCAATGTCAGCTTCACGGTTGACGAAAGCACATTCAACGAGGATGCCTTACGTGCTGTGAAGGAGAAGGGTGCAGAATGCGAAGGTGCAAGCGTATATTCAGCTAGTAAAGTAGAGGCGGAACGAGCCATGCAGAAATGGAAGGATGAGAACGGAGCGGACATTGTCATCAACTGTGTCAATCCCAATGCGAACCTTGGACCAGTCTTACAGCCTCAGCATCAGGGCTACCGTTCCACATCAGGCTGGGTGAAGAATCTCCTAGATGGGAAATACGACCAGCTCAATCGGCCCCAAGAACATTTCATCAACGTAGTAGATGATGCGAAGCTGCATGTCATAGCTTTGGTGCACCCAGATCTTCAAGGAAGACGCTTGATAGGCATGGCTGAGCGAGCGCCGATCAGCAAGATTGTATAGATATCGAGGAAGGTGTATCCGGAGCGCAAGTTTGAGGACTTTGAAGATGAGGGTGAGGACAGAATCACGAATGGGATGAAGGAAGAGGTGGAGAACTTGCTAAAGGATGCCTACGGGCATGGATACACGAGTCTGGAGGAGAGCATTAGACAGAATGCTATAGAGCTGAAGTAGTACCCTTCATGTTTCGTGGAGTCGGAATGCCCTGATAATGTACCATTGGCGATTCCTGATAAGAGATTTGTCTGATGTATCTTCAGCTCTTCCACCACGAGGACGAGTCTCTTCATCGAAATCTGGTACTGATAGTGACTAGCGTGAAGCCTAGCAACTGTCTGACCAAGAAGCTGGCTGCAGCTGGGTGTTTGGAGTTTTGGCCGGACGGAGCTCAGACCTCAGACCTTCCCTTCGCTCGTACTTGGCTGAGCTTGTTCATACGCTGGCGGTACTCTCTCTTCGAAGGTCCGCTGCGCTGTTTCATTCATGCATCTCGTTGGCCAGCTCGCGTCCAGCTCCAAGAACCCAGGGCGACTGAACTTGCTGACGTCCTTAGGCGGATTTCGCTGTCGAGGTATTGACCACTTGGTCTCTGCAACGTCGAGCCTTCTTCTCTCCATCTTCTCGAACACTTCTACCTGGCATCCAACAAAGCAGTATTCGGACGCGCACAGAGCCTTATTTACCCAGCCGGAGTCTGGAGCTGTCATGGACATCGCCATAACACAGATTACAGTTGATGCAAATGCGCGAAACGTGGCCAGAAGTTGCGGTGCGATTACGATAGGTTGCCGACCTTCTATACGCGATGCCAAGAGGAACCCACAACAATTCAGGACGATTGAGCTGAATTCATCGAGGGCTCGTCAAAAGGGTACCGTAATAAGTGCTTGCTGTCGCACTCTACTCACGCAAGGAAAGAAAAGCATGCACGCCCCCACCACCAACTCACGCCTCGCTGCAGCGAGGTGCCAATAGGCTGTCTATCAGAAGACCAGGAGTTTGGTACATACATATCACCGTGATCTTGCAACGATGTACGCTAACGAACAGAGGAGATCTGTCTGAGTGCGACCTAATTTTGGATGGCGCGAGAGCAGCGCCCCGGGAGGAGCCTTTCCCACTTCAGCCTTCAACGTCGCGTCGGAGCCTCCTGGCTCGGAGAGGAGCTCAACGTCGGATAACTTATCTAGAAAGTTATGTGCCTGCCGCAAGCACAGAAATAGGGCAAGGCACGGCGTCTCACGCCGTGGCCCGACGATCCGATGCTAAGGCTTGTTAGCTCCAACCATACGCGATAGGGAATGCTGCTTTCGTAAGACGGGATGGGATGTGAACGGAACAGTCCTATCATAGGGATGCTGCTGCCACCTCACGGTGACAGAGCTAGCTAGTCGCGGCGTCTTGTCCTCCAGCCCCCACCTGTTAGCGGAGCTGGGAAAATCTCATAATCAAGGCAACCAGACAGATTGGAGGTTGAGTGTATGTCTTGTCTTTACATCTAACCCTCTCATAAATATTGCGAAAACTCGCTTGTTCTACTTTTTCTACTGGTCTAGCAGACAAGCTTTCGCAGCTTCGCTGATCCATCTCCCACTCCCGCCAAGATCGGCGACCTGTCAAAAAAGTTCACACACAGGGCCGCTTTTGATCGACCTCGTCAAATCGTCATCTCCTAGGCTTGGGGCTTCCGGACAAAAGCCACCACAGCTACCGCACAGTAATCTGGACAAATTTGTCGAGCTGGGCTTCGAGGTTGCTTTCTCTCTAACAACTCCTGTCAAGATTGTCTGAATTACAAATAGAAGTTTGGCCGCCTGACCAATGGAGGCACGCGAATGAACGGCCTTTTGATAGGTGAAGTTCCGCGTAAGAAGCCGCTGTCAATAATATGACACAGATACTCCAGCAAGTCGTGGTAGGACAGGAAGGATGGGGAAGATACACTTCTAGGGATGCAGAAGTTCCAGTTGATACATCGCACTTCCAACTTCAGCCGCGAATCACATCAACGATCTTCAGCTCGGCTGAGCCGGAGCCACTGCCTACCACTGCGCGACCTTGTTCTCCTGACTATTTCACCTTTGCTGCTTCTTTCAGAAGCAATGGTGGAATTATTGGTAGTGGTGCTCTACAATCGGATTCCTCGGCTTTCCTCTCGTCGAAATCTCCTATACCTTCTTACAAGACTCACTATGGACAACCTTTCTCTCGCCGGCTGTCGCTCAACTTGCAGACATCCACATTCCCTGCATACACATACTCAACTTCGACATCAGTCTCCTTGGACTCTCCTGTTTCGCATCCAGAGAGTCTGACGTACTCTCCGTTGTCGCCATCTACCCCGGCCCTTGGTGACCCCTCAAACTATGCGGCAGTGCTCAAGCCTTTACCCACAAGTGAAGAGCTCCCCTTTCTTTCGCCGCAACAGAGCCAAATCCTCCAGGAGGCTCACTTCGAGGCTCGCAGGAGAGCCTCGCTGCCTGAGCAGGGCTTATATTGGCCAGCAACGATGCACGAGCATAGAAAGGAATCACTTATGGATGCGAATGCGACCATACACTCGACGAGTGCAGCTTCTGCATTCCCACCCGCAACATACTTTCTAGCAGAACAGCACCCTTCGATAGAAGGCAGCACAGTGGTGGCGAATAACCCCTACACCGAGACTGTATCATCCTCGTACGATGGCCATGGTGAAGAGCATGCTACACAATGCGACGCAATCCCTCGGATCATCAGGCCAATCCCGCTCCGGCCCGGTCTAGCGCAGATCCTTGAGGAGTCTAGTACCGAAAGAGTGGTCGAAGAAGACCTAGACATCCAGGGTCTTTCGCCGCCTTCTTCAGGGATTATCGCGGTGCCAGAGCAGTTTTCGCTCGATGAACCCGATGCGCTAGGTCTACTACATCCCTTGATCTCCGCTGCATCTCCTACCACTCCATCATCTAGCGACAGCAGGCCTTCCACCTCGGAGAGGGCTCCGTCTGCCAATGCCTTCCGCACTTCTGCCAATGCCAAGATCAAACAGCTTGGGACCTGCCCTGCAGATGAAGCGTTCGCTGGCAGTCTGGATGAGCTTAAAAGTTGCGGACAAGAAAAGCCACCCTACCTGTGGTGGACCTTGATTAGAGCTGCTCTACTCGGGTCGAGCAAAGGGAAGCTGCAGATGGAAACGCTTTGTGCTGTTATCATGGAGAAGTTCCCGTGAGTTGCGACGTATATCTATGGGTGTGTGAAACGTGCGCTGAAACTATGTTCGCCTCATCTCGATATCCAGATACTTTAGCACAGCTAAAGAAGCAAAGAACTGGAAGAGCTCGATTAGAAGCGTGATTCACACCAAGCCATGCTTTATCAAGACAGAGTCGAAAGACCGGTCAGTATGGTGGAGCGTCGATGTCAACATCGATCCAAGGGAGCAGAGACGCGGCCTCAAAAAGCGCAGTTTCAGCACAAGCAGTGCCATCGGTAATGCCAAAAGGCCTGTCTTCGATGCCGCTGTAGATCAGCTCCGCGAAGAGATAGAAGAGGAGGAAGACGATCCCGAGGAAGGCAGGGCGGAAGACAAATGGTCATCCAGCAGCTACACAGATAGTAGTCCCAAGAAGCGCCGAAAGACGAATTAGAGAGGCCATCTCCCTACTCCTGCAAACACACTCAGCCCTTACTGCATGCGCCAGCTTCAACAGAGGGTTGTCGGCGCTTGAAAGGCGCTCGATGCCGGCTGGAACCGCATCAAGACAATGTACACATTCATTCGTATTCGTACCATATACCATTAGTTAGTCATCCGTTCGTGCGATTCCCGAGAAGATTGTGATAGATAGCAGTTAAGAAGAGAAGAGAGCCCCCGAAGAAGAAGAAGTTTAACAATATGTGTAGCGTTAGTACATCCATCAGTCACAGTAAGTACGTAACAGTAAGAGCTCAGTAGCTGGGCGCCCTGTCTTGTCGTGCTCTTCACCTTTTCCCTTCATGCAGACCGATATGTCAGGTCGGGAGGAAAGTCAAGATTCTAACGCTACGCAAGACGATATTATCCTTTTAGAAGATGAGATCGAAGACCTTGATCCCGCTGTCAGCTCTGATTGGCGACAAGTCGGCCTTTCCCTAGAAGAGATAGAAAACACTCTGGGATTCGATTTGCCGAAGCAGACATCTCGCAATGTCCTAATACCACTCTCTGAAGCTGTATCGAGCATTTTGGCGTATCATTCTGCATGTGGAAGCGCATCCAACGCGCCGGGTCATCCTGCTCTGGAACGCCTCCCATTTGACGACACAGAGCTGCAAAGTATCGGAGATGCACTTACAGCCGTTATCGCAACCTTCGACGAGCTACATCATGCTGGCTTGTCGGTCCCCGCTGTTATGACACGTACCTTGTCGCCTGAGGAAGCAAATGTGATGGAGCGAGTCACGCCCATCCGTAAGTGTCTGAGCCTTTGTATCGGTTTTCAAGGCTTGTTACCATCAACTGCAGTCTCGGAAGAGTTTTTGAGCGCTCTCTTCGTCGTAAGGAGGACCGTGCGTCAAGAGGTTCAGCAAAGAACACATGCGATCGATCAAAGTCTGGTTGATATGCCATCAATCTTACTGGGCAAGATTATAGACTTTGTCGAGGGCAATTCGATAGCGGATCCTGCATCCCGTCTCGGCGCATCATGGCAGAGAGTACTCAACCTCCCGGGCAGGGTTGTTCACCTATTTTCCATATAGATCTGTCTCTGATAGCCTGATCTCATAGGTACAAGCGACAAATGGCTGTCAACTCTTCCGAACCTCGACACCAATACTGCTTCAGCGGCAATCACCCTTCTCTACCTTCTCCATGAAGTCGCGCCAGCACAACAAACTGGTTCTCATACAAATCAGTGAGTCTATGTGAAGCTCATACACGTTGAAAAGCTTGCACATTGTTCTTGGTCAGCCTTCGCGAGGAAATGCGCTACACGGATATGTTATCGCAATTCCTGGCTACGCGGCCAGACTTATACGAGTTACCTCTGGTGCATCTAGTGCAGATCACGGTCATGCTCTCGGTGAGTCTGGCTTGCAGTCCATTTCAACAAGTCAAACTCACCTTGTATGGCAGAGTACACATCAGCGAATTAAGCACTTCACTGGCAAAGGTATGACAGCGCCAGCTTGTATAAATATTCGGCACGAAAGCTTACAATCACAATGTAGCGCCCCATCAACCGGCTCTGTCATGGAGTCTTGATGCCTTAAATCGCATTCTCGAGAGTCCGAAGGATACGGAGCTTCTTCTGGCTCACCATGCTGACATTCTGCCATGGCTATTCGAGGAGATTGCAAACACTACAGATCCCACGAATCTCTGCAAAAGCATTGTGCGGATCAGTAGCACCCAATGGTGGCAGATGACCAGAGCTGAATTCTCGATACAGCTACTCAAGGTTCTCATTCGAGCGGCTCCCCGCGATTGGCAGAAAAGTATGATCTTCGAGAATGCGCAAGATGTTTCAGTCGACAAACCGGACCTTTCGACAATACTGAACAACCCAGAGCTCTTTGGTACGATACTCGAAGTTAGCGAGTATTCTTACATCACAGGGTCTATGCCGAAGATTGACACCTTGGTTCAAGGAAAGTTTCGTCGACAGTATCAGCACTTCGCTTCAAGCAGGATGCGCGTCCGATGAGCTGGAAGCGATCTGTTACGCTTTCATCAGCTTTGCATCCAAGTGCCCACTAAAACAGAAGACCATATCGGAGCTCGTCAAGAAAGTACTCGAGATTATTTTCAGCGTTCTGGCAGAAGCAGCGACGTCGCTGGCAGCTCTCTCGCCGGGTATACTCATCACAGGCCACCGTCCAGAGTTGGCTGTTTTACTAACCACGACTTGATAGCCTTATCGCCATTGTTACAAGTACTTTGGCATGCCCCTTCGCCGATCGTACAGGCCTCAGGAGGAAAGCTGGATCTCAAACAGATGGCTCCCAAACGTCAGTCTGTCTTCACTCTCCGTTGGCGCCGATTGACAAGCACTATGCAGTCGCCTTCCAAATCACAACCGACACTCAGGCTCTGAGAACTAAAGAATCGAATGCACAAGCCAGTCGTCTGGAGGATGCCATATACCTCACAATTGCCGTTCTGCAGATACTCTGCAGGAGCAGCGATGTTGTTTGTAAGCTAGACTACTTATCGTCGCGAATCGTCAGCTGAACTGGACCTCAATGTTTTAGCGCAAATTCTCAAGACCCATCATACTATCTCTCATAACCTCGCAAGCATTGTACTGATGCAATTAGAGCAAGATGAATGGAATGAAGACCTGATTCTGTCAGCAACAAAGCTCTTGAGCCAAATCAACATAAACACCAGAGCAAATAAGGTGGACGAGGTTCTCTTAGGTCTGCTAACAAGCGCTCCCTACTTTCACAGTCACGAAGATTTGTACTGTATGGCTGGAATCTGGCAAATCACAACCAACGTGCTGACCGCTTACTTCGCAGACGTGATTGCACAGCTGTTCAACACAAACGTCTCTGCCCTCTGTTCAGAAAATGCGAGTTCAGCGATCTTCGTTGTCGAACATCTCCGAACCAAGTATCTGCAGCTTCATGAGTCGCTAAGATGGAGACCGATTGTGCTCGAAGCCGGCCTGAGTGCCTTGAATCTATTCCTTCAGGAAGCTTCTCAGGACCAAAGTAGTCTACATCATTCTCTGGGGATCTGAGTCTTTCAGCTGACGCCTGCTTTAGTCTATCTCTTTGCAGCTTCACCTCTCACCGTCAAGCTTCATCATGTCCTGCTCGATAGCGACAGTTCAAAGAGCACAGCATCCCTTCAGGCCGCCAAGCAATCTTTAAGTAAAGTCCTGCAGAAAGCCTTCACCAAACTGCAGAATTTGGGAAAACCGCAGTAGATCAGCTGTTTCTTTGTATCCGGAAAGCACGACTATTGGCCTTCGGAGTGGGCTAGTATACAGCAAAGGTTGCTTTGTGCATTCTAGTAAAGTTGCAGCTGTATTGTACATTTTTCATTGGACAGTCGAAGTTGCGAATATGATAACAGATTACGAATCGTTGAAAAGCTTGGCTGATCCCACAGCGTGTCGCAGCCACTCGGCGTTGTGCATCTATCATAGTCGAGAGATGAGTTGCCGGCGGCGACGGAGCTGATCCGCCGTCAGGTCCGATAAAGCGAGGTGGAAGTCGTAAGAAGGATGAATGGAGATACCAGGTGAAGCCAACGTCTTGTAAGACTGACTGCTCGGATAGAGCACTGCCTATACGCCAGCGCTTTCGTGTCCAGCTGAGTATTCTCCATTTTCAGGTCGTTGTTTCTTCATCGGATGGTCGTCGACGGCCGAAAGAGGCCTTTTGAGAGGATACGCGGCTGAAGAATTGCTTGCTGCACCTGCAATGATACCATTGCCTGTATGTGGACTGTTTGCCCTTCCAGCCCCAGCTCCTCCTCCGCCTAGAGCACCCGCTAGACCCATAAGCACATTGGCAGTATCTGCATCGTCGTAGTCTTCATCTACAGGGCCGCGGCCGTCAGCTCGACGACCTTTGGCGGTAGGCGTCTAGTAGATGAGAAAGCGCTTTTCAGCTTGGAGGAGCTGCAAATAAAGATGTTCTACTTACCGCTCTTCGACCAGGTACAGCGTCAAGCATAACACTGCCAGCTACTTTGCGTTTCCTGTCTTTCTGCAGCTGTTGTTGCGCACTAGCAGGTGAAGGTTGGCCATCTTCGCCAGTAAGCGAGTGTCGATGTTTACCGTTTGTTGTTCCGCTTGCAGGCGGTTGTTGCGGGGCTGACGGAGGGTCTCTACCATACTGCAGCTGGGTCCCTCTTCCGGAGTAACCTCTTCGTTCAGGTGTATCGCCATTTGAGCGGGATGGTGACATCTCTCTTCTTGAAGCATCGATCTCTCGGCGCCTTCTCTCCTCTTCTTCTAATGCACGGCGATGCTGTAGCTCTCGTTCATGCATAAGCTCGCGCTCTCGAGGATCATCGTAGCGACTGTCGTACCGACCACGAGGGTCATATGGATATCCGGGAGGTGGTGGAGGACCAGAGCCCACAGGGCCACCTGGAGGAGGATATGAGCCTGGAGGACCGTAGTAATCGTATGGATTGGGAGGCGGGCGACTCGATCCTGAAGCAGTACGGTTCGGCCCAGGCGGCGCATCGTCATATCCTCGAGAACCAGGTCTTCGAGACGAAGAAGGTGCTCCTCCAGGTCCGAGAGGTGGATATTCTCTTCCATACGACCTTGTCTCATGGGAAGCGCCAGCGGGAGGTGAATGCAAGGGTGCGCCTCTCCTTCCATCTCTTTCTCGCTCTCGACTATCGGCCGCTGCCCCACTAGCAGCTGCTGCCCGGTCTCTTCCTCTCATTCTTTCCCAATCAGCTTCTGCACCAGGCGGACCAGCTGGATAAGGTGCATTTCTCGAAGAAGAGCCGCCGGGAGCACCTGTGTGAGCTGAATACTCGTAGTCTAGCGGCCTCGCCCTAGGTGAGATATTCGGTGATCCTAGACCGCCTTGCATCGCGTGCCTTGACGCGCCAGGAGGTGGAGGAGGAGGAGAATGCCTATCGTGATATGGCCTAGAGGCACTGCCAGATGGCATTCTCCGAGGGTCTCCCCGTTCCAGCTCGCCAGCTCTTGCTGAAGAAGAAGAGACGTTATGGCTTAGTCGGGGTCGATCATCTACAGGATGGTGGTGATGCGGGTGGTGCGAGTGCTGACCAGGATGCGAAGGATAGCCTCCTTGGTCTATGGAGTGTGATGACCCAGGTCGAGTGTATGACGTTCTTCTCAAGCCGTTGTTGCCATGCTGCATCGATGGAATAGCACCATATGGAGCGCCAGGGTGAGCTGGACCTCCATTGTTGTGCGCACCAGGATAAGGATGATGCGGCTGCTGCTGCACCAGCGTCGTTGGGGATGACATGATTCTCGGGTCGTGTTGTTGAGGATGATGCGAGCCGCCTGCTAAAGGCTGATCCGGCGACATTGGTCGGTGTTGGTTAGCATTCGCCGCTGACAGACTTCGTTGATCCAGATAGACGGGCTTTGCGCCGGAAAGATCGAAATGGATTGACGACCAGCTCTTCGAATCCGGCATGATGTCCATTGGCGGAGGAGGAGGCGAAGATGTCCCAGATCCAGATCCGCCTGCTCCATTCTCTTCTCCTCCATTACTTCCTCCATTATTATGATTCATGCTCGTGCCGTTCATCAGTGCATTTTTGACTTCGTTTAGTCTCTTCATCAACTGCGTATTTGATGGATCGAGCTGCACAGCTCGCTGGTATGCATCCGTAGCGTCCGCCAGCTGATCATGGCATGACTCGTACAGTAATCCCAAGTTCTGCCAGATCTCGGGTATGAAAGGGTGAATCCGGACTGCACGCGTGTAGGCGTCCAGAGCATCGTGAAACTGGTTGATGTTGAAGTACAGAACGCCAATAGAGCACCAGTAGGCGGGATTCTTACCGTCCCGATAGACCGCTTGTTGGTAGGCTTCGTAGGCTTTGCCGTAATTGCTGAGCTGCATGAAGGCTCGGCCTAGTAAATACCACGAGAAAGGATCCGAAGAGTCTGCATATCCAAGGCCACTTAAGACGCCATTGCTGACTTTTGATCATGGCTGACTCACCATGCTCCAGACTAGCCGTGATGTACTTTATGCATTTCTCGGGATCATGGAAATTTGTGTTCTCTCGCAGATAAAGTCCGCCGAGATGTTGTAGTACTTTTGAATGATCAGGCGTCGTCCGAAGTACTCGTTCATAGGCATCTCTTGAAGCCGCGAGCTGAAGTCAGATCATAGACGAATTAGGCCAGAGTCTGCTGACGGATTAGGAGGATGCACATACATCTCGCTTGAGCTCCAGCGCGTGCCCGATCTGATACCATACATCTCCATCTTTAAGGGGCGGAGGAGGCGCATTCATGATATAATGGAAGCACTGCGAGGCGATTCTCACAGTCAGTATCCAGTACGTACGAGGAAGAAGGCTGGAAGGAAAGGGCCACGCACGTCCAAACTCGCTTCCGCTCGCCCTTGTAGCTTGTATATGATGCCTAGGCGAAAGTAGATCTCTTCTCGTTTATGAAAGTCTGCGAAGAATCGCACGAATGCAGTCAGTCTCCTAACATGCTCTGCACACCTTGACATTGCGCCTGCGTATGGTAGGGAAGAGACACTCACTGGGATCCAGCTTGAGCACGCTCGCAAACGCTTCTTCGGCATGTTCCATACTCCCATATCGATCGTACAGTATGCCTATTCCATACCAGAGCTTCGGGTCGTCCTTCTTGACCGTCTTTGCGATAGCTTGTTGATAGCAGGAGTATGCTCTTTGCAGATGTCCAATAATGAGCAACGAATGTCCTAGTGCAGACCACAGTTCTCCCGAATGGACAGTCGTAGTAGTCGAGCTTCCCGTCGTCAAATCACGGTCTTCCGTCTTGTTGATTTCAGAAGAAGGATGGTCTGCTGCGGCCGCTGCGACTGTGCTTTCTTCGAGCGCGATAGCCCGCTCGCAGTATTCGACTACTTTCGTATAGTTCTCTCTTTCGTGGTAGAACCGCATCAAGCCTACTAGCGCAGGTAAGTAGAGCGGATTTTTGGCCAAAGCTTCGCTGAAATACTTGAAGCTCTTTTCGTAGTCTTTGAAATGCAAAGCAATATTCCCGATCTCGGTAATGCACCCGTCGGTAGCTTCTTCTAGCTTCGCTAACACCCGTGGAAGGTAGAGACTCTTTCGGTCAATATCGAAGTTTTGCTCGCGCGCAGCTTCGAGATTGAGCTGGTTGCCACGCTCGATGACGGAGCGTATTGTTGCATTGTGCGACTCGACAGACCCGCCAACGGCTGCCATTGCATCAGCTGCATTCGTATTGGCGTTCGCTTGAGCTGCTGCTGCTGCCGCCGCGGCTGCTTGCGCTTGAGCAGCTGACGCGCTTGCAGGCTGTCCATGATGCGAATGCATTGCCGCTGCAGCCGAATGCAAATGCGGACCTGCAGGGCCAGAAGGAGGGCCGCCAGGATACGAAGGACCAGCAGCAGAGGAAGGATGGTGGTGGTGATGATGGTGGTGATGCGATTGTTGTTGTTGAGAAGGAGGATGCTGCGGATGCATGTGATGATGCTGCTGCAGCGCAGGGTTTGCAGGATGGTGGTGATGATGACTATGTTGGGATGGGTTCGCCGGCATGCCAGCTAGTGTACTACTGCTATTTGCATGTTGTGGCTGTCTGCCGCGCCTGCTGTCTGCTCCTGCTTGCGCTTGTTGATGTTGCTGGGACGAGGACGACGCTATTCCTGCTGCCGAGTTGGCAGATGGATTGGAAGGGCCGGGATGAAAAGCAGCGATGGGAGTAGTTCTGCCTGTCGTTCCCGTTCTACTGACTATGGGCGCTGGTGCGTGCGAACTTGTCGCTGCTCCTGGCTGTTGCTGCTGATGTTGGCGGCCTGCAGCAGCTCCTGATCCAGATGCTGCTGGAGGCATATTTGGGTTCGCTGGAGCTGGGATACAATTGAAGAGTGGTTATATTGACTGTAATAGAACGCAGCGACAGGGCAAAGGTGCTGAGCCGAACTCGAGGGTGGATCCGGTCCTGAAACCTGGTTCTTGATCTCGAGGCGCTAAACTGCGGGAGCGGGTGATGCTGACGAAGAGGACGGGGGGATGCCTCTGACAGCTTTCACTGTTGTTGTTCCTTCATTGGATCTCTTCTCTTCTCTTATCCTTTGCCAACTGATTGGAGCAAAGGCAAGAGAGGGAAATCTGAAACGAACAAGCTTCGAGTTTGATGACTGGATATGGGGATCGATGGAGCAAGACCGTTGGGGGTTAGCGTGATCGCTGTACAACACACGGAACGTACTAGAAACAGTCAGGCCAACAGCCGTTGCTAACGGTCGTCTGACCTCGTGTGCAGCGGAAAGTCAATTGGAACTCAGGCACGCGGGCTGCAAGCTCCGATCGGTCAGGCACAGAAAGAACTAGACTTGAAGGCAAGAACTGATACACCGGGCCAGGAATAATGTGTTTTGATGAGTAGATCTGACGCTGAGACACATACGCTGCGTTGATTACGCGCCTGCTCTCCCTTGTTGGAAGTTTCAGAGACATGGAAAGTCCCCGCTCATATCAGTACAATCTGGGGAGGCGGCCAGGAACAGCCAAACTCAGTGAGCCATCTTGTGTATTATACCACTTCCTCTGCCGTCAGATATTCGGTAAGAATCGAGCAAAGACATGATCTTGAAGTCCTGAAATGCTTGGTAGACTAAGCAATCTGGGGAAAGTAATGAGAGCTGGGTTTCAGGAGGAGCGCACGCCTGCCTGGCCAGTAAGGAGATGCAGATTAGTAAGATTTGGCATCTGCAAAGACATCTCAGATAAGTCTTCCTTGATCCATTAACGGAAAGGAAGAATATTGACAGCTGCCATAGACTTTCGGATTGTCATTTTTTTTAGCCACGACAAAGTCCTAAAAACCTGTCTCGTGATCTACCTGACTGTGCTGTTCGTATTTTTACTCAGTCTTTGCACCGATCTTTCCAGCAGCCTCCCTCTCCTTCTTCCTGAGAGCTCTCCGATTTATATCCTTATGCATCTTATGCGTATAGTTCATCCAAAACCGCTTAGTAAAGAGGTTGTCGACTGCCCATTGAGCAAGTGCGTGAGAGTAGTATGGCGTGCTTATGTATGGAGAAGTCGTGGCGCCGCATGGGAGGTTGAGATGCGAGAGGACGGAGCCTGCAGCATCCAGTAACGACGGTCAGCCATCGCGAATGAATCAACAAAGAAGGACGACGGAACTCACGGACGAACTGCTTCGGTGTGGGCGTAAAGAAGTTTGTCTTGCGAATCTTCGAAAGATTGCTGACTACGAAGTACGAGTTTATCAAACTGACATCTATTCTATACTTCTCCAGTTCAGCGCCTAGGGCCTGCGACCACGTATATAGGAACGCCTTAGACGCCGCGTACGGCGCCAGCATCGGACTCGCAGTGAGCGCCGCGAATGACCCGATATTGAGTATCAAACCTCTTCCTCCTTTTACTGAGTTGAGCATCTTACCCTCGTTCAAGACGAGTTTTGCGATTTTGAGCTGGGCGCGAGTGTTTATTTCGATGATAGAGTCGGTCTCGGAGTCGGAACAGTCCCAGAAATTGATAGGCATAGAATGGGACACGCCCACGTTGTTGATGAGCACACTGATGGGAGAGCCGCGAGAAGCTAGGGTGGATATAGTGGATGAAAGGGAATCATAGTCGCTCGAAGAGGCGCGCGCGAAGTCGATGGCGTGAATCTCAGAATCCGTTTCTGCGACATCAAATTAGGAGGCTCTTATGCTGAAAAAAGTATAGACGCACTGAGTTCAGCTTGTAGTGCTTTCAGAGACGCCTCGTTTCGCGAGATCAGAAGAAGCTTGAACCCAGCTTTTGAGAGCTGGATTGCGAACTCTCTTCCTATTCCAGAAGTACATCCAGTGACAACTGCGTGTACACCGTAGTTTAGCTTAGCAAACGCGTGCAGCTCCAGCATGATGTTTGGCCTCACCTGCCCAATGGCCTTTCTTGCTGCCGTATGTCGTAAGCTATGTGACATTGTGAGTATTCATACAATGCTCTATATGATGTAGGCCTACACTCGTCCCTGGTCTTGCGAGATCAAAGACCACTGCAAGCAAGCAAGCTTGGCGTTAGAAACTGCGTATATCCAGGATTTTGATGGACGGGCGCACTCTTGCCAAACGTCGTCACATATTTCGAGATGGATGCGATGCCCACAGCAGCCGCGAGCAGGATCCAAAGCGAAGCCAAATCGTCTGGAAACACAAAGCATAAGAGGACAGGACAGGCATGGTCATAGGGATGGCGTATCATTTGCCTCGTGTCTGAAAGCGTAGAGTGCTGAGTGTCGCGTCTACAATCTTTGAGACTTGATCCATGATAGCGGTTAGACGGATGACAACAGGGAACGGTAGGAAGCGTGGAAGATGAAGCAAGCCAAACTGCAGTAATCTAATCTGTCGACATCGATGAAGCTATCGCAGTCCTCCTCTCTACATGATATCGTCGATGGACGAGGATCCGAGTTGAGCTGGCCAGTGACAGACCAGACTGATGCTACACAACTCACTCCACCCTCGTCATAATACACCTGCAACAACAAGGAAGCTACGAAGTCTATCCCAGCCAGGACAATGCACCGCAAGGTGACCTTTCACGACGAGATCACAGGGCAGCAGCGGACAGACCTCAGCTTAGGTACACGAATCTGCTGCAGACCAGTTGTTTGCCACCGGTATATGCTGCACTCCTGCCAACAACAACACGTCAGCAGGTACCCGTAGTGGTCGAACGGATGCTGCAGCCCAAATCCCGAGCTTTCGTAACATCAGCAGGAACAGCTTCTAATGGCGAGAAGAAAACAGACCGACGGCCTTGCACAGCTCGGCGTTCACTTCGTTCCTCCTTAGCTGATGTTTACATCCATTACCGTGCTCTGACATCGCCTCACTCACCTAGCTGTCAGCCGGTAGCTAATTTTGGGCACCGTGGCAACGTCCTCTAAAACAGTCTTTTTATTCGCAGCGGTGCATGCCTCGGTCCTCTCTTTCTCCTTTTACTAACTCACTCAACAACAACATATTCAGCAGCTCCAAGGACTGTACATAGACAAGACACATCCGCATCAAGACAGCCCCGAACTACGCTGGGAGCAACGAACAACAACAGACACTAGATAACAATATCAAGAAGCAGAGACAATGAGAGTGTCAGCAGCACTACTCACGCTAGGCGCCTCTGCCATTCCTGCGCTCGCGAAATGTAGCGCAGATATCGCAGAAAAAGGTCTAGCGATGCATCAAGAGAAGCAGAGAGCTCTAGAATTGCGAAAGCGTCAATCACCTTCGAATCTAGCTCAGCAGGAGCACATACTGGGTACGCTGCAGTCGCTGCCCTCCTAAGACCTACAATCGGCTAATGCCGCCTATTGTTGTTCTTAACAGACCCTGCCCAGGAATGCGCTTACTACAGTTATGAACCCGTAGATAGTCTAGCCAGTACCTACCCTGCTATATGGCAAATAGCCTCCATCGTTCCAGGCGACACGGAGGCTCAAAATGCCTACAACGCCATCATCAGCGACCCCAATTTCCCCAACATCGCTCCCAAGGGTACACCAATGGGCGATTTTAGTAACGTCACGTACAATGCTACTGACCCGGACTGCTGGTGGTCCTGGTCGCATTGCGACAAGCCAAAGCATGCCGGCATTCCCGACGATGTCATCACATGCCCTGAACCACATACTTGGGTGCGTACGAGCACTATATCTTTATCATGAGGCTTATGCTTTTGCTTGGCCTTCTTCAGGGACTAACTTACGATGACGGCCCGAATTGTACCCACAACGCCTTCTACGACTTTCTGGAAGGCAATCAACTCCAAGCTACGCTATTCTATATTGGATCCAACGTCAGAGATTGGCCTTTGCAAGCTATGCGAGGTTTACATGACGGCCATGAGGTATCTCGTATCTGATCTATCCGAATCTATACACGCACGCTGACATGTGTGGTCTTTGTAGATCGGCGTGCACACATGGTCTCACCGATATTCAACAGCGCTCACCAATGAGCAGTTCTTTGCGGAACTATGGTACTCTCGTAGAGCGATCAAAGAAGTCATCGGCGTCACACCGCTGTCATGGAGAGCGCCGTTTGGAGATGTAGACGATCGCATCCGTTTCATTGCTATGAAGATGAACCTCACTACCGTCCTGTGGGATCAAGATTCATTGTAAGTACAGGTGCTGCCGGAATTTAGTAGTGATCGCTGCTGATGCTCGAACTTCCGATAGTGATTGGAAGGTTCAGAGCGTCAACAATCCCAATGGGCTTCCGACAGCCAGTGTGGTAGCCAATTACCAGGACTTCATCGGGGCCGCAAACAATGGTACCTACAATACTCACGGTACTATCGTCCTCACGCACGAGCTCAACAGCGATACCATGTAAGGCAGTCTACGTAATATGCTCCTCTGTCTGCTCATATCGCTGATTCGTTGGAATGTACTTACAGGGGCCTAGCCATGCAGGAGCTCCCTCAAATCATGGCAAACTTCAAGAACGTGGTACCTGTAGCAACGTGTCAAAACAAGACTCAGCCATACGTCGAGACAAACTATGTCTACCCCAACTTTGCGGAATGGGTCGCCGGACAGAGGGGCACAACGAACATCACGAGCGGAGGCAGCGCAGCGATACTAGGCAATCAAACAGCTGGAGCTACTGCAGTCACTGCGGCTTCATCGACTTCGTCGTCTGGAAGCTCCGGCAGCCGTACGACAGCAGCTGGAGCTGGGGCTGCGGCAGCGGCTCAAACGTCCAACAAACCGGTTCAGTCAATGACTTCTGGTGCTCGAAGATCTAGGACTATCTTTGGATTCTTCTAATCGAAAGCATTCCTTTCGTGCATTTCTTATACGGACAATAATTATTCGTTGATGGACAATCATACCTTTCGTTATTCATCACAATGGACAGTATAGTATAGCAGCGATTACCCTTGTTTTCCTCCTGGCCATTCCGTGGCTGATTGTAGCGTAGGCCTGCCTCGTTCGAGATACCCTTAACTAGAAGCCTTTCGTTCTTTCCCGATATTTCTGCTGATTATCTTCCCTCTTTTTCTTCACTCTTTACTAGATTTCGAAACAGGGAGGAAAGCGTCTGACACACCTCGCTCAGCACAAAGGCTCCAGCTCTCATTGTCCGGGCGATGCTTTTTGTACACCCTCCTCGAAAGCTGCTTGCTGTCTCTCTGTAGAACTTGTCTCTGCCCTCTTCACACCACGCACCCAAGTCCACAGAAAGATTCCGAGCCACCACACCTCAGCCCCATCTGCATCACTCTACGCACAACATGCCCTCTCGTCGTCTTTCAAGCGGCAATCGTCAACATCATCGTGTTTATCCCGCTTGTATCAGGCCATGCGGACACAGAAGCGCACTCGACGACCTCCCACCGCGTGACGATGCTGCGAACTGCCCCGCACCTGTCGTAGGTGTTCCTGGTCCCTCGAGAACAATTCACCGTGGTTATAGAAGCGCAGTCGACCGGCCCTCGCTATCCAATCCCCCTAGTTCAGATTCCTCGAGTGATTCGTCCAGCCCCGCGGCTTACCCACCCAGGCGAAGTACGATTCTCCTCCGCTCTATACTGTTTACAGTTTCGCTGAGCTGCCCCATGTGTCATTACAGGAAAGATACCTCGCTCACTATGGTGCGGGTCTGGACCATACCCATATTCCGATACTTCTTTATGCGAAAGTTCAAAGACGCTCGATAAGCGTGGTGATCCATGGTATGAGTTCATCGGACTGAAGACGCCCTCCGCTAGCGAGATGAACAGTCCGTACATACCAGCCAAGGGCTCTGCAAAGAACCCTATAACCGTCACAAGCTCCCTAGATTCGGACTATCCTGATGGATGGAAGTCCAGATCCAGAAATTCTTCTATAATCCAAAATCGTGCATACCTAAAGCATTCGCCTTCGAGATCGACCATTGGGTCAGCTGCCTCTCGAGGAAGCTTGTCGTCTTACTACAGTGATGCTTCGGTAATCACCGTCGGGCCAGCCTTGTCGCATGCTTCTACTGCGGCATCCACTGCTGCCTCAAGCCGAGCCCCGAATAATGCTTCAGCACAGGCAGAAACATCTCGGAAATCGTCCACAATCGAATGCCCTCCTGGCTTGACGATCCGATCAGGAATGCTAGTGACGACTCAGTCAGTAAGGGACGGCGTTGACTTCGACTCGTATGACTTTCATGAAGCTACCCAAAATTCCAGAATGAGGTGCATACCAAGCGAATGCAATCGAAAGTTGTGGGATAACGATCGTGCTAAGGCAGAAGCCATGAAATTGGCGAACTCAAGCAAGCGATCTTCCAGGAAGAACTCAGTCGACAAGGATTAGTTCGTATACAACCGCTCAGTCAGCAGTGGGCATACTTCGGCTTCCTTTGTCACTTCGAATGGCTCATCAGTCGGTCGGACTTGGAAGCAGAATCACAGAAAGGAGCGTAGGGACAGCTCTCCTCATAACATCAGAGAGTAAGCTTCACCTAGCAATTGCAGCGGAGGACCTCGTCGAGACTCCGGACAGCTAATCTTGCGGCAGCTTGTTGTACCGCATGACTTGGACCAGTGTACCAACACGATTTGCAGAGATTGCTACCTTGACCTTGCTGTTTCGGCCTTTCTGTTGCTCTCTTGTCCCGGCTTATGCACGCAAGTAATCGTGGAAAGATGGGCGCATTGCTAGGTCGCTGCCGCGATACTGTGCTATAACGTCAAGATAGCCGTAGACCATCGCATCAAAGATTCGGGAAGCTCGAGAGGTCGAAGGGGAACCGGGAAGCCCAAAGAAGATGTCGAGCGACCAAAGCTATGGAAATCAAAGCAGCAGCGGTTCTGGACGACCACCAGCTTCTTCATCTTCGGCAGGACCATCAGGATCAGGCTTTGCGTCGTCGTTCGCAGCGTTCTATCCCGCAAGCCAAAGTGGCAGCGGCCTCAACGACGAATACCCCTTGTTCAGCTCGCGGAGGCCATCGCAATCGCAGTCCTTGTCGAGTCCTTCGAGCGTCAACAACTCCAACCCTATGCCTGCCTTTTCGTCGAGCAAGTTACGGCGAGAAAGCATCTTGGCCAGCAATTATGCCCGGGATTCGGATGGCCTAGAAATCGCAGACGATGATGCCGTCTCGATGACAGAGGACATCGATATGGACATGGATGGTAATGGAGAACAAGCGCCTGGACAGCCAGAATGCTTTCCAAAGTACATCCAGACTAGCCGGCATAGAAGTCTGTCACAGTCTACGGTATCCCGCTCACCTCCCTTCCCATCTTCACCTCCACGCTCGCAGCAGCATCTGCTTGCTCGAATGACTTCGGAACAGCAGCAAGCTCTCGCAGCATCGGCCTCCTCAGCCTCATCAGCTTCCTATCTTATCCCTACTCCGTATAGAAGCGCAGGAAATGTCTTTGGTCGCAAGAATGATGATCTGATAGTCGACAATACATCTTTGTCCCTGGCAGAGCAGGAGACGGCTGAGACCGATGCGCTAGATGATGCAGAACCGCAAGCTCCCAGAGGCTTCAATCCGCTCAACCCTTACTCGCTACGTACATCGTCGAGAACACCGCAAGATAATGCAAGACCAGATTCACGCTCTTCGCGGGATGATATGATGGAAGACTCACCGCAGCCAAATACAGGCGATGGGCAATTCCCGTCTACTACGCGCAGATCGTCTCGCGATCAATCTGTCTCGTCGGAAAGTCTAGATCCTACTTCCACGCATACTAGCAGTCTTCAACCCTCCCGCTCGTCTCCCTCGCTTTCTGGATTGGCTAGTAGTAGTAACTCTAGCAGCAGCAAACCGCCATCCTTCAGTAATGGTCTTGGTCCACAAGCTTCAGTCACGCCTTATGGGCTGGGTCTACCGCCTGCGCCTACAACTCCTCCGCCTAACACTACTCTACGCCGTAGTCAATCAGCGCATTACCGCTTATCTGGTATACCAGCCTTTACCACCTCTCCGGTTCGAACCAATCCCAGTCAAAGAGAGTATGATGGGATGCAAGTTCCGCATACGGCTCCGCTCGATGGCGGATCTTTCCCTGTTCGTATGCGATCATCGTCCTTTTCTGGATGGTCGATAGGACCAGCGGGAGATTCCTCATCGCAGCCTCCGAAGTCGTCTTCGCAAGAAACGAAATCATCGACTAAACCTCGAGGCTTGTCCCAATCTAGCGGGAGCGATACAAATCCTCCTAGGGTAGTTAGGCGGGCCGTGAATCACAAGAAGGGCAGTTTGATGGTGAGTGCGCTACCCCTCAGTAGAACTTCCGTTAGCCTGATAATTTCTACGTAGCCAAAATCGAAGGACCACCTCAGGGTGTCTTCTCAGATACGACTAGAGACAGGCGAGTTCGAAGTAGCTTCCGAAGCGGCTCTTCATCGTATCAGTCAATCTTCGCCAGCTGTCCCTCCGTCCGGCAGTTTGCGACAGCATCGTACTACGAATACTGGAGGCTCCAACACCAACAGACAGACTTTTCCACCGCACTTTACGCAATCGCCCTTTTCAGCGCTCAGTACTCCTTCGAAAGATGGCCGTCCACCTACATCATCCGGTCGACCCGGTATGCCTGTCAAGAATCGCTTTCCGGAATCAGCTGGCGATGACGAGGATGGAGACGGTATCGATAGCTCTGGCAGTGAGCCTGACTATGCCATTGAGGAAGCAGCTTCAGATATCGGCATGCAGGAGGACGAGGACTCTGCGTCAGTAGGAGGAGGTACCGCTGCAGATGGAAGCGAACTGCCACCGAGACCGAATCCCAATCTATGGTCGTTAAGGGATCCCTCCACAAGCATGTGGAATAAGCCTCTTACACCGAGCTCTCGACCCGGGGCGGATATGGACGTAAGCATTGAGCGATGCCTTTTACCTTCGCACGTCACACTGACATAGTTATTCTCCGCCTGCAGCTATCACCCTCTTCTGCCTTAGGCTGGTCATCGGCCTCGGCATCGAGACCTGGCAAGCGGAAAATGAACGATGCTGAACGGTTCGAGCCATTCAATTCCGCCTTCAAGCGCCGTGCAGTCTCCCCTTCTGCATCAAGCGTTTCTCTATCTCCTCTTCTTACGCAAACGAATCTTGCGAATCTGCCTTTACCTTCGACAAATAATCTGCCGTCTTTAGGTCCGGCGGCATCTATAACTCCTTCTTCGAACTATGCTTTCCCTCAAAATCTGAGCATACAGTCTCAGTCCTCCGCTCCTCAAAGTCCTATCGTAGGTCCCGGCACTTGGCACAGCAAAAGTCGCGGCAGCTCGCCTGCTCCAAGCATGGCGTCTTCTTCGGGTACCGGCAGACGCTGGGGAAATCCTTCATCTGCGAATACGGACGATGAAGCGAAACCGAATAATAAAGTCGATCTTGGCAAGATGTCCTTAGCATGATATGGCTGCGGAGTTTCCTATGTAGCTGTGATGTCCGAGTTCAATGTAGCATTCGCTTGTTATTGTTTCTCATACGTTTGCAGACAATGGACGCTGGATACTATCTATGTTTCGCATGGCTGTGCGCCAGTCGAGTCGTATGTAGGGGCGCTGCTAACTGCTTGCAGCGAGGATTGGCTGCCTCTGCTTGTCCAGCTTCCATCGCCATCAGGACGACATAAATCTCCACATACGTCATTATGCCAGGCCTACTGTTGACTGAGGAACAGGTGCAGATTGTATCCCCTCCGACTGATACCATTCAAATCGGCACCATCACAGGACAACGAGTCTCGTCTAGCGACACTATATGGGTGCGACTCTCGGGATTTGACTACGATGTTCAGATTCGAGTCGGAGACTTCGTCCAACCTCATGATGCCAATATAAGGGGCCATTATGGGCCGGATGAGCTCCTTGCAGGGATGACTTTCCAGTCCAATGACGGATCCTGGGTCTTGGTCGGGTGAGTGTCGAGGCTTGGACGGCGTGAATCGTTGCTGAACGCCCAGTCGTCGACAGGCAGCGGTTTCAGCACAACGGGCGGTCAGTCCGTTTGCCTCCTGTCGGCACTTTCGGACGAAGAAGGGCAAGGCGATCTCGGGGGACTCGTGGCTAGCTTCGATGGCCCCGCTGATGGAGACTGCAAGCGAGAACTTCATCTATAGTCTTGCTCGTAGTCCGTTGTGCCCGTATAGGATATGTCTCGTATTCTCTGATACCTCCTTCACTACTTCCCGTGCTGGCTTAACCGCCTTGATAAGACCGATATTGGTACCAGCGTAGGTAGTGAGCCTTCCATTATCGCCCCAGCCTGCGTCGCCAGCCTTGAGTGCTTGTTCGTACAATTTCTTGTTCTCTTCAAGTGCCATGCCAGATTTTGCATCACGATAGCTAGCGTTGATGATGCCTCTGCCTCCAAACCCAGGCGGCCAATCGGTTGTGCCTCGCAGGGTGTCGTACACGCTGCTTCGGGATGTGTTCACACCTCCATCACCAGCAAACAGCACGGCATCTTGGTAGCCTTTGGCGATGTTCGCCTCTGGACAGGCCAGAAAGCGTGTTCCTAGAGCCACACCCTCCGCTCCCAATACGATTGCGGCAGTCGTGCCTCTTCCGTCGGCGATTCCTCCAGCAGCAACGATAGTCGGGAGTGGCGCAGCGAGCTGCTCCTTGAGCGCATCTATCATCTCCGGCAGTAGAGTGATCAGGCTTGCTCCGCTGTCCGTTAAGCCGTGTCCGCCTGCATCTGTTCCTTGCACGACAAGGACGTCTGGCTTGCATACACTTGTGAGCTCTACCGCTTGCGCAACGGTGCCGACTTGTATCCAGATCTTTGTCTTCGGACAAGCTTCTCGTAGGCGATTCGTCCAATTCCGCATCTCGCTAGAGCTGCGGGCCGCAAAAAGCCAGACCGCGCAGCATGGATGTTTAGAAAGGATAGAGACGGCTTCTTCCAGATTTGCACCCCAGCAAAGAAAGCCAACCCCGACCGGTAGAAGACCCGGAGTCGCTTTCGATATGGGACTTAGCGCCAGCAGCCGCTGAGACTCCTGAAGTTCTTGTTCAAGCATGCTGGTGTCGCTTCCTGCTCCAATGAAGCCTAGTCCGCCTGCGTTTCAGATGGGCGTCGGCTGCGTGCTTTGCCGGATCTGTCGCAGAGCGATAGCTACCTGCTTGCGACACTGCTACAGCAAGAGAGCTTAATGCGATTAAGCGCATGGGTGCACAAGCTATCAGCGGCCAGGTCGTCCAAGGGTAATCGTCTTGAAGTGTCATCGAGCGCAGGTCAGTCAATTCAGAGGCTCTGGCCAGAGGAAGATGTTCGAGGTGTAGATACCGAATCGTAAAGCAAGATATGAGTGAGATTTGCTTAGGAATCTCAGTTGACCATGAGTTGGGCTGGAAAGTCGGATTGCCTAGACTGATTCCACGAAATATATCTACCGATTCACCCTAAGTACAATACTCATCTATTCGGCATTTCGAAAGGATTCCCTAATCTACTAGGCGGCTGCCTGTCCGCGTCGAAAAGCACTCTTCCGCCAGGTGCGTTCTCAGCTGTCGGCGTCCCCGGTATGCTTTCGCTAAACCTTCGTCTATCACTCATGGGAAGCCCTTCGTGTCCCCCGTTCTCCGCAGTTTGCCCATTCAGCCTAACATTTCCCCTCCGTATCCCCAGTTTATCGGCTATGAACAGCGCCTTTTCTCGCATCCACTCGGAAGCTTCTTCGAGTGATTCTTCGAGCTCTGCATCTAGCAGATTACCTTCTGGATGCTCGAACTGCTCGTGAGCTATGATCTCTTTCAAGATGTCCTTGATTGTGATCAGGCCTTTCAGCTGGCCAAGTTGCTCGACAAGTATGACGCGAGGGCTAATAATTCAAGCGACATCAGCTCAACCGTATGATGGTAATTGCTCCGGACTCACCCCATCTTCTTGAAGAGCTGCATAACGATCTCGAGCGGTTGCTTGGTATTAACGGTCAAGACGGTCTGGGCACAGACGTCAGAGGAAAGTCCTACAATGCTGAGAGTTGAGCTCACTTCGTTGACCCAAGGACTGAAGTCGACAATCTCGCCCTCGTTCAAAGTGCGATCATCAGCGCCTGGACCTTCATACGCATCCGCCTCTTCCTGCTTCATGAAGATACACCTTGCGTTTCTGGGCACACGATGGCTTGTTTTCTTCGATTTATCGATAGCCCAACGCAGATCTTGCCTGGTGATATACCCTAATAGAGTGTAGTTTTTCCTAGATTGGATGACAGGGAAGCCTCTATATTCAGTAGATGCGAACCTTCCTTCTGCAATCCATTTCCTTACATCAGTATCTCGCTCCGACAAAGCTCGGAAAATCAGACTTACCGAGTTCATCGAGAGTGATGCCAATGGCAGGTATAGCAAGCACGTTCCGCTTCATGACATGAGACACAGGCTCATTGAATTGATGATCTTCTTCATCCAAGAATGGGAAGCCATTAAAGCGGATCATCTGATCTGCTATTCCTCCTTTGCCGAAGAATTCAGATACAGCTTTCGTGACCATGAGCACGATCTGCATAACGGTAACTTGACGGTCAGTAAGGCCAGAGTGTTAACGATCGAAAGCTTGACGCACCATGGTTGGCAAGATATAAGTCAAAGCGCCTGTAAGCTCGAACATAATGACTACGACAGTGACCGTTATCCGCATGATACCGCTGTCATACCGCAGATGAAGCGCCTCAGCACCTGTCTTGAAATGCTGTAGCCACAACCCTACCCTAATGCAGCTGCAGCTCCCAAGAAAGCATAGGTCCCCGGCGTGATACAAGGTTTCTCAGGCTCGCACGCCGCAAAGATGGCCCAGTGCGGGTATGCTCTGCCCACACACGTCATTACCATCTCATCAGCCATCACATCCCCATCCCGATTTCTCACAAGCACAAGGGTGTCTCACCTGTATGTCGCTTTAACGAGAATGCCAACCATTCGTCCGAAAGTCGCACCGACCGCCATCGAGGGTACGAATATTCCAGCTGGTACTTTTGCGCCGTATGAGATGACGATGAGTACAATCCTAAGCACAGTCGCGATGAGGAGCGAGTTGACCATGCGCCATTGTGCCCATGTCCTGTCGTACATACACAACGACTCAGTATGACCGTTCCTCTATCCTTAGGCTGTGCGCAAAGAGCGCCAGCTGATGAGAGCGACTCACTGGCACAGATTATCATAGTCCCCTCCACCCGAGCATTCTCGAAAGAGGATATCCAAAGACTCGGTCATGTCTATCCTCAAGAAACGATTATGATACCCTACGAGCGCGGTGAGGCCAGCTAGGAAGACCGCTTCTGCCACACCGTGTTTTGCAAGATGTTTTCGTCGGAAAGACTGGACTTGAAGGTTGTATTTGATCACGAACGCGCCGTAGAGGCCCTGCGAGTGAAGATCGTTCAGTTTGTGGCTTATTTGAAGCGGGAGCGAAGAGGGAGTATGCTCACGCCGAACACGCCAATGAGTACAAACCCGCCAATTTCGAAGAAGTGCCAATCTCGATCATAGCTAACTTGGAACAGCACCAATTTTCCCGTTCTGAACGGGTTCATGGCCGACAGTGTTACCGTCGCTACCAGAGCACAGAAGAAGCTCCTCCACATCGTCTTTATGGGGAAGTTGACCGTCATTTCTTCTAATGCGAAAAGCACACCGCCGATAGGTGATCCGAAAGCAACGGCGACTCCAGCGGCGCTGGCGGAAGCGATGATTTCGCGCATCTTGGCTTGAGAACGTGAGAAACGTGGGAAGTAGGACGCAACGACGGACCCGATCGCACAGGCTACGTGCACGCTGGGGCCTTCTTTGCCTACAGAGAGACCAGAAGCGATGGCGAGGGGCTGCGAGCTACATCAGCATACTTGCGTAGAGCTAGGAGAAGGGGAGCTAGGCTTACCAAAGTTATGCTCTTGATGGCCAGAGTCACGGCTCCCAGAAAGCCTTTCATGACGAATCCAGCGAGAATGCATTTGATCTCGGATATGCCTGATCCAGCAGCGTAGGGCGCATACTGTCTGACGATATATGCCGCCGAGAATGCGAAAGCGACTGCATAACCAAAGTATACCAGGTAACCCAGTCCGAAGAAGACGTCTGACCAGTTTGTCCAGTCCTGACATGTATGTTCGCTGTTTATGGATCCATCTTCACCTGCGACGGGGTCGATTTCCCAGCAGCAGAACTTTGAATTGAGCCACCATGACACTGAACAGTACCCAAACTTGAGGTCTGTCAACCATGATGTGACTACGTCTATGAGAGCGGCATTGAAGCCTATTCCAGCTCCGACGAGCGTGACTACAAGCCAAGACTGGGTCGCATGAAGGATGGTGGATGACCAAGAGGCTAAATGGGAAGTGAAGGAGGAGTAGCGCCTGTTTGACGCGCGTTTAGATGCGGATCTTGACTCTCTGAGCCGCCTGGTCCGCTCGAACAAAGTGTCCTGGATCCAGTCTATCGTTTCGAAATCTTCGAAGCGCCGTGCGTCTTGTAGTGGTAGTTCTTCCATCTCGTCGTCCATTTCTCCCTCCATCTCGATGTCGTCGTCGCCATTGTCATTGTCATTATGGTCCTGGTCCTGCCAGCGAACGCGGTCGCCGTGCTGGCTTCTCGAGGATGCAGCGTTCATGATTTCGCATCAGTATCGTGTCATAATCTTGTCATCTTCAGAGGTCAAAGAAAGTATCAGCTTGAGGTCAACATCCATTGGCCCTTTCGCTTTCTCTGTCTTGACAATTCAATTCAGACGATGTCGCTCGCAGTATCTGGATCTACATCGCGCAGTCTGAGATGCAGCTGTACGCAGATACAGCAACAGCGACGAGCAGCTTCAACATCAACGAAGCCCTCCCTCTGGCAGCGCATAAAGACGGCAGCTCAGAATGCAGCAATTAACCAGAAACCAGTACAGGCAAAGATAGCGAGAGAGATACAGCGTAGAGAGATTGTGGAACATGGAAGAGGTAGCATCTACGAGAGAGCCAGCTCCAGCAGCGATATCCCATCGACGTCCAATCTCGCAATTCAAGCGCCGTCTTCGTCTGTAGCAGCTAGAGCAGCGGTATCAAGTCCAGCAGATACATGGACACAGGTATGATAATACTAATAGCCGTTCCAAGAACAATCCAGCTGATCTCGGACGCCAGCACAAAACTTCAACTGGCAATATCCCCATGTCCCCTCGCAAGCTGAACGACGTCGCGCGTCTGATCGCAAAGAAACCTATAGACAGTGCGATCCTTCAGATGCAGATGAGCGATAAGCGGGTTGCGAAAACGAGGATCAAGAGCATGCTTGCGCTAGGAAGGGATCATGCAGTAATGAAGGGCTTAGCTAGGGATAGGCTGATTGTGAAAGAGGCGTGGGTTAGTAAAGGAGTATACCTGAAGAGATTGGATATTAAAGGAAGAGGAAGGCATGGTATCATCATGAAGCCGGAGTGAGTCCCTCTCAAACAACTTCAAATGGCTAGTTAGTGATATGAGTGTGTCTTTTAGAGCTCGCATGCACGTAGTACTCGCCCCAGGACCGACACGCGCAGAGCAAAAGAAGGCAGAATTCGATAAGAGACTCAGACAAGCGCTAAGGACAGGAGCTGGGTATGCAAGAGAAGACAGGAAGATCATCAATATCGGAAATTTTAAAGGTGCAGGAAACGTGTATGCATGGTAGAGTAGTAGGGCACGAATACAGCGCGGTGCATCTAGCCTTGCTGATCTTGCTGATCTAGCTGACTCTGATAGAATTGCTGAATCTGATTTTGAGTATGCAGAGGACGGGCAGGTGTTCTCGAGGGCACATCCATCTCCACCCAGTGCCGACCATTATGGTAGGACCATGCGATGAGCTTTCCCGCTATACGGACGCCGTGACCGTCCCTCTCGACCTTGTGCTGGGACAATACCACCATACCGGGCCACGGCGTCGGCAACGGAGCTGATCTGAAATTCGGCTCGTAATTCGCTTTCGCAAGAAGGACGGTACGAGGCTCCTGAACCCATAGTACATCGCCTCTGCGCAGGATCGTGCATTCCCATGTCAGATCGACACTCTCGATCCCGTTCCGCGGCTGACCTTGGCGCTGTTTTGACATTGTCTGCAAGATGGTCAAGCGTCAGCGTCTTCTGTCACTCCCCGGTATCCTCCGCTGTGCCTGCCGCAACGCCTCCACTCACGCACCTCTTCGATTCAAGGAACGACTTCACTCCGGATCCCCCGATGGGCTGCAGCGAATGATATCTTACGTATGTGGCTGGGTCTGGTCGCAACGAAGAGCGAGCAGCTCATATCACACGCCCCTCCTCAAATCTTGCAATGCTTGGATTACACACCACACAGCCCTGACAATGTCTACCCTTTCGATCACCATCCGGAGTGGATGGATAGGTTCCTTGATGTGCTGACATACATCATGTAGTATGCAGCATGCTCGCACATAATATAGTATCCACAGCAAGGGAGCCAACACAGTTCGGGGACACCAACCCATGGAACCTGTCAAGTGAGGAGCTGCGCTTCTCGACTGTTGCTGCTGAGTCTGTCAGAGACTCTCTCATCGCTAGTATCCGCTTGATCATCTCACTCGTGCTGCCAGCATACATCTTTCATGCGACTGCTATGCCTTCAAGCCTGCCACGGCGATCGAGAAGACAGTAAGATCATCAACATCGGAAGCATTTGGCAACGTGTATGCATGCTGATGGAAGAGACACGCTTCAACGTAGAGGAGGAATACATCTGAACTAGCTGGGAGGCGTATACGCCGCAGCTGCAGCCGTCTCGGCAGCGGAAGCAGCAAGTGCGGCTGCTGCGTTTGGCATCCTCATCGGTACCCAGCTGTCGCCGGCTGCGCATCCCCACCATATCATCCTCCCGACCCAGATGTTACTTCCATTCTGAATCTTCTTATGCCGGGTCAAGACCAGCATGCCGTCCCGTGGGACTGGCGCCTCAAACACCGTCCACTTGGGTACGTATCTTGTCTCGTAGAACTTGGCGCGCGATATCGGTATCCAGCGTGGCCTTTGCTTGCCATCGATCCTACACTCCCACTTTATGTCATAAGTATCGATTACGGTTTCGACAGGACGCGCTGACGGTCGTTGTTTCTGTTTCGACATGCTCGCAGGTCTGCTAAATGTCCCTGTCTCAGTCAAGGCTGCCTCGCCTGCCAGCGATGGCACTGTTTCCCGCATACTTACTTGATCTCGCGGGACTTCGATACTGCGGACTCTGGCTTTCACTTGAACGAGTATAGGACGTGAGGAAAGGCAAGACAATTCACCATGCCGTACAAATCTGCAACTCTGCCTTACAAAAGACACCGCCCAGACGTTTCAATGCTGAATATGATCTAGCGATCATTCGCGAGAGTTTACCAGAATCTTACTGTCCTCCAATAAGGCCAAAGCCTTGAACGATTCGCCTTCGCAATTGACTGCCGTCGTCAAGACCGAACCTGACGAAGATCGGAAGATCAGGTGTTTTTGTTGGCCCGGCGAGGGTCGTCACGATCCGCTTGGACTGTAAACACTGGCAGCGCCCACTTCCAGAGCGGCAGCGGCAGCACTGGCGGAAGCTGACGGCACCTTCATCCTTTTCCATTTCTCCTGAACAGGGTCCCAATAGCTCCATCCGACGATTCTGCCAGCGTGCAGGCTTCCGTCTCGTTTAATGATCTTATGTTCCGTCAACACTTTCATGCCAGGAAAAGGCGGGTGCATCTCGCGAGCCCCAAAGTCTGGCCTATACGGTGGATGAATCTTCCAGAAGGGCAAAATTCCAGTCTCCCAAGATGAGCGGAAGTCTCTCTTCCATATCGCTGTACGGTCCTCGATCTTACACTTCCAGCACTTGACCACAGTGTCGGGGTTGCGTCTGATGCTTGTGGACGCTCGAGGAACGTCCGATGCTGAGACCGGTACTGGTCTAGATTGCTGCTTTCGTTTGGGCATTTGTCCAAGGATTTATCGACGAAAGTGGTGATGAAGATGGATGCAGTTACCTCGAGACAATGGACAAGCTCCCACGACATTGTGCAGAAATTGCTGGCACTGTCGACCGATGGCACAGCCCAGACGGTACGATTTTTCTGACAATGTGAGGGAGGCGGTTGCTGGATATCTCACATCCAGCGTCAGTGTGCTGGCTTTGCCAGCCACAGCGCTATGGTATGAGCTACTTCGACAGACAGGTGCAATAACGTAGACGACAATCATGCCTTCAGAGGACGGGAACACGCTCGAGACGCATGAGCTTCAGCTGGAGTGCAGTATATGTGCCGCAGCAGTAGCAGCGGCAGCTTCGGCAGCGAGAGCCTCAGCTGAAGGCAGCGACATTTTAATCCAGCCCTCGTCAGCATAATAAGCCCATCTGACGATCTTGCCGGCCCAGATATCTCCATCACTGTCTTTCTTGATTTTGTGCTGACTCCAAAGTCTCATCCCATCCCTTGGGACCGGGAGCTCGCGGTAGTCGAAGCGGGGCATGCTTTCGCTACCCCATATCTGAACAAAATGCGGGCTATTTGTGTCCGCTCTGTGCCAGGTGACGTTGCGGTTTATGATCCTGCACGTCCAGTATATGTTGACCACCTTGGGCTTTGCTGATGCCGATGTACGTTGTCTGGACATCTGCTGTCGATCAACTTTCCCATCATTAGCGTGCATGTCTCGAGATAGAGTTGGCTCGCATACATATTCTGGAGTACGTGAGCTTGCTTGCAGATAGTCGTAGATATTCGTAGAGCAGCGAGTGAGTGCTCGCACGCGAGCATATCAGTGTGTACGACAAGCACCGCTGTGACTGTAGTGAGGCAAATTGCTTTCGCTTGTACTGCTGAAAGGGGCAGATAGTGAATTTTGGATACTTGAAGTCACGGCAAGAAGGCTTGGTAGCTCGAGAGAGGATCAAGCAGCAGAGGGATAAATGTTGCTCTTAAGCTTGCTGAACGCCCGTACATGCATGCCGTTCAACGCTTGACCAGCCTGAGATAGCCTTTATCGTTGTACTCGACAGCATATCGGCTCTTGAACTGCTCTATCGCCTGCATGCGTGCCATCTCGCTACCGTAATTCCCATGCTGTGTCTTGGCAAGATGATGAAGGCGCATCCGATCCTTCTTGTCGAAGAAGTCGTAGTTCTCGTATTCTCTCCCGTTTTCACACACTATGACGATCTGGAAAAAGGGGATACAGTCTCTCAACTCTCGTTTATTGTCGCGGACAGAAGTGATCTTGACGACCTTCTTTCGGTAGTGGGCGCCATGAGCTTGTGTAAAAGGTATAGTTCCCGTGATCGTTCTGTCGATTGCAGGTCGAGACGGCTCAACGCCTTTGCCGGCGCCGCAGCCGTACTCGAGCATCTTAGGCTTGTATTGTAGCAGGCAGTTACGATCCTCGAGGAATGTAGGATACTCCTTTTGGAAAGCATCTACAGCGGCATCAGAGACATCTTGCTGTGTACCTGCCTGCCTAAGCTTGTTCGCCAGCGACATCAGGACTTTCTGATCTTTCGCATTGCTGAAGAGTTTGGAGTGGAAAGCTTCGCCAGAGCTGACTATTTCTAAGCCTCTGCGGTTCTCCACGAGCCTGACTCCGGTGATCCAGCGACAGTATGCATTTCTGCAGTCGTAAAGGCCACCATCTTCATTGTAGAAGTGGGCTTCGGTTCCCAGGAGTCTGTTGTCAGGGATCTCTACACTGAACCTGGACGAGCCTGATACTGCGCTTGTATTGGATGCGGTAGAGGCTGAAGAGGATTTGCGCGAGAGACCCTCGCCCCGGCGAGCATTGCTGGAATTTGACGATATGGAAGCTCTTGCTACGCTTGAGATCTTTGTTGTCTTCGAGTTCATGTTGAATGGATTACGAGCACGGACACGCAGTAGTTCTGTATTACTGGAATGAAACTTAGCTGGAACGCGGACACTCGGCCATGCGATCGCGCTCACCTTGTATCACGCAGTGGTACAGACCAGAAACGCTTGAGAGCGTGAGTGCGACCTGAGGTCCAGCTGGACTCCTTTCAAACTGCTCCACAAAGGATATTCCCATGTGTATATGGAAAGGGAAAATTGCCTTTCATGCTTGGGGGTTTGACCTTCTAGAGCAGGTCTGACATTACAGGCGAATGCTCCAGCGTTGTAGCCCATAGCACATATAAATTGAAATGTCAGTTGGAGAAAGGCTTGCAGAGAAACGAGCAGGCGTATAGTGCGACAAGGTGTGTAAAGTCTAGCATATACTCCAATCATCGCTTAATGAGCTTGAGGTAGCCTTGGTCGTTATATTCGATCGCATATCTCTTCCTGAATTGCTCGAATGGTTTATCCCGTTTATACTTCTCGATCAGGCCCAGGTGCTGGAGTCTCATCTGATCTACTCTGTCGTGGAAGTCGAAATTCTCGAACTCCTTGCCGTCTGAACAGACCAGCACGAATTGGAAGTTGATGATATATCCGCGAACCGAGCGTTCACCTTCCCGCATAGACTCGATTTGGACAATCTTCTTTGGGTAGTTTGCACCATAAGCTTGTGTGAAGGGTATCTTGCCCGTGACTGTTCTTTCAATAGTAGGGCGAGACCATTCCGTGAACTTATTGGCACCGTACCCGTATTCAGTTCCTTTAGGCTTGTGGATGAGGAGACATCGAGCGTCTTCGATGAATGCCGGGTACTCTTCTTTGAATGCATCAATAGCGGTGTTGGCGAGCTCTGGCTTTATTGTCGCTCGACGAAGCTTGTGAGCGAGATTAAGAAAGACTTTCTGGTCATTTGCGTTTATGAAGAGCTTGGAGTGGAATCCTTTGCTACCGCTAAGTACCTCCAGAGCCTTGCCATCATCAGCAAGCCGGGCGCCGGTGATTCTGCGGCGGTAAGGATTTCTACAGCCGTAGTACATGGCGCCGACATCCACATTGAGGTATGCATCAGAGCCCCACAATTCGATCTCAGGTATGTCTACGCTGAACTTGGAGGCCCCGGAGCGAGCACTGGACTTCGACGAAGTAGAGGCCGACGATGAGGCTGTGGATGAGCATGTGGATGAGTATGTGGAGGAAAATGACCCTTTTCGAGTGTCTTTGCGAGAAATGGAAGATGATGTAGATGCAGTGCGTCCTTGTAGCGCTTTGTTCGCTTTGGACGTCATGTCTGTGAGATCGATGCAGGGTAGAGCGATGGTTTGACCTGGCAGATGTCGGAGCAGAATGCCTTGTCAGCTGATGCATAATATTCAAGTATTGCGAAGCTTACTGCTTGCTCGTGCAGACTCACTTGGTGCAAGAGAGAGAGAGAGAGGCAGCAAGCTTGCCAGGTGGACTTGAAAGTTAGAGCACAGCCAGCTGTCTGACACTGAAAAAGGATGTTATCAACACGGAGGAAGTTGAAAGTCTTGCCGACAATATATACTCACCTTCGTTGACGTAGTAAAGACTGCAGGAGCTGTCGAAATAGCGATAAGCAAGGCAATCCTTTTGGCAGGATCTGCCATCCCTTTGAAGCATCGGATGATGAATGGAGTGCACCGTAGATACTACGATGACTGCACATGTTCTCTGATGGCATCTGCGATGGTTCGGACTCGCAACTTTCTTAACTTCTAACTACAGTCTGCCCACCATGAGCAGTACGAATGATCTTGCAAGCAGGCTAGGAGGGTTCGAGATTGGCGACAATCGGCAGCGGAAGGACAGCAGCCAGGCGGGGTCAACCATCAAGGATGGATGGGAAGTGCCAGCAGCAGCGACGACATCGGACGGTGTAGCAGGTGGAGCAGCGTCGACATCAGCAAGTCAGCAGAATCCAGCGCAAACTTCTACAGAAGCGACGGCCATGAGCGGCGACAGCGACAAGGTCGAGCAGAGTCAAGAGCAAGCGAAGCAGGATCCAGCAGGACAGCAAGTGGAGGCGCCGGCAAACAACGAAGACGGTGAGCAGCAAATGCCTTGGGTCCTTCTACAAGCAGTCTCGTAGCTGGAATCAGTCCAATATCAAGCGAGATTCTGGAACGGCGCGACATCAGAGGAAATACAAAAGCCGACAATCCAGCTACAGGCTGCTCATCGCTCATCCTGGAATGATACCAACATACTGAATAACTCCTTCCCGTTATGCTCCCTCCAGTCCAGCAACAGCTACGGTTGTTCGAGCAAGAAGTCCAAGCAAGTCTATATAGCAGCTTGAGCTGGACGATATCAGTTCTGACATACTATACAGGTCACACTAGCAGACAGACAGGCAGATGAAGCGTCCCCTCTGTATTCCGCGAAAACCTTTGACGAACTTAACCTGTACGTCCGGATATCACGAGAGTCTGGGAAGCCTTCTAATGCTGTAAGACTTACAGTCACCCTGATCTTTTACGCGGAGTATACGGCATGGGCTTCAACAAGCCTAGTAAGATCCAAGAGCGCGCCCTTCCTCTTCTTCTAGCCAGCCCGTACGCGTCAATTGCTTCATACATCTAAACTTCACAGCTAACATTGTTGCACATGTAGCCCTCGAAATATGATTGGCCAGTCCCAGTCTGGAACGGGCAAAACGGCCGCCTTCGTATTGACGATGTTATCCCGCATCGACTATTCCATACCTACACCACAAGCAATCTGTATAGCACCTACAAGAGAATTGGCAGCTCAAATCATGCTCGTCGTTGACAAGATGGGCCAGTATACACCCGTTACCAAGTTCTTCGCTAGTAAAGGTGCCCAATTCAGAGGCGAGAAGATTGAAGCGCAACTACTCGTAGGAACAGTTGGAACATTTCTGGATGTGAGAAGGACCACTTCCTTCATTTTCACTTCGAAAGGAATCTGACTGAATGCGTTTGACAGATGGTTCGCCGAAGGGGGACACTCGATCTTACGAATCTGAGGGTATTAGTCTTGGATGAAGCAGACAATATGCTATCACAAGCTGCTTTGGGTGATCAGTCTATGATGGTGAAGAAGTGCGTCACGGCTCGGCTTTGCTACTATACATCCTTAACGCTCAGAAATCCATTCTCTCAACAGCTTCTGCACGAATATGGGAAACAAGACATTCCAAGTCGTACTCTTCTCCGCTACTTTCCCAGACCATGTCAGGTCTTTCGCTGAGAAGTTCGCTCCCTGTGAGTGTAACCTGACTTCGTCACAAAGATTTGCAAGACTGACGATACGGCGTTCAGCGGCGAACGAGATCCGTCTCAAGCAGGAAGAGCTGTCTCTAGCTGCTATCAAGCAGTTCTTCATGGATTGCGAGTCGGACTATGCCAGATACGACGTTCTCGTCGAGCTTTATGCTCTTCTCACGAGTATGCGCATCGCTTCATGTCCTGCTGCAGCCTTCTGACCAGATTGCATCGGCAGTTGGGCAGTCTATCATCTTCGTGCAGAAGCGAGAGACAGCAGATGAGATTGCGAGAAGAATGACAAGCGAAGGTCATAAGATTATCTCGCTACATGGAGCATTGACGACAGAGCAAAGAGACGATGTCATGACCAAGTTCAGAAAGGGAGAGTACAAGGTGAACAGGTTTCCGTTGTTTAGGCGGCTTTAGCTGAAGAAATCGATGATACAGGTACTCATCGCTACAAACGTCATTGCAAGGGGTATCGATGTCATGAGTGTCAATATGGTCGTCAACTATGACATGCCGTACGATCCTGTCGAGAAGAGACCAGATGTGGAGACTTATCTGCATAGAAGTGCGTAGCAGCCCCTCCTTCCCTTTGTAACGGCTTCTCCTGACCATGTCCATTCCACAGTCGGCCGTACAGGGCGTTTCGGGCGACAAGGAATTTGTACGCCCTCTATCCCGCTGAAGGTTATACATCGGCTGACCTGTATGTGCTCTGTTAGCTATCAACATGATCTACGACAAGAGGAGCTATGAGAACATGAAGTACATCGAGGAAGCGTTACGTAGCCCGATTACGCGTGTGCAGACGGACGACTTCGACTCGATGGAGGCGGTGAGTCGCTTACGCGGCTGTCGCGTTATCATAGGATGCTAATATCATTCAATACTTAGACACTGAAAGCAGCTATGAAGAAGTAATGCAGATTATGGACAGCGTTCGACGTGCTCTTGCTGTGAATCCTAGTTTCGAGCCGCTTAGGGCAGAGCTGGTATGTAGGCAGTAGATGTATAACGATATTGAAATGGAGCAGTACTAGTTTATCCATATCTTCGTTAGATTTTGTCATGACACTCTTGACCGCGTTCCTACACCACCAATTAACGATGGAAGAGGACTTTGCAGCGACTCAGCGCATCGACACAGCTCCCTCTGCGGCTACGTCGACATCAGCAACCAAAGCAGCAGCTCCAGCAGCCCGTACTTTCGCAGCGCCAACCAAGCTCGAGCCGTACCTGCTTCTGGCGAAATCAGCCAGAGGAGCTGGTGCAGCATCGCTCATTGATCAAGTCACAGCTGCTCAAGGAGTCTTTGCCTTTGGAGAAGTCGTGCAGGCCAAAAGCATACTCGAAGTGAGCCTGGCAGACAGCGCACGACATGACGACGATGTGGATTAGATCTGATGCGTTCTGCAGCTCGAGAACAATGAGCAGTACAGACCGAAATGGCTGCTATTGCAGGTATTCGCCTATGGAACTCTGAAAGACTACCGAAGTGCGTTTCGCGTATATGCGAGTGTTTCCACTCTGGTCTGACATGCTTTAGTGCTTCAGACAGCGCATCTATTCTGCCTCCTCTTAGTCCTGCTCAACTCACAAAGCTGCGCCAGCTGACCCTCCTCGAACTCGCAAGTCAGACGCGCTCGATACCCTATTCCGTCATTCTTCCCGCTCTCGAACTCTCATCCATCCGTGAACTCGAAGATCTAATTATCGAATGCATCTATGCCGACTTGCTTAAAGCTCGTATCAATCAGAAGAAGCAGATCCTAGAGGTCGACAGCGTGGTCGGTCGAGATGTCCGAGTGTCAATCCCTAAAGAGGGTTTCCAGGGAGGAAAGGATATTGCTCAACTATACAAGGCTCTGCAGAGCTGGCAGGTGAATGTAGGCGATACCCTTAATCAGCTGGACTGGTTTATCGGACAGATTCGCCAGAAGGAGTGAGTTTGGACGGCTTCAGTCCATCTTACATTGATTCCGACTGATATGTGATCACAGGCAAAACATAGCAAAGCAAGAACAAGCTCAGACAGATCGTGTACATCAGGTCCTTAATGACATCCAGCGAAGCCAGGGCGGTAATTCGAAAGGTGGTCAATCTCAGAATCACCCAGGCCCAGCTGCGTTCCGAGACCGAATGGACAGCTTCCAGAGCTTCGATGACATGGATGTGGACGGCGGTAATGCCCAGAAGAAGAGGTGAGTACAGGTCCTCGAAGTCCTGGTAGCCGGCTGTAGTTAACGTTCTCACTGGCCTGGTAGTCCGAGCAAGGCAAATGGCAGGAAGAGAACCAGACAATGAAAGCCGGCTGCTTAGTCTTTGCAGCTCACCTATCATACGTCCATCTATGTTCTTCGGACAGGATAGCAGGGAGTTCGGCAGCTATCCCGCATTATGTGGTGTATCTCTTAGTAGCAGTACCACAACTAGTTGATGTATCATAAGATAGCTTTTCTCACACTTCAGTTGCTGTAACACGCTGCTTTCTTTCTTTCTTTCTTTCTTTCCTTACATCGCAGGCTCATAAATCTAATCAACCACTATCTTGCTGATATCCCGATACTCTCGTTTGTCACCTCGAATAGCTTGTCTCGCACCGCCTGTCCCAAACTTCGTCAGCATGCGGCATCTATGATAGCGGACCAGGCCATCGCGCGAGCTTGTCCTGCTGGCTTGTCCTGACTCTGCAGCTTGTCCTCTTACCAACATCGTCTGAATAATGGCTACCATCCTGCTCGCTGGAGGGACTGGACTGATAGGCAGCGTCGTGCTCGAGACAGCTCTGGCCTCGTCGAGAGTTGCGAAAGTGTACAGTCTGCAGCGAAGACACCTCCCCGATACGCATGCTCAGAAGAAGAATTTCAAACTGCATGAGCTCGTTCTCGAAGATCCAGCTGCCTTTGGATCCTGGAGCACCAGCTCCTGCAGTTTCTTGTTGCCCTTGTGAACATGATGCTCTGGAAGACTTCGTCGCTGTAGGCTGTACAACCTTGAGATTCGCGATGAAGCCAAAGCGGCCTCCAACACCGCGCTGCCTATCAAGCCTGTAGCGCCTGTAAGTAAGATGGACGCCATGCTACAAAGGAGTAAGAGTTGGAGAAGAAGTGGGACGAGTTCAGCTCATCAGATGGTGTTCATTTTGGCGCCGGAGGTCGACGCGAGTCGTATCGGCAAAGTCAGCCAAAGCAAGCTGAGCAGAAAGTACCAAACATGTTGTGCTCTGTCAATGCAGAAGGAAGGAGAGCGTCGTGTCGATTGCAATCTCGATCCATTTCAGGCTTGTAAATTAGTGCGAGCGAGACAAAGCAGGACCAGATAACTACGATGAAGATATAGCGACAACATGAGTAGCTTTCCTTGTAGATCTCCTCCTTATTCTGTTGGCAAGGCCATTACTTCTCTTACGCCGTACGTAGGCTGAGGCGATCCATCCAGTGCGACCTTGAGCAGCTGCTTCGAGAGCTTTGGGACTGGATGATTGATGACGCCGATCGCTTCCATGAGTGGAGTAAAGGTAGCATTGATGAAAGACGAGCTTGATCTCCACGCTACGAAGATCCTAAATATCCCCAGTTCTAGCGTGGGCGAGGCGTTTCCCGATGCTGCTGCATCCTCCGCCTTCTGCGCGTCGTTAATGGATAGAAGTGCTGTCTCTACTGCTCCTCGCATCTTGCGATACTCCGGCAGCCACCACAGCTTTGCCTCTTGGTCCTGTACGGTCCCTATGGCTGAGATGTATACGAAACGAAGAGGAGTATCTGGAGGTGTAGAAGAAGAAGAATCTGTGTTTGCGGATGATCTCTCTTTGCGCAGAGCAAGGAGCGTGTTCAGAGCATGCGTGCTGAAATGCAAATTGACGCGACGAGTCTCTTCTGAGTCCTTGTCTTTGGATGGATTCACGCCAAGACACCTGTCAATACAATCATTTGAGCGTGTCCTACGTTGATCAACGACGTCGCCCGCTCACCAGATACATCCATCCACGCTTTTCAGCTGATCGCGGACTTGGGCAGGCCAGGCCGTCCAAGCTTGGACAAATTGGCCGATGGATATCCGAGCGCAGCTGAAGAATATCGATGGCTGTATCTGGTATGTACAACGCTAGCAACATCCAGGAAGCGAGCTTAAAACAATATATTCAGGTGCCTGGGCGTAGTTCCTTCTAAAAACCAAGATATCCAACAGACGCGAACGGTGTCCGTAGACTACACGGTGCACGCACTAAAGACCCTCCTCTCCTTACGAGACGACATAGGACAAGACTCAGCTTCGTCTGTCCCTCCGCTGCGGTCATCTACCTTTCGGGATCAGGCGTCTCGTCGGACCAAGATGCCAAACTGTGGTTCTTCTCAGAGTATCGGAAGATGCGAGGACAGGCAGAGAATGAGCTTCTATCAATCTCCACGGAATACAACGGAGACAGTGCTTCAGCCAACAAGGTGGAGCTGGGAATCATGAAACTCGGATTCGTGCGACCTCAATCTACACTCAACAGCGTGTTGGCTATAATCGGCGTCACCTCACATACAACGGATAAGCTCTCGAAACAACTCGTCAGACTCGCGCTAGATGGCTCTCCTCAGTCTGTATACCGCACTGGGGAGGTTATGACTCTGCCGACAGACTGAGAGACGGGCCTGGCTCCCTTCTGGTGAATAGCGATGATGTCCATGCAGAAAGTTCCGGGTGAAGCCTTTTGTATTCTGCTTTAGGAGGAAACGGGTTGCCTGAAGGGGCGGATATCATGAACACGAACAAGTCGCGAGGGCATAACCAGTAGTATTCTTAGTTCGAGTAAATTCTTGTTCCCTTCTCACTGCTATGTAAGTACTCTAATTATATACAGAAAATAACAGCTAAGTATCCCAACCTGCGCACTATTCTCCTTCCTGATACTTCCAAGACTTCCCGAAAACAATAAGCTACACGGACGCAAACCCCAATCGATACAAACAGACTTGATCAATGCACAGCAGGCATCATGGACAAACCCTTCCCAAACGACGTAAATCTCGCCCATCCCTTCTGTTTTCTTTCCCCTTCCTCCCGCTTCGCACCACAAGCTCCTCCCTTCTTCGCTGCTAGATGTACATCTGCATCTTGCAATGCTGCCAAGATCTCCTTGTGTATCGCTCCACCCTTGTCCAGATTTGGGTTGATGCAGGCTGATCGTGTGGGCTTTGAACATGGCCTGCCAAGAGGTGCGCCGCCTTCGAGTGAAGGTGGAGTAGCAGCCGCTGTGCTGATGGACGTCCGCGACGACATATGCGAAGCTGAAGAGCCCATTGAGCGAGATGAGATAGTCCGAGCATCTGAACTTTCCCTCGACTCTGTATCCGCTTCATCCGACTGCTCTACCACCTCTGGATTCAAATGATGATCCAAGCTCATTCGCTTCTGTGCAAATTCCAGTTCATCCACCGCTTCGGGCACAGGCGTCAGATTGCCCTTGCTATTCTCATCCGGACACATCTTGCTGAAGAATGTCTTTACTGCACATTCCCCTCTCTCGTATTTCACTTGTTCATCTCTTTCCCGCTTCGCCAATGCTGCTTTCGACCAGCGCTCTTTGTAGTTTGGGTTCACTGCGCCATATGCTGCTGCTTGATGGCACTGTGGGCAGCATTCGCGTAATGGCGTGAGGTCACTTGGAAGGTCGGACTCTGTCGCGGCTGGCGAAACAGCGGAAGTGCCAGCGGAACTGGTGCTTGAGATGCGGGCCAGTGCAGGACAGTAGATAGGGCTAGGCTGCTGCTGCGATGGTGAAGAAGGTCTTTCCCTTGATGTCGAGCCATTGGTGTACTTCAAGCAGCTCTGCAAAGGCGCGCCAGGCTGGGAAGAAGCTGAAGCACTTCTTTTCCGGCGGGTGAAGGAGGGCAGCCTGATGTTGAGACGGGGTGGGGAGTTGGGCATGTACGCTGGATCATCTTTAAACTCTTCAGGGATACAGTCCTTGTTGAAAATGGACGTTATTGACGTCGGTACAGGCACTCTGAAAGAGGTCACAAGATCAGCTCTGGGCACGCTTTTTTTCCGCTTTCTTGGATAGGCAAGGGAGACTGACGAGTATGCTCGCGAACATAGGCGAGGTCTTCCTGTTGCTGCATTGCTGCTGCTGGTCTGGCTTGCGCTCTGCTCGTCCAGATCGCAGGCTGCTGGGATTATGCTGCAGACCTCGTAGAATCTGATCCTTGGCTTGCTGGTTGACGCCTTGCTGCTCGTCGTCGTCGTCATTGCTCCCTCCATCTTGTAGCTTGCGAATTGCAATTGGAGCAGAGGCAACCTGCAGGAATTGTCTCTCTGGCGCTGAGCTTGTCCTGTCGGTCTAGAATCCGGGGAAGTGGGTCTCGCCAATGACGTGCCCCGGATTCTCGATTAGGGGTAGCTTAGAAGTGAGACATTTGATATTGACTGCATCACATACAACGAGATACTACTGTAGTACTACTCACTTCCCGACAACTTCGGCAGCATGCGCGTCCGCAAGCTCCTTCAAGCGTTGCAGATCCCCCGTCTCAGAGCAGAGCCTGTAGAACTCGCTATCCTCCTTCGCTAGCAGAGCAGCCGGCGTATCATACTCTATCACTTCGCCCTGTCCAAGCACTAAAACCCTGTCAAAGTCGATAATCGTATGCAGGCGGTCTGCGGACGACATGAGAGTTAGTTAAGACTACTCCACGATGCATGTATACTCACGAGCGATGCACAAGATAGTTGACGCGCCCAGCTCCTCTCGTATAGTCTGCTGAACGGCAACATCTGTATCGTGGTCAAGATTGGCAGTAGACTGAGCGTAATAGCAGTTTTTAGCCTGGCTCAGACGATTTCAATCACGCCAACTTACCTCGTCAAGTATCAAGACGTTCGAGTTGCGCAGCTTAAGCAGACCTCGTGCTAGGCAGAGTAATTGGCGCTAAAACAGATGTAAGCCCAGGTTCGCCGTTTGCCGTGTCAAGGAGGACATACCTGTCCAGCACTGAAGTTCTTGGCTCCGTCTTGTACGTGATCATCTAAGCTGCTAATACCAGACTGACCGCCAGGTGTTGCTGACCCTCCATTACTCAGTAGGTTGGTTCGCTTGAGGACATCATAGAGCCTGCCCAACGTGAATCAGCTTAATATTACACAGTTCCTCTGGGACTCAAACGCACTCAGCGTCCGAGAAGGTACCGAACGGATCCAAGTTGAATCGCACAGTCCCAGCAAAGAGCGCTGCTTCTTGCGGTATGATCGTAAGACGTTCACGAAGCGTCTGTAGTGGGATTGTCGAGATATCCACGCCGTCTACTATGATACTGCCAGCTGCAGCTTCGATGAAGCGGAAGAAGGAGAGGGCCAAGGTGGATTTTCCAGAGCCTGTTCGACCGACAATGGCGACTCGTTCCTGAAACGACGGATACGTCAGAATTGCTGTCTCGTGCCAAACAAAGAATGGGGAGGATACTTACGGAAGGCTTCACTTCGAAGCTGACATCCTTCAGAGCCAAAGGCAGGCCATCTGCATATCTAGCAGCTAGGTGTTCTACCTGAATACCACCTCTGTTTGAAGGCCAGTATGCCGGCGGTTCAGTTCCACCCTGCGGCTCCTGCGGTAGTTCTAGCGTGTACTCCCTGACTCTTTCGACCGAGTTCATATTGATCTGCGTGTCGGCATATAGACGGACTAGCCATAGAATTCGATCTTCTAGCATGCTTGCGTACGTGAGCGCGAAGCCTGCTAAGGAGGCACTCACGCCCGGACTGGCGATGATGAAGCATGCCGTGCATAAGGTTGCGAGTGCACCGCCTAGATCGGAGCGAATACTGAGCCAGCGATTGACCAGCCATAGAGAGAAGAAAGGCCTGTTCGTGTCTGGAAAGAGTGACTTCAGTATGTTGACCGTGTTGAGGGGTGGTAGCGCGACTTACCGTCTACAAGCTCGAACAGCTTCGATGTGAAGCGAGATGCATCGCTGTATGCTCGGATACTGGTTACACCCATCAAGCATTCGCCGACCAAGCTGTACACAGGAGAGCGTGTGACGGCCTCTGCGTAATGCAAATAATATACCATCAGTGTTTGTTACTGTTCTCACGACTTTGAGACACTCACCGATCCGTTTGAGCTCTCTTGACGTCGAGATGTAGAGCCATCCTAGGAATAGATAGCCGGCTGCCAACACAACTCCCGCTAGAAGGAAGGCAGGCAAGGCAACGGCGACTGCAGTGACGACCGTACATGTTCTGTGAATTCCAAGGTCAGTTGGGTTTTTAGTCTGTCCCGGCAGCCTCTATCCTGAGAGTTACGCACATGAATATTTCCAATACAAAGAACATAGCTTGAGTAGGTACTTCTTGATCGACAACCTCCATGTCTTTGCTAAGCCGGTTGAGAATCCTTCCAATAGGTGTCGAGTCGAAGAATCGCACTAGCAACAAAGTTTTGTCAGACTAGCCGCAGACCATCTGAGGGGAAATGCCGATCTACCAGGAGCTTTGAGAAGCGTATTTGTGACATCCGTGTAGATGGTCCTGCTTGCCACAATGCCACGAGACAGGAAGAATACTAAATCGCAAGCTCTAGTGTAAGCTTGCATGTATGCGCACAGAGCTTGACGTGTATACGTACAGACTCGGACGCCAAAGAGAACCAGTGCGGTTGAGGCCAAGATTACGTAGTACCGAAGATAGAAATCTGGTTCATGCCCTACAGGGTCGGCACTGTCCGAGGACATAATAGTCTGAATGATCTTGGTAGCTTCTGCAATCCTATCGAAGGAGCTAGCCCAGAGACGAAGGGCCCAGTTGCTGCCTACAGATACGCCCTCCGTGAAGACGATCACAGCTACCAGACTAGCCAAGATGAGCGGCGAGCCAGCTGCTTTTGCATAGTATGTGTATACGCCGAAGCTGACGGCTCCGGTACTCTGCTTTTCCGCATTGGTGAGAAGCGTCTCGCCATGCAGGGGATCGTCATGGCCGTGCGGAAACAGATCTTCTAGATGATGGTCTGCAGCCGCATTGGCAGTCGTTTCGGTGCTTATGGGTTGCTGGAAGGTCCTCGCAGTTGCAAGCTGTGGCTTCTTCATCGTCAAAGATGAGAAGTCTTGTCCAGTGGCCAGTCCTGGCGTGTTTTGGCCGCTTGCGATGACATAGTTGTGAGGGTCGCCTTCGAAGGCTACAAAGCCATTCGACAGTGCTACAGTGTAGTCTGCCAAGGGTAAAGTAAGGTGTAAAGCATGCGTGACCATGATCCTTGTTCGGCCACGCATAAGCTTGTCCGATGTCAGGCAGTTATGGTATAGGTGCCGGGCCGTGTGAGCGCTGATGATGATAATTAGCTTGTGGGGAGATAGCTTCGACCAGATGTGTACTCACTCGACGGCTGACAGCACGTCATCCAGCAAAAGCACCTTCGCAGAAGAATAGACAGCTCTTGCCAGACTGATTCTGGCCTTCTGGCCGCCCGACAGCACTGTACCTTTCTCCCCCACTTCTGTTTGATCGCCAGCGTCCAGTTGTTTCAGATCCGGATTGAGGGCGCAGGCGTCCAAAACATGCTTGTATCGGCGGGCATTGAAAGCTGAGCCAAAGAGTATATTGTTACGGATCGTATCGTTCAGAAGCCAGGGCGTCTGACAGCAGAAAGCGACAGTGTCTGTCAGTTTTGACGGGTCTTGATCGGCTTGTCTGATTATGGGTTGCGGGATGAAGCAACGACCGCTAAGGAGGTTCATCTCGCCGAGGAGTGCGTACAGAAGACTGCTCTTGCCCTACAATGTTGCTCGTTAGCATCGAAAGGTCGTCTCAGCATCAGCATATGCTGCTTCACGTACCGATCCTACGGGTCCAACTACAAGGTTCAGGCCATCTAATGTGAATCGAAGGTTGAGATTTTGAAGCTTGAAGATGTTTGAGTCAGATCGTGCCTCTTCGACATCTCCCCATGTAAAACCAGCATTGATGAAGCCGATTTTGGGATCGCTAGCTTGAGAAGGTGTAGCGAGGACCGCATACTTGGCAGTATCTTCCTCTTCTAGGAGAGAATCGACTCTCTTGCAGGATATAACGGTCGAGAGGAATTGAGACATCAGATCGGCAAACTGGTCCAGAGGAGCCCTGATGACATTGAACAGGGCAAGAGTCGTGAAGGCTGTCGTTGCATCGAGGGGAAGATGGAGGACCTTCGTTCGAACTACGAAGGTCACGAGAGCGATGAGGATAGGAGCCCCAACTATACGGCCGGTCAGTTATACAGGCAAAGGTACAAATGGCATTCGCAGGACCGCTTACATAGAGCGATACCTCCGGCTGCAAAGGCAAAGATTCTCTTCTGCAATGCCACCAACTCCTTTTCCCTCTTCTTTCGAAGCATGTCGTTGAACTTTCTTTCCCATGCAAAGAATTTGAGGACTTTGATAGCTTGAAAGACTTCAGTAGTCAAGGACAATCGATCGTCTGCGGCTACCAAGACTTGATTCTGGTATTTCATGAAGAACCTGGCAACTAAAGTCTGTGCCGGTACGAGGAGGATCATGGTGCCGAAAGCTGCGAATGCAGAAACGCCGATGTTCAAGAAGAGAAGGGTGAGGGCCATTCCGATTGTGAGGGGTGCTTCAGGAAAGAAAAAGTGGATGTACGCAAAGAGATCGGCGATTCTTGAGGCGTCGACACTGACAAGGTTTTGAATACGTCCAGCTGAAGCGGGACCTTCATCCTCGGCTTTGGCTTTATCCTTGTTATCTGCATCTTCTGGCTTGTTCTCGCCTGAGACGAGTGCTTTCCCAGCCAAGTCTTTTCTACGTAACGTCTTGGTGAAGACTTCGGCGATGATTAGGGCTTTAGCTCGGATACAGAGCCGTCGACCGATGATGAGCGATTGCGACATGCACAAGCTCGAAGCCATTTGCGCTGAGAAGAGCCCAGCCACGTACAGTAACGCAACATGAGCTGGTGCATCCTCTCCTCTTGCTCTCTTCGTAGTCCATGTAAGCAGCAAACGAATGAAGACAGGCGGCAAGACAGCAGTGAAGGGTTTGACGAACGCCCAGCCCATCTGCGGAACCAATTGCGGAAGGAAGTACCAGCACATTTGCAGGAAGATAGGAGGTGGTTTACGCATGCCACTCTTGCTTCGTGCGCGTAGCCATCTTGGGAAGGTTCGGCATGAAGCTCGGAACTCCAGAATGATCGATGCAGTCTTATCGTCCGCTCGGAGATCTGGAACATCGGCCAATGCAGCGGGCTTGCGAGCGTGCTTCCAGATGAAGGCTGATATTAGGATCAAAGTCAGTTTAATAAGCTGGGAAAGCTGGGAGAGACTCACAGTTGAGATGTGTGAATGTAGCCCTGGCGAAGATCGAAGCTCCCACTTCAGACGGAGGCGCGACCTTGCGCTGCTCCGCCATCTTTTCTTTCGGTTCTAAGTCATTGGGCATGAGATCCAAGACCGCCCTGAATTCCGCTTCATCCTCATCATCCTCAAGATCGCCTTCAAAGACATCTTCTGCTAGTAAGGCGGTTCCTTCCGTGGCATTCGTGCCGTGCTCGTCATCCTCTGCCAGAAGTCCATCTCGCTCCTCTTTCAGCTTGCTTTTCCGAATAAATTGGGGTTGTTGAGGAGTGAACACTTCGAGGAAGAGAGTAAGCAAGCTCAAAGCTGTGATGTTTGCCTGCTTGGCGACTTGCGTTTTGGTGGGATGATGCAGAAGTATGGATCGCAGATCCAGTATACTTATAAGGCTGTACAGCAGAAAGAAGAAGCCGACGTGGTAGGAGAGTAGCCGAGATATCTTGGGCTGGAAAGGCGATCTTCTGAGCAGTGGAGCATACTGCCGGATCTCCAGAAGGATCGCAAAGTAGGTCTACCAGATTCTTAGGTAAGCTTGATACTAACAAGAGTGACGGTTGTACTACTCACCCAGACGCTAGCGGTCACGAAAGCCCAAGGCTTCTGAACTTGCGAACTTGCTGCTTGCACAAACAAGAGTCCCACGATGGCCCATGCGATCAAAGCCTGGACAAAGTTTTTCTTTCCCTGCTTGTACATCTTCTTGAATATGCTTCTCCAGCTATTACGCTTCGTTCTGCGCTTGTATCTCTGCTTGTCCTTGTTTCTCCAGACCTGCATCCATGAATCTGACGCGTGCTCCGTTCCATCCTCTGGGACTTGAAGGTATTTCGCACCTCTTGTATCCGGCTTAATATGGTGGTCTTCCTTCTGTTTGAGCAGACCCAACGCTTTGAATGCGCCAGACCATACGATGCCTTGCTTCTTTACGCTTTCCCGGATGACTTCATTCTCGGCTTCGAGCATCAGGTCGCGGGAGTGCAAGGCATCGTGTTCAGCGTCTTCTTCGATAATCAGCGAGGGCAGCTGCTGTCCATTGCCAGAGGGAGCCAGTCGACGCTGCCTGCGCCGGCGACGAAGCCAGCGAAACAGATATTTTGACGAGTAGCGCAAGACCAGCAGCGCCAGCGAGATGCCAGCAAGAATCAGAGGAATCAGCCCATCGATGAACCTGTCTCGTCCCAGCCAAAATGCCATCAGCTCGTCCGGACATCCAGCCGAATTATGCTGACCTCGCTCGGAAGGCTGCATCAAAGTCATCCCCGTCCCATACTGCTGGCGACATCAGGAGACTGCGAAAAACGTACGGCAGGTCGTTCGTCTGGATTCGATTTTTCAGTGTCTGTGGAGCAGAGACACCCGCTTATCAGATTGATCAACCTGAATCCCGCGTGCTTCAATCGAACGCCGACTAATCCCTGACTCTGGCTCAAAACATACACCAAATTCATATACTCCCAGCCCTGTTGGTCCCCAGCTTCTCAGCTCGGGGAGCCGTCAGCTCGGAGTACACTTATCTCTTATCTACTCGTTCAGGATGCGGACCTTGTTGGAGTCATTTCAATGCAGCTACGTCCACTACTGCAGCTCGATGACGTCTGCCCATGTTTCTCACCTTTGGTCAACATAAAGCATAGCCTGCCTGTGAAAGTGTTCGACACAATCACATCGTCTGGCATATAAGAGCGCGCGCTGGTTGGAGTTATGTCTTGATTCCACTTCAACCTGCAAGGCACATCACCACTACACCTGCAAGAAACGCACGATGAACACAACGGGCCGTAATCCTCACACTACTACTCATCCACGACGCAACTCCTCTGGGAGCAGCTCTGATTATGGCGCTTCTCGATGTCACCAACGACGCCGTGCAGCTGTCCCTACTTCTTGGTCTTCTGGCAGACGATCGCGACCAGGCAATTCAGGCGATGAATATATGGCTACCTGCGACTACTGTTACGAGTGGACTTTATGCAAAAGGGGTAAGAACGGAACAAGTGTATGCCACGATTGTTCTATGCTAGCTTAGCAGGACCTTGGTTCGGGCCTCGTTAGCTCGGCGCATTATACTACATTTCACCAGTGAAGCAGCCTGTGCCCCTCCATGTCCTCCTCCTCCCTTTTATGCCTTGCGTCAATGCAAAATCCTCATTCGCCCGGTTTCCAGATTGCAAAACAACTTGCCCAGAAGCCTCTCTGCCCAACGTCAGTCTTCCCTCATTTCGCGACGCATATAGGCACGATTGGCTTCTAGTACGTGCGTCTGTATTCTGTCTTTCGGCTTGAGCATTATACTTCAAGTTGACATTGACCAGTAGATTCCAGCTGATCTACTGCCAGGCTGTGTACAAAACCGTATCGGTCAGACAGTCAGACGTGCCTGACTCACTCGTACATAGTGAAGTGAAAAGTCTGGGGGATCTTCACATCGGTTAGCATCTCTCCAAAGGGATAGCACGCCTGAGTGGAAAAGTCATCCAACTGAGGAGGGATACCTTTCTGCCATCCTACCACCGGCAAAAAGTGCAGCCATGTCCAGCACCTCTTCGGCCAAGCCTAGTCGTCCTGAGCCTACTGCAGCTCCCTCCCGCGATCTGTCATCAAATTCTGTAGCTGCCTCCCGCCGTCCATCAGCGTCTTCGTCCAGATCACACTCATTAGTGAAGTCGCAATCATCATCCTCAGCATCCTCAGCCTCATCTTCATCTTCATCCTCGAGATCATCTTCAGCATCATCCTCATCTGCCGGCTCCAGTCGGTCTTCGCATCACAGTCGTCGATCCTCTTCCAGCAACTCCAGCAACGAGTCCGCCGTTTCGAGAAGATCCAGCACTCGTCGCAAGGACCAGGGAACAGATGAAAGCCCTGTCGGCGAGAGCCAATGGCAGTCAGAGTCGACCACGGGACCAGGCCGGCTATGGCCCAAAGTCGTCTTACTATGCCGTATCTGTAATGCCCAGGAAGCTTGCTTGACGCTTAAAGATGGTAAGAAGTGCTGCGAGGAGTGCTATTCGCTCTTCTCGACGCCGGGAGGTTTCGGATCTGTTGCCGGAGGGGCTCTTCGCCGAGGCTAGGGGAATATAGTACCATGTGTGAACGACTATGTGCACTCTTATGCTCCGTGTCCCGTGTCCCTGTCTGGTCTTTGCGACTTTTGTAACATTTCGTTTTCGATCGACCCATCCCAGCAGTCCAGACATTTATGGAGGAGCTACGCAGCTGCCATGTCTTTGCTGACAAGATGCTGTTCACTTTCGGTAGCTTTGATTGCGGACACTCAGCTCCATGTTAGTGTCAGCCAGCCCTTTGCATGCCATATCTTTTCCAGATGGGTAGTCCAGACAGGGAGAAAGACTGTCTATGATAGGCAGTGAGGACTGCCCTGGTGACATGTGACTGTAGAGTTCTAACCACTTCGCAATTGCAAGCGGACAGTACGTAGCGATCAACCTTTGCTTCTTTCGCACTTCCTTCTGCAAGCATGGTCAGCGATACAGCAGCGACAGGACCAATTCCAATGCTGATTCAATCTTGTCAACTGTACACAGTCTCTTGCGCGGATCGTTGGGCAGATAGCTGTCCTTGGGACGCAGATGTGAACCGGCAGACATCGAGCTAAACGAGCAGTAGATTGACCGGAAGACGTTTCTTGCAGCATTGGACGGGCGACAGTCGCAGCATGGAACCAAGCGAGAGCCAGTGCGTTCAGAGCCATCATCAAGATATCGCAAGAAGTCGTCAAAAAGCTGACCCATCACCATCATGGCGGATTCAGACATCAACGCTGGCGGAGGCGCACTTGGATCTGGTGGGAGTGCAGGAGGAGCAGGAGCAGGGGCTGATCCCATCAGTCGTCAAACTCGACTCACGCTGGACGAAAGCATGCTCATCCTAAATCTGCGAAAAGAGCTTCAAGGCCAAAAAGACGAGCTCGTCAAGGAAGCTGTCAAGAACTACGAGCATATGATGCAGGCAAACGAGAAGACGAGCTTATACATCCAGAGCAAGATTGTCAGAGCAAGAGAACGGATAGCTCTCGAGTGAGGCCGATTTTCCGATATGAAGTAGGACTTGGATCTGACTGGGATGCTGTCTATCAGATTCGAGAACGACGGACCTCCAAATACACCTTCTCCCTCCCCAGTGCATGATGCAGCGTCGACTGGCGGCACACCATTGTAGACTCCAAGAGAGTCTTTTCCTTCCTCCTATTGCGTCCCTTGCATTGTAAGCTACATCTAATCGCGATGTATAGCCCAATTAGGCAAAGACTGACTCGATGCGAACATACTTTACAGGTCATCGTTCCTCGCATCAACCGGGCCAAGCACGTAGCCCTCTCTCCGCAGCCAACGATGCTTTCCCGTATACCTCTTCTCGTTTCATACCATCATTCTAGATAGTACTCGGAGCAAAGCTGCAGGAAAAGTTTGCATTATGTTGTACCGCTTCACGCACGCCGCGACTCTTGTTTGTACCAATACCATTCAGAATCTTCACTCTCATTTCGATACGATACGAAGAACGAGTGAACGATGAGCGCAAGAGATCAGACAAGCAGTGACAGCAGCAGTCAGGCGCCAGTAGAGCATGCGGTCTCGGCTATCGAGCAGCAGATGGTCAGCGCGGCCATTGACGACCTTGAAGCGCTCAACATCCTCAGGTGACCACTACAGCATGGATATACAAGGCTGTAGCTGAGAAACAGAGGTTTAGCAACCCCATAATCTCGATTAAAATGACCGAGCTGCGAACAAAGACGACCTCAGCAGCGCGTGTTCGGGCATTGATAGGAGAGATCAGTCTGATGGTAGGCTACGAAGCCAGCAGGACACTGGACTTGCAGCCTGTTCAAGATCTCGAAACACCGCTGGGTCCATTCACCGGTTGGAAGCTGGGACAACGAGTTGGACTGGCACCTATCTTGCGAGCTGGTATCGCAATGACGGACCGTGCGTACATCTCCTGAACCCTGCAGCTACATCTACTGACTGTGTTGCTTATGCTTCGTCTACCCCTACCCCTATCGTACCCCATTTGCCGTCCCGATAACGCATATGTATCGATTCTACAGCCATGCTCAGCCTGTTCCCAGAAGCCTGTGTCTTCCACCTCGGTCTCTACCGGGACAAAGTATCCTTCACCCCTACGGAATACTACAGCAAGCTTCCCTTATCTTTCGAAAAGCACTGCGACATCGTCTACCTTCTCGATCCCGTAGTCGCAACAGGAGGGACTGCAGTAGCTGCTGTAAACATGCTACTTGATGCGGGGCTCGAGATGAGAAGAATAAAGCTGTTGGCTGTCATTGCGAGCATGCCGGGTCTGCAGACTATATTGAGGGAATGCCCGGGATTGGAGATATACGTAGCTGCGGTAGACCAGGAACTTACAAAGGAAGGATACATCAATCCGGGATTGGGAGGTCAGTCTTTATTGCTTTACCCTCGACTAGGTCGATCCAGCTGACCATTATGACTGCTGCAGACTCCGGCGATAGGATTTTCAACACTCTCTGAAAAGTCATACAACCTTAAAAGGACGTAGTCTGGCAGCACAAGTCGTTATTTCAGTTGCAATATTCAGTCAATCTTTGTCAAGACCTCTTGCTGTTAATGGCCAAGCGTTCTCTCAAATACAGCGAGCAGAGTCAAAGTCGCTCGCTGTCGTTTAGCGGATAATGTGAATCTCCACTCGCTTAACACGAAAGGACAGCTGGCAGCTTGGACGAGTGTGGTCAGATCACTAGCACCTTGAGGTACCGTATGTTATGCAAGTTTAGCTAGAAGGGACATTCTTGTCTGTGCGCAAGCGTGCTTGCGCACACGATTCTTTCAAGGCCCTGTATACCTACCGCTTCTGACCTTTCTGCAATTGAAGCGCCAACGGTGATCTGCAGAAGTATCGCTTTTGCGTGACTATCTCTCCGACCGAAAAGCACTACCTTCACTTCCTCTTCCTCTCCCTGCTAGCTTTCTTGTCATTTCCAGCATTGAATGTACTGACTACCTCAGCCTGGTGTATAATGGGCTGCTCTGGAAGTTTAGGCATACCGACCACCTGTCTCTGAGGTTTCGCAGCTGTGTCAGTGCTGTCTCCGCGTCTAGGCTTGTCCAATGACGAGCGCGCGGCCGACGCTGCCTCTACTGACGACTTAGTAGCGGTCATTGCTGCCGCGGTAGCCGTAGAAGAAGCCTTCTTCCTGCTGTGACCCGAATGGGGACCAGACTTTCTCGAGTCTCCCTTAGGTTCGATAGAAATAGGTTTAGGTGGCAGACTTGCTGCCTGATCAGGCTTAGAAGCGAGCTCTAGATTCTCTTTGTTGAGCTGAGCAGCTGCTCGTGCATTTGATCTCGAATGATTCTGCTCGTCTCGTCTATCGGAGTTGTTAGAGCTTCCTTTCACTCGCTTACTGATCCATCTGTACGAAATCCATTTAGTAGAGTAAGCAGAAGGTCGATCGATAGACAGCTCACCCTCCGCCATGTACGATCTTGACGCTCTCTTTAGGCTTAGCTTCTTGAACTGGAGCAGGTGCCGTAGGAGGCTTCGAGCTAGTCTTCTTTCTTATCGCTGCAGTCTTACCAGCTACAGGAATAGGCTGGATCGCTGGCGCACTCGGCAATGCAAACTTGTCTCGAGCTGTCATCTGCGTAAATGGGCTCGTAGGTGTCTTGGGTACGTTCTCTCCATCTTGCCATGGTTCAGCCGAGATCTTCATGCCTTGCATCCCTAGCCCGAGCCCTTCGAACATCGGAAGAGGTGGTACAGGAGGCACATCCTCTTGCGAGAAGTTCGATGCGAAAGAAGATAGAGAAGAATAGGACGTAGAAGTCGAAGCTCGCTGTCGTCGCTTCAGGCTGCCGAAAGAAGCAGAGAAGCTAAACGATGAAGCATCTTCGTTCTCGTGTTGGCTTCCTTTAAGCGTAAGGATGCCGAAAGGATCCTGGTTTGCTGTGATAGCAGATGGATCGACCATTTCATTGATAGGAACGAAGGAGATAGCTGCTTCTTTTCCACCACGATTAATGTCCCAGATTCCACATGCACCTCTGCCTAGCCATTCAATGCTGAGCAGGTTAGCAGTCTTCTTAACTAGCTTCTTGACATCTCGAGAAAGAGGCATGATGCTCTTTGGCAGAGAAGGGCTGAAAGACAGTCCTGGAGCCGTAGACAGGCTTGGTGATGCGATAGTTGAAATAGAGGATAGACTGCTGATAGATGCTAGAGACCCTTGGCGTGCTCGGGAATAGCCTCGAGGGAGCGCATTCTCATCCAAGGCGGGAGACAAGGGAGAATTTACGCCGATTGCGCTGCCGACAGCAGGAGACATCGTGATCCTGGTATCGCTCAGCGCAGGTGTATGCTTGATAGGCACATGGACTCTGAGGTGTTGCAATTTAGTAGTAATGAGAAAGGTTGATGTCATAGTAAGCTGTGAAATCAGACTCAGCACCATCAGAACAGCTACAAGCCGAGGGAGCACATACGAGCTTGCTGAATGGTGCATCAAAAATGATGCTCAGCTTTTGGAGGTTGAGACAAGTCTCGAGAATAGCTTTCGTCCGCTCAAAGCTGCACTCCCAGAAGTCGAGGTTAAGCACCCGCAAGGACTGCTTGTGCCGAAAGAGGGCAGGCAGCAAGCCATCAGGCAGAGCCTTTGGCTGTATCAAAGCAGCCATATCGATCTTGTCATGCTGGAAAGGCAGTTGAGCTGCACGAGGCACAAGTCTAGTGATACTGATGCTCTCGAGGCACCCCACCTTTTCGAGCAGCGAAATGATAGATTGGAGATGGTCAAAAGTCCAGCTATGGTGCGTCGTGCTGTTTTCGGAATACGCGAACTTGAATGACCGGAATGAAGGAGGGTAAGCTGGGACTTCAGACCAGCATTTCTTGGTAAGCCGGCCTAGGAAGACAGGGACACGTCATTCGGCATCGTTTCTCAATGGTGAACTACTGCTGCTTACCTTCGCAATCCTCCAGCTCGAGATGCTCCAGATCCTGAGCGTTCTCCATCAAGGCATGTATTCCTTTGTTGGTGAGCTTTGTGCCTGCCATCCTGCATATCTTGAGGATCCGCAGTCTCGTGCAGACCTCTGCAACGACCGCCATGAGGGTATCGTCCACAAAAATAGTGTCTTCGAGAGACATTTCCTCTAGGAACGGAAGAGATTGCAGACTGGTCTGTAGCGCTCGTACGCCTTCAGCTGATAGGTTTTGCAGCCGAAGTGTAGTGAGCGTCTTGGGCGGAAGATAGGTTAGACAGCTTGCATCCCAGCGCGGGTGCCAAGCTTCTGAAAGCGTAGGTTTGGCGACTGCGTACACTCCCCAGGCAGAAAGCTTCTTTAGATTGTCCAGTGCTTCGACGACTACATCTGGAGGTGTTCGAAGTGCTTCCCAGGATAGCTCGATAAGCCCAGTCAGACGCGTCCGAAGAAGAGTGTGGAGAGCATCGTCGTCTAGCGGGTCTAGATAGGCCAATAGCGGGTCATAGGTGTCTTCTGAGGCAGTTTGTCCTTCGATAGGCATGTTTTGCACCGCGTTTGACATAGGTGCAGGATGGCCTTGCCCGGCGGCCGTCCTCGCTGGTATGACCCGAAGAGACCGTACGCTCTTTGCATAGACAGGATCTGCACCGCAGATAGCGCGTAGCTTGCCCATAAGCCGCATTGTACGCTCGTTTGATGGGGACGCGTCTTCATCTGGCTCATTTGCCAGAAGCAGCAGGGCATCCTCATCGAAGAGCGTGAGTGATTCATAGATGACTGCAGCAGTTGCAGCATGCCAGGTCGAGCTCAGAACGAGCAGCTTCCATGCAGATTGCTGTTGATCCGCCAGGGCATACCGAGCGACGAGGGAGAGGACTTCGACGGGCAGACGAGGCACCATCTTTGTCGTTGACGGTGTAGGTGAAGATGTCGCTATCGTCGCTGCTGTTTTGTGCTTTTCTCTGGCTTTGGCCATTTTCAGCGAGGTTGGCCTAAGGATGACCTGCGAAAGCATGAAACGATGGAAATGAACGAATGAAAGGATCAATGAAGGTTGCTACTAATACAACTACCATGAAAACAGAACCCTTACGAAACGATGAAAAGAATGAAAGAAACGCAAGCAAGACATGGTACATTTTCCCGGACGACAGCAACTGCATCCGTTTTGTTGGACTTTCTGACGTCCTAGATAGTTGCGTTGGGCGACTTGCTGAGATCCAGGTTGCCCAGAATCACGCCGAGAGCATTGAACTCTTTCTCGCTGAGACCGCCTGTCGTGAGCAATGCATCCCTCTGGCAGATTACTGCAATCAAGAATCAAGTTCAGCAGCGAACAATGATGTCGATACCATGCCAACTCACATTCCTTTTCCATATGCTGCTTCCCTCGTGCCTCTTTGACAAGCACATCAACCTGACCCTCCAGACCCGAGATGAGCCGCTCTGCAGCGTGGATCTTGCGCTGATAGAAGCTTCAGTAAACTTCCGCGACTCCTACACACTCGCCCGCTCACCTGCCATACTGCGATATCGTGCTTGCGAGCCAGGATCTCAGACTGCTTGGCGATGATATCGTCTGCGATACCAGCTGTGTCGTGGCCAACCTTGTCTAATGCGCTTCCGTATAGCAGCTCTACATCGTGCGGAGAGCGCGGTGGACTCCTCTGATGTTCGAAAGCATAGCCTTTCAGTCAGCACGCTCTTCATCACTGAGGAGAAAGTCGACTACTCACATGATGATGCTTGCGATAGCAAGGCGCTGAAGAGGCTGAGCGAGGTCGTCTGTCTTCGTGCCTAGGTGAGCGAGGGCTACCCCGGATGACCACAGTTGGAGAAAGGGCCAAAGGGCTCCTAGCTACAGCTGCCGCACTGAGTGGGCTCTTTTCGATATCATAGTCTCCCGCAGCTGCTAGTCGTATAGCTTGCACCTTGGTGCGAGGCTGAGCTACTGCTGGTGTTGCTAGAGAGGTCGTGGTAGGGCTCATAGCCTTCCTTTGATCGAGATGTACTGAAGCTGAAGACTTGGGCAGACAGCAGCAGATGGTGATACAGCGCCGATAGATGGCGGCTTCTTTTGAGAGCGTCAGGCAGACGGTATTTGGCCAAACGATGAAGCTGAGACGAGCAGCTCGCTGTAGCTTGACCAGGCGATGCCTAGTGACGAGGAGTGAGACACAGCTTCCAGTCCCTTTCTTGTCCTTTGAAGACCGTTCGACGGAGTTTGGCCTCAATTGCTTTGCCAAACAGACATCATTACGCCTGTCACCTGCTTTGGCAGCATTTATCAATCTGGATGTGTTAGATTGGGCATTCTGCGAATGCACCCTGAGGCGTTGGCTTGCAGATTTGGGGGATCGGCTTAAGCTTTCCAAGAAAGCCAGCCCTTTCGTGTACCCAAGCTTCTGTACAGCTTAAAACCATGGACTTGCAGAGCTATAGAGCGGCCAAGTACCCTTCAGCTTCTGAGCAGCATGAGATGAAGAGAAGTCAAGAACGCTTTCAAGGCAATCTTGGCCACAGGTTTACTTCTACTGACGGAAGCTACACTGCCATATATTCCTGCCTACTTCTACAGAACTCCCGCGTAAAATCTCCCCTGATCTCCAACAATCAACCCACTTCTGCCTGCATCCAATTTTTCCGTCCCTGCACTGATACGTCCTCGAACACTATGTACGCATGTCTGTCACGCATATTACGAAGTCGGTGAGGTGGGAGTGGTTCCGCCAACGTCTAGGAGGCCTCGTACGAACCCCACGGTGTACTGAGATAGATGACCGCAGTTATCGCGCGCAGGGTAGCCGTCAAAGACCAAATTCTCCGAGATCTGGCCGCCCTGAGTTTGAGCATACAGTTCAGCGCCAGTATAGCTTCTGGCGTATTGGACGTTCCATCCATCGCAATCCGCCCAGATCGATGATACCCAGCGAATGAAAGAGCTCAGGTAACCCAGTGTGACGAATTCGCCAAGCATTTGCATCCCAGCATTGACGAGATCGCCTGCCAGGTAGGTGTAGGTAGCCAGACCATCTGCTCCCAGGACAGCATTGACGTCCGCTTGGGAGGGCCTACGAGTATCGCCGTTGTATATGGTTCCCCATAGAGTAATGATGTCTGTATCGTATGCCCAGAAGCTAACGTTGAGGAAAGGATTGGAAGTATGACCATCTCCCTGCGCTCCTTGATACTTGACTTTCCAGCCCCCGGCACCGTCGACGTGGTTCACGTCCGCTCCTGCCATAACTGTATTTGCATCATTGAGGTGCGAGCGCAAGTAATTTGGCGTATAGCTGTAGAGTACCCAGAAGTACTGGCGATAGGAACCGAATTGCGGTTGGGTGTAGGCAGATGGAGGGCATTCACAGTACTCATTGATTCCGGACACGTAGTGCTGGCACGAGAAGACGCTGCTGACGGCCGCAACGTAAAGAGGAACGAAAGCAGCGCATGGCTGTCCTCTGCAGGTGTCACGCAGGCACTGGGCGAACACGTTGTTGCACTTGTCGAAGTCGTCATTGCAGCTGCCGAAGCACGCATCATGTCCAATGCAGCATTGATGTGCCCAGGACGTATCGATCCTTGATCCGAGAAAGTCCCAAAAAGCTCCATCTTTTTCAGGTCCGCAACCGTTGGGCGGATTAAACTCCTTCTTTTGTAGAAGACCAACGCCAGGACAGTGGAGCTTGTCGCTCTTAGAACACACAGCCGAATTGACTGACAGGCGAGAAATGCTTCCAGCTGATGACTGATCAGGACGACGAGTTGCTGCGCCATCCATGTAGACAACTTCTCCTTTCGGATAATCGCGGTCGTCTGGTAGTAAGCGAACGCCGAAGGCGCCAGTCATGAACATGGCTCCCACGAGCTTTGACAAAGACTCTGGTCAGCACGGTCAACGATAGATATGCCAAATTCGTCATAGTTATTCACTGCTGATCTTGTTAGGAACATGCTTGTCGATGGTGTAGAGCTTGAGAGGGAGGAAGACGTTGAGCTGGCGGCCAGCAAGATGGACAAGAGGAGACCGATATCTTAGTGAACAGGACGCCAGCGCATGCACACTTGTCTGGAACATAGGGTATGCGTGATCTGCTTATCAAGTCTAGCCAGGGTGACAGTAGTCTAGATGGTCTGGACTTCGCGCTTCCCGCATCTAATTTGGAACGGTCCCTGTACTCGGCCTCCCGGTGCTGGCACCTGAAACAGCCCCGCTGCTCATACGTTGAACTCTGGAGTAGCGATTGGGGCTCCGCGTTGCGTGCTCGTGACAACGGCCTGACTATTGTAGCAGTGCAGCCTCATTGCAGCCTAATGTTGATTGCGATTTCTTGCTGACTTTCGACGCATGGCATGACTTCTCTTACAGCTTATAACACTTGTCTCCATATTGAGCTTACTGGTCAGGAGGAAGAAGAACGAATCGAGCGCTTCTGTGGCCGCCTAGCACTCGGTTGTGTAGCTGTCCAAGTCATTGAGGACGACACAATCCCGAAGTCCTTGTCCATATTCTTCTGCAATGCTCCTACCGACACACTACGGCGCCTAGCGGAAGGTGCTGTATCCATCCTAGCGAGCGATGCACAATATCGTATCGAGACGGGTTCGTGGGAAGCGCCGACATCCGCTGAGGAGGTCAGGGAAGCATTGTTCTTGGGAAGCAGTGCGTGATGTTAACTGTCTCTGATTTAGGGAAACTCGGCAAATGTCGAATTGGTCGGAGACCGTCTCATCCGGTTACGATTTAAGGACAGATACGACTACGGTATACGCAGAGATGGGCTTCAACCTTTCTTTGGTCAAATGGCAAGACTTCTAATCCGTATACTAATACATGGAGACCAGACCGACGGATTCAGCGACTCGCTCACCACCACTGCATCCCCTGCACGCCTGTATCTGTTGCAGACATTGCTGGAGAACAGTGAGGTAGTAGAGGCTTTTGCTATCTTGGATGCGCCAGTGTTCGTCCCGCCTTGGGTCCTAGATATCTCCGGAAGATGGCCCTTGGCTTTCAATCCTTTAGCTCTGGAGGCCTAGACAAGGACGGTCTCCATCTAGATGTAGATGTTGTGGAGCACTGGGCCTAGATAAGTCTCTCCGTCTGAAAGGCTGCTACTTAAAAGAAGATACATAGGCTTAAGATTAGATTTGTCTGGAGGAATGCTGTCAATCAGTACCGGTCAGTTGCGCTTGTAGGAGTAGCTTGCTTGTAGTGCGTTTAGTTGGTATTATATCAGTGTGGGGTAAAGTGAAGGTCGTATAATGCGTATGTTGCAGCCTTACTATCTAAGCTTACAGCTTCCACAAACCTTTTCCTGATCCTTCTTCCGTCTCTATCCTTTTTGACACCTCACCCAACGCAAATGTAGCTCTGATAGGCGTAACGCTACACCAGCCCGAATGCAGCGCATGGATGTCCGTTCCAGGCTCTATGCTCTTCGGATCCGGATTGACGAGCAGCCCTATCTCCGGCTTGAATCGATATGCTTTGCCTGTAGAGGTAGTATTGGACGACGTATTCGAAGCATCCTTGGGTTTCTGCTCGGCTGTAGGGGAATGGACCGGAACGGCGGCGGGACCTGCTTCTTCGGCTTGCTTTTGAGCAGTACTGTCCGGCGCGCTGTCTTCTACGGGCGCGAAGAGCCTGCCATACTTGTTCTTGCCCATAGACGTCCACGCTACTTTCGGTGCTGCCGACGATTGCGAAAGGATGTTGGTTGTTAGCTGTAGAGAGACTCTAGGTCAGCTAGCGTCCCTCTGTTTCCGAGTCCGACGAGCGCACCGGGATATTGATGTTGTACACATCCGCTAGCGCTGAGTCCTTGTGCAGAACATCCTGCCCTATCAACGCGTTCGATCAGCTCTAAGGGCTCGTCGAAATCCAAAGCTAGCGGCCTACAGAGCTTGTTGATGACTGTACATGCTATCTCGTGTGCTTTCTGTACGCAGCCTTCAGGTATAGGCTTGTCGAATATACCATATGAGAGCGCGATTGCCGGAACTCCAGACATCGAAGCCGACATGGCAGCTCCGACTGTGCCGCTGTCAATCGAGTCCAAAGCACCTCAGCATCACTGTCCGTTAGCTCTCGTCGCATGGACTGGCTCACGAGCTGAGTGCGAATGCAGACGATGTATTCCGACCGAAGTTGGGCCCGCTTATGACAAGGTCTATCTGACCAGGATAGAGGTTATGAAGTGCGATATTGGAACATGTCGCCGGTGTTCCATCAAGGAGGATCCAAGGGTCTTTCGTGACATCCGGGAAACGAGCTTCTGAAACGGCGATTCTATCGCGAATAAAGTAGGCTTTGCCCTGGGTCGTTACGTAAGATAATTGTTGTTACTCTTAGGTGAGGTGGCTACGCACGATCCAGCTCTTCTGCGAAGATGGTATGACGACCCGAATAGCCGACCATCCTAGACACGTTTGCAGAGCTTTCACGAATCCCAGAATGAACGGCGAATCGTGATCATTAGGTGGTCCATCGTCGTTTGTAATTAGCACTGTCGGTATTGATGCAGGCATGTTGGAGGATATCAAGTAAAGAAGAAAGAAAGACCTGATCATTGGGATACAGAAATATATGTCTAGATCGCTACATGATGAAACAGTAGTGCTCTACTCGTCTACATCCGTACTCTTCGAGAGCTCCTCGTACTTGCTGACTTCTGACGAGTATAGCTTAAGCTTCTCTTGCATGCCAGAGTCTGTATAGAACGTTCAGTAAATACCTATACAAATATACAGAATACCTACAAGCGTCTGAGCCCAGCACAACGCGCAGAGGTGGGTTTTCCATGACTGCAAGCTTGTAGAAAGCTTCTCCGGCTTTTGCAGGATCACCGCCTTGTGTCTTGTCTCGCTTTTTGGCATTCTCTTCAGCTGGAATATGGTCGTATGCTGGATTCTTGATCTCGCCAAAGATCATGCTGCCGCCAGACCATTCTGTTCGGAAACCTGCAAATAAAGAAGGAAATCAGTTAGAGTAAATTACAGGAACGAGATGATATACGTACCGCCTGGCTCGATGCATGTGAATTTGATCTTCCACTCTTCCTTCATTTCTTTCGAGAGAGCCTCGGTGAAACCCTCGACAGCCCACTGCGGACTATGTCAGCCAATCATCTGAGATTCCAGAGACATAAGTGATGTACCTTGCTTGCGCCTGAGAAATAAAGGACGTCAGTCACTATTCGCTAAGGTCATGATGTCGATACGACTTACAGTAGATCGAGAACGAAGGAACGCCTCGCTGTCCTCCAATACTGCAATTCGAGTCTTTAGCTTTGCTGTGCTTGAGTGAATGGAAATGAAATCAAGGCCCACGAAGTGACTTGTTGGATGAGTCCACCTCTCTTGGACTCGCGCATGGTGCGAACGGCTACTCTCGTCACGTTCATGAGGCCGAAGAAGTTGATATCCATTTGCTGACGAGCTTGTTTATCAGAGACCGTCTCGAACGCGCCAGACAGTCCAAAGCCGGCGCTGTAAGCGATCCACAGTCAATTCCACGGATTGCGCGAAAGGGAGGAAATACGCGCACTTGTTGCATACGACATCGACATGTCCGAACTTGTCCAGAGCCGCCTTGAAAGCCTTCTCCACGGACTCTTCGCTTGTGACATCTAGAGAGACTTTGAGGAGGTTGGAGTCGTTGGCTCCTTCGAACTCTGGGAGCTTGTCAGCGTTTCGGCTGGTTGCGACAGCATTGTGACCTAGTAGGTTGTGAATCAGCCGGGAAGGTAATGTGTGGTCGTGTCCGACTTGCCGTTCTTCAGGATGTTCTTTATGTATTCTGTATGGACGCGTCAGTATATGCAATCTTGACTGTAGTATTGCATATCATGTACCCTTGCCGAAGCCAGTAGAGCAACCAGTAACTCTGTGCAAAAGGCGTCAGGCACTCACTCCGGCTATCGTGTGCCGACTTGATGTACTCACAGGAAGACCTTCTTTTCTGATTTATTGCTCATGCTTGTTGTAATACCTTGACAATTTGGGAGAAAGAGAAGAAGAGACAGAAGCTCAGCCTGTCTATTATAACTTGGTCAGCCAGAACCGCGGCCTGCATATTACGTCATAAGATACCGTATGCCAGAGGAGCATTCTTGAGCAGCTTCAACCAACATATACGTTATTGTGCATACTCTTACGATTTCACTGCGCGATGGTTTCCTGTAATTCTGGCTGTCCGAGCGCGTATACGTATAGGCACGTGGATTGTATAGCTACCAACAACAAGCATCGTCCAAGAAGCTTGACAAGCGCATAGTATAGAAGTTGGGATTCAGATCCTCACGCTTGAAGAGCGAGGCATACGATAGCAGAGCCAAGAAATCCGCTCACCCCATCTTCTCATAGTATCTCCTCAATCTATCCCTATTGACCTCCGCAACGAAGAAAGTACCTCCCGTATCTGACCAGCTTACCGATCCTCTATCATATTTGATCGGTTTTCTCTGATTAAGGATATTTGCTGGACTCCCCACATTTCGCGGAGTGATGGCAGTCTCCCCACTTGCATTGACGAATGGTCGTAACGAAACTACTTTTGCACCGTCTTTCAAGTCGAGGAATAATAGTGATAGATTGTCGTTTGTGGCTGGTGAAAAGACATAGTTGTTCACGAGCACCACGTCGGCTTTGGCTAAAGCGGGACCGACGATATGAGGTGTTGCCAGGAAATCCAAATCGTGCGTCTCGCAGTCGCCTGTCCGTAAGCCCCATAGTCTAGCTCGGGATTTCGCTTCACCAACTTGGGCAGAAGCGATCTCGCTAGCGGCTGTCTGGCTTTCAAACCCGTACGACTTGCATCCAGTAGCCAGGGATGCCTGCACACAGCAGTTCCCTACTCCGCTCCCCATGTCGACCAAGACGCTGTCCTGCCCTAGTCCAGTCAAGCTTGCAATGTGCGCTACGAAAGGCGGTAGTAGCTCTCCGTACGTATTGTCGGAGAACGCTTCGTACTTCTTCAACTCTTCCACGCGTGGACTGACTGTTCTCTCATAGCATTGTCCGCTGATTCTCTGCCAGACGGCTTCTGGGACACCTTGCGACAAGCCCAATGCCTGAATGTTGGCTTGAATAGCTCCAGCAGCTTTCATGGAGGACATGACACTGTTATAGTAGCCGACGACGCCGATAAACTCCTTGCCATTCATACGGCGGGATGCCTTCTCGAGCTGTCGAAGGAGAGGGAGTTTTGTATAGTTCGATGATGCAGTAGCCGATTGAGGTTCCGGAGTGCCCAGCTCGGACTGAGGTGTAGAATCACGAGTAGCAGGATGGGAAGTCGAAGCTCGGGGTGCACTCTCGTTCAAGAAATCAAAGTCGCCAAGAGCGGATGAGGATTGATGCGGTACGTGCTTAAAGTGCTCCATGGCTTGTTCAGGCGTGAGGAACCAGTCGCAGATCACTCGAATAGTGGATATAATATCTTGTATAGGTTGATAGTCTTGTTGATCTTTAGCTCGCGGGCGCAAGAGTAGAAAGCGCTCTTGAGCGTTGATGCCGGGATACTCGAGGCTAACAAGGGTCTCTTTAGGTAGATCAGGGAAGTCTGTACATGCACTCAGATCAGCTTATGCTTGGGATTCGAGAAGATTGTCAAGCGAGCGTACACTGCACATAGATTGCCAGATTTCGTCTGACGAGATCTTCGCCATGGAGGATAGGTATACTGCTCAAGTCATCTTGCAGAGCAGCCAAGTCTGTGCGCACGACTCGTAGAGGATTCGGTCGTTCATGGCTTGGTGTTCCCAAATCGTCGCTGTCGTCCTGATCCACCGCAGTAAGTGTGTATTTCGTCTTCTGCTGTTTGACTGCCCTTCTTCCATCCTCTTCATCATCGTCTGAATCCTGGTCTATCTGCTTTCCCTTGCCCTTGTCTTGTCGCTGTTGTTGCTGCTGCTTCTTTCTCTTTAAAGCATCGCGTTGACGGGCAGCTGATGCTTCGTACTCTGCCTCCTCAGCTGCTGCTTCTTGCTGTCGCTGTTTCTTGAGCTTCTGCTTTGCAAGCGCCTGTCTTTCACTCAGACTCGTCGAAGGCCCTACTGTTTTCGTAACAGTTCGGAAAGTCGTCGCATTGGATGTAGCAGGATTTGGAGTGGTAGTGGTAGTCGATGTTACGACGCTGCTGGTGCTGCTCTTCTGCGCGCTCTTCCCTGCTGCAGACCGCCGAGGTACAAAAAATGTCATGACTGCTGCATGAAGAGCGACGTGTTGGACAAGACGAAAGAATAGTCAAACTTCAGGGGGGGAGAAGATGTCTACCCTTGCGCATTACTAAGGTCTGTTGTGATAGTACGACAACGCTACAGCTTAGATAAGAAGTGGTCGGCCATCATCAGCGACTAGATACGTCCTTGGCTGCGCAATATGGTGTTCAGGCTGCATTATCGAACAACATGGTCAGCATTGGAAAGTGACTATCTGTGAGACTAGACTCACCCCGGCATTGACCCACTCGATGAAATCGTCGTCCAGCAGCAGCAAGTACGCAAGCCTGCTTGCTGATTCTTCCAAGGTACTAGCTTCCGGACCTCTGATAGGGTCTAGGCCCTCAATGATAGCGGCCGAGAAATAAGTTGCCGGCATGTCTGGCTTGTCCATCATTACCCCCTGCCAAAGGACGGCGGGAACGCCCTTCGAAGCAAGAAGCACGTTCAAATCGTACTGGCTGCTGCAATACCTCCGCATCAGTCGATCTCGCAGTCATCGAAGATATAAAGCTTACCTCTTTGTGGCATCAGTGCTCACATCCTTCGAGGCCCAGAGCGTCTCCGCATCGAATGAACGTGCATTGAAGATGAGATCCGGGTGTCTACAACAGTACATCAGCGCCATACTCCTGCCCTGCGATTCTATCTGCGGCCGCTTACAGAGGTTTCTCTAGTATCTTTGGCATGGCAGAGGCTGGAAGTGAAGCTGGACGAAATCTGGCCGAGCGGGAGAAAGAGCGAGTAAAGTGTGCGTCGGTAGGAGGAAGAAAGAGGTGAAGTTGCACTGTCGAACAGGTGAAGGCGGTTTGATCGAGTGGCGACGTGACCGTTTGTTTGGCAGCTCCAATTGTCGAGGGAAGGCTGAGGTCTTGACGTGTGGAAGGATTGTATGAGTTTCGGTCGCGCTTCAGATCATCTGGTCTCTCCCCATGCAGCTCTCAAACGCTTCCTTGCTTCATCTGCAGCCAGCATCCTCGCGACTTTAGCGTCCATAGCAGAGCTATTCCGACTGCTGTTCTGTCTATCTATAGGATCTAACGACTTTGCAGGCGAGCTCCTTGCCGGGCTAGCCCTGGGCGTACCCGACGTATCGGTAGAGAGGGTAGCCATCTGCAGTCTGAGAGCCAGATCATCCAATTCCAGATTCTTCGCATGTAAAGCATGGATGATATTCCTTGATGCTCGATGTATGCTATCCAGACTAGGGGCCTTCATAGGTGATCTTCCGAGCTTGCGATCTAGCATCTTGTCTTTGAGCGTAGCGATAGCTTGCTCAAGCTGGTCGAGACCTTCAATGACATTCTGCTGCACTCTTCGTAACCTCTTTTGGTTTTCGAGCTGTTCGGGACCAAGCTGTCGGATCTTGACAAGTCTTGCAAAAGCGGGATCTTCTCGAGCTTTGAGATAGCGGGTAATTTCCTCTGTTTTCGTTTTGGCTGCACGAACGACACTATCAGCTCATGCGATCTCTCTTCCCCAGATAGAGGGACATACTCTTAAGCAGCGAGCCTTCGAGCGATTTCGCCTCTCTTTCCTCTGCTATGGCCTGCGCAGTCGATGCAGCCAGTCTTTCACGAAGATGACTGATCATGGACTTCATCCGTGGTAGATCACCTAAAGACCATGAATCGGCTTCGAAGTCTAGAAGCTCTTCAGCCGAGCTGGTCTTGGAGATAGGTAAGCGAGCTGGCTGGACAGAATGGAAGAACTCTAGGCATTGCGCAACGGATTCCTTGAGCTGTGGAACAATCGTCATTGAGCGAGCCTCAGCAATCCGAAGCTAGGTGACATACCGTTTCTAGCTCTTCCTGCATCGAGTTGAAGACATTAATTGTGCCCTTGCTCGGTAAGGCAGATTTGGAAGCGGCGGATGGTGTACTGGACAGCTTGGGGGGCGCTACTGGCGGCGCTTGGGACACCTCGCTCTGTGACGTGCGCTGCGAAAGGGATGGTCGCTCGGATGTGGGCGATCGCGCTTCGCTGGCGGGTGCAGATGCAGATGGAGGCTTTAGGGAAAACAGATCGGCAGGCTTTGGCACGTCGGTTGACTCGTCGACAGTCGCAAAGCTTTGCGAAGCGAAGGAGGCACTTGCATCACCTTTTGCAGGACTTGAAGGCGGCTCGAACGAAGGAAGAGACGCTAGAGGAGAGGAAGTACGAGGAGCTGCTTTTTGCAAGTTTGCAAAGCCGAATGGTTTACCAGACTCTGGCCGTTTGGGTTGCGGAGCAGCGAAGTTCAGGACTGGTTTAGGAGGCTCTTTGTTGGTTTGCTGGGGCGCTTCAGCGGGTTTGGAGAAGCCAGGGAAGGTGAGAGATGCAGTTGAGGTGCTAGAAGAGGGCTTATCCTCAGTCTTCTTCGCTGCAGAGTCGCCGAAGCTGAAACCTGAGAAAGCAGGAGTTGTCGCAGAGCCTTGCACAGGGAAGCCAAAAGCAGACTTTGCGGGTACAGCATCCTCTTCTGCCTTCTTTGCTGGTTGAAGAACTGGCTTGTCGGGCGTAGGCGAGACCGGCGATTCGGAGTCCTCTCCGCCTTCTGACTGATCTTCGCCATCTCCTTCGTCGACACCCGTCTCCTCCTCTTCTTCGTATGTTTCCTGCTGACTAGCACTGCCTTCTTCACTTCCCACCTCGTCGATTTCCCCTTCCCCTTCCACATGCTCGAATTCGGATAAGGCTTCGCTGCCTTCTCCTTCCTCTTCATAATGCTCCTCCTCCTCTTCCGGCTCGACTTCGTCTTGCTCAGCTTCTTCCTCCTCCTCCTCGTCAGCATCCTCGTTTTCAGCTTGTTCTTCCTCTGCTGCAGGAACGTCATCTTTCTTCTCGGGTGCGCTGGCATCTGGGGTCGCTTTTGCGGTTTCTGACTGCTGTCCTGCCGGACTGGTAGTTCTTGTACTGCTCTCCTCCGGAACCTTCTCCTTCGACTCGTCAGCCTGACTCTTTTGGCCAAACGAGCTGAAGAAGCCAGGTTTTCCGAAAGGTGTGAATGGAGATGAAGGAGCTGGCGAGCCGAATGGCGAAGCGGAGGTAGAAGATGTCGAAGCGAAAGCCGAGAATGCCGACTTTGATGCGTCGGCCTTCTCAGTAGGCTTCGTGAAAGAGAATCCAGATGAAGGTGAAGATCCGAAAGCAGACGTTTGACCAAAGGCAGTTGAGCCAAAGGCTGAAGGTTTTTCGCTTTTGGCCGAAGGAGTTGCGAAGCTGAAAGCAGGTTTCTTTTCCTCCGCAGGCTTGGAGTCTACTGGCTTGACACTTTCTGAAGATGATTCGCACACTGTCGAAGGTTGAGATTCGAATGCTATTGCAGGCAGCTTCGAACTCGGAGAGCCAAAGCTCAATCGCTTTGCGGGCGCTCTCGGAGGCGAGGCAGACTGATCTGCTACATTTCTCTCTTCGATTTGCTTGACTGTAGTAGCTACTTTGCCAAAGCTTCCGAAGGAGAATGACTTCGGCGAGGAAGACTCTTCTGCTTTGGCTGATGATCCAAACCCAAAGCCTGTCATAGACAGACTGTCGGCAGGCTTCGCTGCACTGAAGTCGAGTGCGCCACCCTTCTGATCTGCAACATGCTCAGGCTCCAAGGCATCTGCATCGGTATCGCTGAGTCCGGCTGGCTTGGCACTAGCTTGAGCACCTAGACCACCGAATGCCGAAGTGGAAGAATCGCGGACCGCACTAAAAGCGGGACTAGCATCTGCTTTCGGTGTTTGCTGCGGCGTTCCAAAGGAGAAACCAGTGCCGGAGCTACCAGAGAAAGCTCTAAAACCTTTGCTGTTGTCGCTACTGAAGGCACCGAAACCGCCACTTCCAGTCGGCGTAGCTGGCTTGCTCGTGCTTGCTGAGAAAGGTGAGGATGAGGAGGAGGATGCGCCAAAAGCACTCGTAGCGCCAAATGCGGTGGATGAGCCGAAAGCTGGCTTTGAAGTGGTACTCGTAGAGGGTGCAGACCCAAAGCTAGTAGTGAAAGGCGAGGGCTTCGGTGTGTCTACAGCTGGAGCAGGAGAGGGAGATGGTGCTCGAGACGAGTCAGACGTTGTATCTTCAGCTTTCGAAGCCAGAGAGGCGAAGGAAGTATTACCGAAGGAAGTAAACGAGAAAGCTGGTGGCTTCGCAGGTGTGCTCGAAGCTGCTTCGGTAGGCGATGAAGAGGTCGAGGCTGCTGGAGACATGGTTCCAACACTGTTTGCTGGGGTGACGAAGCCAGTAGCAGGCTTGTTCGATGAAAAGCTGGCAAAGCCGCCGGTGTTTGCAGACAGCGATCCTCCAGCCGGAGCAGCTGCAGCACCGAAAGCAGGCTTGCCGAAAGCTGGTTGGCCGAAAGCCGGAGCTGGCGAAGCTGATGGCGTGGATGACCCAAATGCAGACTGGCCAAAAGCAGGTGCGAATGAAGGAGTTCTGCCAAAAGCTGGTGCACCGAAAGCAGGGGACCCAAAAGTAGGGGGCGACGAGAAGGAACTACCGCCGAAAGCTGGAGCTCCGAAAGATGGTTTGGCGAGAGGAGTGCTGAATGGAGATGCAGAAGCTGGAGTAGGATTGCTCGTAGGTGTCTGCATGCCAGACATACTTGGAGCTGGAGCAGTCGTTGAACTCGCTCCCGCTTCTTCGTTTGTCATCACATCACTAGGCGCTGCGATCCCCGCATAGGCTCCACCTGTCTTGTTGACCACTCTCCAAGCCGAAAGCGTGCCGTCTGTTGCGTAAGACCACACCACAGGCGTAGGCACTTCTCCAGCATTTTCTTCCGCAGAAGGTGCTTCGGTTGCGGTCAGATCGACCTCGAGTCCTAGTGGGAATGTTTCTAGGGGCAAAGTCGTGTAAAGATCGTTCTTGACTTGTGACCAAACGATGTTATCACTGCCTTCTTCGACCGGAGCCTGACCGATGTGACTTATAGTATTGCTAGTCGTATTACTGACAAGTAGCAGATGCTTGAAAGGCGTCCAATTCTTGAGCCAGATATTGTATCTCGCCTCAGGACGGTCCGGATATTCGACCATCAATGGATCGAGTATTTGTGCATAGTCGACCGAGCCTGACTTTTGTCGGATATTGATGAAGATTTGGGTGTCCATAGGGTTTGATGGATCGATGTACGTAACGAAGAAGACGGTATTCTCGACCCAGCGAATATCGATGGCGGAAAGGTTCCTGCCTCGCAGCGATGGTGCTGCTTCTGTAACTGTCTTGGCGTCTCCCTCGGGCGTATACTGAGTCAAAGTACCATTGTTATCACCACAGACAATCTGCTTTCCTTTGACAGACCAGCATGCTGTTCGTTGTAAGATGTTAGCAATGATACTCAGCGAGATGGACCTTATAACTTACCGGCGGTAATGTTACTGCCAAATTGAGTAACGACAGTCTTTGTATTCAGATTGAGCATAGAAGCCTGCCCGTCTTGCGATAGAACAGCAACCAATTCAGGCCGGTCACTTGGGTTCGGTAGCAGATCCAGCAGCGCCGCGCCAGAGACAGGTGGAAAGACGTGTTCCGGTGATGTCTGAGGCTGATAGAATCAGTATATGTCAGAACGACGGCCTGCTGTATACTTACATTGCTGCCATCGACCAAGCTCTTGAGTCGCCAGATGCCAATACCGCCTTGTAAAGCTGGTCCAGCAGCGATTACATATTTATCTCCCATTGCGAACTTGAGGAAAGTCAGTCCTTCTGGGCCTATTTCAACATTTGTTGCGGGAGTAACATCGGGCGTTGTTCTTTGCTTTGCAGATAAGTACAGGCTACGCAGATCCGCCATGTTGATGAGTGAGAAGCCTGAATGTAGCATGTTACATCAATCAATCGTCGAATATACTTCGAAGCTTGCCCTACCATCCTGCGTCGCGACTAATGCCCATCCGAAGACGTTTGAGATAGCAAACAGATTACATCGCGGAGGCAGCTGGCCAGCATCGTCTTGCAGAGTATAAGAATTCGGTATTCTTGCAGTCACTCCATTGTTCAGAACATTCAGGCTGAAGTACTGCGAAAGTCGAAGGTACGAGACCAGACGGGCTAAGCTTGCTGTTCTCAAGATTATGTGTATCGCATCTTACGCCAGATGCTTCGATATCGTCTGCGACATCGAGCTCGGTCGCGCCGTCCATGAAGTCGGTCAGGCAATCCTATCGATAGAAGCCGAAGCCTAAGCGCATCACACTAATATGCAGAACATAGGTGCATTTCTTCCAACAAGCTACAGGTACATAGTCCATATTCGTTATGCGTGGCTACAATCTAGCTTCTAGTCAAGCTGTAAGCGGGATGGAGAGGACATCTTTACCCTGCTTGACTTCCGAGAAAGATGGCATCTTGTTGAGCAGACGCAACTCTGACATATGTGTCACAATAGGGTCGCGACCCATTGATGCGACACCGACGATCTCGTCGCCCTCTGCATAAGCAACTTCAGCCAGGTCTCGAGACGCAGAGAGATCGGACTTACTGCCGTAGTAGCAGACAAATTTCAGCTCTTCTGGGTTGCCGTCCATATGGCTGTGACAGAATCACTCAGCAGAAGCTCATTTCATAAGAATGTGGGGCCTTACGTGGTCTCCCATTTCGAGCTAAGCGAAGTAGACAAGAATCGCAGCTGTGCACCCTGGGCACTCCAGAAGATGGCCTGCCACGTTGATGATTAGACTGTGTGCTACGATGAAAGAGTCTTTTGGTTACCGTCTTGCTGTATGGCTCTTCCTTGCCGCAGATGGTGGAAGCGACCGATCTACCGTGGTTTCCGGCAACATTCCTAGATGCTCCAATTCAGCACCTGTCGGTCGTGGAGAAGAGTATACATACCAATGCTCGATTCTGAACACTTCACCAGTCTTGATATCCGGGAAGCGAGCGATGTCTCCGACAGCATATACGTTCTTCTTTCCGATACCAACCAGACGTAGCTGGGCATCGACTTCGATACTCTTATCTTTCTCATCAATCTTGATTCCTGGGATATTCTGCGCATAGTCCGTGACGGGCTTGACGCCTGTTCCTAGTATAACGACGTCCGCAGGGATCTTCTCGCCAGACTTGAGTACGACAGCTCCGACTTTGCTGGAGTCCTTCTCGTTGGGCGCAAAGTGGGAGATCTCGACGGGAAGCTGGAATTTGATGCCTTGTTTCTCGTGGTTCTTCCGAAGTGCATTTCCGATCTCCTCTCCCAAAACTTTCTCAAACGGTGTCTTGTCCATACCGACGACAGTAACGTTTGCTTTCTTCGCTCCTGCAAGCGCGACTTCCATGCCGATGAAGCTCGAGCCGATGACAACTAGATTTGGCTTGAAGGCTCCGTCAACTCCGATCTTCTCCTCTGCCTTCTGTACAAGCTCCGGCTGCTGAGTCGTTGCTGCACTAATAGCACTATTGATCGCCTTCGTGTCGTCGATGGAGCGGAGAACAAACACGTTGCCGAGATCTGATCCGTCAACGGGAAGGCGCTGTTATGGCGTATATGTCAGCAAGCTGAGGTGGCCAGCTCGAGAGGTACTCACCGAAGGTGTTGCTCCAGAGGCAAGGATCAGGTGCTCATACCCGACAGTCTTGCCCTTTTCGGTTGTGACTGTCTGAGCCTCAACATCCACGCTCTTGACGATTGTGTCCAAGTCCAGCTCGATCTGATTGTCCTTGTACCACTGCTCATCGCGTACTGCGAGCTTGGAAGCATCGTCGATCAAAGCTTTTGATAGCTTCGTCCGGTCGATCGGGATGTACTTTTCTTTCGAAAGGATCTTGATTGAGCCGGTATAGCCCGACTCTCGGAGTCCCTCTACAGCGTATAGACCACCGCTTCCCCCTCCTACGATCACTACGCCCTTCTTCTCACTCTTTACGCCGCCAGGGGCCTTTGTGGGTCGCATGTTCTTCTTGACGAGCTCTGGATCGGCGGACACGTAGATATCCTGTCCTTTGACTTCCACAGCATAGACCTGGAGGTTATTTGGGGCAGGTGCATCTTCGATGTCTCCGGTTTTGGCATTGAAACACTGCAGATCTGTAAGTCCCGATGTAAGCGATACAAGGCAAGAGAATACTCACAGCACCATGCCAGGGACATACAGCGCGAACGACTCCGTTTTTACCTCTGCTGAGTACACCCTGATGCGAGAAGTGTTAGCTTGTGCCTCGGCTCGCGCAATCTTCCTGTACCTTAGCCAATGGAGCGCCATAGTGCTGGTATGACAGTATCAGTACATAGACTCCTATACAAGTCCCTAGACGTACTGTGCATTTGCTTGCTGTCGCAGAGTACTCTCCGTCGATCTTATAGACGAGGACCTTTCCGGCGTCTTTGAAGTCAAACTCCTTCATGGACAGATCATTAGGGAAGTCGCTAGTGGATGCGACCTTGACAGATTCGACGCCCATTCTTGCAGCAGATAGGGAGAAGCGGGCAGTAGGAACAGATACGGCAGTGGTAATTCGCAGGGAGCTTTTCAAAGATGTTAGCTTCAGGAGCATAAACCAGCAGTAAGTTCTGTTGAAAGCAAAGGAAAGAAGCAAAGAAACATTCAAGATTGTTGACTTCTCGCTCACCGAGATCAGACGCAGTCCGGTTACGCGATCATCGTCATCGGGCCAGCCAATCAAAAAAGGCCCGAATCGATACAAGACGCGGAAAGCTACAACGTATTGGTGTATATGCTTGGATGCGATACAACAATGTATTATTGGACAATGCGAATGCTACATTCTCTTCATCCATCCGCGATCTCGCCCAGCATAAGGACTCTCGACCTCGTCTCCCTCTGGCCATTCATAGTCTTCGAAGAAACACCCTCCCAGACGACTGTCCTCAAATATATGTGAGGCTGAGTTCCAGATCGAGAAGTCTCTGGCTGACGAGGTGTCCGCGAGGCCCCTCTTCCTGAAGTGCGCATATGCCTTCTGACACACTTTCTTGAACTCCTCTCCTGCGGTGGGGTAAACTTCGAGAGGAGATGCTTGTATTATGCGTATATCTGGCATAGTGGCCAGGTGCGGAAACGCATCGGGTGCCTTCAGCTCTTCTAGTAATGCGGATATCTCGTCGAATTGGATGCGCCTGAAGGACACCTTCAAGCTTTCAAGGCTTTGCGGTAGATTGACAAGAGATCCGAAAGAAGAGTTAGACCCCGTCACCCTGAGCTTGCGCAGGTTGTCGAACGGTTCCAAAGGCTCGTAGAACGAGTCAGGGAACTCGCAATAGACCCGGGCAGTATCAACTTGCATGTCGATATCCTCGATGCAGCTGTAAGGTAGGCTTCCGACTAGACCCGGCCAGGCCTCCACCTGCTCATCTCCATTCGGATCCAGGCCCCAGAATCGCACTGACAGCTTCTTTAGGCTAGAACCTGATATAGCTGTTCTTAGCCATTGGTTCACTTCGTAATTGCCGACTACGTTATCAATGATGAGATGGGTCAGAGCAGGGAAAGATGGGTAGGCGCGTGCGGTTTCCTCCTCCTCGGGAGCCGCGTTGAAGTGGGTCAAAGATAGTTCCTCCAGCACGGCGAAGGTTGTACCGTTGAGCATCGGAAGAGAATTGCCTTCTATGTGAAGACTCTTCAAGACTGGCATTGCGGGCAAAGAGGGTAGCAGATCGAACCACGTTGCGAACCCTTCTTCTAGCTCGAGCTTCTTCAACGCTGGAAAATTGCAGCCCAAGAACCTCTTGCAGATAAGGGAGGGAGGGCCGCAACGAGTTCCGTCACGATCAGGGCTGTGATGATGGAATCTCTTGACTAGCTTTGTGTAGCCTGGTTCGTGAAGGAGGAAGGTTTCGACGAGCAGGATCAAGCTGTTGTTGTGCGTAGTCTCGATGTCCTCATAGAGCATAGGCGTTGCTATTGCATGCCACAGTCTCGACACGCGCGAGAAGATGTCCAGCATGTTCAGGATTCTGCCGCGTCCAGGATCATTTCTGAGGTCTTCCGCTGCCAGGCTGAATATGCGCCTTGTCAACTCATTTGGAAGGGAGAGTATGGTAGTCGCCATCTGCGCGCAAAAGTCAGCTTGTGTTCGTCTGCTTGATGTTGCTTCAGTCCGCTACCTCGAAAAGACACGACCTTCAGAGCCAATCAAGAAGACAGGTCGTGCAAGCTCGAGTATTTGAGACGTTGTGGTGTGAATGTGCTATTATACGGTGGCATTCAAAAGCCTGCTAACCGATCCGGAAGAAAGAAAGAGGGAGTTACACATTGAGAAAGAGAAAGTAGACTATGTATATTTGGTATTCGATAAGCCACTAATCTAAGCGGACGAAGAGCTAGGAAGAACAGTCGCCATCGACATCGATGCGTCCATCGACATGGTTCCGTTAGCGGTGAAGTTCTCGCCAATGAAGCCTGGGAGAGCTGTGACCGTCGAAGGGGCAATCGATTGGACAGCTGTTGAGAATGCATATGCGTTTGACACTAGAGGACCGAGAGCGCCGAGAATGTCACCAGGAAGAGCTGTAAGACCTTCTCCAACGATAGCGGTGGAAACACCGGTAGCGCTGAGCTCGTATGCAACAGTGGAACCGTCGGTGACACGGGCCTGGGAAACGATAGGATCAGAATGTAAACCGTAGGTATGCGAGAGTTTCACTCACTCCGGCACAAACATCAACGTCGCCGGAAATTTGGCAGTTCACTGCCTGGAGGATGCCACCTAAGCAAGAACGTTAGCTGTTGAGATAGTGCTATTGCAAGGAGAATCTGGCTAACCAGACTGATCGGCTTCGACAATAATCAGGTTCGTGGGGTTGGCCTGGATAGCATCTGTTCATGCAGCCCTTTAGCGGCCGGATAGAAAGGCAAATCCTATACACAAGTAGGCTCACCAACTACGGTGGTCGCTACACCACTGATGGTAACGAGTCTTTCGGCTACGAAAGTCGCTCCATTGGCATCACCTCCGAGCGCGACGTAGGTTGCATTGGGAACCATGCCAGGAGGAGGAGCCACTAGGGAAACAGCTGCAATACAGGGAACCGTCACTATCAGCTTTCTGCCCCTTGCAAATCGAGGAAGAAGAGACGGACTGGCTTGCGGCATGGGAGCAGCGCCGACATTGGCAGCAGCCAGGAGAGCGAACGTAGCGATAGAAGCTTGTTTGAACATGGTTCTTTTGTATATAACTTGAAGGGAAAGTGGGAGAAAGGGCAAAGTTGGGGGAAGAAAGAAAAGAGAGAGAGCTCCCAGAAAGAGCAGGAGGGGTTTCAAGTCAATGAGGTGAGCTCTAGATTGCCCCCGGCTTTCATCGTAACCGATAAATCGTCCAGGACAGGAAATTCGTCACGCGTAGATTGAAGAAAATTACATCCATGCGGAGACATCCGTCGATCGGATAGGAGATGTCAGCGATAGCCGGTCGCCGAGTTTTGCCTATAAGGCTGATGTAGCTTTGTGTAGGATTCAGTCTGTCTTTCTGTAGGTGCGTGGATGTGATTGTCGTCTTCGCCCTGCGGTTGAGAATTCTTGTTAGAAGGCAGTCAGTCTCTAGGCGAGGAGCTCGCAAGACCATGCGTTAAGGACGCAGTAAGCGGTATATATGTAGTCTGTCTCGGTGTTCGATTGTCAGCCTGGGGATGTAAGCTACATCCGTAGCTTGAACTTTGCCGAGTTTCGATCAGAGGAATCGGAAGATGATGTGAAGGATAAGAGGAAGGGGAAAAGCCAGCCAGTCCGTAAGAACATACTTATCCGATACTGAGAGTCGGTCCTCTGCTGTATATGCCGCTTCATGGCGGAGTCGCTTAACTCGTAAGCCGCAATGGTTCGCCCTCGACTATGCCTACATCGCTTGCCTTCCTTCTGCCGCTCGTGCGCACCTATTAGACACTATATTTACCAGGTCTGTTCGCATCAGCCTCCAGGGCTTGCACACTTGCGTCGAAGAGGAGCTGCTTGATCTCCCGAATGGCATGTTCGACCTTCGAAGCGATGTTGCTTTCGACGAGTAGATGAAGATGAGGAGGATCGTCTGGGCCAGTAGGTTCTTTGCCCTTCTCGTAGTAGACTCCCTTGTTTGTGATACTTGCGCCGGTCTCTTCGATGAGACGGGAGATGGTTTCTTTGTTCGTGACCTTCCAGCGAGCACGTTGGCCGAAGCGCCCAATAGGAACGACAGCGTGATACTCCGTAGCATCTGGATCTCTACGTCTAGCAGCGTCAAGATCGCTTTCACCTTCTCTGCCTCCGCCGAACTGTTGCTGTTTCCGAGCTTGTATACTGGCTGTGAGCTTAGCAATGACGGACTGAGCTTTGCTAATACCCGTAGCGTCGATACCAGCTTGTTGCGCAGCCGTCTCGGCAGCTTTGAGAGACGCAAGATTCGCTTCGTTGATCTTGATGCCGTAGCCTTTTCGTCCAGTATCGGGTGCAGGTCCACGGCGGACTTCGACTTCGATATCAGGCATATCGAGACCGGGATGCGAGGCTTGAGCGCCCTCTTCACCCTTCTTGCCAGCAGCGGAGTCATCGCCGCCCTCCTTGTCCTTGTCTTTCTCCTTGTTGGAATCGTCTTCGCCGTAGGCTGAACGTTGAGCACGCTCTTTGGCATCTCGATCCTGCTCGAGTCGTTCGAGACCTTTTCCACCGAAGCCAGAAGATGCAGCAGTGGCTTTTCCAGCTTTGACTTTCTCGATGAAGCCTGGCAAGCGACATATTAGCAATGCAACCTGTACTTACAAGGTGTCTTAACTCACCATCTGCCAGCTTCTTCAGATCTGCAGGGATCTCGACTTTCGAAGCTTCCAGCGCTTTCTGCAGATCTACGGCATATCTATCCTGGTCGGGCGTGATGAACGTGATGCACGTTCCTTTATTGCCTGCTCTCCCCGTTCGTCCTGCACGGTGAACATAATCCTCCATATGATTGGGACAATCGTAATTGATGACGAGTTTGAGGAGTTTGACATCGAGTCCTCTCGCAGCTACAGATGTAGCTATTACAATAGGGATGATGCCTGCTTTAAAGTCTGATATGACAGCATCTCTGTCCACCTGTTCTTTTCCACCGTGTAAAGACATGCAAGCGTAGTTCTTGGCTAGTAGATCTCGCAAAAGGTTGTCTGCTGAATCTTGCCGATGTACGAAAATAAGTGTCCGCGTATCGGCATCGTCGTTGTACGTCCTTCCCAGAATCTCCAGCAAGCGATTGAATTTCGATTCTTCCTCGCGCACTTCGACGAGCTGCTCAATCTCAGCAGCTACGACGGATCTTCCTCCTACTGTGATCTCGAGTGGTTTCTTCAGGATCTTCCTAGCAAGCGCTTCCATAGCTCTTGGGAAAGTAGCTGAGAACAGGACAGTCTGCCTATCGGGTCGTATTTGAGAGAGGATCTTCATGACTTGGGGCTCGAATCCCATGTCGAACATTCTGTCGGCTTCGTCAAGCACTAGATATGTGATTCGCCGAAGGTTGATGATGCGCCCGCTGTTCGTGATGAGAAGCTCGATCATTCGCCCGGGAGTGCATACTATCACTTCTGCACCACGCTTCATGTCGGCAATGTTGTCTTTGAGAGGACTGCCTCCGTAGGCCGCAGTGACCTACCAACCGCTCAATCAGCTAGATTCACATTTGTTTCCTGGCGAAGAGCATCACTCACCCTCAATCCCAGTGCCTTCAAGAACGGTTTCGCCTCTCTCGCGATCTGCGTGGCCAATTCTCTCGTAGGCGTCATGACCATCGCGATAGGCCCCTCTAGCTGATCTAGCGGTCTCTGATCTTTGATGTGTCTAAACATGGGGAGGAGGAAAGCTACTGTTTTACCAGAACCTGTTTTCGCGACACCGATTACGTCGCGGCCTGACATTATTGCTGGAATGGCTTGCGATTGGATGGAGGTGGGTTTCGGATAGCCTAGTGAACGAATGACTTCGAGGCTGTGATGTGCGCGCACAATTGGTCAGCTTACAGCCATTCTAGACAGAAGATTAAATGCGCGCTCACCACACTGCAGGCAGTCCACAGTGACTCCACTTCGTGATGGGTTTTGGGCAATCGACACCTCTGATCTTAATGTTGTCCAACTCCACACGTAACGCCTCCGTTTCTTCATTCGTCATCTCCTCAATCTCCGGCGGGGGGTGATAGAACTGCTTCCTGAAAGCTTCATAGCTCAACTTCGAATGGTCTACAGGTGCTATATCGCGTTTCTTGAGCTTCTTCTGTGCGAGTGCGAGGATGTCTTCGGGTTTTAAGGAGGTTTTGTCGATGTCGTCCAAGTCGGGGATCTCAGCATCCGATTCACCAGAATCATCTTCGAACATGTCTATCAAGCCTTTAGCACCACCAGCAGCGGCCTTCTTGCCCTTCTTGTCTGTCGTAGCGCTGCTTCCATTCACTTTCAGCTTCGAATCGTTTGTTCCAGGTGCTAGTTTGTCGAGATCTTCTTGGTCGACTTTCGTCTTCTCCTTCTCTACATCCATCATGAATGCATCTAGCGGATCCACTTCTTCCTCCTCATCGCCATTCGCTTTACTATCAATGTCCATCTTTGCCTTCGCTCTCGACCGCGCTTCTATCTCTTCTGCTTCTCTCTCCTCTTGCAAAGCTTGTATTTGCGCTTTGCTTAACGGCGCAGCTTTCACGCTCGGTCCACCATCTTTGAACTCATCGTCTTCATCATCGTCGTCATGCAATCTATCCAGTCCATCGTCCAGAGCAGTATCATCGTGTTCTTCCTTGACGCCATCAATCTCCATACCATTCGTTTCTGCTTCCGCGCGCTTCATAGCTTCCAACTGCGAAGCCGTCGGTTTATCAGGCTCTAGTCCACCTTCGATATGTGCGCCTTGCTCAGGCTTATACAGCACCGTCTTGCCCTCATTATCATCTTCATCCATCATGCCCGCCGCTGTCGCTCTTTTCGATTTACCTTTCCCTGCTGCATTGCTCGTACTAGCATTGTTGGAAGCGCCGAATGCACTGAATGCTGGCTTCTTGGGCAATCCGACGGGCGCTGAGCGTAAGGAGGTGGACAGAGGTGATGGCGCAAGGGGTTTCGCAGGAAGAGAGGCAGAGATGGGTAAGCCTAATCTAGCGGCTGTGGCCGTACCGCTAGAAACAGGCCGTGTAGAGGAAGTCGACGATTTCGAAGGAACAGCTGAAGCAGGAGCAGAAGAAGTGGATGCAGCAGGAGGAACAGGGGTGGATGTAGAAGCAGTAGAAGGAGAAGAAGCTTCAGCAGCTGCGCGTTCAGCTGCTTTTTTGGCCTTGAAAGCTTCGAGACGCTCTCTTTTGATGCGGAGCTTCTCTTCTTCGGGCGTTTCCGTCTTCTTCACATCAGCAGGAGGAGTAGATGTAGATGTAGATGTAGATGTAGATGCGACTGGCTGTATCGAGACTGGCGCCGGCGAGGCTGCTTTGCTTGAACTTCTTGAGGTACTTGCTATTGCCGCTGCTGCTGCTGGCGCTTTCGAGGACGACGAAGCAGCTGGCGAATCTCGTCGTTCTCTATCTCTGTCTCTATCTCGTTCCCGCTCCCGATGGTTGTCTCTCTCCCTTTCGCGCGGCCTGTCGCTGCCATCTCGTTCCCTCTCTCTTCGCGAACTACTCGACGTCGACGCTCTTGCAGGCGATGGTGATCTGGCTCTTCTGCTATCCCTATCACGTTCTCTGTCTCTATGGCTATCCCTACGATCACTGCGGTCTCTGCTTCTTGACCGCCGCCGTTCGCGATCTCGTCGGTCTCTATCTCTGTCGCGATCCCTATCTCTTCTGTCGTCTCTGTCCCTGTCCCTTCTATCGTCGTCTCTTGATGTCCGTGGCCGTTTGCTGCTACTCGCTGGAGAAGGCGACCGCGAATGTCGAGCCATGACTGGCTTTGGAGCAAGAAAGAAAGGCGAAAGGTTTCGTACAGTTCTACACATGCAGCGAGTTACATGAAGTACAACATGTATTAGGGTATCTAATCGACTATGACTCTTTGAAGACCAAAGCACGCGCCCGAGTCGACTTAGATCGTGATACTGCAGGAACTTCGCCCAACAGGATATCATCGGTCAAGCAGCACATCAGCGAGTACATCGTCAGAGATCTGTCTTGTCAGCACTAATGCTGCACGGGCTGGCGTACGGCTTCGTTGGATATTAGCCGTTTCACAACCCTCAACACCGTTGTCGCCGCTGTAACGGGTCAGTATTGTCCGTCAGACGTGCTCATACGGATGTTTGTATATGTGTGAGATAGTTTCAACCTCAGTCGCCTTGATCTGGTGCGTCTCAATGTGGGTGCTGCTGTCGAGCCGAATTTCCCGAGAATGATTGCTGAGGCTTGTCGCCGAATCTCAATTGTCATTCATATCATGCTGAGCTTGTTATCAGCGCGCTGTCTACTCTTCATTAATCACTTCCCCAGAGTGAGCCAAGCGAGATCAGAGTAAGTCGAAAAAAGTGGTATTGCCTCGCAAACGCATCTTGGCCCATTGTCCCTAGTCAGACAGAAAACAAGGGTTGCGGAACAACGAGAGAAGGTTGCATTGCTCGGAGAAATAGAAGGTGAAGGTGTGTAGAGGAGACGCTTAGAATCTGCGAGCAGAACAAGATGTTAGCCTCCCGCTCGACAGGTAGAGAGACTGTGTGTGTGTAAGACCCACCTCAGGCTCTGGAAGAACCACTTGTTCTGACCCGCTGCGTATTTCTGCTCGAATACTTTTTTGACATTCTTCTTTGCGTCTACCTTCTGGCTGTCCTCCTTGAGCGTATCTTGCGAGACTGCGCCCTTCAAGCTGTCTAGCTCGAGAACGTATCGTGTAGGCATGAGGTGGTTGTAGTTGATGGCCTGTTGAATCATACTCTCAGCATGCTATCCTGGCTCGTTCGAGATTGTCGACTGTTCGCCCACCTTGATGAAAGGCTTGACCTTGCTTCGCTTTGCGACCTTCTTTGCTCCCATACGCTTGGTGACTGCAATCATAACATGTCCATATCAACATCCCATCATCAATTGCCAGTTTGAGGTCGAGTATAGCCCACCCTTTCGAGGGTATCGGTCGACACCAGCAATGATGGCGTGAGGGTACGGCCTCTCCTTTGTTCCAGCTTCGTTGGATGCTAGGCACACAGCTTTGCGCCCGCTGTAGCGCCCGCTGAGGACCTGCAGATACATAATCCATGGTCAATCGACCGTTCTTGCTGGATATACCGCCAGGCTGATGGGCCACGCACAACGACGACCCGCGATGGCTTGAAGATCTTGGCCATGGTAAAGTACTTGACGGTGGATGCTGCGTCTTCTTGCTCGTGCGCGACTTGACGATTCTCTCGATTTTCGGCAGACGCAGAAAAATTCGATCGAGCAAAGGAGAAAGGGGGAACCTGAAAGAAACCAAGTCCAAAGAAGCGAAGCGGAAGCGGACACCGCTCCTAACATGTTTTTACCAGGGTCTATGTCCTCTATGCGGATTCTCCAGCTGCGGCAGCCTTTCGAGGCAAAACCCCTAAGAAAAAGCTGCCAAAATGCCCTTCCTTGCATGCAAGCTTTCGCTACTTTTGGCTCTTCCCTCCCGCTTCTTTATACTTCGTAGTCCTCTCGTCCTTCTCTCTATTTTATCTACAACTTCCAGCAGCTGAAGAACCCCGTCGAACAGCTGACGAAATCTTCCACTTCCGCGACACTGACAAAACGATCAGTTCCTCCAATGTGATGGAAGTGGAAGATGTACCAGCGCGGATGACGTCCTACCTTCCAGGCAGCGAGTATAAAAGCGGCCTTTCTGCAGGCCCTTTCTTTCTTTCTTTCTCATCATTCCACTGATCGTGATTCTCTTACATTCCCTTACTTAATCATATACACATACATTCTAGCTAATCTAATGTGACCAAGGCATCTACTTCGCAGGATAGCCACCTGCAGCTCATTATTGCGCTCACTTATTGGTCAAACCCCTAGCAGCCCTGGATCTCTATCTGCTACGGAGCTGCCGCAACGTCGCTTGTCACACGAGAAGAAGACAGCATGAGGCCGCAAATTTCAAGCATAAGCTCCCAGAGCTATCGCTGGTACGCCAAGCTCGCCCTCGCGCCCTGGATCTACGATCACACACCCATGGAGCTTACGGACGACGAGGACTCGGAAACGGAGAGTGCTTCTTGTCTATTAGCTTTCAAGATGCGACACCGTCTTCAAAGCATACCACGTCAATGCCGGGACTTGAATCGATTCTGGCTGGCTGTCATGCAATTCTGCGACATGACACGTTCTGGCGACAAGAGTACCGATGTACGAAATACTTACGGGCGACATGGTCGGACCTCTGCGAAGGCGCAGTACTCCTCTGGTGCGCACTGTAGGTGCTGCCGCAAGCTTCGAAACGGCTTTCAGGCAAGGGATGAACAGGCACGTCTCGGAGCCAGACAAGCTCTATGACGACGGAGAAGGGCGTGCTTCTCCTGACCTCTCAGATTAGCATACATAGCTCAACCCAGTGGGACAGCTCGGTTCAATCCGCCCAATCTCGCAGGAGCTGGATATCATCGGCTTTGATCTATCTCGTGCAATTCCACATAGACAGCTCACATCGTCCTCTTTATATACTCTGCAACGCATCAAAATCACGGGCGGCCTTCCTCGGACTCTGCGCGAGCGGATCGGACGGCTTTCGGATATTTGCAGAAAGTATCGAAGACACAACGCCTCGAGAAGTAATAATACCAGCAGTTGTTGCCCTTTGATCCATCACACGTCCAAGAAAGCTCCGGGGTTGTCTTCCCTTCGATGACGGCCCTCAAGGACTTCATGCAGTCACCTTCCACGGAAGCTGCAATCGGTCTATCGTCTCTGTGCGAAAAATTCCAAACCATCTTGGATAAGTAATCCGCAAGCTGCGAAGGCTGCGAAAGCAACGGATGCGTCCGCTTCCATTAGCAATATTCTGGACGAAGCAAGTAGTGGTCTTGCTGCAGTCGATTGCGCAGCGAGTGAACATGGCTTCCGAAGTGCAGTACGCACCGATACAGCCATGGAAGTCGACGAGCCAGAGTGAGTGGCTCTTTTACATTCTTCTGATGTCGACGCTGACGCTTTACGACCCAGACGACATACAACCCCTACGTAGGGTGCCGAGCCAACATATAGCGGACGGACAGTGATAAGGTCGTTCTCGCCAGAGCGAGGTAAGCGGAAGGATGATGTTTTGTGAAAACTTGCTGAGACTGCTCGTCAGACTGTTCCATCCCTTCTACAGAGGCACACGCGACCCCTGCATCAGGGTACTGCAATGCGAGGCCTGCAGACAAGTCTATAATCGGGATACAGCAGCCGCTATGAACATAGCTTTCATCGCCTGGTATATGCGCAGGTTCAACAGACATCCATGGAGATATGTCGATGACAATTTGACTCCAACTATTGAAGGTGGTCTTCGGAGGCTAATGTACGGCTTTGTGGTGACTGATTACGGGCAGCCCACTTTCAGAGTGTACGCGCGACTTTTGAACACGAAGCGTCACCGCCTTTGAGACCATATGTCGATTCCCTGAAGGCGCTCTAGATGCCATCGTGGTAGCTGGTGTCGACATCGGAAATATCTCGGTGCAGACAGACGGACACAGTCTGCGCCTGAACTTCAATCTGGATCCAGACCCGGCGAGGTTTAACGCAATGCGTCAACGATTCTGGAAGCATAGTATGTACTTGTGTTCCGAATGATAGAGCAGCGGTACGCTCAGAGTCTGCATCAGGGCGTGTCCTTACCAAAGAAGAACTCAAGCAAGCTTCCGAGAGACCTTCCTCCATCGACCCCCCATTACAGAAGTATATATCAGACAAGCAAGGGAGTAGTCGCCAAAGATACCGTGGCGGTCACGGCCGGTATGTTTCTTGGGACTTGGGCTTCGAGCGCACATCTGTGCCATCAAAACGGGCTTCTTCAGCATGTTCAAGACAATCTACGACGAATGACTCTTCATTGTTGAAGGCCCTACAAGAAGCAGCATGGTTTAAGTTCAGATTAAAGAGCTTCGGATGATAGAGCTGACAAGTAGTCGCGTTTCTTGCAGATGACGTTCAGAGAGTCTAGGTCTAGCAGCACAGTAAGATCACACAAATATTAAGATCTTCCGGTTTATTGGTTTAGGCATTTCAAGCGAAAACGGCAGCGGGAAGCTTTCACCAAGTAAGCTTGCTCTCGAGCTCCATGTTGCTCTCGGGAGTCATGCCGATGCATGCTCGCAAGAAGTTGACGAGGGCGCTTCGCTGGAAGCCGAAGCCGTTTCTAACTGGCTGGCCAGGCTTGACGAGCGGAGCCTTGAGCATGTTGCTCAAGAGGGAGAGAATGGAGTACATCGACTCGTATTCTGTGGCTCCGGGTCCCTTGTACTGTACTCGGGTGAAGAGCTCGGCCAGGATGGCCAGGTCGAAAATGAGGGGAGTAGCGAGGAGAGAATCTTCGCAGACGTTGTAAATAGAAAGAGTATTCTCTCCACCCATCATAATCTCACTGACGTACTCGTCGATGGCACGCTTGGAGTCTGAGAAGCCGAGAGTAAGCACTTGATCGAGGCGAAATAGAACTGCTTTGCGCCTACCTCCAACGTAAGGCATGTACTTGATGACGACCAAGTGGTCAGGGTGGTCGGTCTCAACCTTCTTAGAGCCAGGGACCGTAGGCTTGCGCTTGTAGCTGATCGAACAGTAAACGATCAGCTTTTTTGCGCACTGGAGCTTCCTATAGCGATACTTACAGCAAGTGGTTTGCTTCAACCAGATCGTCGACTACACTGGACTTGCTAATCTCTTTGCTTCCTGTATGCGAGGGGTCAGCTGGAGTTCAGGAGCCGCTTGTAGGGCGGGGGGAAACTGACTGAATTGAGCAGGAGCCGACAAGTTGGCACCGTCATTGTTTCCGAGATGGTTGTAGCTTGCAATCGATCGGATACCGAGTCTGCAGCCTGTATCAGCAATCTTTCCGTGCTACAGCTTCACTGCAGCCAGACTCACCCAGAATTGACCAAGAACTCGGCAAGAGCAGACTTCAGCTTAGTTTGGCCACTCTGTAGACATAACATCATCGTCAGCAGACGATTCCAGATGTCGGATGAGCAAAGTCTGACCCACCTTGAAGTCATCGCCAGCGATGAAAGCCTTCTTCTGCTCAGCGAGGTCGATGACACCTGGCACAAAGGTGTTCTGGGGAGCACCATTGATGTATGGAGATCCTTCCAAGATACTGGCTAGGGCGAAGAGGGTAGAAGGAGCGATCTCCTCGTGCGAGTTGTCGACAGCTCGAAGGATGTTATCGGCAGTATCGTTCACACCAGGGATGATCTCGGCGTATCGCTCAGTGTTGGCCGTCCAGAGTACGATGACCTTGTCGAGCTGGTTGTCAGCCTTGAAATCTCGGATGTCCTTGCGGATCTGGTTGAGGTGCTCCTTCTTGGTCTTTCCGCCCATGATGTTATCGGCGCGCTCGTCCTGGTTGGCATTGATCCATGTAGGGTAGTAGATGGATGGCAGAGGCTTGTAGTGGGCGATGAGGGGACCGACTTGTCTCTGAAGATCGTAGTCGAGAACCTTGGCTCTGTGCATGGCCTGGTCGAGAGGCATGCCAGAGATATCCCATCCTCCAAGGACGAAGTCGCTGGGATGTACCATGGGCAAAATCTCGCTGAAGGGAATGTTGACATCCTTGCCGGTAGCCTCGTCTACTCCGATTCGCAGAGTGGATGCGCGGACCATGGAACCGATGTAGTTGGGTGTCTGAAGACCTTCCTTGGTTCGCCATGTGATGTTCTCTCGGTTGGCATGGACTGTGGCGGTCAAGGTGGATCCGTTGTTGCCTCCCCAGCCGACAAGCATGAGACCGACTTTGGGTACTTTACGCTCGGTCTTGAAGGTGTACTCCTTGTTGATGGGAGTAACTTCGTACTTGCCATTGCTGACCTTGACAGAGTCGGAGGTGTAGACGTATTTGGCAGTGATGTGTTCGTCGGTGTACTGGACATTGCTAGAGTTGACCTTGATAGGCTCAGGATCGCGCTTGGCAGCTGTTGGGTCTACGATAGGGATCGCATGGCTGTGTCCATTACCATTGGCGTGGTAGCCGGTTCCGTTGGTGATAGGTGCTGATACCATGTTTGCGGATTTAAGCGGGAGATGGAAAGATCCTCTTTAGATAATACTAGGGCTGGGATAGTGGTGGCTTGCGTAGACACAGGTGACGGTTTGGACTGTAAAAGCATCGGTTTTTGCAAGAGTCAGGTCCGTCAGCCCAAGCTTTCCTCAACGAGACGATCTGAGCGTACAAGTTCTTCCGGTCTTGTGCTGCAGAGCAAGTCAGCTGAATATACAGATATCATTGCAATACGATAGTGCGTACCATGAAAGTGCGCTCTTGGACTGGGTTGTTTCAAGAAAAGATGGCCGAGGCTTGAGCTGTTTCGATGGTTTGAGCGTGCGACGAAAGTCTGCTGAAAGGGTTCGCAGATGGCCGTATTAGCTTTCTAATGTCGCGACTTCAACTTGCGAACCAGAGCTGCCCACTGTTGTGCTGTTTCGTTGCGGTTTGGTGAGAGCGAAGAAACGGTGAGCGATTTCCCAAGTCGGAGGGAGGAATGATGTGGCGACGGCACAACCAAGGTACGCACGCAAATACTCCAGGTAGCGATAAGCGTACTTGAATCGTACAGAGTTGCCATGTTATGCAATGTCTAGCAGCGCGATGAGGATATATCAAGTAAACAAGTAACCTTGCTTAGTCAGCTTGATCGTCGTCAGACTTGCTGTGTACGCATGCAGTACCACATCAGCAGGATGAGATAAGTTAGATCAGAACGCGGGATCAGCATAACCTGGTCCCTATCAACCAGGCATTTTGGCGCGCGGACGAAAAACTTCAGTTGAGGCAGCATATGTTCACTGACAGAAAACGTCTGGCCGATGTGACTCTAAAGTATAATAAAGAGCTTTGTTGGGATAGAAGTGTTGAGCCTCGAGTACAAGTTTGCAGTTTACAGTGGAGAAAAACCAGGTGTCGACCAAGGGCACGCAAGCTGCCGCAGCCAGTGACCTCTAGAGTTGTGCTGCTGGTTGCGTGAGTTATCTAAGCACTATAGATTGCTTTAGCATCGATACGGCATACTAGAAGCGCTCACAGAGCTGTAAGGTATGCGATGACGGGTGTTTACGCGTAGCCGGAGCATGACAATGCGATGTGGAGTTGATGACATCGTCGCCAGCTCACATCGTCGTGATTCTCATGCATTACATTCTGAGCACACGTAGGTTCCGGCTCTTGATACTTGTGCGAAGCCTTTGCTTTCACTCGATAGCCGTATGGTCGATGGGGATTGTAGGGAAACTCTGAAGATACGGCAGGCATCCTAGCTGATAAGTTTGCAGCGTGGACTGTCGTCGTATGCGACATCGCTGGGCTCGCAGCTCTTCCAGCATCGAAGCATCCGTCAAGGCTCGTTAGATAAGCCAGAAATCTTCATCGTTGATGGCAATGCTTTCTTGTACCGTATATCCAAAGTAAGCTGAACATCAGCAAGATGAAACAGTCAAGAAAGCTGAAGAAAGTGTTACGAAAGCTCCATGTCGACTGGAGCAGAGGTGGTGAAAATGCAACTCTGGCAAGAATCGTCAGCGCCTACCTTACAGCTTTCAAGAACATCGGAATACAAGCTGTATTCGTTTGGGATGTCAGCTACCCTCCTTCCCATCACTCTTTCCATACTGACGACATAACATGCACGAAATAGGGACCGTTTGAGATGGCCAAGTTGGCGACAGTAACTGCTCGTACACAGAACAGTATACGTTCGCAGATATCCTACATGCGCGCCGGCCCGTCACTGCGAGCCAATAGAAGCTTCCGATCAGAAGTCTCGACTCTACCTCTTGGAGCTTTGAAGACTGTTCAATACGCGTTGGAATCGCAGAAAATTGAGCAGATATATTCTGCCGGAGAGGCGGACCCACTCATTGCTGAAGTGGCCATCAAGCGAAATGCCTATATTGTTAGCCAAGATTCCGATTTCCTCATCACAAATCATGGTTCGAAAGGCTATATTCCTCTAGACTCTCTGGTCCTAAGCTACCAAGAGACTTCCGAGCCTACGCCGACTTCTGCGCAGGCCGACGAAGGCGACTGGACCCCAGTCAAGAAAGGCAGAGCGTCTCGTCCGTCTACACCGGTATCTGGTCGCTCAGACGATACATCGTCGGGAGATATAAGTATCTCGGAAAGACTCAAAAGTAGCACCCAAGCTACCTTCAAGCTGTACACGTCAGCAGCGCTGGCCCTGCATCTCAAGATCAGGGTATCTATGTTACCACTCGTAGCCGTCCTACTAGGGAACGATCATAACGCACCTTTGATCTACAAGTCTGTCACTGGTGCCACAAATGGCGTATCTGTCGCTGCAAGCCGTATAGACAGTATCTGCCAGGCATTGCGCAAGTATTGGCCCGCCTTCGAAAAAAAGCAAGATACACATGGCCTTACAGACTATATACTCAAGGTCATCAACGAAGTCCGAGACTTCATCGTTTCGGAGCGCGAGATGCTAAATATGGCCGAGAGATGCGTGACCTCGCTCAGCCAGTATGCCACTCCAGCGCTGCCTGCGTTAGCATCGCTACCAAGTGAAGCCTCAGAGTCAGCCCTGCACGTGTTCGTTCCTTCGACGGAGGAGTCTGGAAGCGAAGCCGATGCCCTGATTAAGACCCGCTTTCTCAACGCCTATGAGACTGGCAAGCTATCTCGAGAGACGCTCCAAGTACTTTGTTCGGGTATATATATGCGTCAAGCATGTCTCGAAGATCCGGATCAGCAGAGCTGTACCATCAGCTGCGGTCGCGAGCTTAGACGCTGGGTTTGGGCGCTGCTGCACGAAAGCATCGGCATACTCCAGGTAGAAAAGCATAACTTACTCGAACTCGAGGTTTCAAGTGGAGATGAAGAGGTTGAGGAGGAGAAAGCCGCCAAGACGGAGCCTGAGCAGACTTCTGCACCCGTGGTCATCGAGTATGTGCGGCGCAGCGCGACCCTATCTGCGGAAGAGCTGGAGATCTCAGACGTATCCTCACTTCTACCTCCTGAACTCGCCTCTTCTGGGCCTGTGCTAGCGCGATCTACCTCAGACCGCTTTCACATCTTCCTCCATGCCACCTTTGCTTTGACGGACGGTCTCAAGCAGCTCACCGGGCCTCATATCCCTCTCATCGGCGTGATATGTGCCATCAGATACCTTACAATCACTCTGCAAGGTTCGAAGACACAGGCTTGGACTGCTCAGATACGGCTAGCAGCACTAGCGACAGCTTTCCTGGTCTTAAAGGGATGCAACGCGAAGCTAGAAGAGCAAGAACTACCCACAGATGCCTCTATACAGCGCTCCGCACAACTCGTCAGCGCACTACATGCGGTTCGCTTATTGTCGGAAGCTCTGCTGTTGACCTCGGTTGTTGAAGCACCGGAGAGGCTCTTCGAGGGTAGTCTCTTCCATCACCTGCTCGAGATGGACAGGAAAGGCGTACATGCTGTCGTGGAGGCTGAGAAGCTCCCCTGGCAGGGCTTTGAGGACTGCTTAGCTCTGCTTGAGCAGGGTCTGCCCAAGGAAGCCGAGTTCACGCAGAAGAGTATGGACAGGTCCAAGCGCAAGAAGACGAGGGATCAGCTGCAGAAAAGTGCAGGTAACATGGCCGCATTCGCTAGTTTCGGGAATGCATTGAAGCCTAAGAATCCGTTTGAGATGCTGGCAATATAAGTAGCAGTACATCGTTGTTGTCTATAGTCATATCTACGCATCATTAGTGCAGTAAACCTGTTATCAGCCCAGACTTCAGCTGTCATCACTCTGCTCAAGTTCGATACGACTGGGAAGGGCTTCGGCTCGCGCGCTTTGAAGGACATCAACGACGTAAATACAGTCTTCGCATACATCCATCATCATCTTATACCTCCTTGCTGCTGCTGGACGTCGCCATGACCCGTACGCTTCAAGCTTCTCTCGGCCGCTTTCAGCTGTAAACAACAGACTGACTTGCGTTGCTTGGCCTACAGGGGGCAATCAGTAATGAAGGCGCTCTTACTATGTCGGGCTTGACTGACTTCTCGGCTCCCGCATCGTTCTCATCGACTTTTCGTTTTCCTACGACCTGCTCGTCCCATCTGAAAGGCGCGAGAACGACAGACTTCGTGCGCAGAAGAAGGTATATATGAGATCACAGTTGCTCCTCCATTCTTGTCTTGTCTAACTCTTAAACGCCAATTCCTACGCTTTCGATCCCGATTTCACCACTTCTCACTCTATACAGGCCGGCAAACCAGCCAATAATGAAAGCAATACAGCACTCACTAAGCGCAAAGAGTCAGATGCAGAGTGAGCCTTTCTCCAGGCCTTAAGCCTCTACCATGCTGACTTGCACATCACAGAATAATGCGAGCGAAACAGGCCGTAAGCTGCTCGTACCTGCTGCAGATACGTGGTATATCATATACTCACTTACTGACTCATGATTCGCAGGCCGCGTTAGCCAAGAAGGAGGCAGCAGCAGCCGGCGGTGGGACAGCGCCGGCAAAGGCAAAATCTTGACAACCTCCCTGTCATCTCATTCGCAACACTGCATACCGCAACACCTAGACAATCGTTCTTTACGTAGTGTGTGTTGTCGTAACAGGTATCTTTACCACTTAGGTAGTAACGGTCAAAGCATGTTACCATCCTGCCTGTATAGCTGAAGTAGCCCACCTCTGAGCTGCTAACTGATCCCTGGCAAGTCGGCCTTCAACAAGACGTCTCCAAGGGCTCAAATAGGACTGGTCATGCTCGGAATCGAAGCCCGGACAAGTTTCCACAAGAGACCGATTCACGGGTCTGTAACGGTACATAGCGAGCTCAGTCCCGCGCAATTACGGCCAGTAAACGAAGACAGCCCTTATCCGAGGGCCGGCACCTGTCAACACAGCCCAGGACAAAGGTCGCGATGTCCTCGTATCTGCTGCGTCATACACTGAGCTTTACGTGACGATAATCACCTGGACTCCATTCATCACTGCTGGTCAGTATCATTATTCGACAGCATGGCCGCTCAGGTCGCCATGCATCGTCCCCATCAATCAAGGCACGCACCTTTGGGACCGCTCAACATGGCCGCGGTTCCGCGACATCCCCACTTTAGCACGCCAAATGGTCAAGTGAAACTAAAGGCAGGCAGTCTATCCCGAGGCCCAGGTCTGCAGGCATCAGGCCGCGGGCTCCCCTCGAACAAGGCCATGGCGGCTCAAACCATGGACGTACGGTCAATTGGATCTCTTAAGGCACCTCTAGATCGGGATCGCACTCCGAGTTCTGATCTAGCATCCGCTGCGAACAGGAGCTCGGCGGCAGCGCGACAGCGACAACCTGGAGGAGCTGGGTAAGCTCAAAGGCATTTTTGGCGGAAGTGAGCCGGACGATACTTACACTTGGTATTGCTACAGATCTGTACCTGATTATGGCAATCCTATCATAGCAGACTACCGACGCAAAGTCGCAAATGCATTCGGGTTCACGTTCGTCAACGGAGTTCGCCGACCACTCACGAAACCCGAGGAAATAGAAGGACAGTACGCTGCATTTGAGGAAGCAAGAGAATGCTTACCAGCTTCGAACATGGTTAAGCTCCATGCGCGGGACATACTACTTGCAAGAAGGCGGTATCTGCTTGTGCAGTTGGAGAAGAGCGCACAAATGGCAAAAGCCAGTAAGAATGCTGGGCGACCAGTACAGGCTGATGGCCGTCCTGCAAGGCCTACTGCTAGATCATCTTCCTCCTCTGGTACGAGTTGGCAATCGTCCAGCGACCCTATGCACGACAGTTCCTGGACGGTGTATTGCAAGACTATCGAAGACGCTTTTCTCAAAGCAATCAAGAACCATGGCAAGGCTCATAAGGGATGTACTTACGATGGTGAGCTTCCTTGTGAGGAATGGCTCGACATTATGCAAGACTGCGGTGGTCAACCTAGCCATCAAGACTATGAAGAACATGCGCAAGCTCATCCTCATTGCTCTCTAGAGGGCAGCCGGTCATGTGCGGCATGGCTACAATGGTCACGGGAACTGCGCGAAAGCTTACAGGGCCAAGTCGAAACCCTCTATGTCGCGGAGCAAGACATACAGCGTGCGCGTGCTTGCATCTTCGCGATTTGCAGAAACGCTGGAATGCTGCCTTTCATCCGCGATTACAATCGAAAGCTGAAGGCCAAGAAGTACCTCTGCAGGGATGGTTCGCAGCGAAGGATCACTCTAGACAGAGAGGAGCTGAATGGCTGGCGAGAAGAGATTGAAAACATAATCGCCATAGCTTACAAGCACAAGAAAAGTATTGACGCAGCCTTGGCTGAGTTTCAAGGGCGTACAGTCTGGAGGCAGTTGGGAGAACCTGAAAGACAATATCTCAAGCGATACTTCAAGCTCAATCCCAAGACATGTCGAATACACGAGGAGCCGAGTGAATACCTGGCTCCTAGCGGGTCTACCCGGGCGCCCTCTTCTGCTGTTAGCTCTTCGGCTCAGACATATGCGTGGACCGCAATGGGAGTCCCGGAAGATCAGCAAGACGCCCTACGGGCGGTTCTAGCAGAGCGAGCAGCTATACAGAAGGAGCGCATACAGAAGGAACGCAAGAAGAAGTTGAAAATGAAGCAATGGATCAACAAAACGAACCTGAATGTGCCAGAAGTGCAGGCAGCCATGGTACATCCCAAAGATACTGCAATGCCCGCAGCTATAGCGCAGACCCTTCAGCACATGCAGACTTGGGAGAAACATCGGAAGGATGTGGTTCCGCCAATGCCAAGCAGAAATGATGCGCCGAGCTCTGCATCGTCTTCTTCTTCGAGCAGGAGCTCGGGCAGCAGCTCAGATCGTAGCGGCTCTAGATCAGGCAGCGGGTCGCGAACAGGGGGCACACCATCTGGCTCATCAACTACCTCCAGGTCGAAAAAGTCGGACAGAGGCGAGTATAACCAGTTGGCGTCAGTTGCTCTGGGAGAAGACCACATCAATCCTGGCGGAATCGTCAATGAATATCTGGAAGACTTGAACGAGTATAAGAACGATGACTACGATGATGATGAGGGGTATGATGACGAAGAGTACGATGGCGAGGAGTTCGATGGGGGCGATACCGAAGCACTCTTCGAGGAGATGCGCCAGTCTCGCCAGCCTCAACGGCCTGTGAGCCTACCTTTTCTACTGATCTATCTTGACACTGACACAGCTTTGTCTAGCGTATGAGCGGCAAGCATGAACAGCTACCAATGGCTCCAAGATACGACGATGGCTATGGCTCCATGTCGTCTGCTACCGATGTCACGTCGGGCGATACCGGTGCGGCTTATCAGGAAGCTGGCCAGCGCTACCCTACAGGCAGAAGTCGCAAACGCTGAGCAGTGTAGCTGATTGTAGTATTAGATGGCTGCTAGCCTGGAACGAAGTATGATACAGGAGTCACAGAGTGCTTGCTGTCTATCTGCGGTAACTTGCACGAATGGGTATGAATCTGCAGTCACACCTATACTTGCAGTTGTATTTGTGAGCTTGATTGGTCGACATCCATCTGCTCTTTTTGGTGCGTTGCGACCGAGTCGTTCACTCCTTTCACATTCTTCTGTTCGACGATTCGTCCCAGCTCTTCAAGAATAGCCCTCCCACCCTTCTGTATCAACCATTGAGCCATCTCACATCCCAAGGACACCGCTTCCGCTTTCGAGTATATCTGTCTTGAAACTTCATGTTCGATAACGCGCGTTCCGTCGAGAGACGCGATGATCGCTCGTAACGCCAACGGACGTTCTCCAAGGTACTTTGCTTGATCTGTTTCTTTCCCTCTCGCTGGAGGCAAGAATTGCGTCTCGACTCCAACTGGTACTGAGCATCCTCCTTCTAGCTCATGCAGCATTGCCCGTTCACAGCTCGTCCGCCAGTCTGTTTCGAGATGATTGAGTGTGCTGACGATCTTCCTCATACGTTCGTCCTGTGACCTGATCTCAATGCCTATCGCTCCTTGACCGACTGCGTGTAGCATGATTGGCGATTGCAGGTAGGCGGAGATACGGTCGGATTGCCCAGACCTGATGAGACCAGCAGAAGCAAGGATGAGAGCATCATAAGGTCCGTCTTCTGCATCAAGCTTGTTTAAGCGGGTATCACTATAAATTGATGGCGGACTCAGCATGGTTCATAGAAGGAAGTGGATAGCCAGAAAGCCTACATATTTCCTCGTACATCCTTGAATGTTAGATGTGGATACCTCCTCCGCATCTGTGCTACCCTCCTCACGCTTGATGATCCGACACAAGCTCCGTCAGGAAGATCTTCAAAGCTTTTCCACGGTTTCCCAGACTTTGCGACCAGCGCATCTCGAGGGTCTTCTCTTTCTAATGTTGCTGCAATCTCGCATTCTTTTGGCAAGGTGGTAGGGACGTCCTTCAAGCTGTGAACAAGCATGTCGACAGTATCGTCCAGAAGAGCCACTTCGAGATCTTGCGTCCATAGAGCTTTGCCTCCCATCAGATACAGCGGCTGCGTCTTGTTGCGATCCCCTTGCGTGCTCATGGGCACCAGGACGAATGTGGATTCTGGAAATTCGCTTTCGAGGCCGTCCTTGACCTTTGTCGCACCGGCTCAGGATGAAGACAGTCAATTCTTGCATTTGATACTTACAAGATTCGCCTGAATGAGTGCGAGCATGCTGGCTCTCGTTCCGATGCGAACGACATGCTGGCCATTGCCATTTTCCCGGTGCGCGTCGAGGTCGATGCTTCTGATGGCCTGCTGCAGCGACGGATTCCTCGATATTGCAGGAAGGAATGCAGAAGACTTGGTCGTATGGCTCTCCATCTGCTCGGAAGTGGACTGGAGACAAGAAAGCCGATGACAATTCAGACGGTAGGTATAGATACTGTAATTCCATATGGCAACTATAAACAACGACATTACTGCAAATCGAAGGAACTAGCGCAAAAACAAGTTTCGTCTGCATGCCGATTTGTTTCCTTCAAGATCAGTTAGAGGAAGACTCGCCAGTGTACGTTGTACGTAGCTTGCCCAGCTCTTCGTCATACTCAGCAAGATTCCAAGGTCTTGTCTCGAAGATCTTCAGCATTTGTGCACCAATGGGAGTGTCAAACCAGGATTCCCGAGCATTATGGATGCCGAAGTCGAAGAGCATTTCCTGTAGCGAGCAGGTCTCGAGCGCATCCCATGTTGTGAAAGGCCCCATCTCGGATATGATGCACGAATTACCAAAGTCGAAAATCGTAAAGTCCAGTGTATGCCCGTGCCTTCTGACCCGTATATTGCGACTTGCAAGGTCCACAGATGCTACATCGAGGCGGTGTATCTCGATTAAAGTGAGAAGGAGAGGAATACACTGTGAGCGAGACCGCTATCAGCTCACGCTCTGTCTTAGCATGCACTTCGGCTGCATAACGTACAAGAGTGTCTTTGGCGTTGAGCTGCCTTCTTAATCCCATATCCCACCAAAGGTAATCTAAGGTATGAAAGCCGTCCTCCTGGCTGAGATATTCCATGACATGACCGATCACAGTTTGTCCAGGTGCGAGAGTGAACTGGAAGCAAGTTGGGGAAGGCACGTAAGCAGACATGAGATTGACACGCCCTTATTGCTCACTTTGTAGAAGCCATAGGACCATGGGACGATGGAGCCTTGTGCGCTTTGTAGTTTTGAGTAGGCTCTCGCTTCTTCAACAACACTTGATCGCTCTGGAAACGATGCTGCATCCTCCCAATCGAGCTCACTCCCTCCATCTATATACTCGCAATAGAACTTGACGCATAATGAATGTTTGCCGTTCTTAGCCGTCCAGACTTCGACCTGAGTCTCGTCGTTGGAATGTAGGCATGCCACAAGCTCGAGGGATGGTACGATGGCCTTCACAGTACGTATTTGCAGGGAAAGGAGAGGTAGAAGTGGCCTGCTTTCCTGAAGGATGCCAGCGGAGGGCGAGGTGAGGACGGATCGCACAGAGTCGCTGCTCAAGAAAGGCTCATCATGCCAATCCAGTCTCTGGCCCTCCTTGAGTATCGTTACCATAGGAAATCGAGACGAATCGCTAGAGGGAATAGTCGCGGACTGAAGGGCAAACTCTGCAGCCGGCCTCGACCGCTGGGGGTCGTGAAAAAGAAAACTGGCACCCAATGCTGGCTGGCCATCTCGCGTATGACCACATGTATGCGCCCACACGTAGCGTCCTTCCTCCACGCACAGCCCAGCGCATGGCTTCGGCAAACATCCTTAAGCTTCCAAGTCTACGCCTTGTTGATCATGTGCGCGACATCATCCCGCATAGTCGCAATTGACAGGTAATCGTTTTACTGCACGACACTCGGCAGCGAAACACATAGCCCACGCATCAACGCTCTCTCGACAGTATGTGTCAGACTTGTTTCGTAGAGCGTGGCGCTTTATCCTAATGAGTGGGCTTCCAAGCACTCGCTGTTAGCACTGCAGGTGCTTGTCGCCTCTTCTCTACTGCCCTAAGTCACTTGAAATGCATTCTAACAACCCAAATCCCTCTACCAGCTCAGCACCGCGCGTGACACCGACCGCACGGCAGCAAGTCCCATTGAGCGATGACGACAAGGCCAAAGTCGAGGCGATACGGCGATACATCACCCTTGGCTATGGCGATCGTATTACTACTCCCTATAACTTCATCTATGGACCCGGACCGCGAACAGTACCCCAGGATGTGACTCACCTTGAGTCACCTCCGAGTATAGCTTCTAGCGTGAAGTGGTCTGATAAACTCAAGCTCCTATTCCGGCCAGAAGCGAAGGAAGTCAACCTCTTTGACGTAGTCATTGGCAAATTGCCGGACAATGTCACCGACGTGACTAGACGAGGTCTCCTCCGCGTATGTCTAGCAAATCTCGACAAGGAGGCCCCAATGCATTTTTCTGAGGTACATGGCCAGTACCTGGCGAAAGAAGCCGATGTAGCGTGCGTCGCGGTCTGCTGCCACACGCTGTAGATTACTTATCAGCTTGTGCCTACAGATTGGCCTCCGTCTGGAATGTCATAATCCCAATTACGCATATCTTCAGACGGGCTATTTCCTCCTACAAGAACAATCCATACCATCTCGATTTTCACTTGGAATACTCTGCGAATCGCAAGGAGCCCGAGAGCGACAATGACGATCAGATGCCATCGCGCTCTGACAGGAAGGGCAAACGTAAAGCCCCTTCGACTCAGGGATGGACACCTACCGGTTCAGGGTCTAACGATGTCGGTCGCGACACCGGACGGAACGACGGTATCTTTGTTCTACTCAACAGAGGTCAGCAAGAGCTCGATCGTAATGCGCAGAATATAGATATGCCGGGAGTATGGGGAGCCACTCAGGATGGGAAAGTCTGCGATAGAGTCGCTTTTGGCGCTCAAGAATACAAGGTGCAGGAGTCTTTCCCTACCACCAACTCAGCATGCTGACTCAACATACAGCGCTCTAACGTGCTCAAGCCGAGTGACTGGAATATCACTACGAAATACAGCGAAACCAATGAGTATACTCGCCAAATGGGCACACACAAGACGCAGATCACCAGAGACTGCTTCAACTCGCCATCGGCCGTTAAGATAATTGCACAGCTGCAAATGTAAGCTTACTCTACATCTCTTTCTTCCGTACGTGGCTGTTAACGGATACATTGCGTCAGTTATGCGGTGTTGCATGGCATTACAGACTTCATTGTAGACGATGGTGCCCTTCCGGTGTGGATCCACTTTCCGCAAGGCTCCTTTATCTACCGACCGCATGGGCCTTTCAATGAGACAGACGCCCCTGCTAAGGTATACATTACGAAGCTTTGGGATGGGGACAATACCCTTCGAGCGGCCATACTAGCAATACTACTACATATGGCGTTTCAAGTCCACATCTTAAGGACAAACCTTTTCAGGCCAGGCGTGCCATCAAACTGGAAGCCCGATACTCTCGACTATACTCATACGCAGGAATAGAGCGCAACGTTAAGTGAAACGATAAGATTTCAGCTGGGTATGCCCCTAAAAGCTAAGATTCCAATTTTTTTGGTAGATAGAGATGTATATGCTGCGCCCCTTAAGCTTTGACCTCCTTGTTCAAGGGCTGCCGGAACTGTTTAAATACTTTCAGATTTCATAAGGATGTACGTGAACGGTGGAATGATGTATTGGATGCCCAAAGAGCCGGTTTCATTGGCTTTGCTGTTCATGCTGGAAAACCCGTTCTGGTCCGCAGCTGCGACACCGCGGGCTGCATGATATCGTCTCGAAGTATAAGGACAGGAAGCAGAGGTCGCCGAGTATGCAGCATGGGAATTCTTGAGGACCGACTTTAAGCAAGATTCGTTGATGAGAGCCGGGCCGTGCCAGTCCAGCTTGGAGCCCGCTTCGAGCGATTCATTTGGCACATGGGCATGAGTGTGCGCATTTGTAGCCGGTGAACGAGAGTTCGGCTTATCGTCTCGGTACAAGACAAGCCGGACTGACGGGAAACCCCAAGTGAAAGGCAACGTGAAGTCGATGTCTCCAATACCTATCCATCTATACATCTTGTAATGACTACAACGTCTCGCTTTCCAGCACTTCTTACATCGTTTGCACTGACCACTGCCTTTCGCAGTTTATCTGCGTACTCTTTTGCTCTCAATCTCGCTTTCTAACTGTCCATCATCATGCGAATGCTTAGTCGAGTTCTTCCTATGGAAAGGCACAAGTCAGCTGGCTCCTCCTATCCCATGCAGACAAGCCGAACTTACGATTCTGACATTGTCGAGATCGACATCATCTACGTCCATATCATCCTCGTCTTGCTGAATACTGGAGGGATGGTTCTCCTTGATGACGAGTCTATTTGCTTTAAAGTCCACCGTAACATGAGCCACTTCTCCATCCTTAATTCTCTCTTCAATGAGGTATCTCGAAAGAGGAGTGAGTAGAGACGCTTGAATGACTCTGTTGAGAGGTCTTGCGCCATAAGAAGGGTGGTAGCCGCTATCTGCCAACCAGCTCTTGGCGTCTTTGTCTACATCAAGTGTCACTTTGCGCCCGTTCGCAGCGAGTCGTGCTTGGACTTCTGAAAGTCGCACATCGACGATCGCAGTGACGTCCTTGCGGCGCAGAGGGTTGAAGATGAGGATGTTGTCGAGACGATTGATGAACTCGGGTGCGAAATGTGCACGGATAGCACCCTGCACTAGCTCTCGCGCCTCGGGAGTGACTGCCGTGTCGGGAGGTAGCTCATTCAGATACTGAGAGCCGAGATTGCTTGTCATGACAATGATACATTCTTTGAAGCTGACGGTGTGACCGAGGGAGTCCTGCAGTAGCACATTGTCAGCTCATTTCCCAATGCGAAGAGTAGAGATACGTGCTTACACTCAGTCTACCATCGTCCAAGACTTGTAAGAAGAGGGTGTGGAACTCTCGGCAGGCCTTCTCCACCTCGTCGATGAGGACTATGGAATAAGGCTTTCTTCGGACGAACTCGGTGAGCATGCCTCCTTCCTCTGTTAGATCGAATGAAGACGTCAGTATATGGTCAACATACTGTAAGGGATTGCAACTCACCGTAGCCTACGTAGCCAGGAGGACTTCCTACGAGCCGCGAAACAGAATGCTTCTCGGAGTATTCGGACCCGTCGATACGGCAGATACAGTCTGGATCTTGGAAGAGGAAGTTTGCGAGGGCCTACAGACCGGACGAAAGATCAGCCAACGGTTCCCCTAATGGGGAGGAAAGAATTGTAACTCACCTTGACAGTCTGCGTCTTACCCGTTCCAGACGGACCGCAGAAGAGGAATGAACCCGTTGGTTTATTTGGATTCGAAAGACCAGATCTCGATAATCTAACTGCATTCGCTATCGCTTTTATAGCTTCTGGCTGGCCAATAACTTCTTTCCCAATGACTCTTTCCATCTTCAGCAGTCTTTCCTTCTCGCTCTGCTTCAAGCTCGAAGCGGGTATTCCAGTGACGCGTGCTACGATTTCAGAGATGGAATCTGGAGTCACTTCTTCTTCGCCTAAAACACTGCGGCCACGAGAAGCGTCTTCTGTGCGCTTGTTCTGCTCCAATTGCGTTAAGCGGTCTTGTAAGCTTGGGATGGCACCATAGCGGATATCAGCAGCTGCTGCTAGATCGTAATCTCTTTCTGCTCTCTCGGCCTTCATCTTCAACTCGTCTATCCTTTCTCGGACAGTGTTGATCTCGTCCGTCCTGCCTTTGAGAGCAGCATACTCCGCTTTGAGCGGTGCGAGCTCATCGTCGATTCCTCGTAGGGAAGTCTTGGCCGTCTCTAAGCGTTCTTTGATGACTTCATCTTTGCCTTTCCCTCTATCGAGCTCTTTCTCCAAAGCGTGTATCTCGATCTCTAGCTGTGTACGAGCACGCTCAAGCTTGTCGATTACTTCAGGCTGCGAATCCCGTGCGACTCGAACAGCAGCACACGCTTCGTCGATGAGGTCGATAGCTGAATCAGGGAGTTTGCGGGAAGTGAGATATCGATGGGCGAGCGTGGCTGCTTGTACCAAAGCAGCATCGGAAATACTGACTCCGTGGTGGATCTCATACTTTTCGCGAACACCACGAAGGATGGAGATGGCGCTGGCCACATCAGGCTCGTCGACCTGCACTTCCTGGAAACGTCGAACTAAAGCCTGGTCCTTCTCTATGTATTTGCGGTACTGCAATGCCAAAAGTCAGATGAGGTACTAAGGAAATAGAAGTAGATGACGAGTACTCACCTCTGCTAGTGTAGTTGCACCTATCGTACGTATCTTGCCCCGTGCAAGAGCTGGTTTGAGGAGATTCGCAGCGTCCATTCCGGAATTGCCCGCTCCTTGTCCAGCCATGATGAGGTGCATCTCTGTCCGACCATTCACACATCAGCACTCTCTCTCCACCTTCTCATCAGTTCTGCAAACTTACCATCGATAAATAGAATCACATTATCCGACTTTTCGCATTCATCAATGACGGATTTCACGCGTTCTTCGAATTGACCCTTGTAAGATGCGCCTGCTGTCAAGGCGCCAAGATCTAGTGACCAGAGCTGGCCGAGGAGATTGACGGGTACATCGCGGTTGACAATTCGCTGTGCGAGCCCTTCGACGATGGCTGTCTTGCCTGTACCGGGAGAGCCTGTGGAAAGACTATGTCAGTGTATGTTACGATGCTGTTTGATGAAGTGATTTTACCTATCAAGATGGGATTATTCTTTGTCCTGCGGGTTACACAAGTCAGCTTACAGAAAGAGAGTGAAGTGCGAAATGCTAGCGACATACCTTCGACTCAGAATCCGAATGACCCTCCTAATCTCATCATCTCTTGATATAACAGGATCCAATTTCCCCTCCGCAGCCAGCTGCGTCAAGTTTACCGCAAACTTCTTCAAACTTTCGAGCGTTTCGTCCGCTCCCCTGCTATCGAATTTCTTCCCTGCTCTCAGGGTTGCGATTGCCGATTTGGCAGCTTGTTGGGTTGCTCCAGCTTCCTTGAATATATTGGCTAATTGGGTATCTCCCCACAGAGGTAGACAGAGATGGATTGTGCCGATGAATGTATCTCCAGCTTCTTTGCTCGCTTTCTGAGCATCTCGAAGAATGCGCATAGCTCCTCCTGAGTAATTGACATCTTCAGGAGGTGGATCCTGAGAAGGTAGACGGACGACCAGTTTCTGAACACCCCGCTTCACAGCGGTGATGTCGGCCCCGCTCTTGTCGAGCACGTTGGAGAAGAGTGATGTGGATGTTCCTTTTGCATCTGTTGCGTCTTCCAACAACGCAGATGCAATGTGAGCAGGTGCGACATGGATGTTGCTATTTTCGCGCGCCAAGTTTTGGGCTGCGACGATGACCTGGATACATGGACAGGAGAAGAATATGAAGAGTAGGAATGGGAGAGTGAAGCGTCAGCGATTGGCCTGTTTGCGAGCATAGGGGTAGGTTAGGTCATGATGACCCGGTATATAGAGTACTTACGGCTTCTGCAGCTTCTGTGAATTTGAACCCGCTCATAGTGTATGTTTGTAGCAGTCAAGATTAAAGAATGAACGTCCAAGTTGCTGCGACCCCAGCTATATAGCCCTCTTCGACCAGGCTAGGCTCCCTCGAGCTTTCTCGAACTTGCCAGCTTCTTCTCGTCAGTTCGATAGGATGGGATGGGACAAGGGAGGGAAGGCAGCAGAACAGAACAGAATAGAGTAGAGTAGACGACAGGAATACGCTGCGAATGAAGCTGTCAAGATGGTGGAAACGGTCAGTCGGTGATATGGGGAGAAGAGCCAGAGTGGTCGGGATCCGCTGGGAGAAAGCGCAGCATAACGAGATATACTGCAATGTACAGCTTCTACATGTACATAACGATGTCGTGTTGGCCTTGAAACATCATCGCATCCCGTTTGCAGTCCTCGTCGCTGTTTTGCTTGCTCCTGTACCTGTTCATTATCGTTCAAACATGGCAGAATCGCGCGCCGACCTGATCAGCTGGCTCAACCAGCTCCTCCATCTAGGTATAACGAAGATAGAGTGAACCGACAAACGCCTACCGTCCCCGACAATGCTGATTCTGATCATTCGCAAGATCCATGGGGAGTGGAGCTGCCGCATGTCAGGTTTTGGATTCCATATACGGTCCGCGAATTTGGAGCTATCTGAGCATCTTGGAGCGATCCTGATACGTTGTCTGCATTATCCAGGCGACCTCCCCATCCACAGAGTCAAGTTCAATGCAAATACAGAAGTGCGGCCCGTCCAAACTACTCTCCATCGTATACACTTCTATCTGACTGACGTTCTCTACCTCGTCGTATCCAGTATCAGTAAGCCTTGGGTCCATGCAGACGCGCCGGAGCAACCCAAACTCGCAAAAACACGGTCGCACCTACTGATGAGTTCATCCTAAAGATACGTAGCAAACTTCAAAGTGCGTGCACCTACTCCCCGAAGCAGAGTCGTCGAAATTACTCAAAGATCCTTTGTGGTGCTTACAGATCCTCCAAGATGCGTTCCGCAGGCACTCCATCGATAAGCCCATACCGGTAGAGAGTCTAGTACGGTGCAAGATGCAAGATAATCTAGAGTTCACACAATGGCTCAAGAAATTCTGGGATGCGAATTGGTCGGGAGAGGAGTATGATGCTATTGGAAGGAGAGGTGGGCAGGGCGGTGCAGTGTTAGTCGTTCTTTTCTTTATGATTCTCTCCGGGCCATTGTGCTGACACTTGGCGAGCAGCCGCGGAGTCCCGGCGTCTGGACCTACTTCATCTCGCACATCAACAACAGCAGCTCGCGCACCAGCAGCTGCCAAACGCGCACCCGTAGCGTCCACATCTGCATCAGTCTCCTCGTCCACCGCCCGACGTCCGCTGAACAACTCAGGCGGAGCGGGTATCGCGCGAGCTGGATCGTCACAGGCGCGTGTCAACGAAGAAGCACTACAAGCTCTGACTGCCCAAATGGGAGAAATGAAAGTGTCTGTGGAAGCATTGGAGAAAGAGAGGGATTTCTACTTCAACAAGGTGCGTGATTGCCTCTTTCGATCTTAGACGAGAGATGAAGGAGAGAGAGTGGTTGAGCATGCGCTGTGGATGATCCAGCTGAGAGACATTGAGATCATCGTCGGCGCACGACTCGAAGAACCAGACGATAGCGCAACGGAAGCAGAGGTACTCAAGAAAATACAGGATATCCTCTACCAGACGGAGGTGGGCCCGCCTTCTCTCTATTCATCATCTGGAGCTGACGATGACGATTGTGTTGCGTGTCTGTAGGAGGGCTTCGAAGTGCCTGAGGAAGAGAATGGGTTGGTGGACGAGGAGGAGACGTTCTAGACCAGGCCCGGCGACTCTTAATCCATGGTCGGGCACTTATAGAGAAGTGAAGACTTCGCGAACTGTCGGTGCAGTCTTTTATTCGATGTAAACAGTTCTTGATGAACATATACCGGTTTCGCAACATTCAGGAGCGCCAGGCGTATTCACTTGAGTTTACTGCTATACTGGCTATAGTGAGAACAACGTAAATTGATGTATCGCTTGATGAGAGTCCTCCAATCGGCCTTCGTTACTGCCCTGAGCCTCTTTCTATGCGCCCGACCCATCTTGTACTGAAAAGAAGAACTTTCATGGCTCGCTTCGACAACTTCTTCAGCAGAGGTGAGCGAGAACTGCCCTAGATCAGCCAGCCTTGATCTGCTGTAAGCGTCGGAGTTCAGGACACAGGCTGACCTGCTTCTATGATCGCTTCGCAGGGCATCTCAACAGAGCAAGCTGGCTCCGGTACATACATCTTACACCCATACTTACATATACACAGTAGCTGACTCTTCCCACGACGACCTCTACCTACCGCCTTCTTCGCATTCCCGGCAATCCCAATGATGCCATCCCGAAATATAGACAAGATGTTGACTTTTTGACGGCCTCTCTGACGTCCAACAAAGCGAAGTTCATCATATTGGATGCTAAGTCGAATCCGCTGGTAAAAGCAGGTGGAAAGGCCTCAGTTGCCGAAGTCATCAAGGAGAAGATCGAAGGTGTGCCTGCTCGCTGTATCTGAGTTCTACGCATCTGAAAAGCTGACTGTGTCCTTGTGTCTTTTAGGCGACCGTACGTTTCCCCGGCCGCAACGGAAAGCGAGTCGCTAATCGAGAGGTCTGCTGCAGTCGTACTCGCTACTCTCGGCTGGGAAGACGTCTCGTCATACTACAATTCTAACGCACCTTATTTCGTAAAAGAGCCTTCTGCAGAAGTCGCTTCGAACCCATTGACCGTTTTCCTGGGCATCGACGAGCGAGACGCTCTTTCCAGCGCAGAGCACAAGCAACAATCCCTACCTACTCAACAACAAGCCTCCGCAGCAGAGAAGAGCGGTGCGGACCAGAGTCTGGAGCCGAAAGGCTTACCGTACTTTGTAGTGGACACGACCAATCACCCTGAATTGGCGAGCAAAGCTGTCAAGATCACGGGAGGAGATGAGGCGGCGCTATTTATTGATCTGAGAGCAGAAGTGCTTTGCTTGGACTTTGAAAGTACAGGCGTGGTAGCGGAAGCTAGAGCTCTGGTAGATTGGAACAAGCGCAGTAAGTGCTGCAGAATGCCAGATCTGGGAGGAGAAGAAGTTGACAAATCTCTACAGACAAATACTGCCCTGGATGCGGGAACGAGACGGGTGCAGTGTGGAGTGGTTGGAAGAGAGCTTGTCTCCCCGATCAGCCGCCTCGCGAGCCAGAGCGGGCACCATGCGTATCAAAGAAGGGAGTCCACAATTTCGCTTACCGTAAGTCGCGACTATTTGCGTAAACTCACAAGAAGCTCAGCTCACACCTTTCCTTTCTAGCTCGAACGGATCCAGTCGTCATCATGGGTGTTCAATCAGCAGACAAGACGAAGCTCCTCCTAGGAAGACAAAAAGCTTGGCCAAAAGGCTTCTTTTCGTGCTTGGCTGGATTCATCGAGCCTGGTGAAAGTATCGAAGAATCTGTGAAGCGTGAAGTGTGGGAAGAAGCTGGTGTAAGAGTGTCGGAGGTCACGTACCACAGTAGTCAGCCATGGGTAAATCTCTCGACCAAGCTAATGTCTTTCTTTCGCTGACGCGTTTGCTTTACAGCCCTTCCCTGGCTCATTGATGCTAGGCTGCCTCGCGACAGCCGAAGAAAACACCGACATCCGTACCGATCTCGACAACGAGCTCGAGCACGCTGAGTTCTACGACTTTGAAGTCGTCCGCAACGCTTTGCAGTCGGCTGACAAGACGGGCATATCAAGACATGAAGTCGAGCAGATCCAGAATGCGAGCGATACGGCGGAGCAGCAACGACAGGAAGATGACAAGAATAAAACTGCTCAGCAGGAGACGAAGATCAGAATCCCGCCTAAGACGGCTATTGCACACACACTCATTAGGGCTTGTGAGTCTGACAGCTCGTGTCGATCTGGTATAGAGCTAACACCGACGTGGTCTACTTGATGCAGGGGTGGAAGCACGGGAGAAGGAGATGAAGTCGAAGATATGAATCAAAGCATCAGGCCATACGATCTAATGTATATCAGCGAAGCCGCCCGAAGCTATTCGACAAAGCGCGGACCCGAAATGAGTCCTCTAACATTACAAGCATAAATCTGTCTCTCTACCTCTTCCTGCTCATCCTGCCAATCTGAACTCTCTTTCGCCCGACGAGCTTCTCCCGAATTCCAGCCTCAAGTCTCCATCCCTCATAGCGCTCTCAAGTTGAGGCTGCCTTGTAGTAGCCAAGAAGTGTGAGAAGGTATTATCACCAGTGAAGCCGTTACGATGCAAGCACCAAAAACCGCAGAGCGCGATTATGCTCGTCACTGCTAGACCAATGCCATAAACTGTCCACAGCTGTTTTGGCGAGTATGTCCAGACTGACACATCTGGAATATTCGTAACAGGCACAGCGACCGTACTCAAATTGGCCGATGCGAGTGCATAAGTCATATAAGTGAACATCCTAGATATGGCGCCTGGCATATCATCGTATGCGGTCGCGAAGTTGACTGTGGTCATATCCGGATCGAAGCGCTGGTGTAGCTTGAAAAGAGGAGTGAAGAGCGCCTGAGTCCGGTTGTACGTGACGGTTGTAAATGGGTCCCCGAGCGTAGCGATCACTTGCTCAACAGTACCGGCCAGCAGGGTCTGGAAGATCTCGATAACTGGGCCAGGTATCAGTCTGACGTATCGATATAGCCTGGGCTAAGCACACTTACGAAAGACGTGGTTCATGATGTAATTGACTTTTAGCGCATCTGTCATACCTGGCGGCCAATTTGCGGGCTCGATGTCGATGTCGTTCGCTATGTTCCGATCTCTCCACTGCGTGTTACCTAGCGGTTTGCCCTTCTTTACGTCTAGATCGATGTGATAATCGTTGTTCCTCCATTCGTATTTGACATCGTATGTCCCGTATGAGAACTGACATACTGTTCCGCGAACGTTGGTATAGTCTCTATTGACTGGAAAGCCATACATGTCGTGCGGCTGAGCCAGAGTCGAGAAGTTGGTCTGATATGCTGCAGATAGGCTGTTCGTAGATGGAGAGTCGGTGCGGTTGATGCCATACCACATATTTGCATGATAAAGCGGGTGAGTCATGTTCGATGCAGGCTGGCCAAAGCGATTGCCGTCCAATATCTCGATACGAGCCATTTCGCGACAGTCGATAGCGGGCGCGTAGTATCGGAGGCTATACAATAATATATCAGTCATATAACTAGATTCGTGTACTTCGGACTTACGTGTATCTACAGCTTAGGCCGCACCCGGCCGGAGGCGGGCTGGCGAGAGTGTAGGAAGATAGCATCGACTGCAGCATGATCGGTCCAATAACCGTGGAGGAAAGCGTGGAGTCACCGCTGTTGAGGACATAAGCGAAATCGTTTGTGACCAGTAAGTTTGCCATGTCCACGGTCGAGATTGTCAGGTTTAGCGTTTCTTCCGGTGCTAAGCCAGGAATGATGCTGGAAGGCGCAATGATGGACACCACGACAGCTGCTTGGTATATGGCAGCGACGACAATCGCAGGGAAGAGGAAGCGCCAGCCGCGCATAGCCAAGAAGGCCCGCAACAGGCCTAGAGGTGTAAAGATAGAGAACGCTCTGTCGAGTATCGGGAGTCGAACGCGGTGAGAGGCGACCCTGTACCAGATCTGCTACACGTTAGCGTGCGAAGTTTGCAAGACTCTGTACGCCCGTACGATTTGTAGGAGAGACGCCGATAGAGAGATAGCTAGGAACGCAGCGACTAGCGCTGCGAGCAGGTTCCTAGTAGCTTTGTCAGCCAGTTCCTCCGCGCCATTGTCTGGCTCAAGGGTACTCACGAAAGCTGTACGACATATGTCGCCCACAAGTCATCGCGGTCATTGATTGATCGACCTCGAAGACGCGCTCCGAATGCGTGATGAGCTCCAGCTACGACAGCGGCACACAGTATGCCTCCCACCATAGAGGTTACTGCGATTATGTATGCTCCGCTTGTCTTGGACGGGTGATTGCGCAACCGCGACCTACTAGCTCCAAATATAGGCATGTAGGCGGTTGTCGAATGAAGTCCAATGTCGACATCTTTGCGACTTGATCGAGGAGACAGCGGGATGCCAGCCGTTGCTGCATCGTACAGCTCCTTGTCTTGCTGTCCACCATGCGATTTGAAGAGAGTCTCAGCCATAAAAGTGCATCAACAAGTTGATCAGAAGGAAAGAGACGGCGCCAGGAGGTTGCAGTGCTGTCGAACTCTGTTATGGGAGTGATCGGAAGACCCGGATGCGAGCCGGAGGTTCTTGAACCGTTGACAGGCCGTTGCGAAGCTTTGTCAGCGAGTCGAAGTTGCTTGAGGAGATGTCGTATCTCTACAGCTTGCTTATAACGTCTTCAGCTTGCCAAGGCTGTCTGAAACTTGATGTCAGTATAGGTCAGCAAGATCCAGCTTTAATCAGTCGCGACCTGCGAATACGACACGTCTGTTATTGGTACATATGTACGAGCAACAATACTTATACACTAAATAAGCACTGCAGATACTCCCTGATACCGATACCGATTACTGATACTAGGTGGCAGAAAGATGGGAATTGTTGCAGCAGATGTTGAGAGCTGGAATGTCCAGTTTAGAGAAGAAGTTGCTGCTATCATAGAAGGTTGAAGAACTATTATTTGAGGAAAGTTTGCGGAGTCCAAGGGAAACGCGTACGGGCAGTTGGGGTGCTGCGGGACGCAGTCTAGGAGCTAAAGATCCATATCCATGAGCTCTTCGTCTTGCTCGACTGTAGCACTCTTATCGAAAGAATGATCCTCGTCGCCTTCAGGAGTAGTGCGAAGACCCTCTCGCTTGCTGTGTGTAGTGTCTTCACCGCGCTCGTCTATCGGCTCATGTAGCGCTTGACCGAAGCTTCTGCTCAAACTCGAAGACCTGAAAGACGAACCAAGCTGCAAAGGTGCTTGACCGAAAGAATAAGGAGATCTAGACAGCGAGTGCGAGAGGTCCGGCCTCGTCTTGGGTGCTGAAGTAGCATTGTCGCCGAGAGATAAAGGCTGGAAGCTAGGTGAGCGAAGTAGAGAGGATGGAAAGCGAGGCTGACCAGCACTCGGAAGTGGATAGATGCGAGGTGAAGATCGATCGGATCCGCCTACGTGGTGCGGTCGCAGAGATGGGCTGTGGTACGGCGCCAGCCTAGGAGAAGTCGCCAGTTGAGGACCTCCAGTACGCGCTGGACCAATCTTGGAAGGCGAACGCATCGGTGCTTCTTCGGTGAAGAAGCCTAAGACAGGCGCAGACATGCTGACATGCCCACCAGGAGCAGTGAATGCGGTTGCAGAGTCCGCTTGGCGGGAGAGATTTCGCAGCATCGTAGTACTGACACCTATGCTGTCCTTCTCAACGCTTGTAGCCAAGACGCTCCCGCTGGCATAGCCACTGTCTTTAGTTTCGCTTCCCGAATGACTAGCTTTCCACCTTTCCTCATCATAGCGATAGGAGCCTTCTTCGCCACTTGATAGTGAAGCTGTATTGGCGCTTGAGGAATCCGATGCCTCGCGCGTGCGCCGATCAGACGCTTCTGCATCTTCGCTTGCACCGGATCGCACACGAGAATGAGAGTGAGGTAGTGAGATTGTCGCGCTGCTCGGTATGCTGTACAAGTAGGAGCTTTCGGCGACTCGAGTGGAGGTAAGGTTCGAAACGGGGTAGGGTGTGGCTCTAGCGTTGCTATGTCGTGTGTTTAGTGAAGTGGGCGCAGGAGATGAAGACGTGTCGAGATCGAGGTGCGCCATGTCTAGATCCATTCTATCGATTTCGATGTCCCTCGAGTTGATAGCTCCCAAATCATCATCCGAGCTGGTTTCTGCATCATCGTCATCGTCTGGTTGGGTAGATATCACGCTTGATCCCTCATCACCAGCTAGACTTTCGCTTTCTGTCATAGTATCGTCGTCCAAGCTGGTTCCTAGTCTGGAATGCTTGACAGGTAAGCTTCTCGACATCTTGAATTTGTCGCTTCCGCCAGCAATCTTGCTCAAGAGATCAAGATTGATTCTGTCGCTTCCTAGCAAGCCAGAGGCAGCAGGAGAGACAGCTGCTGGCCAATGCGACTTGTCTTCCGGAAGCAGCTTGACTGCATCGGGATTGGACAGGATCACAGCGGCTTCCAAAGCCTGTACAGTCGCATGTTTGCTTAGACCATACGAAGAGGCATTGTTCCAGATCTCTGTGTGCTGCCAGCGATCTGTTTGGACGCGATCATACGATTACTTGGGAGTACTCGCAACCGAGAAAGGCAGAACGTACGCTTGATCAATGACTGAGGGTGGTGATACACCTTATGACACCTTTCGCAGCGCAGAAGTTCCGCTTTCTTTGAGCCCTTCTTGCCTTGCGCGGAGCTATCCACTTTCGCCTTTGAGCCTGGTCTGTGAGGCGCAGGGTCGTCGTCTTCGTCGTCATCTTCGTCATCAATGTTCGCACGATGGACGCTAAGAGGCTCTCTGCCGTGGTAGGTGTCGTATTGCTTGAGTTTCGCCGTTGCTGAAGAGGCTGTGTGATTCGCAGAGGTCCTGCGTAACATGCCATTGGAGAAGGAAGGTGACGAGCTCGTCGCTGAGGTCGAGGGCGATTTGCCAAAGAGAGCCTCAAACTTGCTGTTCCCAGAGACACTGCCCTTCATGCCGGTACTTCGGGAGCTGGATCTTGCTCGAGTAGTTCGCGAAGAGGAAGTGGATGCTGATGAAGCTAGAGGTGTTGCATTTGTGTTTGAGCTGCTGGATGAAGGTATCCTTCGCGAACGTGTACTGGCGCTTGCTGGAGATTGAGAATAGGGGAGGACCTAAATGCAGCGGATCACAGTTGGTCAGTCGCAGCTGCTACAGAGCGTGTAGATGAGTATCAGGATGCAGCGGTAGCTGTCTCGGGCTCGGACAGCTTGTGCGCAGCGAAATCTCCCAAAAAGGAGCAATGCGCTTCCAAAAGCCAAGCGGAGAGTGGGAAGAATCCGAAGCCAGCAAGCAAAGACCAGCTTACATTGTTGATGGATGGTGATGTTCCCAAGCTGCTTTCGCCAGCCTGATCGCTGCCAGACGGTCCCAGAGGTCTCGACCGGGCCAAGCTCATATTGTCTGAATGCGGTTGTTTCGATTTCTTCGTTGATTGCTATTTCGCGCGTTATAGACGTTCTGTATCTTCAGTCGTTCATTGTTGCGAACTCTTGCGAATTTGGAATCGTCAAAAGCCAAAAGGTCAGGCCGGCTTGCTGGTAGCGACCAACTGATGCACAAATTCTGAACTCTGCGTCTGCGTATGACTGATTGCGAGCGTTATGCGAAGAATGTCGGGCCAAAGTGACACGTTAAACGGTCCTACATAAACGCGCTCCGCTTCAAGAAGCTCTGAGAAACCCGATGAACTCCTGGATTCTTCTGCCCCTGTTACGACACTCTGCTCTCTGTAGCTGTCCCTATTCAAGACATGTCGGCCGAGCTGGATGACTCGCACATCAAGCAGTCTCAGCCAACGGTATCTTGGTGCGGACCCGATGATCCAGCAAACCCTCGTAACTGGCCTGCAGCGAGGAAATGGACAATAGCAGCTTGTGGATACATATTCTGCGGGTGCGTCGCATGCGAGACTGCTTAACGTCCGGAGCCGACATTTAATGAAGCTGCCTTATGCATTTTATCAGGCTCGTCTCCATGAGCGTATCTGGCTACTCGATAGCTGTGTCATCAATACAAGAAGAGCTGAAGACTTCCCATGAGTTGGCTGTAGCTGGACTGAGGTAATTTATCGGAAAGGCAGTCGGCATATAACGCTCATCTAATAATGCAATAATGGAACTTTAGTCTTTACACATACTCGATAGCCTTTGCACCTCTCATACTATCACCTACCTCTGAGGCCTGGGGCCGAAGACCAGTCTATCTAGCCAGCGCAATCGGATTCTTCATATTTCAGCTTCCTCAAGCACTAGCTCCGAATATTCAGACCATGCTTACTGTGCGCTTTATATCGGGCATAGCTGGAAGCACTGGCATCTCCATCATTGGCGGAACTCTGGCAGACCTCTTTAACGATCAAGACAGAGGACTAGCGATGGCTTGGTTCGCGTTCGCAGCATTCGCTCCTACCGGCGTCGGTCCTGTAGCATTCGGATACCTGGCTATGCAGAGGAGGTAGCAATGTGTACTCTTCCTTTTAGGCTGCTATTCTGACGACTTTTGCTAGTTTCCGCCTCGTATTCTGGGTCATGTTCGCTCTCTCTGGCCTATTCTGCATCATAGCTTGGTATGCCATCCACGAAACTCGAGAGTCCGTTCTGCTATCTCGCAAAGCACACAAGCTTCGAAGAGACACCGGCAATACAAATTACAAGTCGCAAGCAGACATTGAGCGGATCGACCTTCTTCATCTCATCAAACTCAACTTATCACGGCCGTACAGGCTTTTCTTGAGCGAGCCCATTCTGGACGCCTTCACTCTCTGGATAGCTTTTGCTTGGTAGGTACGGCTCTGATCCCCATGAAGCTCCGATTGACGTTGATCCGCAGGGGCGTCGTCTATCTTCTACTCCTTTCGATACCTATAGTATATCAGGAAGTGTATAAATTCAATCTGGGTCAAACGGGTCTTGTCTATACTACCCAGATTATCGCTGCTTTCGCTGGCTTAGGTGTGCTTGAGCTTGATCACCATGCTTCCTTATCAGCTAAACTCCTTCCCTCAGGCCTGACTACCTTCACTGAGAAGCTGTATATACGCGATGTTGAGCGAAAGGGTCCGGAAGCGCGACTGTGGAACGGCATGATCGGTGGTGTTCTGTTTGCTATTGGATGCTGGTTTTACACGTAGGCTTCTTTCATCTTCCTAGCATGTCAGGCTCATTTAAATTCGATCTTACAGGTGGACGCCTTGGCCACATATACATTGGATAGTGCCTGCGGTTGGGCTCGTAATCCTGTATACTGGCATATTACTTGTCTACCTCTGCGTTTTTAGCTATCTCACGTAAGTCTACCTGGATCTTGTATTCTCCAGCGGCTAGCTGAGGAGAATATCGCAGCGATTGCTGTAAGAAGCCATCTCGCAACTCCTTTGTACGGTCCACTGAGCGAAGACTAATCTGACATACTTCAGACACCTATTACGCAGCCTCTGCCCTAGCAGTCAGTACGTATCTCCGCCTTGCTGACCTCGCCTACTTTGGCTGAACAATCATAGTGAACTTCTGGAGGAACATCATGGCAGCGTCCTTCCCTCTGTTCGGGCGTCAAATCTACGATAAGCTAGGTATTCATGCCACTGGATCCATGATCGCAGGTATCGCAACTTTCTTAGCGATTCTACCTTTTCTCTGCTATCGTTACGGCGCCACACTTCGGGCAAAGTCCAAGTCTGCTGCGACTTGAAGGCAAAAACTCTGCTTGCTCCCTGTGGCTCACAATCTTGCAGCTTACGTCGAGCATCAAAATCCTGCTCGATCATGTCTTAGATTTGTCTTTGGTAAGGTCACGTGACTATCGCAGACATCTTTTGCGAAGTTCTCACCTAGGATAGCGGCTCTGCTCTCGCCAACAGCAATACATGCAGCTAGCTTCGCGCAGACTCTTCAGTGCACTTCTACCTCATCCTACTCTCAAAACGCAGGCTACGCGCGCCATGTCTGTCAGCAAGAACGCAATCACGGGTTCGACGCCAGCGGACTTTACATTGCCAGCTGACAAGGAAGACTACCATCCGTACCGCTTACAGCACCCGGAACAAGACTGGATTAACGAAATCGACCTCGAGACAGCCACCGCTTTGGCCGCTCTGCAGCCTGCGCCTTTGCGATTCCTAGTTCTTTACGGCTCGCTTAGAAAGACGTCGTACTCTCGTCTCTTGGCGTTCGAGATGGCTCGCCTACTAGAGGTGTGCCGGAATGGTCAGGCAGGATGCCGAAACTAACGCCTTCTGCCAGAAAATGGGTGCGGAAGTTCGCGTATTCAATCCAGCCAATCTTCCCGTCAAGCACGACCAAGAGCCTGTCCCGGAAGCCGCTCAAGAGCTGAGAAACTTGTCTCTATGGTCGTAAGCAGAGTATGCCTAGTTCTTCCGCGTGTCTGCGTCTGAACGAGGCAATTTCAGGGACGGACACGTCTGGGTATCGCCAGAGCAGCACGGTCAGATCACGGCCGCCTTCAAGAACCAGATTGATTGGATACCACTGTCTACTGGCAGTGTGCGACCCACTCAAGGCCGCACGTTAGCTGTTGCCCAAGTCAACGGAGGTTCGCAGTCGTTCAACACTGTCAACACGCTCCGGATACTTGGGAGATGGATGCGCATGTTCACCATTCCCAATCAGTCCAGCGTACCTATGGCCTGGAAAGCCTTCACGACCGAGTCTGACGTTGGCCAGGATTCCGTTCTTGTCAATCGAATGAAGCCAAGCGGGAACCGCGATCGCGTGGTGGATGTGTGCGAGGAGCTGGTAAAGGTGACATGCCTGCTACGTGGACGGGAGGATCTGCTCTCAGATCGCTATTCGGAGAGGAAAGAGCGCGGCGAGCATGGAAAGCTGCTCACTCAGGCCGAAAAGGATCGTTTGGTGCATGGCCCATCGACAGACAAGGTGAGTATTCGTACAAATGAGCTGCGTGCTGAACTAACGCAATCCGCATTGATCTGTCCAGTCGGAAATTTTGACGGCTCTGAATATTCGTTGACTCAGTAAAGATGCTGCACTGCCCCTGATTAGACCTTCGTTATATGTTGCACATCACATTAGTACCCTTAGAATGCATACGAATACACCTATTCCACGTTGACTGGTCATGCCTCTTGCCTACATCGATCCAAGTATCACATATCAAGAGCTGCTTGGCTAGCAGTACTCTGCTGTGCAGATCTATCCTCAACACGCGCGGATACGCCATTAAACGCGCTGTTTTGACGGCCTTTCCTTTTCATTTCTTGCGGGACGAGTCCAGACCTCTTGAAGGCGTGTAAAGAGCCAGCCGTACCACAAGAACGTCGTATATCGCATCAAGAGCTACCACAAGTCTGATACTGGCTGCTGCGACGGTGACAGCGCTGGGCTGAAGATGGATGCGCCCGAAGCGCCCAGTCCAAACGGCGCGCAAACGACCGCGACGACTGGTCCCATCGTTTGTCAAGGCTGCAAGCTTGGACTCGAAGAAACGAGCGACAGCGTAGTCGTCAGCTTTGGCGAAGGTCTCTGGCACGTCGACTGGTTAGTTGGATGATGCTTCGGTCTCAGCCTTGTCGCGACTCGAGCGCCATGCGAAAAGTCGCTGCAAGAGCTTCGTAAGAACGTTCTGAGACATGCTTTGAATAGCTTCAGATGCGCGAAATGCAATACGCTCGTTGAGCACGATACAAACCTCCTTCTGCTGGCAGACGGAAGTCCAGTGTAAGCAATCGATACACGTTCGCATGCAGTTACTGTAGACAGCTGATTGAGCTTCTGATTTACATATGCAGATGCGAAAACTGCTCATACGTGTGCTCGTATTGCGGACAGAGCATCTCGAACGAAGCCATTGTCACCGGCGATGAATCATACCATGCCGACTGCTTCCGTTGCAAAAGCTGTGACACGAGAATAGAAGAGCTGGTGTTCGCAAAGACTACTCAGGGCATCTATTGGTATGCCAAATCTGCTACTTACTACCGCTTTCAGCTCATAAGGGGATTACTATGACAGCATGGCCTGTCATAATGAACGAGTTGCACGAACGCGCAAGCATGCTGAAGCTAAGCGGAACCGAAGTCTGCGGCGAACCCATCGTGACAAAGACAGAGAGCGGGAACGAGGCGAATCGACGCGCGACCGGCAAGCCAGCTCTTCGAACCACGCAGCAGACACGAGTTCTTCGTCGATTACGCCACTTCCGCGGACGTCTCGCTCTCACGGCAGTCATACCAGTCATGGTCACTCCTCGCATGCATCGACAGCTCCCGATCAACAATCAAGCTCAGCGCAAGATCCAAATTCTCCGCCTTCCAAGGGCGATAGTCGGCATACAAACGACCTTGCCTCTCAAATTCGTGCAGAGGCGGAGAGAGGAACCTTGCCAGATCCACCTGTCAGCCTCAAGAAGCTTCGGTCGACGGACGGGCATAACAAGTCGAATGGGCAGAACAACGATAAAGATAGAGACCGAAGCGATTCGCTAAGGCCAGGCCCAGATGGATTCGGTACATACAGGAGCAGAAGCGATCCAACAAGTCCGCACGCCAGGCAGAGATCGACAAGCGAAGCGCACACCTCGGACATCCCAAGTCCCTCCAAGTCCGACTTTGGTAATAACAACGGGCATGTACAACAAGCTCGGACGGCACCGCAATCCCCTGCCCACTCTAGATCGAATTCGTCTGGTGCACCTCCGCTTCCGACAAAGCCAGTATCCTCTTCCTCTTCTTTCGATACTCCATACTCGTCGCAACCGTTGAAGAAACCATCTGCGAGCGAAGGTAGTGGACTTCGTGCTCAGCCTTCCGGAGCAATGAGTGCCGGATTAGCGATTTCTCGGTCGACTAGCCCATCTTCCAATTTCTCACCTTCGCCGCGGTCTGCTTCACCCGCTCTTCAGATGTCGTCACCGGTCTCAACCTCATTCTCGCAGACACAGGCGGGACAGGCACCGCCGCGCAGCAGCTCGATGGAAAACAACAATTCTCTCTTAGCACCGAAAGCCAGTAAAGCTGCCAACCGCAGATCAGGATTCTATGGGGTGATGAATCTATCGAGCCCTTCTCCGACTAGTGAGACGGCACCGCTAGCTACAACTTCAGAAGATCAAGTCCAGACGTCTCGGAAAGACACTCCTTCCAGTCAAGATCTGCAGGATGACTACTTTGTCGTTCCTCGGTCCTTCTCTTCCACTTCTAGCGCAAATATAAGAGTCGATGGAGTCACTAGCGAAAGCGAATCCGATTACACAGGTCAACTCCAGCCTACCACGACTATATCTCGACTTCAAACACCGCAAGCAGCATCAGATACTGAGATGCACAATTCAGCCTCGTTCTATGACCCCGACGTGCTCGTATTCCTCGAAGCTGTCAACGATCCCAATAGCTTGAAACGTAGCTCGACAGCTTTGATGCAACCAGAAGGATTGGGTCCCCAACTCCAGCCTTTCGACAATGCTGAGACTCCTACAAAGCTTAGCAGTCACTATGCCGATGGCAGGCCGCGAAGTTCCAGCAGGTCCGAGAGTCGCAAGCCGATGAGTGTAGGAGCGAGCTTGTCGCCTTCTCTCGACGTCCCTGACATGACACCGAAGAAGTCGCAGTGGGCGGATCATGATGACGAGCAGGAGTTATTGTCGCCTGTTGGAAGGACTAAGCGTGATTCGCACATGAATGGCCTTGGCTTATCGACCGGCGGACGCAGTATCAGGAGCATTCCAGAGAGTGGCGAGGTGGATGGAGCAGAAGCAAAGACCGACGAAGCTGTCAAGAAAGTCCGCGAAAGTATACGGAGGTCGAGGGGCGGTAGTCTGTCAACGGGTAGCGGGTCAGGCCTCAAGACCAATTCTGGCATGACGCTGGATGTGGAGTTGGTGGAACTACTCTTGAGCGAGCTAGAACAAACCAAGAACAAGATGAAGGATCTGCAGAAGAACTATAACGCGATTCGGGTACGTATAAGCTAGATGTAAGTATCCTGACTGACTCGCTGACAACCAATCTTCCATCATTCAGCGAGCTTCGCGGCAAGCTTTCGAAGGCTTCTCAATGGCCAGAGAGGAGTATGACCGTGAAGTAGCCGCGAGAAGAGACGCAGAATTCGAAATGCTCCGCCTCAAAGACCAGATGAAAGAACAAGCTAGCAAGCTCGGGGCTCTCGACGAGTTGCACAAGAAGCAGGAGCTCTTGCAGCGACGCAGTAATGATTTGCGCAATAGCGTTTTGGGCTACGAACAAGAACTTTCGAAGATGAGAGTCGAAAGAGATATGACGGTAGCGGAGATGGAGGAACTCGCTGGACTGCCCAAGTCATCTGACGAGGCGTCTTTGGCTCCGGAGAGGCTCTCGGTTGCGTTGAACAGTCGCCTTTCTAGCCTCAAAGAAGAATACAGGTCCGAACTACAAAGTCTTACTAGCGAGCGAGAGGCTCTGCGGCTGGAGGTGGAGGAACTTAAGCAATCGAAGGAGCTCTTCACGGAAGAATCAGGCCTTCTGAACAAGCGCAACACCGAGATTGCTGATGAAACGGCAGAGGCCATTCGAAATTTGGAGGCCATCAAGCTCGAGCTGGCACAAGCGCAAAACTTGCTGGCCAATCTTAAGCGGGATCGAGCGGCAGCGCTCCGGTCTGGAAGCCCCAGCTTGAAGTCCAGTGTCAGCTCTACGACTACTACGACGGGAACTACTAGTGCTATGAGCCAAAACATGTCATTCTCTGTCTCCTCGACCCGGCAACAGCAAATAACGCCAACACCTCCCGTGGATGATCAGCCTACTGCCTTCATCGCTCAGAAGGTTGAGCAGGTATTTCCGCAGGCAACTGTCCGAAAGTTCAAGTGAGTCTGACTGCAATGGCTGCCACGCACGCATACTGACAGGATGGCCGCAGGTGGGGCAGCAAGAAAGGTCTTGAAAGGCCGCTAAACCAGTCGATATCAAAACATCCTGGACAAGGCCAGCGAGCTCCTGAAGCTGCTTTCAGACAGCACTCCTTCCAGCCAACCAGCATCCTTCGACCTGTAAGATGTGAACACTGCGGAGACAAAATCTGGGGCATGGGTGAATTACGATGTCAAGGTAAGCGCATTATATAGCTCGTGATATCCACTTGACTGACCCTTACCATATAGCCTGCGGTCTCTACTGCCATACCAAATGCATACCCTCTTACCATATTCAATGCAACTCCGCTGCAATTCTGGAAGACCCGTCGGAGTCCTCGACCTCGACTATGTTCGGGAACGATCTGGTGGCTCAATGCCTCACTGAGAATCGCCTCATACCTTCGGTTGTGGTTCGCTGCATCGAAGCGGTCGAAGCGACTGCAATGGAGCATGAGGGGATCTATCGAAAGTCGGGCGGCATGGGCCAGACGAAGCTGATCTCCTCATGCTTCGACCGTGGCGAACCCTTCGATCTTCAAGACAACGATCGTTTCAACGACATTTCAGCTGTTACCTCAGTGTAAGCTTATGTTCCGGACCTTGCCGTCTAAGCGGCCTGGCTAATCATGATGCTTTTCTTGCAGACTCAAGAATTACTTCCGGAATCTACCCAATCCTCTGTATACTTTCGAATTTCATGAAGACTTCTGCTCTTTACCAGGTAAGCCTGCCCTTTTACAGGCTGGAAGGGTGTTTGCTGATGTTCAAGACGCTACAGCAATGCGTGATGCCGATGCGCGCCTACATCAGCTGCAAAATTTACTTAGGAATCTGCCCGAGCAACATTACGCTACCTTGAAATTGCTAATGATGCATCTACATCGGTGTGTTCATCTCACTTATATGCATCATGAGTCAACTGACAATATTCCTCCTATCAGCATACACCGCGCAAGCAATACCAACAAGATGACGCCAGCCAACTTGGGTGTTGTCTTTGGACGTATGTCTCACCTTTCTCAGCTTGCGAACGCGCGATGTATTGACATTCGATGTATGCGGATTTTAGCAACTCTACTACGCTCTCCCGACCCTTCACAAGAGTTCGCGCAGATGCACCTGAAGGCTCGTGTCGTAGAGCTGACAGTCGAGAACGCACCTCAAGTCTTTTCAGAGGCATGATGTACGAATCTGGTCTCTTGGTCTGTTTCTTAGCATGTCGTTGTACCTATATCATACTTGATCAAAGTGAAGTGAGTGAAACTGCAGTACCGATGTTTATAGTTGGGCAAAAGGGCATGTTGTCACTTTAGCATCCGGCTTCTGCCTCCGAGCGTCACGATCTTCTCGGATAAAGGCGATACGCTTGATCTTCCATTTGCACCTGCTACATACACGGGTACTGAATCTACTGACATCAGAACGAAGGGTAGTATATGCATGAGACTTGAAGAGATATCGGTATGGAAGCTTTGCTACTGCTTGTGCCGCCTCCCAAATTATGCGAAGGCGAATCCTACGGAACCTTCGTTGATAGCCAGCATCAGCATTCTCCTGAGATCCTCGTAGCTTGTGTAGTTGGGGAGATCTATCTGGTTGAAGCATGTATGCGCAGTAGGCAGTATATTTTCTGTATGAGCAGCTACGATGGTAAACTTCGTGTTGCCTTGAACTCCTTGAAGTGCTTGGAAGCCTTCGAGTCTGCATAGAGTGCTTCAATGTATGGTTTCATTTCGCAATCACTTAGCAACTTACGGAACTCGCGATGATCCAGTACAGAATTGCAGCAGCTTGGCTCGTTCGGTTTGGTCGAAGGAGCGTACAGCACGCCAGAACCACGTCACACTGTTTGAGGTGTTGCTTATGTTGTGATACGTAGTGTTTGCACGCCATTCGTCCACATCGATATCGGGCAGTCTGTATCGGTTACCAAGATGGTCAGCCGGCTTCTTCTAATGCTGAGGGGACGCCTTACCCAGATATGAGCAGCTCGAGCTCCGAGTCACTGAAGAGTTGAATAAGCTCCTTCGGTACAATCTCGTAAAAGCCGCCGAGGAAAGCGTCTATTTGGTCTTGAATAGCTTTTGTAAGCTTCTGTTCTGCTATGAGCTTGACGTATTCCAACTTGTTCTCTTGAGTGACTGCTATATCTCTTCCATTGGGTGTAAGATCTATGATCTTCATTTGCCCAAAATCGTCCGCTTCCACAGCGAAGACCTGGTCTATCACGTCTGTAATATCATTGTTGAGCATCCAGACAAGGGAATTGTAGTATTCTGGGTCGATGGATTCCAAATCCTTATAATCGACATCTCGGCCGAGTATATGCTTGTACATCGAGCGGGTGAAGTAGGCGTCTAGAAGACGCCCGTCGTATATCGCTTTCCCGATGATTCTTCCGATGAACTTGAATAATGACAGATGTTCCGGATTAATCCACGAAGACCGATTAGGCGTATAGGTCAGGCGATCGGAGGCTACAGCAGCCCAATCAGCGACATTGAGCGAGATGGATGCAGCTGACCTTACCACACGGCGCTGTGGACAGACAGTCGTGGATTAGCAATCATCGCCTAATTGCACTACCTGCAACTCACTCCATAGGGCGTAATTTGGGTCAAACATCTGTCTGGCCAGCACTTGTATCCATTCTCTTGCTACTCCTCCGGCATCCACACCTTCTTCCTCGTAAAATCGTATACTGAGCTTTCCATACTTGATCTCGTCTCCAGTTCTTCGCATAAGCGAATGCCACGAGTCTTCGAATACATGCTGCCTCCGCACGTTGACTTGTATTGTGCCGTAGTGTTCTCTATGTCCGTGAGGCTCTTTCCGCTTGTGTAGCTGCCGTTGGAAGAATGACCGCTTGTTGTCGAAATCGAGCACTTTGGGATTCTGGATAAGTACGCTGAAGGTGCCGGACATCAAAGCTGGGTCTACATTGCACACAGATAGATGGTCAGATGCTTGAACATGTCAGTAAGGTGTAAATCAAGCTTGCTGTTCCGGATAAGGGTGTTCAAGGTACGCTTATGCGCGCTGAAGGCCTGCAACAAGTCGGAGAATCAGCATTCGAAGCTTGACTGCATCCATCGTGTTGCTGATGCCCACGTAGAATTGCTGCTTGATGGCGTCGGAAGGCTGCGCGACCTCTCTGGCCTTTGCTTTGCCCTTTTCGCTGCTCGAAGCTGTCGCTGATATTGCTGATGCTGATCCAGAGACCGTAACATCCATCGTTGGGCTGAGAGGGTTTGCAATGTCCATCGTAGGCGACATGAGCGCGAACCCCGACGAAGCTGCTGCTGCCATGCTAGATGATGATCCTGATCCGGATCCCGACGCTGCCATTCTGGCCTGGCCTGAACCGCTTCCTCGATGCTCCTCTGGCTACCTCTTCCCTTCTGCTGTCTCGATAGATGTCCTTGTCTGCTACTTCCCGCGTTCAGGCTGATGTCGGTACTGTCCTGAGCCTGTTGCTCGAGGCTGCTTTGTCGTGCAAGGCTTCCGTTACCTACGATTACCAGTTCATATATAATTAGCGAGTATTAATGTTTCCCATCATCCGGGTCCCTCTGCGACGGAAGCACGACACCTCCCTCTTTGTCATGGTGCAGCAGATTCTAAGTCCTGAGGCTACAAGTACAGGTGAATATGCTGAAGATATCATCTGTCTCTCTATATCTCTATCCGGTTTGCTGTCCTTGTCACGCATTAAGTGCAAACGTCTGCAGCGCTATGGCTGTCCTTTAGCAGTTTCAACGCTCTATGCAGCGGCCGGGAGATCTAGCACAAGCACCAACATCCAGAACAACTGGCCATGTCTGAGTATCATGCCTATGGGCCCAGACTCCCTTCTTCGAGCTCTACTATATCTTGGCCGAGCTCTGATGGATCCCCTGCTAGAAGCACGACAGGTGTGGAGGATCTCCGCAGCACGCTCTCCCGAGCTCCACACGAAGCTATCATTGGTGCGGTAGATCAAGGCACGGTTCCCCAGTTCGTATACCCTGAACCCTCTATCGCTCTACCAGGTTCAGACGAGTTCTTCGGGGATCACGGAATAAGCAGGAGCACGAGACGTACTTCTTTTACACAATCGGCTCTTGCAACAGCACATACTGGACGCGAGGAGCCTCATCCAGCAGGCAGGTATTCGCCTGGTCCCGCACTTCCACCGCCTCCTCCTTACTCTCCTCGATACAATCGAAGCCGAGAGCAGCCTGAAAATCGCAGAAGCAGACAGCATCAACACGGAAGGGAGTATTCTCGCCACAATTCTGCAAACTCCTCCCTGTCACCTGGTCGAAGTGCAGCTCACGAAGAGCATTCCCCTGCGCATCCGCATGGGTATGCTCTATCTTCTGTTCCTAGTATACCAATCAGGAACCCTCGCAGACCCGGTCGACCTGGACTTCCACCCTCTCGCACATCCGATCAAAGGATCGAGCGCTCGAGCAGCTTAAGTCTATTTGTACGCGATTACTGAAAAACGACTTGTTTGCGTACAATATGGACTAACAAGTGCAGTAAGTACTTCGGGATAAACGAACGATACTTGCTGAATATGACTATCATTGGGTCACAGTCTCCTCTCTACCGCCTATGTCCTCCAGCCTTTCACTCCCTCGCTCAAAGGAAGAGTAATACCTTTGAATAGCGGCCCGTCTATCCCGCTATCGCTTTACAGTAAACCAGCCCGCAACATGTCTGTGAACCAACTTCAGCTATACGTGCCAGCATGTCGGAATCTCAAAATCATAGATCGGGTGGCGCAAGTTCTACTGCTTCTACCTTGTCTCCGTCGAGCGATAGACCATTGTTGCCAACCCTCGGTGACCCTATTCTACTATTCGACGATTCGGCCAACATGACTACAAACATTCGTTCACGCCCCTCTGTCACCTCTGTGGCCACGCTATTGAGCAGGGTCGACCAAGTGCTTTTCGGAGACGCGCAGGCGTCACGCCCTCTCACAGGCGCGCGAGTTGCTGCGAGGCGTGGTTCCTTCACTCATTCTGCCATGGAAACAGCCCTGACTGGGTTCGAAGATCCTCATCCGGCAGGCAGATACTCGCCTGGTCCTGCACTTCCACCGCCTCCTCCTTACTCTCCTCGACGTAGTCGCAGCCGAGAGCAGCCTCAAGGACGCAGAAGCGCACAGCGTACACACGCAAGGGAGTATTCTCGTCGCAGCTCTGCACATTCTTCCTCAAACTCTGGTCGAAGTGCACCCCAAGAGGAGCACTTCCCCCCGCATCCGCATGGGCACGCTCTGACTTCTATACCTACTACACCACTTAGGAATCCTCGAAGATCTACTCGACCTGGGCGTTCACCATCTCGCTCGTCCGAGCAAAGCAGTGAGCGCTCGAGCAACCTGAGTCTGTCTGATCTGGATAGCAACTCTGCTTGGAGCGGGGTAGAGTCCCTGAGTGGGGAATCCGACTTTAGCACCTCTTCGAAGTACTCCGGGGACAGCGTCCGTCATGCGAAGGCCTTCGAAGGAGGGCGAATTGAGTATATTCGAAGACGCTCGATGCATCGACCTTGTCAACAGGACGAGACAAATCAAGGATCCAAGACATTGAAAATCACGAGGAATCTGGAAGATGAGTACCGCCGAATGAAGCTAGTCAAGACCCAGAAAACACATTTTAGTGGACCCACGAAGCATGTTCGACAAAACTTGCGCTTGGTGGGCTCGACTCGTGGGATCTTCGACAGCAGGGCAGCCGGGAGACCCGATAATCGCGGTCGACAAGAGCAGACGAAACAGGAACGTAGCTTTCATCGATGAAGCTTCGCAGTTTGGGCGCGTTATTAGACGACTCAATTGTAAACACTGCAAATTCTATTTGTACACAACTACTGGAGAACGATTTGCTTGCATACAAACTGAACGAGCGGAATGCGTTTTCACTACGGAAAATGATGAACGAATTACGGCCTGGCGACCAGAAGGTCCTGAACTCACCTGCTTTAAATCACGATTCTAGTCATGACAGTGGGCGACATGCTGGCGCGTGCGGTATTGGGTGGGATGGCTGGCGTTTCAGCCGTGCCGACGGTACCATCGGGTTTCTCGAGACCCCTGTATGTCATCGCTCAGCTAATTCACCATCTTCTGAGAATGAAGATCTCTCACCAGCTAGAAACCAATAAGAATGCCTCGATCAGAGGCAGCAATGTACCAGCATTGCTAACATCATCGTGCTTCTCGATGACCGTCAGGCAGTCACTGAGCTTGGTCCACAAAGGCGAGAAATCGAAGCCATTGTATAGTTCGTCGACCTTGTTCGGTACTGGGTCGTCTTGGATGCTTGGTACCTGGATCGTGAGAGGATCCGCTGTCTTCTTCTCAGCAGGGCTCTCAACGGCGGTGGTCGTGGAGGCATCTTCAGCCTTGTTCTTCGCCCCCTCGGCCTTTCTGCGTTCATCCTCCTCCTTCTGCTTAGCTTCGAGCTCAGCCTTCTTCTTCTTCAGCATCTTAGCTTGTTGTTGCTTTGCATGCTCCAGAGTCTTCAGAACTCGGAGAATCTTAGCTTGCTTACTGCTTGCTTGGCTGAATTTGCCCAGAGTGCTAGAACTGGTAGCGGTTTCACCTCTGGCAAGTATCGACTCCAGCTCGCCCAGGTCTTCAATAAGATCCTTTGCATACCGCTGAGCAAGCCCGATAAGCTCCTGGGAGATGATGTCTCTAGCTTCCGGTAGATACCAGAGGTTGTGGATAAGGCTTAAAGCTGCCGAAAACATCTTGCTGCTGCATTCACCGAGATCGAGAATGTTTACGACCATCTTGACATAATTTGCTGGAAGGCGAGGAGCAGACTTGACGAGGCGCATATCATCCTTCTTATCGTCTTTCTTCTCCTCTGACGTACTGCCCGCGGGTACCTCGAGGGGAAGCAGCGCTGCCGACGAGGAGACACTGGCAGACGCTGGTTGCGAAGTTCCTTGTGCATCTGAGGTAGGCTGTGTGGGCGTAGATGCCACGTCAGAAATCGACGAGAATTCTTCATTGAGCTGTCGCAGCGGAACAGTGATGTGCGCCAATAGCTTCGTAAGGGCTTCCATGATAGATGGCGACTTGGTCAGACTCTCTCTATCCAGTAGAGCCAGCAAGACGACAATAGGATAACTCTTCTCTTTGGTCTGCGAGTTCTCCCTTTCTTTTCCTTTGCCCTTTTCTTTCTTACCGGTCCCCGGCGCCCGCTTTCCAGTCCCGTCTTTCGTAAGATTGATTGCGAGATCTTGTTCGGTGAGGAAGTATGCTGCACTTGCATCGTTCGCGGCTACAAGGTAAGCAAGAGCCTCGAGAGAACGCTGAACGGGCAGGTGTGGTACAGCATCACCAGATGGCGCTCCCGCCAGAGCTGTGGCAAGGTTTGAGTTGTTGCCGGGAGTAGCTGGTGCGGCTGAGGATGGAGCAGCCGGCGTGCTTGGCCCTTTGCCCTTGTTGAGCAGCTTGCCTGTCTTGGAGAGGCTCATTTGAGAGAATGTTCTATCGACGATCGCACCACCACCTGCATCTTTGGTTCCATCGAAGAGAATGCCAAGCAGAAGGTTGATTAGTTCGACCCGAGTCTTGCCATTCTCACATAGATGTATAAGGATATTTTGAAGAGCGCTTTTCTTGAGAGGAGGTGGGAAGAATAGAAGACGGACTAGTGTTGTAACGCCTGTTTTGTCTAGCAATTGGACGGCTTCACGCTTCGGTACCAATTTCTTCGCGGGTACCGCTTGTGAGCGGCCGCCGAACAACTGCTGTCGTAACTGCTGTCGTAAGCCTCCTGGACCGCCACGGGCACGCATCGAGCGGTGAGCTCTCATTTCGCGATCTCTGAGAGCCTCGTATCTGAGCATACCCCATCTTGTCATCAGTATTGTACGCGAAACATGTCCATTATCACTCACTCGGCTAAGAGGTCGGGCGGTAGCGCGCCTAGCATTTCCTCGCCTTGATCTAGTAGGACAGTCTGGCGAAGTTGAGGATCGAGAGAAGCGAGGAAAGTTGCGGGATCAAGTTCAAGCATTCCAGTCGCCCCTCCAGCTGGCCCAGAGCCGTCTGCAGTTCCTGCATTCGCTGGAGCAGTACTGTCTTGCGCTTGAGCTGCTGCCTGCATTCGCTGCTGACGAGCTCGTTCGGCAGCTTCCTGTGCAAGCACCTCAGCTCGCAACTCGGGCGGTAGTGCATCTAGGAATTCAGCATTGATGGTGGTTGAAGCTGCAGCAGCGGCCGCAGCTGCAGTATTGCTGGGTGCAGCAGCAGCGCGTGTTTCTCGGAAGTGTTGATTGAGAACTCTGCGGAGCAGTCTCTATCAGCGGCCGCAAACTACTCAATCTGGTCTGACTCACTCTTCTCGCATGTCATCTGGCAGCGCCTCTAGGAAGGTTGGGTCGATTCCTGTATCTGTAATGTCGACCGTGCTGCCGTGAATTTCGATCGTTACTCTCGGCGCGCTGTTCGAAGGGCCCGACTGAGGCTCTTGCTCGGCAGCCGATTCAGTGACTAACTCTTCTTCAGTAACTCCAGGTGCCTCCGCGACACCTGCTGGGTCAGTACCGCCCATTTCAACGTCTTCGGATCTGATCTCAGATGCCGCGGATTCAGGGACTGCAGTGGTGGCGCTCGTCGCTGGCATGCTTTGTGAATCCGTGTCCAGGCTGCCACAAGCTACGGGTGCCGGCGCAGCCGCTGACAAGCGTGCCGCGAGGTTCATAACTTCCGTCAAGTCTTCTCGCGTAGGCGTAGCACTTCTCCCTTGTGCTGAAGAGGGTATTTGTGATGCATTGGGCGTGTTGGCTTGTGCTTGTCGGCGACGTTCGAGCCGTTCCCGCCAGGACGGCCGCTCCGACACTGAAGGTACAGCTTGCTGCTGAGAGACTGGTGTTTGCGGTGTCGCAGAAGCGGACGAAGATGCTTCAGCTTGTGTAAAAGCGGTCTCGGAAGCCGCAGTTGCACCTTGCGGCACAGCGGACATCGTCGGTGCTACTTCGTCAGGAGCTGGACCTGAATCCTGTTCCATTTCAGTCGGAGCTGACTCTTGGCTTTCTTGTACACTTTCTACAGCTGCTGAAGCTTCTTGTTGCTCGTGTAAAGCCTTCTGTCGAGCTTCCTCCTGCTTCTTCTCCTTCTCTGGCCGCAACACAGCTGCTACGCGCTTGCTCAGGAGACCGATACGTTCAGAGGCCGACATACCTCCGCCAAAGATGGTGGATTCCTCCGTCCACCTGCTGACGGTAGGAGCTGGAGAGAGGGCGGGGTTGACGATAGCTTCATTGATGAGCTGAGCTTCGAGAGCGGCAGGATTGATTGGCGCGGCTTCTGCATTGGCGGGACGGTGTCGAGATGCGCGCTCCGGTCGTTCGTGATGCCTCTCCATGCCGCTGAGGAGGTTTTGCAAAATGGCAAGACCGGGTGGTCCCCCTGCTCCTCCCTCGCCGGCGCCGCCTACGACAGGCGCAGGCACAGCGCCTCCGTGACCTTGTGTATTGCCAAAGACTTGCTGAAGTAGCTGGCCTGCTCCGGTTCCGATCATATCTTCGAGCGATTGAACCCATTCTTGATAGTCTGAGCCAGGTCTGGCGCCGCCTCGATGTCTTTGGCGCGAACTTCCCGCAAATGCTTCTCTGCCCGCACGATGTCTGCCAGCATCAGAATTGTCGACTAGCAGGGAATGCTGGCCCAAAGCTGGAGGCTGTGCAGATCTTTGGCCAGCAGATCTACGAGCAGCACCAGCAGGCCCTGCGATGTTGATGTCAGTGTTTTAACCTCAAGCTGTGTAGAAATATCCCCACCGCCAACACCGATGGAAAGGACTCGCTCGCCAGCAGGATCCTCTTGAATTGTCAGGTGCAGATCATTGCCCTCGCCGCCAGCGCCCAGTAGGTCTTGGAACATACCTGTTGTACATAATCAGCTCTGCTGTACTACTATGGATCACCGACCAACCATGTATATCGCCCGGAACAGTATCTGGATCCGCTTCATCACTCGGCTCGTCCTCGTCGCGCTCGTCGTCAAGTACGCCACCTTCTTCGTCGTCATCTGGGCCGTCGTTGCCTTCAAGATCGCCATCGTCGATAGGCGGTCCGCCCTCATCCCCGAAGTCGATTCGGACCATGCCGCCCATGTCAGGCTCACCTAGCATATCCATCTCGTTGGCTAACATCTGCCCTGTAAAGTCGTCTACAGGCTCTAATTGGCCATTTCGAAGTGCAGCTGTGAGCTCAGCTTGAATGCCAAGTCCCGCGTCCGCATCGTCGCCATCATCCATTTCGTCGCCAAAGTGATCGTCATCGTCGTTGTCCATTTCGTCTTCATCTTCGTTCTCGCTGTCATCTGACGAAGAATCGTCTATATCGTCTGCGCCCTCCATAGCATCGCGCATTTCATGAGCCATTGCCATTTCATCGTCTTCATCCATGTCCGACTCGTCGCTGACATCACTGTGATCAGATGAGAAAACCGCTTTCAGTCTTTGAGATACAGGCGAAAGCACATAGGTCCTCACCTTGGAACCACACCCTCCTCTTCCATCAAGTCGTCCTCATTGCCCCATTCTTCCATCTCTTCTTCAACTTCCTCTGATGACATGTATTGCTCTTCTGCGTTGGCGGGCTCTAGCTGACCTTCAAACATGCCTAATGCTGAGTTGCGATAGACATCCATAGTTTCATCGCCTTCGCCTGGCATCTCTTCGCGATCGTCTTCGTCCATGTCCATATCGGCTTCTTCCATATCACCCTCCTCTGATGCAGACTCTTCTTCTAGGATGACGGGCTCCGGTAGAGGAGCCTGCGCCAGCAAAGCATTGTCATTGTCGACTGCTCTGCTGATCTTCGTAACAAGCTTGGTCAACAGCTCCAGCGGACTAAGGATTGCGTTGATGAGAACCTGGACCGATGGATAGTTGAGATCGACATCAGATAAAGAGCTGGTGAGGATTGCGGCGAAGTTCTTCTCTAGCATGAGTTTCGCTATTTGAACGGAGAGATCTGTGTGGGAGCGATCCACGGTCGGCATTGTATGACCGCCAGGCGGGACTGGTGGTGCCAGTAGGCGCGAACACAGACTGCTCAGAGACGAGAGTCTGCCGTACTTTGCATTCATCGATTCAGGTATACTTGCTGCATCTCTGAACGCTTTGGCGACAGCGTCAAGAACGGTTCTCCGAACAAGAGTAATTTCCTGAGAGGGCTCCTCCTTTGTGTCGCTTGATTTGCGCTGTACTTCGCTACATAAGGCAATTAGCACACCGATGGCCTGACTCGAAAGTGCGAATCTCTTGCGAGATTCCGAAGTGGCATCGGGGACCAAGGAGCTTGTAGGAATGACTTCCGACAGTAGGTAGCCCATGAAGAGTTTGCCTTTGCCTGATTTGCTGGTTGTAGAGCCACCTGGGGTTGCTGATGAGAGCTCGTTGTTCTTCCGCTTGTATGACAGCAAGGCATACTTGCAGGGCATATAGGAAGTAACGAGCTCGTATAAACATGTGAGATAGAAAGAAGCGTAGTTGTAGTCTTGAATGCTCTGAGGCACATTGGCACTTGACACGTCTTTCGCTGGTACAGCAGATGCTGTTTCGCTCGTTGGTAGCTGTGCCGGTAGTGTAGCAGACGACGAATCTCCTTTGACCTGAGCCTCGGTGCCAGCTACAGTTGGTGCTTGCGAAGCTGAAGATAAGAGAGCCCGGGCGATAGCGGAGTGTGCCTGATCAATCAGGAAATGCAGAACGTCCTCGACTTCAGGAGCCGCCGTCAAGGCCTTTGGTCCCGTTTTGACAGCGTCTTCGCTTATCATGTCCTGATCGCCATCTTTGGCAGAAGCCTCGGTAGCTTTGGCATCAGGTGGTGCGTGGGTTGCCGGTTCTTGCGAATCTACCTTTCTCCTAACTAATACTTCGCCGATAGGCCCGTCTGCTAGCTGACAAAGTTCTTGCGTTACTTCCATGAAGGTTTCGGTATCTCTGTAGGCATCGGCAACAAGATCGCGGCCGTAGCTACCGACGTCTGCACTATTGCGATGAGAGGCCTTGGAAAGCCAGCTTCCGATATGCAAGCCCATAAGGGACTTGACGGTTTCTCTGTCTTCGACAGCATGCCGCAAGATGAGCAGCGCGAAGAGCTGAAAGTTGTTATCGCTTTTATGGTTGCCGTCATAGATAGACATAAGTGCCTTGAGACCGCCGCGTTCTACGAAGTTGCGAGCAACCTCAAAGCGCCTAGTCAGGAATATCAGAAGGCGCATCGATGACTGGAACTCTGCCTGATCTTTCAGGCCATGCTGCAAGACGTGTAGGCAGAGCTCGAAGAGGGCCTCCCGACTTTCCTTGAATGCAGGGCCTCGAAGAGTTGGATCTTTCGTATTATCCGCTGCGTTACTCTCGTCTGCCTCCATGCCAAGGCTGGCTGCGCCTCGAGCATCATAAGGAAGTTCGGACCGAGCCAGGATCATCTCTGCCAGAAGCATGATGGATGCCAGCCATTTAGGGCGAGTGTCCACCGTGTAGGTGCCCTGGAAGTATTCCTTGACCAGAGTATCAACAGGTGCCATGAATTTTTCGTGAAGGGCATCTGCAGCGCGACGGAAGGAATTATCGGAGAAAATGAGGGCCGCAAGCCGTACTCGCACAGCTATGCCTTTCTCCCTTGCGATGGTAGGTTCGCCAGAAGTCTGTACCAGCTTAGTCAAGGCTTGGAGAATGCCTTCCAAGCCTCGGCTGACATCATAGATGCCAGAGCTGCTATTGAAGTCTATAGTCTTGAGAGCGTCGCGGATATCGAAGACAAGCTCGCCGTGATCCTGTGACAATGTCAGGGATCGATCGATGAATGTTGTCTTAACACTGTCTCTTTGGATATCCAGATCGGCTTTCGAATACCTCTTTGCGGATTCTTTGCCCTTGACCGAAGCTGCTGACTCGATCTGCTCTGCAGCAGCATCTACAGCTGGTGTCGCGGTTTCTGGTACATCACTGGTATGATCCGTCATGTCGACTTCCAAAGGTGTCGCTGGCGCAGGTGGAGTGCTACTTCCTGCCTCTGTTGATGCTGGCTGAGCTGTAGTAGGGGCTGCAGTTGCGTCTGTACCTGGCGGAGCTACTGCAGGCACGGCCGCCTCTGCGGCAGCTGCTTGAGCTGCTTCTCGGGTACGAGCTGCAGCGACTACATCTGGATGGGACATCAGATAGTCTGCGGCAGTTGCTAGATTGTTCATCCTTCGAATCAAAGCTTGCTCGCATGCCTGTCTTGGGAAGCCCATCTCCATCAAGCTTGTAACATGCTCCTGATTAGGCTGCGTTTGTACTCGACTTGGCAAGCCGGTGGGGAATGGTGTAGCGGCAACGTTCTCCGAAGTTTCGCCTTGGGACTCTAGGATGTGCAGAATTATGCGAAAGACAGCTCTCACGATGATAGGTGGCGAAGGACCGAGGAAGTCGGACTGCCATATTTCGTTCACTGCAGGCAGCACACGAGCGCGCAGCTTGACGAGGAACGCGTTGGGATCGAAGAATGATGGGCTCTTCGAATCCTGAGTAAGCAGGAGAAGATGGCCAGGGCTCAGTAGGGTCTTGTGGCCGGTAATAGTGTCGAATACGCCCAGTACAACCTTGAGGCCTCCGACTGCGTGAATCAGGCGCAATCTTGCGCTGGAGTCACGGTCGGCCTCGGGTATTAGAGTGAGTTCGGCTGCTTCATCCGAGTACCTCTTCAACAACTCGATAAGCCGAGGAATACCTTGGTGCTTGTCTAGTGCTTTGAGGAATATTAGGTGAAGACCGGCAACAGACGATCTTTCCGAGGTGAGGAGATCTGCCATGAGCTTGATCATCAGAGTCGAATATTCGAAATTGACTGATGCCTTCGGGGCTGAAGGCCAGCGAAGGTTTTGAGCTACTCCGAGTGCTATTGCGTTGGCAATGTATGTAGCATCTTTACGTTGTTGAGTGTCGATAGATGACCGGCGACTATTGTGAATCGTCATGACCCCTTGCAAAAAGGTCTTTATCGCTTCTGGAATGGTGGTAAACACTTGCTTGAGGGCCTTTGCATTCTTCAGCTTGCTTTCAGGCCATTCAGCAGCCTTGCTTTGTTCTGGCTCGGTGCTTGTGCCTTCAACACCTGATGTAGCGGGTGCCTGGGCGTCTAGTGTAGAGGAGTCTGTCTCCATCGCTGATGTCTCCACCTTCGGGGTGATCGGCGTCAATGGAGACTTGGCTTTGCTGCTTTCTGGAAGCTGTGCTTTCAGGCACACGTGGGAGAGGATACAGGCTCGATATATAGCGCAGAAGTCGTGAATCAACTTGCTATCGTCAGCGCTCTTCAGGTTGGCCAGAAGCTGTGTCGAAGGTTGTCTACTCATGTAGGTGTCCATGGAGTGCAGCTCGCTCAGGATAGTCAGAATAAGCTGACTCTTGACCAATCTACGGAAGACTTCATTGGCGGTCTTCAAAGCCTCGCTCGTGCTCGGCGATAGCATCTCGTCGACTCTTGCTTGAACGGCAGTGACATCGAAAGGAGAGTCATCTGAGAGTGAGAATTGCCAGAAATCTTTGACCTCGGTCAGAGCAGCTCTGACGTGTGACAGCAGTGCCTTCAGAAGAGGTCCCGAAGAGTGCTCATTCAGCGTTAAAAAGACTGTTGTGAGACCTGGGAATGGCGACTGCTGGTTGACGTCGTACGGGATGCATGGGAGAGTGAAGAGGCGAAGGAGGGGGTCCAGACCGTCTTTCTTGATATATTCTTTGCAGTGAGACGGAGTACTGAAGAAGCCCTCGAGGAACTGTGCAAGCATAACGTATCAGCCGGAGCCTGTCATATTAGGTAATCTGGGATGCCACTCACTCTTCCTGTGATCGCTATGAATGTCAACATCTGGTTATCATCCTTTCGTGATTCTGCATCGGGCGAAATGCTTGCAGGTGCGGGGGTGCTCTCGTCTGTCATAGCAATATCACCGACTTCTTCTCGCTGAGCTTGAGCGAGGTTCGCTGAAGTTGCGGCAGACTGTACGGTCTCAACTTGCATAAGGCGGTAACCTTCTGGATTCTTTGGCTGTACCTCTTGTCCTTTCTGATAGAGGTCTTCCAAAAGCTTTGTAATAGCTCGGAAGACTGGCTCTTTCAGCTTTGGGTGGTGACGGACAAGCTCGTCGAAGTTTGCGCCGACGACGACTGCGTTCTCACGGTCATTCAGAACGCGAGCATGCTTGTCCGACTGGAAGATCTCGAAGAATTTGTCGATAATGCTCAATCGGCTGTCTAGAAATTGCTTGAGACCGGCTTCATTCAGACACAGCGCTCCAATGGCTGTGGGAATAGCTGACAGGACCTGGAAGCACGTTGTGTTAGTAAGATGACGCAAATGTAAGCAAACATGATGAACGTACATCAAGGGAAGGCTCGATATCGCCTTCTTGAATTGCGTCATAGAAAGTATCTGGAACCTTGCCTTCTTGCAGAATCCCTAACGAAGTAGGCTCGTTATGCACGAAAGTGAGCATAATGTTGATAGCTAAAGCTAGGTTTTGGGGTCCGAAGACTCGACGATGCTGCATGACGAGCTTGCACGACTGCACGAGGGAAGAGTCGATCAAGTTGCGAACACCTTCTTGATTGCCTCCGCTCCCCATAAGACGCTGTAAGCATCTGAATAGGGACTTGAGAAGCGTAGACTCTGGGAAGGAAAGCATCTCTGCGTAATATCAAGATTGTCAGGCCATCAAAAAATTGTACGCCGGCTATCTCGATACTCACCTCCTTCCTGATCCGACGGGCTGCTATCGAGTCTGCTCTGATCAAGTTGCACGCCATTGAGGACCAGCTTGTGCACTCGCTCGACGAAGATCCCCAAACCTCCGGCGGACGCGAAAGGGTTGGCAGCATTTGCAAAGGAGTAAGTGAAGTTGTCCAGAAACGTGACAGAGCGGTTCGCTACGAGTAACGAATCGGGAGTATCCTTGATCTCTTTCGTAAGCTCGATCAGGAGAGGGATAATGCCTGCCCCGAGAAGCATATTTCCTGCAAAGCCCGTTGTCTGGAGATGCATGAGAAAGTTAAAGAGTGCATCGATGTACTCGGCATTGGCTTCAGCTACAAGGTTAGTCGTCAAATCAGTGAAAACCCCGACATGTAACCGGGCAGGTAGACGTACTGTTCTCCGCCTGCAGGTCTGTTGCTAATCGCCTGAGGATGCTCATAAGGGTGCCGTGATTGACCGAGACAGAGAGTGAAGAGGTGACTTCTCCGACCTTGTTCCGAATGCGGGAGACAGTGTCTAAGGTGAGGAGAGCTACCGTTCTGATGCTAATCGGTACTTGAGAGTCCGGATTAACTAGGTCGGCTAGTTGAGCAACAAAATCTGGCTCAAACAGGAAGATGGTCGACTCTGCCACGGTGTCTGCAGTGGTGTGTACTGCACCAAAGTTCAGCTAATAAAAAAGTCGCCTTAAAGTGATTTGACTTACCTAGTACAGCGATTGCTAGCAGACGAATGCGCAGCATCTGCTGTCTCGCTTCGACTTGAGACACCGCCATACTGACGCGAATGCGCTGGAGAAGGTGAATCTTTTCTTCGTTCGGCAGCCTGTGTAGCTCGACAGCGTCGGCTACCAAGGAAGTGGCGGACTGTCCTCGCTCTGCAACGGCACCGAGGTAGATGTTTGCGAGACCTTCGCTCGCCAGGTCTGAGGTATCGCTCGTTTCGGCTCCTTTGGCTGGCGTGACAGGCGCAGAAGCCGGTGCTGTTCTGCTCATTCGGGAGCTTGTCGTTCTATTGAATGACGGAGTAGTAGTAGATGTGCTTGCTGCGGCATTGCTTTCCTGCTGGTCCTTGCCGGCGCTCTTTGACGACTCTCCTTCGGCAGCGGCTTTCCTGTAGAACCTGAAGTCTACCTCCACCACATCTTTCGGCAGCTGCTTGCCACCTAGATCTTCGCGAACCCAGTCATGCATAGTCAGGCCTGCCTGACGGACTGCATTCCACCCGCTTGTGAGATCCTTGATACGATTGGCAGTAAGATTGAATGTGTCGGATGAGTGAAGCTGACCATTTGCTGCTATTTGCTGAGCTCGTCTGAATATAAGCCGTAGTACGCTTTCGAGTACATCCAGATCTTGCGTAAGCAGCAGATCATTCATGCGCTGTTGACAGGCGAAGTCAGGGCGGCTCGAAGTTACAATACAGTGTACACTCACATCAAAACTTGAGTACAGCTTTCTGTTGGTAGCATTATCGAGCAGAAGCCTTGTGAATCTTAGGATAGCCAGGATGAGTTCCTTAGTCCTCGGGGTGAACTCGTTGACCTGGATAGTGTTGTCGACGACATGGTAGTTCTTGCATATCTCCTCTAGGATGCTATCGAAGCGATTCAAAGGCTTTATCCAGTAATGCAAGTCGGTCCTTGGCCAGTGCCAGACCTGGACAGTGCTCAGGATTGCAGCCAGCTCATCTTGAGGTGCATCTTGAATAGCTAGAATGAGTGCATTGACTTTGGCGAGCTATATCATCCAATTCAAAGCGCAAAAACGACGTCGTGTCAGCTCGCGAACGGCGCAAAGTGTGCAATCCCAGCTCACCGGCGTCGCTGGTCGCTTTGGTTTCTTGCTGATCTTGGTCATGCTGTGCACTCTCTACGTAGCTGCAGCCTTCGTCCACGCCGGGACAGCTTCGCAGCTCGCTAGCTGGAACCTGGCGTGTTCGTGGTCGTTGCTGCTGTCACGCAAGCTGACGCTGCTATTCACTGATCTGATATGTGTTGCTTCGTGAGCTTCGCGAGTATCGTTTAGCTGTTCACCGACAGCTCGGTTGTCCGAAAGAGACGTCCGAGGTACGCGCAACGATGGACATGAAAGCGTCGAACTTTGCAAACAAGACATTCAGGATCAGTTATCAAGTGTAGCTTGTGCTGAAGGCGCGGGTATTTGCCATGCTACAACGATATGACAGCCGAAATTATGCTACAACAGAGCATCTTAGCGATTACCGAATGATGTATAAGTGTCCATGAAATGCAAAACGAATGCATGACGAGAACAGTATTTTACCGCGAGTATCCGTGGCCATTGCCGTAGGTAGGGTAAGGCTCCTGCGGAGGAGCGAAGTTGGGAGGTGCATAGCCAGGACCAGAGTATCCTGGGTGCTGTGACTGCTGCATGGGAGGTGGAGCGGAGTAGTATTGAGCAGAGACTGCTTGGTTCCGCTTGTGCTCACGCCTTCCCCTGCCTATACAGCACCGAATGAGCGCCCAAAGAATGAGCAGGACTATGATGCCTGCTACCACTGTGACAGGAATAGATATGCGTAGGTTCTGTAGAGTACATGAACAAATCAGCAATTGCGATGATGTCTGCTGAAACGGTGCCTACATTCGTATACCACGAACTAACGGTGTTCTGCCATGACCCTGATTGACATGCTCCGTTCTGACACCTTCCTCCATAGCCACAAGATGTGCCGTCAACGAAAGTTTGTCCTTCGAGGATGATGCAGCTGGCGCTAGATTGAGGATTTGCACAAGTGACTTGGCATGATCTGCGAAGGTAGGTAAAGTGAATGTTGTCATTAATTCTCCGATACGTTTCTATCGAATTAATTTAACTTACGAATCGGTGTTGCTGCCACAGCCCCGTGTGATTCCCAAGCTGGACCCAAGTGTTTGACACTGCAGATCTTTGCTCGTGCAATATCCGCTTGCACATTCCAGTCCTCCATCTCCACAACTCTTTCCGTCGGGCTCCGTCTTATCTTCGGGGCACTCTGCGTTATTTCCCGTACAAGTTTCCGCAATGTCGCAAGCCTGGTCGACGGCAGGTCTGCACACGGTAGAGTTCGAAGCGAAGCCACAGGATGAGTTGCAGCATGGTGAAGTATCAGGATCGCATTGTGCTCCTGAGCGAAGCTTGCATGTGGAAGCATCGCAGCAGTTGGAATTGGAGTTTGAGCCAGGATCGCACTCTTCGCCAGGCTCCAGAATACCGTTACCGCATTCTTGTAGAGAGATGACGCTTCTATCACCAGGAGGGAAGAGACAGGTCGAGTTGACTGTGCCTCCAAGTGCCGAACAGATGTTTCCGATCGAACAAGGCGAGAAATTCGAAGTATTGCGCTCGCTGACGGGAGACATGATGTACTGCGCGTTGGCTGGTAAGAAAGAGTTAGTATACTGGCCTTCATATATCGGGAAGGGAGCGGCTCACCATCACAAGTGGACGTGCTCAGTGGACAGCAGTATCTGCTATTCGAAGCACATCCGTCGCTACAATCATGGATAGCACCGAAGTTATGACCAATCTCATGCGCCATAACCTGCCATTCTCTAGGTGTGATAGCAGTTACACCTGTTCCCGAAGTGGTTTCTCCAGTGTTCGAGTTCTGCTGCGAAGTGACTCTACAGACTGTTCCCAACCACGCTACACCGACTTCTTGGCCTGTCGAGCAGTTCGTAAGTAGATGGTATAGACCCGCAACTGAATTTCCAGCAGTGGGTCGCCATTGCGAGAATGCGGAAAGACGCGAATTCAGATCGAGGCCTGAAGCTCCGCCTTCGGGACAGACGGTGTTCCAAGGAACGCTGCTATTGACCGTTTGTGGACATTGCGCTTCTTGTACATTCAGCTCAATGACGCCCAGGGAGACATTGAAAGTGCGCTGGTAGATATTGCTGACGGCATTCATGTTCGTAAGCATTTGTGTGCGTGCTCTCGTTGTGGAACCGTAGTTGGCTGTATATGTGCAGTCTGCCGCGAGACCCATGTAAAGTACTCGATTACTCTTGGGACAGCCGACAGTGGACCCGATGGTGTTTGCAAAATTCGAAGAGACGTTCCCGCCTGCTACATCTCCTGTTCCTTGACGCTTGACAAGAGGAGAAGACATATCGAATGGCTCATTGCCTACTCCCCAGAATGAATCCATCCAGCCTGCAGGACGACCGTGCTCGGCGTTAAAGGTCGCTTGGCGAGCATCGGCATAGATTGGGTTTTGGTCATCGTAGTTGAATGGAAGGTTGTCGTGTGCGCAGCTGGAATGACCAGGGCCCTCTGCTTCTAGCGAACGCTTGAGTGGCTGGAACGCCCCGTCGTCGAGATCTCGGTCGCGTAGCAATACTAAACCTTCGTTTTGCAATAGATGTCGAGCATGTAGATCAGGTTCATGGAAAGACTTGCTTCTGCGCCAGTTGTCCAGAGTTTTAAGGTGATGAATCTCTCCATCGACCTGGAAAGCGCCCTCCGCGACCAGGGCGCCATCATTATCTTCATCGTGTCGCAAAGTGATTCTAGCCCATCCTCGTCCATGTTTATCTTCGTCTGTCTGTCTCAAGCCTACTTTTGCTGCTGACAAGCGTGCTGGGACCTCGTGTTCGCGGAGCACGATGCCCGAATATGCGAGGATATCTTGTCGCCTCAGAGGCTCTGTATGTTGTATCTGTTCGCCAGACAAAGGGTCTGTTTCTGTATAGATGAACTTTGCATCTGGATGGACAAAGTTCTCTGTCGGGTATAGGAGGAGGGATATGCGTTCGCTTTGGCTTGGCTCTTCGTGATCCTGCGCGTCGTCCACATTGAACTGCACTAGCACAGTATCTGTAAACTCTGCTTTCGTGCTATGCCCGTCGAGGACGTCGTAGGGCTTGGGCAGCGTCGAGCGCTTGTTGGCAAGGCGTTTCGCGTTGAAGCTGCCTCCCAAGCTGGCTGCTTGATGCTGTGTCGGTATACTCTTCCTGAGCAGAGTATACTCTACATTGTGCGGTATTGCTGCCCTGCGAAATGACTGCCGGGACGACGAGGCTTTGCCCGTGCATTCAATGTCAACATTGCTCATCGACTTGGAAGTAACTCAGAGCCCACCTTGAGCATACTCTGCGCAGAATACGAGGAGAAATGTTGCAGCTGCTGCGATGGCTGCTGCAGACGACGCTGGCCATCTTGAACGAGGTGCCATAGATACACCGCTTTTTCGATGAACCAGAACGAGAAAGCTAAGGATTCGACCAGTTGGTGTAACGACAAGCAAGCAAACGAATGTGAGATGCTGTTCTTTGATGGAAATCGACTTTTCGGCGAAAACCAATGAAGTCGCGCAGTCCTTGGCAGAAGTGGCAAGGCAGACAAGACAGCTCAGGTCAAAGACTGAGCAGACTGACGGCATCGACAGACACAGCCTCAGAACGGCGATAGAACACTCAGCTTCTGTATTTGCACATTCTACGGTGATAATCTACAGAAAGCCTTCATCGAGACCGGGAGCTGCTTCAGCAAGCCAGCCGAAGGAAGGCAGTGAAAGCTTGAGGTTTCCGCTATCAACGTCAATCTAGCTTGCAATAATTCGCAGGAAAGACTCCTTGTACGGAACCATTGACCTTCCCAGTCCACCATTGATCCTCGCTTTGCTTGAGGACCTCGATCCGGTCGCCAACCTGGAAGGACAGGTCGCCATCGCTCTGCGCCTGGAAGTCGTACAGCGCAGTAGCATATACTGCCTTCTCTACGTAAGAAGGACGAGGCTTGAGCGCCGGAGGAGGTGGAGGGGCTCTCTTGCCTGAAGCGGAGGCAGAGGAAGTAGATCGTGTGTAGGGAGGAGGAGCCATGACTCTGCTAGATCCAGCAGTTGTAGAGGCAGTATCACTAGGCTTACGTTGGAGAGGAGGAGTGAAGCGGCTGGAAGAAGCTGAAGCAGTGGAGGGAGCTCTGGCTCTGGGAGAAGTGGCGCTGGGATTGCTTTGACGATAAGTCGACATGAGCTGAGCAGTCGACATGCTTCGTCTCGTTATTGTCAGCTCTTGTACCTGCAGCCAAAACGTTAATGTCCGCCTGTTTTCGGAGCTGAAGGTAAGCACATACCTGCTGAGCAGCGTTTCCTGCCTTCGAAGCATAGATGCTCTCTACGTCTCCTGCGCCTACTAGATCGTACTGCGCCTCTGTGACGAATCCATTAAGTTTCTCGAGCATGACATAGTAGATATTGAGCTGCATGTAGTAGAAGCTATGGAAGAGAGGCGCGATGAACTTGGTTGCCATCTCGAAGAACATGGGTAATTCTTGTTGGAGCAGGTTATTGTAGTGCTCGTATTCGGATGAGGCGAGCTCGTAGTCTTGCTCCACTTTGAACATGTTCTTCTCGTCGGAAAGCGTCTTGTTCTGCTTCTCGCGGAGCTTGGTCCATGTATTGTTGTGTCTATCAAAGTCTACGAGCTGTAATATCTTGATTTTAGCGCCTATTGACTGAAGAAGCAGGCTGCCACCTACTTTGTGCTCTCGCTTGGTTATGGTCTTTCGGATCTTCTTGACATACTCTTGCAGCTCTTTAACTGGCGCAACGATACGTGTGTCTATGAGCTCGATCTCTGGCCGGATTGTCTCTCTCAGTTCATCGAACGAGGCCGAGTAGGTGCCGATGTGCTGGATTGTGAGCTTGGCTTGAGGCTGTCGGCTTCGTACATTAGCATTTTCACACTGTTGGATGGTATATACACTCACAAACTTGTTCTCAAACTCGTAGTGCGACTCCCCACCAATAGGCGTGAATATAGTCGTGAAGCCTTGAGCAAAGTCATTCGACGAGCTCATCAGGTTGTTGACTGCGTCTCTGAATGCGGTACAGTTGGATACGAGCTTGTTGATGTGGTCTTCCATCCCTGCGAAGCGCTGTACCACAGCATCTGTGACGGGATCCGACGATTCTAGAGACACAGCATGGCCTTTCAGCGGTCGCACGGCATCGACGGACGTTCGCACTGACTCCTTGCCATCCCTACGCGAGATGTAAGCATATGGGGCGTCCTTGCGAACGCTTTCTGGAGGCCTTTCATGGCTGAAGCTGCTGGACGGGGTAGGGAGATAGAACGGGATCAAAGGCTGCTTTCTGGGTCAGGTTCTGCTTGTATAGTCCGTCAAATCACTGCGTACTCGCTGCTGTTGGCTGCTGAATATACGAGGTAGTTGGATTCTGGCCAAGAAAGTGTGCAGTGAGCCGGCGATGAAAGCGGGTCATCTTTCTGACGACTTCTACATCAGAAGCTGAATCCTGATTGATCGATACAGTACAATCTCTTCAGATCTTTGATATCCATCAATCCATCCCTCCATCACTTCTTCTCGCTCCCCATCCTATACGGTAGCTTCTCCGGTAACTTGCTGCCCGATACAATATGGTCCCTCTACCTCCTGCTGGCCATGACTATCCTCTGCTTGGGCCTATCATCGGCCTCAATCTATGGACATTCGCAATAGAAGGGCTGCTATACAAGCGCAGAATCCCTGCAATCTCAAAGTACAATATCCAAGTGAACCCCGCAGTCATAAAGAAGCAGATGGCAGAAAGGTTCCCTCCCTTCGTACAGTGGGCTGCGGACAACTACAACCATCTCCTCGAACAGCCTACACAATTCTATGCGGTAGCTCTCGTACTGAGTTTCCTCGGTGTGCGGGACAAGCTCTCCGTCAGAATGGCTTGGGCATATGTCGCAATCAGGGTACTACACAGCCTGGTACATGTATCATCAAACAGGATCATGGTTCGAGTTACCGTATTCGCCGCAAGCTCCTTCACACTGCTGGGCTTGACTCTCAGAGCCGCATATGAGCTCTCTTAATGCAGAGAAGGGTCAGGTGAATATGCCGAGTACGCTAAATCGATACAGATTGCCACAAGCACCCGGCTGATCAATTTGGCCTCCACAGACCCGTCGCTAGCTTGTCTGTATCTGCAGAAAATCGTAATATCCGCTCCATACTTTTCCTGTCCTCTACCTTTTCTTCTACTTCACTCTACATATGCAACGGACTCCCTACTCTGAATATATCTCTACTTACGTTGGCCTGGAGCCGCCTTTCTTCCGCTCCAATGATAGGTCTTGCGATCTCCCTTATGCGTCCCGCTGGGCTCCCGGTTTCACGAGCGGCCCTGCACTATCTCTCACAGTGTACTCCAAATCCTCTTGCTTCTGCACTCATCGCTGGACGATAGTGACAAGACAAGCGGCTTCAAGTTACTACCTCCGCCAAGCATTCATTTGTCAGTGAACTGACGCCAAACCTACGCAGTCTCGTCGAAGATGGACAAGCAAAGACCAGTCTCAATTGCAAGCGCACGTAGTGCACGCCACACCTCCATCGAGATCTCAAGCGTCACGTCCTCCGACTTGAGGCATGGCAGCGAGTTCACCAGACGGCCAGATACCATTTCACAACGGCGAGCTTCAACAATACCGTCAGAGGGCAAGTCAATGACGCACACGCCTCGCAGCCGAGCGAACTCAACAACCTCGTGCAAGTCCGTCACTCCAGTCAGTGGCAATCTGAATGCCGGTGAACCCACCAACAGCAAAGCACGCTTGGCTAGCAAGATCGAGGAGCTGGACGACATTGGATGGCAAATCTGCCGCCTTCCAACTTTCAGAAAGGATCAAGAATATGAGGTTCAAGCTAAGCTGAGATGGAAGCTGTATCTGGCTAAGCGACCACTGCAGGACGCTACCAAGCGAGAAAAGGAAGCCGAGGAACAATTGGATCGGCTCACTGAGCATACCTTTAGGCATCGCAGGAAGCGGAAGCCCGCCCTCGAGCGATTGCAAAGCTGCCGTGCCGCATTAGCGAAAGCCAACGAAGACTGGCTTGCAGCGGAAAGAAACCTGCGTCAGGAATATTCAGTATATCGTCAGAATCGGAAGTCTCTGGGCAGCGACTCGAATACTTTGGACCTACTCCACAACTATAAAAGACTTGAAACTGAAATTGCGGACCTGAGCAAGGGACTTGAACAATCGAAAGTCAGACGCGTAACATCCGCTGAAAAGGCTATACAAGCGGCATTGGACAGAGCTTTAGCGGATAAAGAGCGAGAGGAGAAATATCTAAGTCAGCTGTACGAGAAGGACAAGACGTCGCATGTAGGGTTCGGCTATCATTTGTTCGATTCAGCCAGGCGAGACATAAGGAAAGCGGAGGAGGCTGCTTCGGAGGCAAGACAGCTTCTCGCGCTGTTCGGTCAACGAGCGTAACTTTAAACATCCTAAAGGCCCTGGTACACGGATTACCCTAAAAGCAAAGCACGCGGGACTGCTTGCAGAGCGTACTTTCTTGCAAGCTAGGATCGCCAAACTTCAGGGATAGTCTCAATACTCCAGTCAGAAGCAACATTAGACGACCGCTCAGCCGTATCGTATGCCTGCAGAGCGAAGCGGGACCCCGCCAGCTTGCCGCTCGAATACATTTGTCGCTGATGGACTGCTCGCGGTTTGGTACAACTCATATCGACTCCTACATTCAGTCCCCTACGTCCCATTCATGTCTGGGATTTCAATATTGACTCGCTATGGTCAACCGCAGAGCGATATGATGGGAGATGTCCGCATTCCAGTAAGAATGTGGCTTCCAGCATTAGCATACTGACTGTTATGTCTCCGTCTGCGTGTACGTCTCGAAAACGCGATGAAAAGAGGCTTGATCAACCTCGCACACTTTTTCCCCATACTCTCGTTGAATGAGAAATTGACAAGCTTTGGGTAGCTCGGAGTGTATTGGCCGGGTCAGCAAGTGGTTTGAACGGCGCAAGAGCTTTTTCAGGAAGGAGGAGGAGTTGGTGAAGAGGGCAGAAGCTGCAGGGTTGACGCCCAAGACCCGATCGCGGTCTTCAAGCAGGTTCCCGTTGTCTTGATCATCTTAGCAGCGCAGGTTTGTGTTGCATGTAGCACCAAATGGGAGTAACCACGTCTTGCTGAGCGAAAGTCCCACTGCTTCTTGACGAGGATGAGAGCAAAGTCGGCCGATAGCATAAATCAGGTGTCGTGCGTCTCGAGAGTCTGAGAGTAGACATAGGAGAAAGGACAGATCACGGGGTGCAGGAGGAGTTTTGTGATTCTGGCTTGGCCGGACTAGGAGGCTCTGTTTCTCCAGAGCCAGGAGAGCATAGAGACCGCCGACTTGCAGTCTTGATTGCACACTTGAGAACTCTCGCTTTGGCACGTCCATCGTGCATCATTTTGATCTTGTTCTCTCCAGAGCTTCTCGTCATCTTGTCACTTGACGATATAGAGCATGGCCCAGATCAATCAGCCTTCCAACAAGATAGCCTTGACGAATGTGAGCGTAGTGAGGTATCGCAAAGCAGGTGAGTTCGCCGTATTGGTACATTCAGCATATCGAAACAAAGCTGACCCAGATTGATGGTTCCGACGCAAAGGCAAGCGCTTCGAGATAGCATGTTACTCGAACAGCGTGCAATCATACAGGAATGGAACACAGAAAGACATGTCTGAAGTCCTCCAGATCGAGCAGGTCTTTCTCAATGTGCGGACTCGACAACTCGTCATATCCCTTCAGATTCCCTGACTCTTCCTTTCCTACTCTGTGTTCGTTACAGGTCTCTAAAGGACAGACTGCGAAAGCAGCAGATCTCGAGAAAGCATTCGGGACGACCGATATTTCCGAAGTGGTCAAGATGATTCTCGACAAAGGCGAACTGCAAGTAGGCGGTAAAGAACGCGAACAGAACCTAGAGAGTATGAAGAAAGAAATCGCAACGGGCATAGCGGAGAAATGCGTGGATCCAAATACGCAGAGACCGCATACGGTGTCTATGATTGAAAAGGCGCTGAATGAGGCGCACTTCAACGTGCTGCCTTCGAAGAGCGTCAAGAGTCAGGTATGTCGGTAGCATGCCCTACTGTGGGCGAACCAGGCTGACTTGGCGGAATAGGTCCTTGAAGCGATCAAGCTATTGCAAGAAGCAAAGACGATACCGATACAGCGTGCTCGCATGCGTATCCGCTTAACAATGCCTGCCAAAGATGGGAAACGGATAAAGGATAAAGTGATACCTTCGATTGAGAAGGTAGAGGAGGAGGACTGGTCTGAAGAATGGGAGATTGTAAGCTTTTCCGGGCAGTATCATCAAGAAGAGAATATACGGCTGATGTTCCATTGTTGCAGATTGGGCTGATCGATCCTGGGCAATTCAAGGTCATCAACGAGCTGCTGCAGAGCGAATTGAAGGGCAAAGGACGGTTAGAAACGCTAAGCTTCGCAGCGGTGGAGGGAGAAGAGCGGATAGAGTAACTCCAAGACCCCTTCGTCAGATGTAACTAATCTGTTGCTACACTTTTCTCGCCTTGACCAAGGCACGCTCCAGCTGAGGCAGTAAGATCTCGTTCCATGCCTGCTGCCATTTCACAGTCTGCGACGCCTCTACGCCCTGTCTCAGTGTCTCCAGCCTACTATCCTGACCGTTCGAGAAGTCAACAAGCAAATCCTGCATCTGCTGAGCCAGCTCTATCGCATTTCGGAACACTCTGCCATTCTGGCCGTCTTTGACGAGCTCGCCAATACTAGCAGATCAGGTTTATCAATGATCGCGTATGGAGGGGCGTAAGACTCTGGCTTACCATGCAAACTCGAGTGCCAGAACAGGCAGACCTGCACCAAACATGTCTACCACCTTCATTGGCAGATCGAGGCCAGATGAGCTCGAATGCAGAGAGACGCCCAAATCGGATGCTCCTATAACATCCGTCAGCCAAAGATTATCGCGTCCGACTTCGGCAGCCTCACCTAGTAACTTCGGATAATCACCCGCTTCCAGCCAGGCCGTCAATACCCTGACTTTCGTCCATCCCTTCTCTAGCTTCTTCACACTCTCTTCGAAAGCAGCTTTCATCCCACCTTTGCCCGTGATGACCACTACGATCTTCGGCAATTTGTCATTCTGACGAGCTTGTACGTCGTATTGCTGTACTGCGTCGAGCAGTATACTGAAGTCTTCGTCTGCAGTCCAGGATGTACTGCTGATAAGTAGAGCCGGCCTGTCTGCTTTCAATGTTGTGCTAGCGGGATCGCCGCCGGATGCAGTGGTAAATACCGTCTCGCTTAGCGATGTGAATGCTGGCATGAAGCCCGTGTGATATAAGGGAGCGAAGACGCTGTCGAGCTTCTTGAACAGGGCGTGGGCCGACTCTGCTGACAATCTATGTGAAGTCTCTTGAGGTCTGTCGTGGAAGGTAGCTTTACGCCCACTGTACCATAATGTATCGAGGTACAGTTAATGAAGATAATGATCAAAGGCGAGGAAGTGTGCTTACGATAGACTCCATTTTTGCGCCAAACGTTCCCGCATAACGTCCGTGACGAAGAGGTGTAGGTATGCGGTCCTGCCGAAGACGCCCTCGAGACTTGCAAGGTGAATGCATTAGCATGATGCGAGGAAAACATGGGAGGAAATCGGATAGCTACCTTTCTGCCAATTTCACAAAAGGACTAGAACGACCTAAGCGCATAGCCAGGATGGAGTATGCAGTGTTGTGCCAGTCTATTATGAGCTTGCTTCCCAGAAACCAGCTTGCCATTTGCACTATCGGTAAAGTAGGCAGAGCGGGAGGAGTCTTTGGATAGACTGGGATCAGACAATGCGCCTAATGCGAAGTATATCGCATAGCTCACCTGCACTAGGAAATATTCAGGGTAGTAGGGAAGGTCGAAGAGCAGAGTCCATAACAGCGCTGTGGCTCCCCAGACCAGCTTTACGGGAGCCACGACGAGGAAGAGGATTCGCGGTAAGGATGCGAACCATTTCGGAGGTTCAGGGATGTGAAGGAGAGTGAGCTTAGGTGATTTGGACAAGGAAGAGAGTATCGGAGTGCCTGAAATGACACCGTGTCAGCTCAAGGATTGGAGGGTACCTCGGGATCAAATTCACCAGCATATCCTATGAGAGAGACGGTATATCTATTGTCTATGAAGCTCTGCGCGTGGTACATGATTCTTGGAGAGCGTCCTATGTCGCCCAGGACGAGGACGGCGACCGTTTTCTTTCGAGCATTATTATGAGCATTGTTCTTGCGTGTCAGATAGAGCGTAGTAGCTATGAGTATCAGCAGTGTCCCCAGACCATACTTCCAATCCAACATTTCATACAATTTTCAAGCGCTTTCCCATCTTTTCCTCATGTCAAAACGTCTCATAACAATTCAAGGACCTTTCACTGAGTCGCTTGCCTACTTTAACAACGCAGTAGTAGATAGCAGGTGCTAGAAGGGCGAGACTGGGCACTGGCTGGAAGTGATACGCTGGCTATGGCCCATCCGATATTCAATACTCCCTGTGGTCCTGCTGACCCCATCGACATCTCGACGTTGTCACTGTTCACACGACGCTCGAAGGGCTGCGGGGAGGACATGCCAGAAATCTACGAGCGATACTGCACCCTGGCCTGGGCTGGCTAGCTTGAAAAAGCAGCGAGCTTGATAGCTTGGAAGCTGCGTCTATACGCTGCTGTTACTGTGTATGATTATCAATATCACTGTAATAATGCATTCCTACCTCACTGTTTCACCTTCCTTTGGCCCGTCTTTGCAGCTTGTTGACATACCATACGCTATAGAAAGTGATGCCTCCCGGGACGCCGTCGAGGCAAGGGAGAAGTGCAGTCGCAGAATCATCATACACACCGACAACGGCGACTACTCCCTCGCGAAGAAGAGTTATCGCTGGAGTTGGCGGATCATCGACAGTCCTCAGTCCATCACTTCCACGCCCTCCATCATGGCAATCCAGCATCGCAGCAAGCAATAATGACAAGATACTGAATCGCAGAAGAAGCAAGAGAAGCAGCAAGGATGAACGAGATCCAGACGAGGCAGACTCATCCCAGGAAGACAACGACGAGCTGAACGACAAATCAGACATGTTCGCACCATCAAACAACAGCATACAACATGCTACTACTGCCAACAATAGACGAGCAAGGTCGCGCTCGCTTGTCGCTACTCCATCAGCATCAGCAGCAGCAACGGCAGCAAGACCAGGGTCACGTGCAGGCACAAACGACGAAAAACAAAACATATGCGTATGCGTGAGGTGGGTAGCAAGCTCATAGCTAGCATGCAGAGTATGTACTGATGCTGGCGAACGCAGAGTCCGGCCCTCAGCTGCAAATGCGCCCGAGAACGACAGCCCGATATGGCACCTCGACCAGACTTCAGGTCGCATAACACTGGCAGAAGCGCATCCTATAATGGAGAAGCGCAAAACAACGGCGACTAGCGAGTCGTACGACTATCATTTTGGTCAGTCCGGCCTCTCCACTTCTTCGCGAATCCAGCTAAACAACGCATTATAACAGACTCACTGCTTCTTCCTCCTAATCCAACACAGTCTCTATACAATGAACGACTCAGCGAAACTATCAAAGGCGTCATGGAAGGCTACAACGGGACAATCTTCTCGTATGGCCAGACTGGGTCAGGCAAGACGCACACCATGATGGGCAACGATGAGGAGGTACGCCTACTTCCCAGGCATTCAAACCATGTCCTGACCTTGTACGTACAGCACGGGATCATCCCTCTAGCCATCCAAGAGATCTTCGCCCTGATACGCGCCGACCCTAAGCGTACTTTCCTGCTCCAGCTCTCCTACTTGGAAATCTACAAAGAGTCCCTACGCGATCTCTTGAACCCAAATACACCCAGTGCGAAGCTGCAGCTCGTAGAAGACGACAAGATCAAAGGGAAGATCAAGTGCACAAACTTGACGTGGGAAGTCGTGACGGACCCTGTGCAGGTCTATAATATCATAATGAGGGGAGAAGCGAGTAGATCGGTCGCTGGGACGGATTGGAACGAAAGAAGCTCAAGAAGTCATACCGTTATTTCGATGGTAGGCGCAATTCTCTTCAGGATAGGCGTTGCTGGAGCTTACTATCTTTCTGCAGATCGTCGAATCTCACTCGCTGGCAGACGTTCCTCTCGAGTCACCAGCCACTGAACTACCCTATGCCACCTCTCTCTCTCCACCGAAAAAGACCATCGTCAATGTCCGTTCTTCCCAGCTCAACCTAATCGATCTAGCGGGCTCTGAACGAGCAGTTTCAAGTGAGGACAGACGCTCAGAAGGATCCGCTATCAATAAAAGCTTGTTATACCTCGGGAACGTCATTGAGAAATTGGCGGATGGGAAAGCGAGAAATGGGGCGCATATCAACTATCGAGATAGCAAGCTGACTAGGTTCGTCTTTACTCTCTTTATCGATGCCGCGCAAAGCTTATGACAATGATAACTGCGGCAGACTCCTACAAACATCCCTCTCTGGCAATGCGCGCATTGCGATCGTATGCACCATCTCACCCGAAGCGCGACATGGAATCGAGTCTGTATCCACCTTAAAATTCGCTTCGAGAGCTGCAAAAGTCATCACGAAAGCCGAGAGGGGAGACGTTGCGGATGCAGATGTTGCGAAAATTGCAGACCTCAGTGAACAGGTCGCGAGACTGACGAGGGAGCTGGAGGAGAATCAGAGGTTGGAGAAAGATGTGGTGATTGATGAGACGGAGCTCATCAGCGAGAGGTCGAAGGTAAGCCCGCATTCTCGAACGGAGAAAGACGATATACTGAAATTTGTGTCCTTAGCGCCAACAAGCTGAATCACAAGCGGAAAACTACAGACTCGAGACGCTTCGGCTACAAGAAGAGATCCAGAAACTATCGTCACAGATGGTGACAGCAACATCAGCTTCTCAGCCTATTCCATACGTCCCTTCCACTCCACGCGACGAGCGCGACTATGGTGATCTCTCCTTCGGGCCAGGCCAGACTCCAGGCGATGGCCCAACAGGTCCAAGAGGAAGAAGGAGAATCAGTGAATTATCATTCATTGGCACGCCTATAAGTAGAGCGAAACAGGTTGCTAGTATGAGGAGCTTTTCGTCGAATCTGGATATCATCAAGAGTCCGAGCCTGGTTGCGGATATTGATAAGATCGATAGTCGGAAGGTAAAAGAGCTGGAGAAGGAGGTACAGGATCTGAAGAGCAGGCTAGAGCAAGACGAGGGTAAAAATTCGACTATCAAGGATCTGCAAGAACACATAGAGACGCTGCAGCAGGAGCTGATCTACGTGCATGAGCAAACGAAGTAGGCTGTCTTGACTGTCTATGCGTTTAGTCTTCATCGCTGATTCTCATCTGTGTCGAACAGACTTGCCGTATCCGAGAAGGACTCGTACATCCAAGAAGCAGGGAAACAAGCCAGTCAGATCATGATTCTCCAGCGCGACCTATCTCAAGCTTCCTCGAACCTGTCAACCAGCGAATCAGAGCTTGGCGTCCAAGTCGCTCAACTAGAAGCCGAAATCAGCACACTACGCTTCCAGATCGCCGAAAGCGAATCTCAACTAACGATCTACAAAGAGTCTCAAAACACTTCGAAAGCAGAAGAAGTACAGAAACTCATGGATGTGACGAGGGAGCTGGAGGAAGTACAAGCTGAAATGGAAGAAGTCAAGCGTATGTCGGCGAATAAAGACCAGGCGCTCAGCAGTCAGAGAAAACAGCTGGAAAACTTCAAAACAGAACTGGAGGATGCTATGCAGACGCAGAAAGATCTTGAAGAGGCAGAGAAGAGGATCGAACAGCTGAGAAACGAAGTGCAAACGAAGGAAAGAATAACGGCGGAAGAAAAAGCGAAGCTGAAGGAAAAGCATGCTCAGGAACTCAAGCTACAGATACAGAAGAACGAAGCGGCTATCGAAAAGCAAGAATCTTTACAGCAGGAGCTCATTACTCTTCACGGTCTACTGTCCTCGAAAGGCAATCAAGAAAAGGACAATCAAAGCGAGCTACAACAGCTTCGAGAAGCGCTCAAGCAGAGAGACGCTACTATAGCGAAACAGAAGCGAGACCTGGAGCAGAAAGATGCTACTATCGACGAACAGCGGCAACAGCTACAGACAAGCGCCGATGCAGCAGATAACGCTCGAGCGCAAGCTTGCTCGCTGCAGTCTGAGCTCGATCAGAGTAGGCAGGAGATCACTGCTCTCCGCCAGAAAGCCATCACAGCCTCGCAGCAAGCAGAGGAACGATTCTTGAGGCTGACACAAGACTCCGCAGCGAAGATCGAGCATTCACAAGCAGAGTTGGGCGATCTACATACTACAAACAGACGGCAAGCGGATAGCCTAGCGAGAATGCAAACAGAACTGGACAAGCAAGAAGCAGCCCGTCTTCGTCTCAAAGCTTCCAAAGCTCCGCCTGACTTCTCTTCGCTCAAGGCCAAGCTTCAAGCTGTCCAAACCTCTGCGGGCTTGCCTACTTCACTTTCGCGGAGCACAAGTAGTGCCAGCAGTGATCAGGATGACGAGGGCAAAGTGGTGAAGATGGTCGAAGCGCTACGGAAAGAGCTTGCGCAAGCCAATGATGCGCTCGAAGCGTCTCGAGCTACTATCTCTGGCAAGGATGACCATATTGAGCAGCTCGAACAGGAGATCCAGAGATTAGATGCGAAAGTGGAAGAACTTCGACAGGATCTCACTAAATATTGGGGAGTGAGTGTTCCTGGTTCATATTGGCTTGAGGGCATCCAACCTGACCCTCCTTTCCCGTAGTACATTCAAATACAGTCGACAGCTCTGAAGAAGCTGACACCGGACGATGGAAGCCAAGCAGGAGTTGAAGAAGAGATCGCGTTCCAAGAGAAAGCTGTCCGCCCTCTGCCAATTGCACCGCGTACTTCGACACCTGATCCGCCTCCTTCTCCAGAGAAGAGGTCTCGCGCTCCGTTCGCGAATCTTGGACATCACCGTGCATCAAATAGTGTTAGCTCGTACCGAGCATCCAGTCGACCGAGTACACCCATCAAGAGGGGCACGAACAGTCACTTGGGTACACCCGAACCCTTACCTACACCTCCGGACATGTGGGAAGAGCGGAATTTACGGAAGTCGCGACGAACGACTATCGATAAAGAGCTAGAGAATGTTCGTCTGTCTCAGCGGGCTGAGCGGTCGAAGTGAGTCTCACGCCTATGTTAAGCGTATGTCAGCTAACACAATATGATAGATCTATACTCCTATCACCCAAAGCAGAGAAGCCGAAAGAATGGAAGAACGAGCACTCTCGCAGTCGGACATTATCAAGCGTGAATGATCTCGAGCAGTATCGGTACAAGAAGAGCAGTGCGTAATCGCGGGCAATGATGTTGTTAGACTAGTTTCGGATGGACACTTTCTACGCGAGCTGGTTTACTCGTTGTTGTTATTCTATCACATGTCCATAGGGCGACCTTGCGGTAAATAGACCTTTCTCTTGCGACTTTCTAGCCCAGGATGGATCAGCAGGGTTTGCAGAAGATCGCGCGCCTTGCGAAGCGCTACTTGCTGCCTTCAGTCAAGAAATGGTGGAAAAAACGTCAGAATCAACAGCATCAGAATCAGCAACAACAGCCAGCGCAGCAACAAGCGCCGTATCAGCAACAGCAGCAGCAGTATCAGCAACAGCCGCAACATCAGCAGCAAAGCTATGCTCGTGAGGAAACCCGCTGCTACGATTTTGAAGGGCCTGTTTCTGAGATACGATATTCCACCGGTTTACCCTGTTCGCAGAAGCTTCGCAGCATCAGAATCAGCAATTCTACGGTGGACAGTATGGTTCTCCTCCTTCGCAGCCTCATTATCAGCAATCAGGTCCTTCGCCTGGGTCGCATGCCGCTCCTCAGCAACATCAACAACAGCAGCAGAACCACTATGTGCCTCCAGCCGGTAATCATGATATGCAGAATGCAAGCAATCCACACTATGTCTCTCTACGGAATCAAGCTATTCAAGAAGGAAACCTGATGCACCAGGCTTTCGATGCAGCTTCGCGAGCACACGATGCGGGAGATGGAGCTGAAGCGAAAAGACTGAGCAATGAAGGTCATGCGCATCAGAGGAGGAGAGAGCAAATAAACGATGAAGCCGCAGACTGGATCTTCAATGCCAACAACAGCGTTCAGCCGCCAGGATCTATCGATTTGCATGGTTTATATGTACAAGAAGCTATCGAGAGAGTGGAAAGAGCAGTCAAGGTGAGAGCCAACGCCTGGCTATGTCAAACAAGCTTAGTCTCAAACGCGAACAACAGGACGCACAATCGCAAAACATGCGCGAGTTACGTGTCATCACAGGCAAAGGCATACATAGTACCAACCATACTGCGAAGATCAAGCCAGCGATCGAGAACTTGATGGTCAAGTAGGCGGAGGCTTCTTTGCGATCCCTGCGGTAGAGACTGATGCGATCTCTTGCTAGATACAATCTTGCAGCGCATCTAGATCCGCACAACTCGGGTGTACTGGTCGTCAATCTTGCAGGTGGTGGCTCGCGTGATGTTAGTGCTTTGCCCAACTTTCATTGTGGATACGGGTCTGATAACTCGATTTTCTACAGCTCGGATGGGTTGACCAGGCAGATCGCGAAGCAGGAGATGGGCAGTGTGTCATCATGTGATTGGGACAGCTGTAAAAGTAATGCTTGGCAGTGCGATGTTATTAGCACATTTCTAATCGTACATCTTTGCAGTACCCGTACGACCCAGTCGGAGTGCGGTCTTGTATGTCTCAATCAATAACATACACTTGCGAGTCGCGCCTATATCTGAGAGTGCGGCCTTTTATGCCATCCGCAATTGACACAATGGCAGACTTGGACAGAACCAGGTCAAAAGAGACGCCATGCTGATCTTTCAGGTGAAGCAGTACGCTATCTGACTCTCCTAGCTCCACTATATCGTCTTGAAGAATACCGACAAAGGCGCTCGATAGCTCCAGCTTACGCAGTTCTCTGTAAATCCGAATGTCAGCCACTTCATCTTTCGACAGCGAGCGCGCGTATACTTACCTTGTGATATAGAGGACGTACTGACCTCGAGCTCGATCTGCATATACATTATCGCCATACCGCACCTTTGTTTCGGCTTGAGGACCTCGATGCTTGCGGAGGTGTTTACGCTTGACATTCAATACTATGGGAGGCGCGCGTTGCTGCGCAGCTTCTTTGTGAAGCGTTACAGTGCCAGTTGATCGATCTGTGCTATATGCCATCCCTTTATAGACAAATCGACGGGGGTTGGTCTCTGAGACTCTAGACATGGTCGAGTCGTTCGACATTTGGCTGGCTGTGGATGAGCATATCGACATGCCCGAACTTGCGCTCGCAGAGGAAGTTCTGCGACGCTGTTCGACATGCTCCGGGAGCCCATTTAGGACTTGGCTCAGGGGAGTGGCCGGCCGACTGGGCATTCCGACAAGATGATGGTGATGATTAGGTAATGGAAGCTTAGGTGAGTAGACGGTAGTGTCTGCGCTGATTCGTCTCTGTTCACCTGCAATTAAAGGGGCAAGATCCATGGAGCGCACTGAAATGGTTTCTTGCGTAGGACAATAGTACAGCATTGTACAAGATAGATGGATGGTATAGAACGAGCGATTGTGTTGTGCAAGTCTTCGTAAGTGTAAGAGGAGGACACGGGTAGAGCATCATTCCGCTTCATGGAATTCCTCCATTGCTTCTGCCAGCTCTTCGCCTTGCTGACCAGACCACCAGTCGAGCAAGCCAAGACCTTCTTCAGCGATCGAGGCCTGCAAGAACACAGAGACATTAGCTTGATCACGGGATCTGGCAAAGAATCTGTGCACTTCTAGGCGATACGGCGGTGGCCCAACTTGTACAGGCTCTGGATCCGCAGGCGGAGGTGCACCCGCTTGTGCTGCTGCTACTTTCGGAGCTACTTTGGGTGTTGTGTCGCTGAAGATCTCTTCGATGATGCGGACTCGGATGCTGAGCAGAACGAAGACGGCCGTCAGCTTACGCGCCAGGTGGCTTGGCGATATATATACGCACGTCTCTCCCTTGATAATATAGAAGCGACCTTCTTCAGGCGTTTCTTCGATATGCTCTCCCGTGTCGTCTTCTTCGCTAGGCGGGACCCAGTAGAACTCCGATCGCGCTTGGTCGCTGCATGAATCATCAGTCTCCTTCCTTACGGTATAAGTAGGGTCGGCACTCACAATGCGCAATGAGGTGGAAGTCGATATGCCGGTATCCAGCAGTCGTCGAAGAAGCGGAGAGTGACTGGGATCTACGATTAGATGGTGTATATGACATTCAAGAGAAGCACTTGCATCGTATCCCTTCCTTTGAAGACCGGACTACCGTTCCCAGCAATATTTCGTCCATGAAGGGTTTGAAGACGACCATTCGGAAGATGACTGCAGACCGCGAGCAAATGGAGGATCAGACGAGAGGATTGGGATAGACGATGTAGGATGTTCACCCTTGTGGTATATGCAGCCATCGCCGTATGTGATGATCCCTTCGGACGAGTCTTCAATGTCGAAGAGCGAGATGCAGAGCCCGACGTTGGGCAGGACCTGGGCCAATGTATCAGCGAGGAATAATACCACCATCTTGTCGTTGTCGTTGCTGTGATGCTACCTTGTTTGCATACTTTGCGTTGATTTCGTCCTTGAGGGCCGTCTCTCTGTCTTTTCCAAAATCTGTAGCGTGGATTCTGACGGTGTCCTGGGGCACATCATTGAGCATATACATTACATATACTGCATCACTGTGTCATCCAAACTACCTTCAATCTGCTGAGGATGAACATGGTCGGGCGAAGATGGCAGAACAAGCGGCAGTCTACGTCTAAAGAGCTCATACAAGATCTCAACAATGCGACAACCTCCTTATTCCATGACTGCGCTATTCTACGTGGATCATACACTCCTGGTGCTGCCCAATTCCCGTCTTTCGAAGCTCATCCTCCTCTTGCACGATCTTGAGAGTTTGGATGTCGGAGTTGTCGTTCTTCTTTGACGAACGTCGATCCTACCACTGCCAAATCAGCCCTGTTACGCTATGATCACATCACACTCCCCCACCGACTATCGACCGTCACCCATCTCGTTGATGTTACTCCCGTCTCCAAAGAGACGCTTCCCTGGGCAACCTCCCTCCCAAGGGTGATCTACAAAATGCAATGCATCTATCTTCGATGCTTCTCTCTTCTCTTCCTATCACTCCCTTGATCCACACCCTCTGCGACTAGTCCTGGTGACAGTCCCATCCCACATCCCAACTTCATCCTTCTTTAGAGCTGTGCTCATCCTTTTTAGAAACCCCCCGAGTTGATCTCGCATTACAATACTCAGCATGCACTACTCTCACATCCTATCCGTCCTTGCTGCTTCGGGCGCAATCTCTGGCTCTCAAGCTAGATCAGTCAAGCATAGAGCACTAGCAAAGGTCGTCAAGAGGGAAGTCCTACAGGAGGCAAGTAACAACAGTCACATTGGCGTATGTACATGCTGACAGTGACTTCACAGCACTCCCACGAGAAATTCATCACGTCCGTCCGAACTTCGCTCAACCTCGACAATCCTCTCGACATCGCAGACCCCATATTCGCTCTGCTCGGTAATGCAGCTGCAAGGTAAGCACCTCTCCAGAACTGTTATCGCTTCAGCAAGCTGATCTAGTGGTATTATGCAGCTCCGGCGTGCCTCAGGTCGACCCAGACTGTCTTCAGCAAGTAGTCGCCGATCAAGCCTTCACAAACGCAAAAGCTGCTGGCAACGTACAAGGACAGGTCGATGCCCTCATCTTCCGAGCGCTTGAGCGAAACACCGGTGCTGTTGGCCAGAAGAGTATCCTCTGCTCTGCCGTCCAGGCTACCAAGTAAGTTCCAACCTTCTCAGTCTACGAGAGACACTGCTAAATACCATTTGATAGCCCCGAGATCGCTGCCATTACACAACACCAAGACCCAGCTTCAGACGGCGCCGCTGCTGCCAACAAGGCCGTCACTCTCGAGCTCGCTCGTCAGATCGCAGCCGTAGGAGGTGACCCTCAGCAAGCTCTCGAGTCCGGCACCTTCGCTCCAGGTCAACTCGGCGACAATACCGGTGCTGGAAATAGCTGTGATGATTTGGACGACCCTGTCGGATGCATCTTCACCAAGAACCTCCTCGTCGAGGATGCTACGGCTGTAGAGATCGATGCTGCTGTCGGTGGGGCAGCTGGTGGAAACGGCAATGCTGGAGGAAACGCAAACGCAGGCAACAATGCAGGTGCGAATGCTGGTGCAGGAGGCAACAACGCAGCGGCTGATTGCCCAGATGCTGTCACGGTCACTGTCACAGCCGGCAATGCTCCTGCAGCCACCCAAGCTCCAGCGGCTCCTGCCAACAACAACAACAATGCAGCTGCAGGCAACGTGAGCTGGTCTTAGTGCTCATCCACGATTTTCAGTGCTGACTTGCATTGTGTCATTTCCAGGGCGCCGCTTCCTCTGCTGCCGACATTGCACAAGCTACCGGCAACGTTGAGCTTGGCGAATGCTCCCACATCGGCATGATCTTCGCAGCTGGTCTTGACGGACGACGCGAAACTGCTTTCCAGCCAGCCGACAAGACCGAATTCAACCATGGATCCGCTCAGAATCCCGACATCATCACACGAGCCATGTGCGACACACTCATCAACAACAAGTGCGCTGCCGCGGGTAGCGCAGGACATAACGCTTGTCTCGCTGCTCAAGCTGCTGTTGCAGCTCAGGGTGCCAATGTTAAGAAGACGGGAGCTACTGCAGATCTTTGGAATTCCATGTTTGGGATCTCGTCAAACTTTGCGGCCGTAGCAGGTATCGATGATCAAGGTCGTGTCGTCGGTGCTGGCGCCGCTGCTGGTGCTGGAGCAAATGCTGGTGCCGGAGCTGGTGCAGCAGCTGGCAACAACGCTGTAGTGACTCCTCCAGTAGCTGCCGCACCCATAGTGGCACCCGCAACGGGAGGTTCAGCTGTGAGCCACCTAACCTCTTCTCTGTCAAGCATGATTGCTAATGCATCTTCGTAACAGGGCGGCGCTTTTTCCATTGAAGCTGCTGCAGCTCTCACTGCCAACATCGATCTCGGATCCTGCCCTCACATTGCTCTAGCATTCGGCGAAGGTATCGAGGGGCGCAAAGAGACCTCTTTCATCCCTGCTGACCTCGGCGAGTTCAACCATGGCTCAGCCCAGAACCCCAACATCATTACTCAGTTCATGTGTGACAACCTCGTCAACCAATGCGGTCTGAACGCCAACAGTCCAGGCGTAGCTACCTGCGCAGAGGCTGAGGCTGCTGTGGCTGCTGATGGCGGTCGATCTGGTGCTGTAGCGGATCTGTGGAACTCTTTCTTTGGCATAAGCACAAACTTTGCAGCTATTCCTGTCGTCGACAATCAGGGAAGAACCGTCTCAGGTGGTCAAGCTCAAGCTGGAAACGGACAAGCTCAAGCTGGAAACGGACAAGCTCAAACTGGAAACGGACAAGCTCAAGCTGGAAACGGACAAGCTCAGACGGGTGGTGCTGCTCAAGGTCAAGGTCAAGGTCAAGCTCAGAACACTGGTGCTGGTCAAGCAGCTGCTGCTCCAGCCGGTGCAGCCGCCGGTGGTAACCTTCAAGTAAGTCAAGTCTTATTTGGACGAACCTCGAAAACATCGCTGATACACTATTTCAGACCTTCACTGGTACTCTTGGCGGTGTTGCTGCTCCAGCTGTCACTGCTGGTGGACGAGGCTTCGAGGTAGCCAATAACGATGATTTCCTCAACTTGAGCGCTGCCTTGGGCCGAAGCTGTGATGTGCAGGTACGCTTGGTCCTACTTCCTGTTTCGAAAGCTGATTATATGGGCTTTACAGAAAAACCAGTGCGCCAATCTGGCCAACGGAGGTGGTCAGGCCTTCAACGTGGCAGACTGCGATGCTCAAGGCAACCAGTGCCGAGCTGTCATCCAGTAGACGTAAGTATCTCATCTTCTTCCTATCGGTGTTGAGATGCATGTTTGTGAGAGCTTCGATCGGAAGCAAGCTGATATTGTAACGCGTTTCTTCTCGTTTTCTACGCACTCCTCTCCTCCGCTACATACTACTACTGACTTATCTTACAGGGGTTGAAACCAACAATACTTCGTGCATAAACTTCCTTCAGACGGCCACAACTACTGCAGCATATGTTTTCTCCAGCTTGACAGACTCTTTCCACTCATTCTCTACCTTCTCCCAGTCGTTCAACTGCTCCTCCAAAATGATGCTCTCGTCCAGAGCAATTACTCTGGGCTGGCTAATGACTTCGTAGTCTACCAGTTCTGCAGGACACATCTTTCAGTTTTGACTTGACGAGGAGGACGGCCGAAGAAGGCTCACCAGTGTCTGACTTGGGCTTGGCCTGCTTGAGCAAAGCTACATCGAAGAGGCTGAGCTGGCTTCGAGCAGCTGGTTCATCCGACTCCTTTACGATCGCGGAGCTGATGTCGCGTTGTACGCTTGGACCGTTGATGTCTGGAAGCTGATGGTCTGACTCTGGTTCCTTGACGAGAGACACTCCTTCCTCGACGGCGTGCATGAGGTTGTCATACTGGAACTTGTCGCTCTTCGTCGCGGTGACCTTGGTGTTTACGAAGGATGATATCTGGGCGCGACTTGGATGTTTCGCGAGCACACTGACGTGTCCTGGAAGAGTAGTTCTAGGATGGACTCTGTGCGCAAGCGCCCTGGCTCTGTTCTGGTCTCTGATGATGCGGTGTTCTTGGAGCATGGCCGGTGAATGAGGGTGGATGGATGAGAGGAAGGCTACAATAGTTGAGTTGCGATGTGATACGATGTGATACGATGATGTCCTCTCGTTAGGCAGCTCCGTGTGTGACGGTTAGACCTGTCAACTCGCCTAATATGCCCAAATGGCATGCATTGATAACAAGGTGATAAGGACATGGCCCGGGACATACAAGAGACGCGCAATCATAATACAACAAACAGATCTCATTTGTCACGTCTGATGCCTCTTCGTTTGCTCAGTCCTTTCACAGCGAAGACAAGCTGGACAACCGAGGCGTTCATTGGCTTTCTCGCGATGTCGATATACCTGTATTCTGATACTACCATCATCGTAAGATCGTCGTACTCCCTTCGCTATCTACCTTCTCACTGTTGTCGGCTTTCCCTTACCCTTTTGTCCCTTGTTTGAGTGTTTGCCCTGTTCCCTTCCCGACGACGCAGCCAGCAGCAGCAGCCAGAATGGCGCAGTAGACTCGCAGGAATCAGACATCGACAGTCAATCTGTAGCATTATACCAACATCATCAACCTTGATTCAAGAATGTCGATGCTCCGAAGCAAACGAAGCGTCTGCGAACTCGCGGGAGGTCAGGAATCATCAGAGGGAGCGACCAACAGTAAAGGCGCCAACGACGACGAAGTAGCAGTGTTGGATCTGTCGACATACTCACGCAAACGAAGAGCAACTCCGCCGTTGGTCCTCCATTTCGAGCAAGCTACAACCGCCCAAACCGCGTATAGCGAGTCGCGACGAAACAACATGGCAATAGCAACAAGCACTGTCAATGCAGTACCATCGTCGTTACAACCTTCTTCTATTTCTTCTCCCTTCCCATCCACGTCAAGCTCTTCTTGCTTCTCTACTGCACCGCCGGCTGCGAATCCAGCACCCGCAGCTGGCGACACCAGCAACCCGTCATCTCTGAACTCTACTACTGCTCTGCAACCTACATCATTCGCATCAAGAAGACACAACAAGAACAACAAGCAGCTCTTCCTCGTAGTCCCAGGGTCATCGTCAACAAGCGACTCAACTGGTCGCATCCCTCTCAGCCCGACATCCCAACATCAACTAGACATCTCGGAAACAAAGTCGTGTCCTCCTACACCACGCTTTGTGCTGGATACAGACGCAAATCAGCCCGCAGTCGACCCGTCAAAAGCAGAAACACTCAAGGTCAGCTGAGATCTCCCCATAGCATGCTTGACGCCGGGCTGACATGTCTGACACAGTCTGCACTACGTGGAGACATGACTATGAAACGTAGGACATCGCTCCCGCGACTCAACATCAAGGCAAATCTACGTTTAGACACCGGCAAATCGACATGTGACCGAGAACTCCCTCCTCCGACACCCTCTATCAGCCAATGCCCAGCGACAGCCAACAGTATTACTATGGTCACCCTGGTAGGGCGCAACAAGGAAGCCGGTGCGCCCGTAGCAGAGTCCGAGTCTCCTGAAGATTTCCCGTACCAGAATGGCCCGCGAGAGATTCTGCCCAATCTATTTTTGGGCTCTGAGCACAACGCAAAGGATTTGGAGACACTCAGAAGATATAATATCACGACTGTTATATGTGTTGCGAAGGAGGTCGCGTGCCCGTGGCAATCGGACGAAACTATCGAGGAAAGCGACGAGACGGATGAAGGGACAGACAGCTTTGGATCAGATAGCGATCAAGAGGACAAGAGTATAGAGCAGCATTCAAGTCGGAATGGTAACTTCCTAGTCCCGCCGAGCATCAACACACCTTGTCACCCCTCAGCTTCCTCTTCTAGATCGGCATCTCCTCTTGTCAGGTCGACAGCTAGCACGCCCAACCTACAACAACGCTTCCATCAACAAGAAGCATCTGCTTCATCCGCCAGAAAGTCACCCTGCCGTACTTCTACCTATACATCCCAACCTCGCACCTCTACCTCCCATCCTAGCGTCTTTCGACGCAGATTCACACAAAGCCGGCTTTTAGGTCGTCCTGCATTACAATATACCAAGCTTCCATGGGGCCACGATGAAGACAACATCGCCTCTCAATTCACGTCTCATCAAATCTGCGAGATGATCGACCAAGCTCGCGAAAACGGTGGAAATTGCCTTGTGCACTGCCAGTTAGGCGTGTCGCGCTCGGCGACACTCATGATTGGGTACTGCATGAGACAAGCTAGTCTGGGATCGGAGCCGGCACTGTCGGACATCAAGACGATGCATGATTCTTATTCGTATGTGAGAGGGAAGTCGCGTTGGGTAGCTCCAAATATCGGCTTGCTGGTGAGTGGATTAAGATTCCAATCAATCATAGAAGCGGTTGCTAATATATCTGTATCACCTCTCAGGCGCAACTTGTGCAGTACGAACGCATTTTGCAGTCCGCTTCGTCAGATCAAAAAGATCTACCGTATACAAACTCGGCCTACTACGACAGTCAAGCTTCTCTATACACAAGCACTCCCGACAACCTTTCTCCCTCCTCCACTACTGAGTCTTCCGATAGCAAAGACTCCTCGCTTGGCACCCCTGATCCGAACACCTCTATACGCCAATATGGCTTAAGTACACCGCCAAAATTCAGGCATGCCGAGTCGTCGTTCGATGAACAGCTGTCTCCAATGACGGCTGCTATTCGCATTACCAAACATTCCGACTATGGCACGGCAGATGGATTGGCAGCTTAGCTGTTGTGAGTGGAGTAGAAGCAGCCGGATTGCTTGCACTGCCTGCACGCAGCCTCCGGGCTCAACAAGATGCCCGGCCCAAAACTCAAGGACACTACTTTTCGTACTCCGGACATCCTCCTCTTAGCAGTTCTTACAAAAGGCTTGATCTGAAGTACAGCAGTATCGCATTGGTTCTCTTCTCAGATATGTCCCCCACTATGTCGTTGTCCGTTACCGTACATCCCAGTCTGTATCTTTTAGCCGTTTTTATCCACTTCCGCTATATCGCTGGTCGAATAGCACTATCTTCATGCCAGCTTGGGCAGCTTCATCGCCGTAGCGAATACTGAGCTGAGATTGGCGGCTTTCATTCTGAGATTGCGACGTCAGCTAGGTCGTGGCATGGGCGCGGGTCGGATCCTACAGAGCACCTAGATCTGACATGGAATCGACCTCGCGGTTCGAGGGCTTCTTGGCATCTCCTGATTCGATTCCAGAATGGACACCGAGGCGCAGATCGCACAGCGTGGATAGGACGGTAGATCTATCTCTTTCGCCTGTTGTGTTACTTTCTTCGTATCGAACTTGCAGTGCATACCATTGCAGTGCCTGTTCTGCAATCTTTAGATGATTTGCAAGCAGCGGGTCAGTTATAGAAGACGGACCTTGATGCGCCGAAGAAACTCGTCAACATCGTCATCGATGCCTTCAACGACTATCACGCCGGGATAGCTGAAGGTACGTCAGAAAACAACTAGGCTTCTTGCGACCTTGCTCACCCGATTTTCGAGATAGTCCATACTTGTAACTCTGTAGACCACTGATGTATATCTTTCCGTTTCGAAGTTGCCAGCAGATGATGACTCCAGAGCAAGGCGCATTTCGTAGTCAAAAGGGGAGCCTGAGGGATGTCCAGCATGCTTGGTTGAGCAATCTCGGTCAGAGGCGGAGACGCTACTTCAGAGAGCAAATAGCTTTGTAGAGAGGAGAAGATAGTGAATAAGGGAAGGTCTGATCAATTTCGTCAAGCGTTCTTCCACAAGTTACAGAATTGCAGGAGCTTGCCTTGCTCTTGAGCTTCCTGGTACATCCCAGGGATCTTCTCGGATAGATCAGTTTGCAGGCTTCTATCATCGCATATGACAGCCAGATCATGCGGTCCTATCGGATCTCGAATATGGATCTTCAGGGAGACATTTCGAGGTAATGAGACGGTGAAAATCAGAGGAAGGGGGATATTTTTCCGGGAGGCCTTGGGTCAGATAGGCGAGAGTAAGAGGGAGGGCCTACGCAGGAGAACAGCAATCAAGGGCGGCCGTACCTGGGGATCAAGACTACGCCAGAATCCGATGGTTGAGGGAGGCAGCGTGTCATCATATCGAATCTCGTCTTCTAGTAGTGTTGACTGCAGTACTGAAACGTCTTCGATCAATCTCGCATAATCGGTCATGTATGTCGTAAACGCAAAGGATCAAAAGATGAATATTCCTTGAATGTATTTACATACATTCTCCTCGTACTCTTTCAACAGTTTCATATGTATGCCGCAACAATGACGGAACAGCGTACACTTCCCACAACGTAGGTGCCGTATACATCGAATTACACCCCGAGTATTAGCTAGGCGAAGTCGCCGCTACCAATTAGTCTCGGAGGACGCCCTTGAGCATGCGACGAAGGTTTTAGGCTCGCGGAGTACTGCTACTCAAGCCTGGGCGAATGTAAACCGCGCTTGGAAGGCTCTCGGTTTCTGATCTAGTTCGAGGCCGTGGCTACCATTTGCTGAACTGCTGTTTATAGTATCTCCGCTCGTCCATTCGATTCGATCCTTCATGGTCTCAGCGGATTCGAAGGTTCGCGTATTTCCAGGTAGTCGGGAGCTTGACCGCCTTGAAGGTCACGATGATGCTGAAGCGCGAGCATGCTGCACGTTTATGGGGCTAAATAGAGCGGAAGTCAGTTATAGCAATGTCTCGTATATCGTGAATCGAATGTCGCTCACGGAAAAGGTTCGCCTATATACATGGCTTTCCTTAAGTTCTTTACTTGACGATGACCACAAAGTTGTTGCGCTTGACTCCAGGTCGCACTTCCGTACGAGGCCACGTCTTGCTGTTGCGAGGGCCAGGCTGAAGCAGCCAGTGTGTCAACATGGCAGTGTCGCCTTGAACCGCGACTTTCCATCCTAGTGTTTGCAGTATTCCAGTGAGTCGCTCGTGGTCCATATAGCGGGAGCTGTGTAGTAGATAGCAACATTAGCAATATGCTAGCCTCGCAAAGCGAGCCAAACTGACTTTGCCAGGCAGGCCAGAGGAAGGACGAGATAGAGGAAGCCATCTGATTTCATAAAGTCGTGAGGACGAAGGAGCATTTGGGCTGAAATCCATGTTAGCTATACAAACTTGACCTGAAGAGACAGAATTGCGCACTCCGCTTTTCCAGATCGCCCACAAAGTTCAGCACCAGCGACAGACAGACGACATCGTACGCCTCTTTTGGGACTGGATACTCCAGAAAGTCGGCTTGCTGGACATGCGCTGCTTGCGGGTTCAGGTCAATATATGTAGGTTGGAACGATCGGTATTTCTTGTAGGCTTGACCATCTATAGCTCCTACATCCAATAGCTTGGTACTCTTGCGACCACGTAGCTTCTCGAGCTCCCGTACTAGCCATTTGCTTGACTCTCCATTTTTCGCGCCCGTCTTGCTTGCGCTCTGATATTCTTCAAGACCGCCTAGATCTTGCTGTTTACGAAGAAGCTCCATTCGTTCCGCTCCTGTAGCCTTCGCAAGCTGCTTCTCCAGAGCATGGAACGTTGCAATTTTCTCTGCATGAGCCGGCCTGTTCGAGCCAGCTGGCCTTTTCGACAGTCGCTCTCGAATAGCTTTACGCCTGGCTCCTATCTGTCGTGCATTACGCTGCTTCTTGGCAGGAGCTTCGTTCTGGTTGGTACCCATGATGTGGTTTTGCTACGAAGCAGACCACACAGCGACTAATAGAGACAACAACATATCTGACTGAACTCCTAAATCTTGTACAGACTATTTAACGAGGGGTATTCACTGATGCTACTGATTGCTGCTCTACTGCTTCTCCGACTATCTACTTCACAGTCCCGGTACTCCCACTTCTGCCAGACCCGTTGGTATACGTTGCTCCTTCGACAGCAGCCGCATATCCCCTAATCTGTCTCGTAGCCAGTCGGCGACTGTAGTAGTCTGAAACCAGGCACGGAAGATCCGTCTCCAGAAAGGGGGTCTGTCTTGTCTGTGCAGCGTAGCTCGCTTTCCGCCTGTCCATCCGCAGACAGCGTCTTTCGAGAGCGGCCCCTCGATACTCTCTCCTCTCCCGCTGGCTGCGAGGACGTCCATCGAGAGAGGCTGAAGACGAATCTTCGCTCAGCTCGGTAGAGATAGTGCTAATTTCCGAAGACGACCGTTTCTCTTGTGCAGGCGTGATAAGTCGTCTTCTTTTGCCTGTAATGGGCGCGAGCGTCACAACTGGTCGTCTTTTGGGCCCTTTGCCTGGTAAGAGAGGAGACGAAGGTACCGCGGCATCGACCGGAGCCGCTCGGCGTGACCGCTTGGGACGATATGTGTCTGGCCAGAGTTCCTGTTTCTGCTCGAGAGATAGCTCTCCGCTTTGAATCGGAGCCAGCACAGATAACCATGGAGAAGATAGGGGAAAGGAAGGTAAGGTAGATGAAGGTGGTTCACGATTCTTTATCGTCTTCAATGTTGGTAACTCAGAAGGGGAGAGAGGAGGATATATATGTGCATTATAAGGATATATGGATGGGAATTGAGGAGCGGAACTTGAGTTCGGAGCTGTGGCCGAAATTTGCTGGACAGTATTTCGAGAGTTCTGCTGTTGAGATGCCTGAGCTGCTTTTCTCTGCCTTTCTCGCCTCGCGGCGTCCCGTGCTGGGCCCTATTGTCAATGACAAGCTTGTCAGTAATGATGCTCCACAGCGATGGATGCGACTCACGATGTATTCCTCTGCTGATGAAACTTCGCTCGCGCTTTTTCTTCGCCCATCGACTTCATGGCTGGCCTAGAGATGCAAACTTGGGTCAGTTTCAAAACGGAATAAATGTGGAAATGAATTACAGGAATATCGGTATCGCGAGGGTCAGTTTCTTGCCGTCCTATCTGTGAAGGTACGTTCTGATTGATGTATTATATTAGTTTTATCTCGACCATCGTGCTCAAGGCACAGACGCACCGAAGCTGGTGCTTGCTGTAGATTCTTTCAGCTACCGATCTTCCAGCGTCCGTCATGGAAAGTACGTACAAGAGATGACGGAGGAGGAGCTTGGGACTCTAGATTGTCTTGCCCGTGTGGGTGGCCGGAGTTTATCGATGGAGGATAGCGGGCAAACGGGGAGGGATGGGACGAGGGAGAGAAAGGCAGGGTGGCATCTGAGTAGGTACGGCGATGGGCGCCCTGAGTCGATGTTCCAGTATGTTCCTGATCGAAAATATCAGCAAAAAATACTTCGAAAAAAAAATGAAGAAAAAGAATCGAAGGCCAGACTCGAACTTGGGCCCCATTTTCAGGTAGCCTAGTTTGATTTGACCTGCTTTCCTTCTCACCTCGTTGTTCACGTTTCCTTCTTCACCTTGCAGCTGCACGCCTGAAGCACCATACGCCGCTCCTTGGTGCCTGGGCATGGACGCTCGACGAAGAGACGTCCGCCCGCGCAGTCCAGCCGTCCTCTGTTTCTACTCAGAGGTCGGCAGGGACCGCTGAGGCAATCTTTGCTTCTTGCTGTGTCTTCTCTAAGACAGGCAAATACAAGCAAAACAAGCCAAAAGTCTCAGTGAGTGCGGCCGTAAGTCACTGCCACCGCGCTCACTGATGCATGCAAATGCATGCAAATGCATGCAAATGCCGGCAGCTAGTCTGCGCGGATTGACAACAATTTCGAGTTGGTAAGAAGGCAAGAAACGAAGCGAAATTTCGTTTATATACTCGAAGATTAAGGAAATCACGTGACTGTAGATTCTGGGCCAACACCGATATATATGCCAGAACGGGCCAGGCTACAAAGACGACTATGATTCCACTAGCACATCAAAGTGTTGAAAACTAGAAAGAACGCGCTATTCACGTAGAAAAGACGCGACGAAAGTACGTCAGGAACATGTTACTATAGCGAAAAACACACTAGATACTTGTACTTGAGTCTCGTACGTAAGGGCCGAGTAATATCCTGCGTCTTGATGTCTCCAAGATGGCGCAGCATGCTACGAGCCTTCCGCGTTTGTTATCTGTCTTTGCTTGTCTTCGTCCTTGCGGCTCTTCAGCTTCACCATAGACGCCGATCCAGAAACGAATTTCTTGACTGAATCAGGAGAGCAGAGCGTGTCGCCAGCCTTCGGGAGGGCCTTGTTCTTGAGTTTCGCCTCGCCTGAAATGCGGACCCTCAACTTACAAACTAACAAAAAGTCTGCATATGGAACTGCATCATGGAAATATCGAAGTCAAATGACATACAGGGCGAGTCTCCACAGATACAGCAAGAGCTGAGGATTTTCGTGCTGGCTTCCAATCATAGAAAATCGAATCTGCCTAGAACATTTCAGCTCGTGCGTGATCCTGCAGTTGTCACTGGACTTAGAGCTGTGCATATACTACAAATCGCGGGGTGACACCTGAAGTGATGGGACTCGGAAGAAGTTTGCGGACTTTGGTAATCTCGAAATTCCTTCCAAAACCAAAGGGTATCATTGCACTACGGAAGTGCTTCGTAGGGAAGATCTGATATATAGAAAATTGGTAAGTCCGCCGTCAGATGCATGTTGGATGGCGTGCTTGGGCATCGGGGAACAATGCTTGAAGGAGAGAATGTCATATGCGAGAATGTCATATGCCAATTCCCGTCGTCAATTCCAGTGCATGTTTATTGTTGATAATCCCGCGTATTCCATACATATATGCTACACGCCCAAACTGACGGGCCAAACAAATATGGCTACCGTCTCGTGCCTAGCGCGGCAAAGCTGCCCCTGGACGGTCGAAGCCTCTGCAAGACATAAAAAACGTACATCAGAATATACTTGAAACAGGAAATGCCAGAATTACGTACTTGAAGCCAATTTTCCAGCTTGTACCGATATACATTGTCACCTATCCGATCTTTCAGGGCTGCACCGCACAGAAGACCGCTAGTGACCAAGATGAAGATGATGACCGTAGCGTAGCTGAGTGCGGAGTCGCGTTCTGATCACGGCGTGGTTTAGCGGGTGCGCAAACCCCAGAAAGTTGGCAAATATGCTCACGAAAGCATTTGGTCTGTATATCGCCCTCTTCGCCAGTCGCAGTATCGAGATTCGTGTCGCCCTTGCTTGCATCCTTGCATATTGCGAGTTGCTGGTCCAGGCAGAATTGTCTAAACGCAAAGCCGCCAACAAGTCAGGAAGGCGGTTGAGACAGCAATAGAAAGAGAGAACGCACTTCGTGCAGCTCAAGCATGGTTTTGCGGGATCATCAGGGCGGTAGAGGGGTAAGATGGTGTAGTTTGAGAAGCAGATGCATTTGCAGAAGTAGATGGAAGAGCCGGTGTCTGCAGTCTTTGCGAAGGAAAGTGATGCATGCACCTGATAGCAAGGAAAGGCCAGTCATTTCAGTACTGCGTTTCGAGATCTTGCATACAGAGGTCCCGAAGCCCGGCTCACTGGCAAGCAGAATACAGATACGAGCATCAGCCAGCATAGCAGGCTGCTAGTCGTTCTTGTCGTCATTTCTAGCAGAATCTTGCCCGACTTTATTCAACTTGTACACCTTGATTTCGAACGAAAGCGGAAACGAGCCAAGTCGCAGAATCAAGAGAGAAACAGGAGCGCGCTGGGATGAGATGCCATCGTAAGATACATAACATGGTATAGAATCGTATAGACAAGGCTGAAATTGCTGGCGAACCTCTTAACAGCGAATTCGAGGTTGGCTTTGACGCGTTGATTGCCTGGCTGCAAGGCCGACTACACTACAACAGCTTACGCTCCGTCTGGATGTTCCATCTATCACCATCTGAATCATACAGGATGTTCTCGTCAATCAGCCCGTAGTCATCGATAATGGTTCAGGCAGCATCAAGGCTGGCTTCGCCGGTCAGGACCATCCAAAATGCTTCTTTCCTTCATTGTGCGGCACTATCTTCTGCTTCCTCATCTATCATGCTGCATCCTTACATACATGGCTCGCTATTTCCAATCCAGCGTCGGACGGCCCAAGCATCCCAGAGTCATGGCTGGCGCTGTCGAGGGAGATCTATTTATCGGTCGTAAAGCTCAAGAACTTCGCGGTCTCTTGAAGGTATGGGCAAAGTCTCAGCATTGGCAAAGAAGCCCTGATTCAAGAATTGTCTTGCAGATCAAGTATCCTATGGAACATGGAATTGTGACCGACTGGGACGACATGGAACGGATATGGAATTTCATATATACAGATGAACTGCGTACGCTCAGCGAAGAAGTAAGCTTTTGCGCTTCTTTCGTACGATTCCAGTTGAACACCGTTTGTCCAGCATCCCGTGCTATTGACCGAAGCACCCCTCAATCCCGCCCACAACCGTGAACAGGCTGCACAGATCTTCTTCGAGACGTTCAATGTTCCCGCACTGTTCACTAGCGTGCAAGCGGTGCTTAGTCTGTTAGTCTTCGTTACAGACGGAGCAGAAGTCTCGCTGATTGCTTCCCATATGCAAACGTAGGTATGCATCTGGTCGTACAACAGGCATTGTCCTTGATTCCGGTGACGGAGTGACGCACGCCGTGCCAGTCTTCGAAGGCTTCAGCATGCCCAGCGCAATTCGCCGCGTTGATATTGCTGGGCGGGATGTCACGGAGCATCTCCAGCTGCTGTTACGGAAAGCTGGCTACCAGATGCATACTTCAGCTGAGAAGGAAGTGGTAAGAATGGTCAAAGAAAAGGTATGCTACGTCGCTCTTAATCCCGCCAAAGAAGAAAAGGAGACAGGCGGGAAAGGAGAGGAGTTCAAGTTGCCTGATGGCAATGCGATAAAGGTACGATACAAGCTCCTGCAGATGCACAGATACTGATCGTCGCCCACTGCAGCTCGGCGTGGAGCGGTTCAGAGCACCTGAGATATTGTTCAATCCGGAACTGGTTGGGCTGGAATATGCTGGAGTGCATCAAGTAGTAGTAGACTCGATAAACAAGGCAGACCTGGATCTACGGAAAAGCCTGTTCTCGAACGTTATCCTCAGCGGAGGCAGTACTCTTACAAAAGGTAAATTTACCATTGCTCTTTCAACCAATCGCACAATCTGATCCTCGTCGATATCAGGATTTGGCGACCGGTTGCTGAATGAGATCAAGAAGCTCGCCCTAAAGGAGATCAAGATCAAGATATACGCGCCGCCTGAGCGGAAGTACTCCACATGGATAGGTTGGTGCTTCTGCTCTTGCTTGTTCTTGCCTTTACTGACCCACTTATACCCCTGCATCGACAGGCGGTAGCATTCTCAGCGGTTTATCCACCTTCAAGCGGATGTGGGTCTCAAGTGAAGAATGGAACGAAGATCCCGACATCAGTGCGTATCTATCAGCATTTACTAGAGCCAAGCTGATCTAGTCTGTTTTCAGTCCACAAGAAGACGTTCTAAATGTCAAGACCGCCCGCACGGCGCACGTAGTACCCGCTCGTTATATTCCATGGTAGTCTGTAGTAATCGCAACTTGTACGATAGAATGTAAGAAAACGACGATCAGTTGACTGCATTGCTCGGGCTTGGCTGACTCTAGACTAGGTTTACGAGATACATTGCTAATTTATCCTTTTACCGCCTTAACGAATGCGCATCATGACGAACGGAACCTCGACATCCTCCTCGTTTTCATCCTCTGCCATGATTTCGAGCGTGATGTTCTTCACGTGCGGCGGAATAGGCTTCTTGGACACCGACTCGACCAGTGCGGACAACCTGTTGAGACATCATTCAGTAAGCTTATGCGCCCAGCAGTATAGCTGCGGGACGTACTTCTTTGGCAGCCTTTCCGCCAGTTTTGCCTTCGGATGGAAGCTGGCATACAGCAGTGAGCTTCCTGATGTCGCCATAGTCACTGTCAAGTTGTGCTGCGTCTTGAAATAGTCTATGAACTCCTGCAAGGTAAGATCGCTTGGGATCTTGAAGCGGTCCCAAAGCGTCCACGATGTCTCGCCGTACTGTAAGCTAGCGCTCAGTATACGTTCGAGTAACCAGATGTCATGAAAGCTTACCTTCAGCTTGGATGCTGCGATCGGCTCTGAGAAGCCAAAGAAGGGCAAAGCCAGATTGACGAAGCCATTTTTGTATTGCTCGATGTCGGCCTTGCCGTCAATGATCTGTAGCCGAGGTCAGCGAGTCATAAGTCTCAAATGTCAACAAGTCGTACCTTGTATAGCTCTAGACAAACTAGACCTGTCGCCAGGGAGGTAGTAGTTGCGATAGCCGGGATAATCTTGCCTGCAATAAGCTTGGTCTTGTGCCTGTCCGCAGGCTGAATAGCATAGTTGACCGCCCGAAGGTTGGAGGAAGCGGTGATGAACTGTGATACGCGCTTAGCTATACTTTCAAATCAACGAGCGAACGACTCACATCGATGTGATGGTTGCTGTCGTCATCCTTCTCGAACTCTGCAGGGATCATGCGGTAGCCTGCCATCGAGCTTGGCGCCGGCAGAGTAGCATAGACATCGCCAAGGGTTTCTTCCTCATCCTCCTTCTTGCCAACTGGCTCATCGTCCTTCACTTGCACTTGCAGCCCACTCTTTGGCTTGAAGTCAGGAATGATGGTATTCGAAAGTGCTTTCTTGAAGAGGGAGATATCGGTGCTTCCTTTCAGACCATAGTTGAAAGCCCTGATGTTGGCGGCAGCTATGACGTATTCGCGGTGCAGGGGCTGCGCATATATTGGTTAGTGAAATGAAGATAAATTACGGAAGCAAGAGCTTACATCTTCGAAGTTGAAAGAAACGGGGTTTGGCGCACGTTTCGGTCCCGACCAGAAAGGTGTCCCTTCTTTCGTGACCTGTCCGAGAGCTTGTTTCAGCCTGGCCCGCATTCTTGGCGGAAAGTTCGACTGACCATATCTTTCGGCAAGCTATGCAGCAGCTGCTGAATCTCGTTGCTGTATTCTTCCTGGAACTTCAGTCTCGCCCACTCGATACACTGCTCGAAGGAAAGAGGTCTGTTTTCGAGATTTGTCCTGATCTGCACTAGCTGAGAAGGTTGCATGCCGGAAGCCTTAGCTGCTTCGAGGAAGTTGGAGGTGCCCAGGTATAGGTTGACGTTCTCTGCTGGCTTGACGAAAGCTTCGTCGAACTGCATGCGCGCCCACTGATTGCGAAGTGTACATCAGCTTTTAGCGAAGATGATCGCCAAGCAAGACATACCTGAATAGTATGTTCGATCTGGTTGGGGAAGTTCTTGACGGTGCATGAGGGGAAGTCCTTCTCTGGCGGGTCTTGCGAAGACGAGTAGGACTCTGTCAAGTGAGGCAGAACGACCTGGACGTTCGCCTTTGTACCGAGAGTACCGGACTCGAGCAGAGGCTTCTCATAGTATACACATCTTCGGTCCATGTATTGTCGAGCAAGCACATTGTCCAATGCGTTGGTGACGCAGTCGATGTTGTCGAAGAAATCGTCGCCGAAGACGTCTAATGTAGCATAGCTCAGCACATATCCTCGATCTAGGCTGTAGAACACCTACTCTCGCTATCCTCGCCCACACGTAGCTGCTGCGTGTGTATCCTTCCTTGCAGATCCTCGTTCATCTCCGCTACGGCATGTCCAGCAGCCTCTGCCTTGAACTTGCCAAGATCTTTTGGTCGGAAGAGGAATTGACGGTTAAGGTTACTCTTCTCGATGGTATCAAGATCCGTTACGTGAATAGCTCCTTGGCCGGCGGAACCAAGACCCATCATAGACCAATTCTTGAGCATCTCGCAGCCGATAGCTCCGGCACCAACAAGAAACTGCCTGTTTTGCTGTATCTTTTGCTGGAAAGCTTTGCCAAAGACGGCAATCTGTCCATCGTATCGCGAACCTTGGGGGGCGCATTCAGTCTCCGTGAGTGTAGTCGCGGCGTCGGTAGGAAGCGATTCCAAAGAATCGAAGTAGAGGAATTGATGTAGAGGATGGAATTTGCCCGAGCAGGCCTTAAGTGCTTCTTGCGCTACGAAAGCACCGATAACGGCAACCATAGGAGATAAGTCTCCAGTAGCCTGGAACGAGAGCTCCTTGAGTATCTTGCTATCGAGCTCGTTGTCGTTCTTAGCAGCTGTGTTGATATCTGTCGCCAACTTTGCGACTTTCTCAGCATCGCTCTCGCTTCGCGGTGCGGGCAATCTTCCTTCTTGCTGGCGGAAAGCGGACAACGCTTGGAACCCAGCATGAAGAGTTGCAGGTCGGTCAAACTTGGCATAGTCGGAGATGAAGAGTTCAGGTGCAGTAGGCGATTCGCGGAGTGATTTCTGGCAAAAAAGACAGGTCAGCATCCGGACTGAGGTGTTCTTCTGCCAGATTGGACCCACAAAGTCTAGCAATTTGGGCATCTTGACTTGCGAAAACAGTCCTCCCTCCTTATACGTACCTAGTCCTTGCACGTCGCCGATAGAGAAGGTGTAAGGTCCTTTCACGGATATCTTGCGCGGCTCTGCTGCGTTCAACTGCTCCATTCCCTTGATCTCACTGAACGACACGAAGTCACCATCTTCCAGACCGTGCCGTGTTTCGTCCAGAGTAGTCACGATGCCATCCTCGGTGATGGATACAATCATTCCTGTGAGCGGAGTCTCGCCATTTGTGTCGATGATAGGGAACTGAGGACCAAAGTCACAGAAGACTGACCTGCAGACAGAATGGGATCAGCATATTAACTTATAAGTGGCGATGACTGCTGCTGACCCAAACAGCCCTCTCACGTCAGCAGCGATGAAGTGGATGCCGTTGGCGTGTGTATAGTCGTTGACTTGCAATTGCTGCTCCAGAGAAGCGTCTGTAAGGACTACCACTTGGAATTTGGAGAGGGTCGCTTGGTCGAGCTGTTTGGCTTCGAGGACGTTGACTGGGACGTAACGATTGAGTTCTCTGATTCTAGGGAGTGTCGCTTGATCTCTAGGCTGTCCAATATCTGTTTGACGGAGGAAGAACTGAGTTCCTAGATCTGCGACCTGTGTCGGCGCTGGATCATGCAGGGTGACAGATTTGACGCCAGCCAGGCAGATGTTTTTGGCTACAATCCATGTCAGTGACAGATGGCAGCTGTGTGAGTATCGACGGACCAATCTCTACTCCGAGTCCTTTGAGTCCAACGACGAGGACATCGGACGCGGCCATGCGCTTCATGGCTGGCGAGACATGGGTTAGCTAGCAGTTTGAGATGATATCCAGATGCCGGTTAGCACACCATCATGGCCCAGAACATAGCTGGAAGAGCGCACAAACTCGTCAGCGTTGGGCTCATCCATCCAGGACCATGACTGACGCACAGCTGTCTCGAGTATAGACCTTCATCGATGTTGCCATTATTGTTGTCGCTGTTATTCGCAGTGGTGTCCTTGCTGTCGACTTGCATTGCTTCTGGATCCATAGCAGAGGTGACTTCTTGGAAGAGAGACAACGATGAGATGAAGAACAACGAGGAGACAGACAGTGAACAGCAACGACGACAACAACGACGTGATGATGATGATACTTCCATAGCCATCAATAGCAGCGACGAAGACAGCGAAGAAGACCATCCTGATGATGACGATGCACCAGCTCCTCCAGCTGTTCTGACCTGGAAACAATGGGCTATACACCATAAAGTAGTCCTCCGAGCTGCTGCAAAAGCTGCAATCCTCTTTGTCGCCTGCTTCGTAGGCCTCATCCTCGCCTTGAAACTCCTCCTACCCCCTATAGACCCTCAGGACAGACCAGCTGTCAAAATACCAAAGAGCTTTGACGATCTAAAGCGCCTCAATCAGGTACTTCAGATCTACAAAAAAAGGCATAGCGCGAGGGTGCTGGGGTCATTTATCCTCCTGTACCTATTGTGCGTTCGCATCGGCCCAGCTTCATGGATACCGTCCTAACGTTATTACGTTGCAGCCTACAAGCCTACAGCTTGCCAGGGTCAATGTACCTGAGTATTCTCGTAATTTAAGCCAGAACTCTTATAGCCGGAAGCCGACTAATTGCACCTGGTCCTCTAGGCTGGCGCTATGTACGGCGTCCTCTTCGCTCTCCCTCTGGTATGCCTCTGTGTAGCTACAGGCGCATCTATGTGCTACCTCATATCGGCCCTTCTCGGACCGGCCCTATTGCTAGCAAGCCAGCGCTGGCGCGATAGACTCGATGTATGGAGAGAGCGCATACGGAAACAAGGAGGAAATATGATCAGCTATCTCATCATCCTGAGGTGAGCATCATTCCCGACAAGGAAACCCTCGGCTTGGCTGAGTATTCATTGATATTCGTAGAATAGCTCCGCTCCCGCCTCATTGGTTTGTCAACGTAGTATGCCCTCATCTCGATGTCTCTCTCCCTCTCTTTTGGGTCTCTACCTTCTTTGGCGTGATGGCCGTCTCATTCATCCATGTTCAGATCGGCACAACGTTAGATCAGATGGCTAGTCCTAGCGAGTTTCATCTCATATCGGTGAGCTCACCTTTTACTGATGCTTTGTCCTGGCCTACGCATTGAGCTCGATGCATGCACAGTGGCGCAACTTCTTTGGCCTAGCTGGAGTAGTCGCTGGCGTAATGCTGCCCGTCGCCCTCAGATACTACTGGCGAGACGCGTTGGCTGAAGCTGCCGATCCTCCTAGCGGACCTATCAGGCTGGGCGTCAATCACCCTGATCCCCTGCTGACAGTTCGCGCTGAGACGGCGCATAAAGCCGGCTCTGCTACAGAAGCATCAAAGCACCCCATAGATACAAGAGGAGCTGATGTAGACGCAATCGCTACAGACAGTACGGATGGATCGGGAATAGCACTTCCGCTCTTGACAGCAGCATCGCCGGGTTCTGGCAGAAGTAGTGATTGAGTAGCATGGCCTCTATGTGTACTTCTAAATCTTTCATGATGGACTCTCACACTAATTGTAGTTGTACGGATTCTTGCTGCCTGATCGGGCCGATGATGATGCGGCAGCCTGACGTTGTCTCTACACCAAGCAAAAGACAGAGGAAGCTGCCGCCTTTTCTTTTGTCAAAATCTTGCAAGATACATACAGTACGATGGTCGGATCTATGCCCCCAGTTCACATCGCTGTACCAGCATCAGCCCATCTTTGGCCGGGCATCAGAACCTGGGCCAATTCTGCGGTAGAAAGCGTCGCCAACCTCAGTGTGGACAAGCTTCAGGCCTATGACTATAGCCTCAAAGGACTAGAGGTGAGGAAGACCGCCTTTTGTGCAATGTTATGATGACGGCAGGCCGATATTCTGCAAGAGACGCTGACTTGAATGGGCTGTATACAGAACTGGTACATCCGCACAGATCCCCTTCACTCTGCTTTGACGTTCAGCACCTTCCTGGCCATCGCCGTCTTCATCATCGGAGAAGCTACAAACAATGCTTCAACCGTAGACCGGATGTGGGCTGCTCTGCCCGTTGTTTACTCTGCACATTTTGCACTCCATGGTCACTGGGGAGGAGCTGCTAGTGTGACCAAGCTCTTCAGCTGGTCTGGCCTTCAATCGAAATGGCAGTCGATAGTTCCCGCTGGCGTGGATGAGCGCATGTTTCTGGTGCTCCTCCTGCAGGTAAGACCACAGATGCTGTCGGCAGCCCGAGAGAGACTAATTAACGGATCGTTCTCCAGATGGCATGGTCTACTCGGCTTACCGGCAACACCCTCCGAAGAGGCTTCTTCAACCCTTTCGAGGAGGACTATCGATGGCCTATTGTCCGCAATCGTATGCCAAGGTGGATGTGGGTCCTCCTGGACCTGACCTTCGTTGCCTTCACCCAGATCTTCCTATTACTTTCCACCGCGGTAAGTTGATATGACAGATTCAAAAGACCCAAGTGACCTCTGCTTACACCGCTTACTATCTGTCACAGCTTCCACAATACCTGCTACTCAGTAAGTAATTGCCTTCTGATCTGTAGCCTTTGGCCCTCTGCTAACGCCTGGTTTCAGCCTCCACGCGTGCCTACCACCCATCAACTCCCCAAACACCTCTTGGATGGCCAGACTTTGCTATCGCCGGTCTATTTCTCACTAATCTGGTTATCGAGCAGGTCAGTTCAGGACGATGGTAGCCTCGTCGTCAGCAAACCTGAGATTTGAACCTCCCATCAGATTGCCGACTCACAGCAGCAGGCTTTCCAGAACTGGAAGCACGGACCTGAAGGCAAAGAGGGCAAAGGTGCACGCATGCTGAAAGGAAAGTCACCTCGTCAGATAGCGGTAGCCGAGGGTAATCTCCGTCGTGGATTCATTACCTCGGGTCTATGGTCCTGGAGTCGTCATCCCGTAGGTCACATCGATTTGTAAGAGGCTGATTTGAGCTAATTCATGGTCTCCCAGAATTTCCTGTGCGAGCAGATCAATTTCTGGATACTGCCACTATTTACCCTCCGCGCCACGGTGCCGCAAGCGGTCTTCAACGACATTTGGAGCTCTATCAAGACCAGCATCGCGCTCAAGGATGCATCTTATGCTTACGACACCATCAAAGCTGCTTCTGGCCACATCTTCAACTATAGTTGGTGCCCAGCTATCGCAATGACGCTACTATTCCTTTCGAGCACAACTCTCACCGAGTCCATCTCGTCTGGCAAATACCCGAAATACAAGCAATACCAGCGTAGAGTCGGAATGTTCCTGTGAGTCGATTGCGTTACAGTACGCCTCGGATGGTCCTCATTTACAAATCCGCACTATAGACCGGGCATGACGATCTTGAAAGGTTTCTGGCTAGCCATCACCGGCAACTTGAAATCAGTCAATGAACAAGTATATGGCGATGGAAAGCCAAAGAAGAACGAGTGAAAGGATGATGATGATAGTAAGGCAGAGCATGCGAAAGCAAGTGAAATGTCACAACAACGAGACGACAGTGTCCAAATAGTGTTAAAACTCTCATGCAAATCGGCCAAGAGCTCCATCATCAGCAGCATGACTTATCTTGCTGCGCTTGCGTTCTATTTGCGCTGCCTTCTTACGCTCTTCCATCAGATCCCGCACACGCATTGTCTTGGCATCGATAATGTTCTTCTTCCGGCGAAGAATGCGCTTGAGTACCTTGTTTCTCCCTCTTGGCTTTCTGACTTTGCCTTCTTCATCTTGACCAGGCGGGGCTTCAGTCTCATCATTTTCCCCAGCATCTGCCGGATCTTCATCCTGCTGCACACGCTCCAATCTCGACATCTCGCTGTACGACTTCTGCTTGCGACCTGGCAGGGCAGCCAACCGTCTATCGTTGACTCCCATCCCTTCTAGCGGATCTGCCGCCGTTTTCTTTTCTACGAGTTTACCAATGAAGTCGGTGTCCAGATGAATCTGATCGGGCTGTATTTTGTCCAACAGGCCAATGACTTCACGTTCGCGACGGGATTTCTTGGACTCGAAAGGATCGGCTTCTAGGGAGTCGTAGTTGGCCTCTCCGGCACCGGGAATGAGCAAAGAGCTGATGCCACTAGCATGACCGACTCCAAGGACATCTTCGAACGGACAGAACGCTAGCGACTGTACGGCGGTAGATGGAAACAGCTTGGTCATATAAGGGCCGGGCGCTCGCGCAGCGGCTTTTGCTGTCTCGGCATACACCTGCGACGATCTCGTGTGAGTGACAGCGATGATGCAAAAAAGGGCAACTACTTACCGTAGCGTGATTGCTCCACCCTGCGGCCAGCAGCCCTTTCTGGCTGTAGGCTAGCGATGTTGCTGGCTTGTGCAGCTGCCATTCGTGTAGAGCAGCCCACTTGCGCACGTCCCACACTTTCATGCTTCCATCTAACCCGCTTGTTGTAAAGTAGTTGCCCGTAGTACTTGGGTCATAAGCGATGGCGGATACTGGACTTCCGTGCGCAAGAAGGGTCACTTGTGCCGTCGATATGTTGGGCGTCCACATCGTCACGGTGCCGTTCGAATGGCCTAACGAAATGACGCCGGAGTGGTGATTTTGTGCCATGGTGGAACAGGCGCCGAGTTTTGTACGATGTTCGGCGACCAGGGCTCCGGTAGAGGTGTCTTGGTATTTAAGGTATCCCGCGTTGCCCTGCAAACAATATCAGGCCTGTAGTCTATTGCAAGTCAGTGCGTTGAACTTACTACTGTAGCCAGTAGGAAGTGGTACCGCAGAAACTGCATCGAATTGACTTCCAGATGATTCCGCAGCTGGTGTATCTCGAGACCGTTTGAATCATAGATGTAGACATACTTCTTCTGGGCTGCAGCAAAGAAGGAGGTATTGTGCAACCAGCTGGAGATGTTCACTTAGCAGGAGTTTGAAAGCATTGGCGCCTCAAGTACACTCACCATACATCCCTTACAGTCTCCTTGAGGTGTAGTTCTGTACCCAATTTTCCTGCCTGCCAGTCGAACGTTGCAACATGTCCCTTTCTGCCTGCTATCGCTAGATGCCTCCCATCTGCAGTATAGTTGAGCTTGTACGGCCCAAAGTCTTCCAAGCGCAGATTGAAGTTCTTGCTTGCTGCGGCAGCTCCGATGTTGTCTATAATCTCATCTTGGGAGACTTTCCATGTACGCTCGAGATCTGTTTCTGCCTGAAGCCTTGCGTTTACATCTTGCGGGAGGAGGAGGGAGTCATGTTCATACGCAGCAGCTGCAGCTCTCTTCTGCTGGTTAGCCAGGCTTGTCAGATGAGTTGCGAGCTTCTTGTTTCGCTGTAAAAAAGCTGCTATCTCAGCTCTTTCGGTCGCACAAAGTCGCAAAGATCCAGGATGGGCATATTCACAGTAGCAGGATTGATAGCTGAACCTCTTGCATATCTTGCTATCTGCGCTGGCTGTGCGACGTAGCTGGGCTGCTCGCTGCTACCACCCTCTAGTTTTGCAGGATTCTCGCTGGCGTTGCTGCTGTCGGCGTTCTTCTGCCTCTTTCTTCTGACTTTTGTCGTTCTCGCTGTTTGTGTATTGTTGCTGGTACTGGTACTTGCTTCCATCGAGCCTTGCATTGTTAACGAGAATTGAAAGGCGACTCTCTGCTTATTGACGGATTACTCTACAAACGATGAAGGCGAAACAACGGCATAATAATGGCGAGGATGAAGAAGATGGAGTAACAATGCAGCTGGACAGCGAAGGCGACGACGACGACAACGAGAGCGGCCTGTCTGAGGATGCTGGTTCAAACGATGATGCTGCTGGCGACAACGCAGACTTAGCATCCAGATTCGCACAGTACATGGGAGACAGCGACAATGCCAACGAAGAAGATCTGGATCAAGATCTGTCGCACACTGACTCTGACGACGAAGAAGCGCCAGATGATGCGCAAAGTCGACGCCTTGAAGCTATGAATGCCGGTACGCGACGCTAATGCATTCACCCTTCAAGCATACAGCTTATACCTGGTTGTTCATTCGGCAGAACTGCAAAAGATCCCCATGAAGACGCTCCTCAAAGCTCAGAAAAAGCTGGCCCGTCAATCTGCGTCGACCACACCGAGTGCCAGCCTGCAGGAAGCTGGTCCATCTACGTCCTCCGACAAAGCTCGCAGGGGCCGTAAAGCACCGAGAAGGACCCTAGAGCCACATCTACTCCAAGAGAAACCTTCAAGCGAAACCGAAAAGCGCAAGAAGGTGAAAGCACATCGGGATCACAAGCACGCGTAAGCTATTGTGACTCGGTAGCAGCCACTCAGTCGCTAACTCCCATCGCAGACCCACGGAAACCACCTCGAAGCGACCAGTCGGTCGATATAGACCGGTTGTCGAACTTGAACAGGATGTCAGTCAAGTTGCACCATACCTTCAATACACACTAACCCTCAATCACTACCAGACCCGTCGGGATCCTCGTTTCGAGAACGTCGGTGGAGACTTTGATCAGCAAAAGTTCAATTCGTCGTACGCTTTCCTCGACGACTCCCGAAAGGAAGAGATATCAAAGCTCAGAACAGCGTTGAAAAAGACAAAGCGAAAGATGGGAGCCGTAGACTTGGTAGAAAGGGCTGCTATGGAGCAAGAATTGACGAGGCTGCAGAGCAAGCAGGCTGCAAGAGACAAAGAGGCCAGGGAAGCCGAAGCTACCAAAGGCTGGCAGTCGCAAGAACGCGCGAAGCGAGCAGAGGGCAAGAAGCCGTTCTATCTGAAAGATGGTAAGCTTATTCGGATGTTGCGGTATCTCTGAAGCTAAAAAGTCGTTTTCTCTCACAGCGGAGAAACGGAAGTTTGCAGAGGAGAAGCGTTTACAAGAGCTCTCAAAGGATAAGCGCAAATTGCGCAAGGTGGAGGATCGCAAGAGACGCTCAGAGAAGCGCAAAGACTTCGCATCCGCGCCGCCTCTCAGACAAGTGTAACGTGATTCAGCCTCTTCTTGCTGCTGTTTGTCCTGAACAATGATAGATGGTTATGAGGATTACAAAAGGCTTGGTATGCCTGTTGATGTATCAGTATGCCAAGTATCGCAAGTACTTCGATTCATGTAGGCGGAGCAACTGGACCGGTGTCGAGCTTGTTGCCTCTTTTGCTACATTTGCCGACTTCGAACTACAGCTCATCATGGTTTACTACCGCTAAAACATCATCATCCGTATAGTCGTCGGTTGGCTGGTAGACATTAAAGTCCTCTTCGTCTCCCGCCTGCTCTGGTATTGTCTTATCGGCTTCTCCTAGAAGCGAAAGCTCTTCTTCGTCTGTTGTTGGACTCAAGTCCGCGTCCTCGAATACGACTTCCCTGGGGCGGGGCTGGTGCGCGCCGTCTGCAGTAATGTGTTCATGATGCGGGGTATCTTGCGCATCGAAGCATGGCTGTGCGTCACCTGTTGCAAGAGCACTGGTAGCACCGCTGTCGTCCGACTGCCCGGGGTCGTCTAGCATAAGCTCTTCTTCCAAAGGAGCAACGGTAGAGGTAGAGATACTATTCCCGTGATCATACTCTGAACTTGCCGTAATCTCGGCATTCGCTGGCTCTGCCTCGATAGTGACGGGTAAAGATGTGACGTCGGCGGTAATGACTTGCTCGCTCACACCCATGCTGGGTGCATCGTCAAGCTTCTCTGTACTTGCGCTTGCAGCTTTGTGAAGTGGAGCAGAGCTCAAGGACCGCGAAGTAGCGGAGAGACTAGCCAAGGCCGTGCTAGCGGAGGCGAGCGCAGTGGTAACTGACTGTGCAATCAGAGTACCCGATGACTTGGCTGAGCTCGGAGATTCCTGTGGTAGCATGGCTTTTGCGCCCCGTGTCGCAACACCACCAACGCCTCCCGCCACTCTGCCAACGAGAGATACCGCCCTTACACCTCTATCGATGATCCGCCGCTTAATGATGAGAATGCAGACAAGGAGGAAAAAGATGAGGGCTGCTGTGATGAGCAGTCGGTCGAGCACGTCCGCCTTTTCAAGCGCCGTGATGAGCTTCTTGGACGCGGACAGGACATCCGAGAAAGAGGTATATTGGTTGGAGGTGAGACTAAGGGTCTGGGACGAGCGTTCTGCATCGTAGAACAGGTATGCGATCAGTAAAGCATTGTGCGAGGATCAGCCAATTCTTTGCTCACCTAGCATCTGTGTACTCAGTACAGAGCGCTCCAGTTCCTGCTCCATGAGCTGACGGGTTCTTCGAAGGCCATCCGTGACATTGGAAGTCGCGCTCATGAGTTCATCGTCCTTGCTGGCGTGCGTTTCTTGTTTAGACGGGTTGCGCTGAGCTGAGGCATTGCTGCTGAACAGCTCGGCGCGCATCGAGGAAGTAGTAGATGCTTGTATACGGCGTCGAGATGTCAGAGTAGCATCGCGAACCTTGCTTCGAAGGCTGCATACATGCTTCAGCCGCAAGCCGAGTGACGGCTTCCGTCTCGACTTCACCTTTCAAGCTGGGAAGAACGTTGCGAGCACTGTTCGATGATGTCCAAGCGTCGACGAGGGGAAGGATGCTGTTCAGCAAGCAACGCGAGATCCTGCACGTCGCGGTCAAGGTCAGCTTCTGGATGTCCAGGAAGATGTCGGCATGCGCGGTCACCTCGACGAGGCCATCTACGACAGCAAGATCACCATTGACCTGTCCAGCGAGCTCGGCGTGCAGCGAAAGCGGTCCTCTGCATTGAGCGAGCTCGACAAGCGACCATTCTTGCAGCGAAGACAGACGGCGGTCGATGGAAGCCAGCAGATCAGCGGCAGCAGCGTCGTCTTCAGCGTCAGCGGCGGTAGTCATCGCTGTCGTAGAGCTACTTGTCACTTCAGTTGATGGACGATAGGCGAAACGGGCGCTCAGATGTCGCAATAGTCTTATAGCAGCAGCAACAGACAGCCATGCTTAGGTATAGCATTCTGTATTGTATGTGATAGTATTGCATGGCTTGTCCATCCATAGTATATACGACCTGTCCAGCTTGCCTTGCCTTTCTTTCGCCAAAGAACCGCGCGCGATATGGCTGATCCTGCTACTTCTGAATCATCTGCTTCTGCTGGCGCTGCTCCCTGGTCTCCCTCCTCATGGCGCTCGTTCCCTGTGTCACAGCCTGTCGTCTACCCTGGCCAGCCTGAAAAGCTCGAAAAGGTCGTCGCCAAACTCAAGCATCTCCCGCCGCTTGTTACTTCAACAGAGGTACTGTCTCCTGATGCATTGACTCCTGGTGCCCCATCTGACTGTTATTCCTCGAGATTGACCGCCTCAGAACTCAGCTGTGAGTTCATGCGAAACAGACAGCGCTCGACTCGATTTAACATATGCTTCATTTTCCAGAGCCGACGTCGCAGAGAACAAGGCTTTCCTACTGCAGGGCGGTGACTGTGCAGAGCTATTCGAGTATTGCAATAGTGTTCGTCCATGACAAATTTGTCTCACCTTACTGTGATCGGCTAACCATACTATGTTCCACAGCAAGCCATAGAGCAAAAGCTTTCGCTTCTCCTGCTTAGTAGTCTGGTGCTCGTATATGGGGGCAGAACTCCTGTCGTACGCATTCTGCGGGGTGCAGGTCAATTCGCCAAACCACGAAGCAAACCAACTGAAATTATAGATGGAAAGGAGGTACTCAGCTTTCGGTGAGTCGTTCAATGTGCGGATATACAGCTGCGCAGGCTGAAGGTGAGGCGCAAGAGGCGAGAATGTCAATGGCATAGGTCTAGATGAGCGAGATCCAGATCCTGAGCGATTGCTGCAGTAAGCATCGCCTGCTTCAACGTAAAATTCTGCTGATCGCCTTTACATCGTCAGAGCGTACTTCCACTCCGCGGCCACCTTGAACTGCATCCGCTCTTTACTAGCATCTGGTTTTGCGGATCTGCACAACCCTCGCTCCTGGTCACTATCGCATGTCCGCAACCCGCAGCTAGCAAAGTCGTTCGAAACTATTGTCGAAAGGCTCGAGGACTCGCTCGACTTTTTAAAAGTTATCGGAGGGGAGAGCGGAGCCTCCTTGAGGAGCGTCGATCTGTGGACCAGCCACGAGGTATGTATGCAGCACGGTAATGCATCGAGCGAACACTAACTTCACGCTCACTTAGGGCCTGATGCTGGAATATGAAGAAGCTTTGACGAGATCTGCCTCGTTTGACGGTCGACAGAAGTGTTATAATGCATCGGCGTAAGGCATCGCACATTAGCTAGATGTATAGCCAAGCTGATGTGTATCGCAGGCATTTCTTGTGGATCGGAGACCGTACAAGGGATATCAATGGCGCACATATCGAGTACTTCAGAAACATTCGAAACCCCATCGGTTTGAAAGCAGGCCCTACATTAGCACCCGAAGAACTTGTCAGACTGCTGGATATCCTCGATCCTTACTATGAACCCGGCAAAGTCACCATCATCGGTCGCTATGGCGTCAGCAAGGTGAGTGAAGCTAAGTCTAAGTCGAAGTCCGGCGCTCAAACCAAGCCGTGTGCTTCTCTTAGGTCGCAGACTGCCTGCCCGCGCACATCAAGGCCGTCCAGGCTACCCGGCATAAGCCTGTGTTTTGTGCTGACATCATGCACGGCAACACGGTATCGGCAGGCAAATACAAGACACGCCATCTGGCAGACATGGTGAACGAGCTTTCGCAGTCCTTCCAAATACATCTCGATCATGGATCTCGCTTGCAAGGTGTACATCTGGAGATGACTGGAGACATGGATAAGGATGGCTTCAGCGTCACGGAGTGTTTAGGAGGCAGTATGGAGCTAGAAGTGGAAGAGCTAGCCAAACGTTACGAGTCATTCTGCGATCCGAGGTTGAACTTGGAGCAGACGCTTGGTGGGTCAAGCAGATATTCCGTCGATCGCTTGCTAATCATCAACCTCAGATATCGCCTTCCTGATTGCCGATCGTATGGCCAGCGAAAGAACAGGCAAGAAAGCCGAAAATGATATTCTGCGAACGTTGTCTTTGCGGTGAAAACTGATCCTGCATACTACAACTACGGATTGACAGCAGACTACAAGTGACTCGAATATATACATTCAGATAAGCCAGGGGTGGGTATACGCGCCAAAAGAAGATGCAGCGTCCACTGTGGAGTCTCTGATCTCGATAATGTAGCGATAGATCGACTCTAGAGCGTTGCTCCATGATAAGCCCTCTCATCGCATACGGACTGTTCGAACGCTAGCTAAAATACCGTGGCCGAAATGCGGCGCATCAGCTGTAGCCTCAGAGCGGTTCCCAACCTTATCGAAAGACTACTCTGCACACCTTGCCTTGCGTGGCCACCAGTAGGCCGCTCGCCGCATCTTTCACGCGAGTCTTCTGCGGCGGCTCCTATTTCTTTCACGCGTGGCATGTTGCTGACGAAGACTTAGCGGCGCAGAACTAATGTAGTAGTAATTCTCAACTCACTTTCACGAGCCGGCCGTGTATAATCTTCCGCTGAATGGTTTTGACCAATCTGAGCAGATCTGGCGATGCCAAAACGAGGATGATGGTGACAGAGATAGGCCTAGAGTGGGATTGCTTAGGTCGGCACAACGACTTCAAAATGATTTTACTCACACTGCAATCTTCCAGAAATAGCTAACGGAGCCAATGATCTCCGGGAAACCTGGATAATAACGAGCTCAGCAAGGACCAGGCAGAAGTACTGAGAAAAGCTGCATATCTACCCTCGAAGTTCATGCCGAAGTCTGGTGACTCGTCAGCGCATAATGGAACTCCTGACTGCCACAAGACTTACAGCCAGTTAGAAAGCTCAACGGCAAGAAGATCTACCAGACCGTCAGTACATTTCACAAACAAGCTTATAGCCTTACTATAGTGATATAGGTGAGGATCTGCCCTTCGTGTCAGCGCACCTGCGTGTAGAGGCGAGGCGTATCGAGCTGACCTTCATTGTTTCGTTCGAACTGAAACTTAGAGTGTTGAAGATGAACTCCTCCAACTGTTGAGACATGTTGATGAACAGCTCCAGAGAGGAAACGGCCGACTCTACGTGGTCGAGGACGTCACTCATATATATGCGAGCCATGGGCGAGATGAAGCCGCCAGTCGACAAATTCGAGACCAACGACGAATCTTTGCCCGACGTCCTAGAATCGTTGGGCATTTGCGATATCGAGCGTTGTAGACCGGCGTTCTGGTTCCCGTTCAACGCAGATCGCCCGGCGCCATACGAGCCTCCTCCGCCTCCTGCGGCAAAGGATGCCCGCTCTTCGTCAAAGCTCCTGAGACTGAGGAGAAGGCTAAAGACCCATTAGCATTCAACTCCGATTCAAACAAGTAAGGGCACACCAACTTTTGCATGGGCGTTATGCCTCGACGAATCTGAACCAGCTGTTGTGACAGTACATGCAGATGCCGCACAGTCGCCACGGAAGGATTGAGCAGCGCTGTACCTTCCAGATCGTCCAGCTTTCGCCTGAAAGCGTCTGTAATCTCCATGCTCTTGTCCACAGTGACATCTAGGAGTGCCTGAAGAAGCATCGAAGGATCCTCTGCCTGCCGAAGAAGTGTGTCTTTACTGCGTAAACGTGCAATGATTGACGGGATGATCTCGCTTCCATCGCGACTGAATATGGAGATGATTGTGCCATCTTTAGTCAAGAAGATCGACAATTGCTGCCTTTCGACTGCAATGCGATATGCTTGCGTGAGCCTCTTCACCACACGACGTGAAGCATAGTGGGAGGCGATCGGGTTATCTTCCTCGTCTTCCGAAGCGATTGCGTCTTTGTATTCCTGCTCGAAATAGTGCTGTGTATCCTCGTCGGCGAATGGATTTTCAGATACGTCCCGACTCGTGGCCCCTGTCTGAGCCTCTTCTACCCCGAGGTTTCTAGCATTGATATGAGAAGGCTGCTTGTCTTCAGTCCCAAAAAAGCCTTGACGAAAGCGGGTGAAGAAGGACGGTTTTTGCGTCGCTTTTCTTGGTTTTTCCCCCTTATGGCGTGAATGTCTGTGGGCCGGGCGATGTATGCTTGCCCTTCCAGTCTTGCGGGATACACCGAACTGAAGTGTGTTGTCTCTGCTTTTGGCTCGCGAGATAGACGGTCCGTTAGATGCTGTAAGCCGCTCTGAAAGCTCTTCTTGTCGAGCCTGCTGCTTCTTCTGCAGGTCAAGTCGCCGCTGGAAGGCTTTGTGCATCTTGTGATTGTCTTTGCTTCTGGCCATTTGTGCGGTAGAGGGTCTTCGATGATCCTTGGTGTCCTCAAAATCCGATTCATCGCTAGCGGATGACCGATCATCCTCTTCTTCGGGATATGCAAGTTTCCAGAAGATCAGGCGGATGAAAAGCTGATTCGAATACCAGTCGCTCTTCGACCTTGCAGACTTGTCGTAGAAATGGAGAGCATCTTCTACAGCTAGAGGATGCAAGCCAAACTTTTGCACTAGCTCTTTGAAGACTGCCCAGTCGAGACCGTCGTTGAAGGAGATCCATCTAGCTTTGCTCCAATGCGGCCTATTGGCTCGCAGGATATTCAGAAACTCTGCATTGTTGAGATTTGTATGTACTTTAGCTCTGGCTGCACTCCAGTCTGCAACAGTGATAGAGAGCTCCTTGTTCCAGATGTCGGAGAGGTCAGTCTAGGGCGGATCAATGGAGCATTGTGTTTGGGAGGAGGATGTGCAGGAGAATAAAGAGCTTAGTCCGGCATATCTGCTTCTCATTTCTACGAGGGATCGTCATACCTTCGAAACATCGACGCCTGACATACAGGGTCAGCCGGAGTCGCTATGTACAAAGGACATTCGTACCAGGCTCTACCTCGTTAGCGAGCCAGTTGCCGTGATCAGATAGTGCATCCTCATCGTCGGTCATCTCGCTTGCTGTTTGATTCGAGTTTCTTCTAGATCTCGTTCTTCGCGGTGTAGTGGAGCCAGCAGCAGCCATTGTAGGATCCAGCGTGTCATCAGCAGTCTCCATGTCTCGCTAGAAAGTAATCAGTTGCTTCAAAGCCAAAGCTCGTCAGCTCGTCAGCCGCGTCTTGTGTCAGAACCGATAACTACACAAACGACGTCGCAATTACCAAAGCGTAGATAGCTTGACGTAGCTGCTACGACGATTCATCGGCGACCATGCCCTCGTTCTGGCGCAACATCCTGGGCGGGAGCAGCAGCAGCAATAGCGGGGGAAATGGGTCATCTTCGTCAAAGCATCGCGTTCTAGGCAGCAGCAACAACAGCAGCAACAGCACACTCGATGCATCGCTCCCATCAGCGTCAGCTGGGTCATCTAGCAGGCAGCCAGGCGCATCCGGGTCTTTGACGCCTGGATCCAGGAAACAACGTGCAGCCAGCAGCTCGGGTGCAGGCGCAGGCGCCGCAGATCCAAGCTACGTGGATGAGAATGCTCGTAGCGTGTCGGATGCGGCGACAGCTCCAAGCTCAGCTGCAGTCAGCAAGAGGCCCGCGTCGCAACAACAGGCGCAGCCAGTAGGAGTATCTTCGCCTCGCAATGGTGCTGGAACTACATCTACGCAAGCTATTGGTATACCGTTGGCGACCTCGGTCAGCAATACCGCCTCGTCAGCGGGGCCATCCAGCTATGGTGTTACCGGCAGCACTGCATCGAACGCGGGACTCACAGATGACGACGAAGATACAGATAGCATTCCTCAGACACCCTTCAGCACAGGACATTCTCCCTCACACGCCCGTCACAAATTCCCCTCTTCTCAAGCCAAACAATCGTTGGCCAGCTCGGTGGATGATCCAGATGATTTGGAGGCACTCGATGATACGGCTGCCAATGCAAACAATACGGCAGCACCTGGAAGTGCTAGGAATCCGCGACATACGGGCTCGGTTTCATCAGTGTCTTCGACTCTTTCCAAAGCATCCATCTCCTCTCCTCAATCAAGCGGAAAGCCAAGCATCCCTACCACACATACCATCCTTGCGAATCCACTCCCACAGCCCTCCTCTGGCCTCGCAGCAGCCATCTCATCCGTTCTTCCTAGCTCAAACAGCTCGACCGGGGTCTCAAACGGCAAGGCTTCTTCGTCTGGCAATGAAGGCCCGCGAACCTTCGACATTGATGACATGATCTCCCGCCTTCTTGATGCGGGCTACAGCGGGAAACTCACCAAATCCATCTGCCTGAAGAACAGCGAGATAACAGCGATATGCTCGGCGGCGCGAGAGGTTTTCCTATCTCAGCCTACTCTTATCGAGCTCTCACCGTCCGTGAAGATTGTGGGCGATGTGCATGGCCAATATCATGATCTCATTCGACTCTTCGAAATGTGCGGGTTCCCCCCGAAGAGCAACTATCTGTTCCTAGGGGACTATGTGGATCGCGGAAAGCAATCTCTGGAGACAATTCTATTGTTGCTATGCTACAAAGTCAAGTATCCCGAGAACTTCTTCCTGTTGCGAGGTAATCACGAATGTGCGAATGTAACGAGAGGTATGTGCCGACTGCGGACAATATGCCCTTCGCCGACTAAATCTCCTGTTCTTCGAAGTGTACGGCTTTTACGACGAGTGCAAACGACGTTGCAGTATCAAGACTTGGAAGACCTTTGTCGACGTATTCAATTGTCTGCCGATCACGGCAATCGTTGCCGGCAAGATCTTCTGCGTTCATGGCGGACTGTCACCAAGTCTTTCAGCCATGGATGATATACGCCGTATATCCCGCCCGACCGATGTGCCTGACTATGGTCTGCTGAACGATCTTTTATGGAGTGACCCGAGTGACACAGCCCTCGATTGGGAGGACAACGAAAGAGGGGTTAGCTATTGCTTTGGTAAAGCCGTTATACAAGACTTCCTGGCCAAGTACGACTTTGATCTGATCTGCCGGGCGCATATGGTAGTCGAGGACGGTTACGAAGTATGCATGCCGTTGGAACGACCTCATGAATACTTCTTGCTGACGAAAGCGTGTAGTTCTGGAACGAGCGCACACTTGTGACAATCTTTTCCGCGCCCAACTACTGTGGAGGTGAGTCCTTGGCTTATACCTCCGCTTGAACAGAATCTAATCGTTCTATCCTCTTAGAATTCGACAATTTTGCGGTAAGCCAGAACCAATATAGACTCGTGCACAGGGATGCTGATTCTAGTGTCCAGGCTGTCATGAGCGTCTCTGAAGACCTCTTATGTGCATTCGAGCTGCTAAAACCTTTGGATGGCCCAGCCCTCAAGAAGGAGCTTCTCAAAAGCAAACGCAAGAACTCTGCAGCCCTCGCTACCACCAGTACATCCTAAAATACACAGAGACTTCTTCTTTTATATATTGTCCGTGCATTCTATCAGTCCTGCCGCAATCTACGTTTCTGTGCGGCCCTGTCGTCGGCGCTTCTGGTCATGGCGAGCGAATGTTGTACGCCTCGCAGCAATCAGTTATGTAGCTTATAGCCAGCATGACATGTAATTCCTGGAGTGCTACGACGAGTATTATGCGTATCGACATTTCACAACAACTGCATTTCAGAATTGTACCAATGCATTCGCCGGCACATGCGGAGTGCTGCCTCAAGATGTCCCGTTAGATTGCGTCACATTCCAGCATCCAATATCCCCGCTACGACACCCATCGTCATGTTCTTGGCATGTGCAAGTGCCGCCATATCTAGCTGGCAGGTTTTCTGGCGCAATGTGCTCGAGTAAAGCTTGCTTGTAATCGGATCCGAGGATGAAGATCTGCAGAGGAGAGTTGTCAATCTTGGGGAAGATAGAGCGACCAGAGACCTTCTCTCACTCTTGAGGCCGTCCGCTGGTCCAGAAGACCTTTGATATAGCTCCATATGGTGCTGAACATGGAAGGAGCGTTAATGATGTACTACCAAAGGCAAATCAGCTGCGGTCAATCACAAAGCAGATACGCAAACCCACCATTCGATTTGAAGTCTCGGGATAGTAGTTCTGGTGAAGGGTTAGACGTGTAACCAGTCTTCAGCTGCTCGTAAGAAACTCACATCCGAAATTTGTATGACTTGGGTCAGGATGTCCTTGACTTTCCAGAAAGACATCAACCCCACGCCTTTTATATCCAGCACCCCTGTAACTGTCTCAACTTCTTGCATTTCGAGAGCTTCTTGGCCAGCTTCGCTGGGGGAAGGATCATCGTCGGCGGCTGCATCCAGAGGAGAACCTAGCTTGGCTTTTCGTCTCAGGTCTTCCGTACATGCCGGAAAGCGCTTTCTGAAATTGCTCTCGTTTAGAAGGTACATAAACTTGACTTGATCTTCAGGTGAGATTACTTTGAAGAGCTGTGGGACAGGATGCTCAGCTTGATCGAGGCGCCTGGAGCCTCACCGTCGCATCGACGACGCACTTGGGTAAGGTCTATACTGCCTATCTCGTGATAATGGACCGGAGATCCTGTTCTGTCTTGTTTGTGGAAGTACTGTCTGTAGCCAACTCGGGCCGCTCGCTGTGCTTTTTCCCAATCAAACGTTTTATATAGATTGTCGAGATCTACGTCTTTTCGCCAGCGTAAAGCTGCCGTATACATGGCATAGGAGCGCTGTACGTCGAATTTGCGAGCGCGGAGGAACCGCCTGGTATCAACGAGACCGGCCTGATGTCAGTACTTTCGATGTTGGAGAACCAGGGCAGGAATACAAGCACACAGTAGCGCAAGGTCAGATACGCCATGGGATCTGTCGCCGTGTGCTTCGTCGTCGAGCGAGCCCAGCTGTAGACCGTCGTTACGTAGGAGCTGCTTGAGGTCATCGAGCGCCTTCTGCTGTCCGGCCTCCAGATGGCCATAATATCCAGACAGCTTGCTGCCTGACGATGCAGATAGCGGCACAGACATTGTCGATGATAATATCAGACTGCGATTTGACGCGGTCAAAGAAGTCGGGCTGATTGATACGTGCATTTCAAGCAAGACGACTAACCCGACGTAGCTGGCTGAAGCACCAATACTGCTGTCGTGTGCTCAGCTTTAGAAACATGACAGCAGACTCTGTGCAAGACAGCGACGGCGCATCGCAGACAGGGAGCTCAGACGAATCTGGCGCCAATATGACATGGCTGCAGCGAGTGAAGCACTGGCGCAAGACACCATCACCTTCCCATGTCCTCATCATAGCCATACTAGCGAGCGCAGGTGTGCAGGCTTGCTAGATCAATGTGTCTGGAAAGCTTTCTGATTGAATGACTATGACCTCAGGCGGTGGTCTCGCAGTCCCTCAGGAAATCCCAATTCTGCGCAAGTTTGCGTGCGATTACTACTACAACCATCACTCTGGCAAAGACCACCTTACGCATGAGGCGCGCTGTCAAATTCCCGAAATTGCGCAAGCTGCAGGCGAAATCATCACAGCAGCACGGATCTTCAATGCTGTCATGAGTGCGTGTCCGAGCCGCGCACGTTGCTGCTTTCCATAGAGCTGACTCTTCGCTTGCTTAGCTGTTCTCTGCCTGACAGTCTACTCCGACCTGTTGTCACGCATTGGCCGAAAGCCCATGTTTGCGTTCACAGCTTTCTGTCTAACTGCATCGATCTTCTTGTTTGGCCTAGGAGGTAAGGACTATTTCATCTTGCACGTTCCAGTTATTGACATACAAGTCTCCTAGCATACTTTCGCGGAAAAGTCGGAATGGCTCTCATCGCAGCAAATTTCTTCTTCTCTGGCATTGGATCACAGCCTCTTCTGCAACTTACATTCCAAAGCTATATTGTCGACTGCGTGCATAGTGATGAGCGATCGCCGACCTTTGCACTCTTAGGTGCAGCAACTTTCGCCGGTTTATCTGTATCCGCTGTTGCAAGCGCAAGTATGACCGCGTATACCAAGTACGTAATAAACCCTAGACTCTATGCTACGATTCGCTGAGCATCACCGCCACTCTAGCGTTCCTCTGCTGCCCTTCTGGACGGGAACAGCCGTATTCTTCACAATGCTATTGTACGCAATATTCGTTCTACCGGAAGCGCTTACGGCAAAGCGTCGCCAAGAGCTCATGGATGCGAATGAAGCTACACAAAACTATCATTACGGACACCATACAGACGATCATGATGAGGAGGCAGAGGGCCGAGTTTCTGTCTTTTTCAAGCGGATCAACTTCTTCAAGAAGCTGGCCATACTCTTACCTCGGAAGGACGACGGTGGCAAGGGCTACGATTACCGGCTTTTCATCCTCGCAATTGCTTTCCTCATTTATCGCATCGGCGGCCTCTACACGAATGATGTGAGCATTGAGCGACTCGCTTGATATTCTCTCCAGTCTCTGACGATGTTTTAACAGCTGCTACTCCTGACTACAACGGGTTCGTTTGGGTTTTCGGGCACGCAGAACGGGATTCTGGTTGGCTTTATCACCGCAAGCAAAGTAGATTATGAGTATACTTCTATCGTCTGCTCGCCTAGCTGAAAACTGCGTAGGCAATTCTCCTGATGGGCTTGCTTCCATTCCTCATCCGCCTTGGTCGCAACAAATATGTGGAATGGGTCCAACAAAAGGCCAATGTGACTGAAGGTACCATCAGTGAAAGCTCTCGATTGCTTTCGCACAGCGATGATGGCAAGCAAGACGACGAGATGCCTACGGGCTCCGAACGCTTCGATATTTACTTCGCTTTCGCCAGCTTCATCATTGATGCGCTTGCTCTTACGGGAGTCGGTATGAGCACGGAAGTCTGGCAACTGTATGCTTGTGGGTCTATACCGTTGACCGCGGCTGTGTGGCCTTACTGAATGTACTTGAAGCCACTGCTCTTCTGAGCATCTCTGCTGCCGGCGGGCCTTCTACGCAAGCCCTATTTACACAAGTGTCTTCCAAGTCCATGACGGGTAAGCGCCCAGAATACCTGGTTCCTCCTGTGCTGAGTCATCTCTGAAGACCAGGTACTCAGCGGAGTCGGTATCATCGAGAATCTTGGTGCCATTCTGTCTCCGTTAGTTCTCGGAGGTATCTACTCGGCGACCTCAACCACAAAACCATCAACCGCATGGTTCGTCGCTGCAGGTCTCTTCATCGCGGCCGCAGCGAGTTTGCTACTCGTGCCCTCTAGAAAGACCTATGTACCGCACAGATCGAGGCGCGCTAGGCGCTGAATGTACATCGCTTCCCTGCTTAGATATCAACACGACTGAGAACCTGAAGTCGTCTTCGGATCGCTGAAGCAGCAAGAGTATCCGTTGGCATTTGCTTGACTACTTCTGATCGAGCATCGTAGGTCACGTAGGTCGACAGGGTCCCGAACTTCGACAGGGTCCCGAACTTCATCAACAAAAGGGAGTACTCCTCAATACGCACGCGTTGAACGGACTGATGTGCGTGTACTCTTCATATACCTATGCGGAGTTCAAGATAGCATAGCCAAGCGACGTCGCAACTTGGCATATTACCTTTTAATCAACGATCTCTGCAATCCCGATCCGATGAAGGAGCGTACTAGGCAAATTCCCTTCTTTTCGTGAATACCTTCGGATGAAAAGCCTGCCGGGGAAGAAGTGCTGACCCCGATCCTAGGCAAATAAATCATGTTACTCGCCCGAAGCGCGCAGCACAATATGCACCATCTCGACGCCTTGTTATGTCATATGCAATGAACGACTCTGGCAGATCCCAAAGGTCGGACAGGAGATTGGGCTCCATTTACAAGGACCATTGCAGCACATACGCACTTTACTAGGTGATGCCTGAAAGCTCGATGTATCTGCAGTGTCCTACCAATACAAAATGTCTGCAATGCGGTCCTTCCTTGAAGCAATCGTGGCAGAAAATGGTGAAGATGGTAAAAGGGTTAATGCGGCGAACTCTGTGGAGCGACACGGAGCACCACTTCGAGGATTTCAGTTGCGACATGTGCCGTATACCCCTCGTAATTGACATTAGCCAGTCAGTCAAAAGTGATACACGTCAACTGAGTAAAGATCAGATTGTATTCTTTCGTCGCTAAAAGCCTGTGAGTGCAGACCCCAGATTTCATACTGGAGCCGGAAGATCTACGATACAGTCACTAACTGCTGTACTTGTGGTGTGGTGTAGCCGGTACAGCAAGTTGACGGCGCTCAGTTTGTTACTAAGAGTTTCGTTCGCTTGCAGTTTTGCGTGAGCTGCAAGACTTTACATACTTTCACATCTCTTCCAATTTGTCCGATGAACTTTTTGCTTGATTTTAACGTTTCCCTGAGTAATTGTCGAATTTATCAAAATTGGGATCAAGGAGCCTACGCTATAATAGGAGCTCTACAAGCTCGAACATAACCTTGTCAGAGCGTCAAACTTCGACCTTGCCACTTCCAACGAAAGCTTGTTGTTGGAGCTATGAAGTCATGTATGCTCGCTGAATGCAAAGCAGCTTCCACAACAAAGTCTAAGGTTAAAGAACTTCTGATCCAATTCAGATAATGGAGGTCGCTGCTAATAACATTGAGGTTCGCAGCCAGCTATAGGACCAATCGTCACCCTTTCTAGCCTGATTTGCTAAGAAAGGTTCTGATCTCATCAGGCCAGCTCGCATTTCTCGTGACAGCAGCGCAAGTAGTTTGGTTTAGGTGACGCATTAGTGCAGCGTCCCACATTGAAGGTCGGTCACAAGATATCGCCTTCTTCATTGACAGTAACAGAGGTGAGGTTCAAGATGCGCACTAGATACGATGCGCAAAGTTAGCCACGCGTCTCGTCATCACGCTGTCAGCGCCGCTGAAGTCTATTCATGAAGAAGCGGTAAGGCCACGATACCCGAGATTGTGATACATGCCTGTACTAATGATATCATGAGTGTCTGTGCTTCCTGAAACCAAAATTGACCATACACACTACATCTTGGATAAGATCACTGTCGCATAATCATCCACCCAGTCACTCACTGACCAAAATATCAATGCAATCTGAAATATTTCCGGCGTGCTACTCCCTCTTTGCACGCTCGATCGAGCCTCAAGAAGCGGCTCGGGCAAGTGTACCCGGTTGAACTTCAGCCATAGCGCAAGAACATGCTCACCCTGCTCTGGCGCAAGTCTTCCTTGCCGTCGTGGAGGTTCCCCAAAGAAACTTCAGTACGGAGTCTGTATCGTGTGTGGGTGGTTCATCTAGTCTTATACATTCCAGCATGTAGTAAGGCAAGCTTCCCGTGTGATCTACATGCTATGCCTCGGCCGCCTCCGTATCACGGACGCAAGCTAGCGAGTGATGCCAGCCAGCATTGCGAAAAAGCTTAGCTGGACCTTACCACAGTCGTCTCTTGGTTGGAAGAGCGACCAGATGTTTCTGAAGACCGGGAAAGCAACATTTGCTCAATACGGGTCCTATGTGTCGGGCCTCTGGGACGATCCGGCAAGTACGGGCGTGGCATGATGAACAAAATTTATCGGAAAGGCAGCTGCAAGTTCTGCAGCTCTGCTCAAGTTACGTGTCACCAAACCATCTTAGTACGAACAAGCAGTACGGCTTCCGAAAGTGCTTGACTCGGAAATGTTGGCTGATGACAAGCGCTTATATGGCAAACAAAATACGAGATGTCAGTCGTTTGCTTCACAAAATCGATAGTTACGCAATTCGACAAGCTGTCAAACTGCCTTGGCTGCATATGCGGACAAGTGGAACGTAGAAGACCAAAAGGGTTGACCTGCTGAAGCTCTTAGTTTGATTGTCCCTTCCCAAAAGGGTCGATATGATCGTTTGCGAGCTGCCAGCCTGCTACGTTTTGAATTTACCGCCCGAACGTACAGACAGGCAAATGTGATAGTGCGCATGTGACATCACGAGCGCTTCTTCCCAGAACTTTGTAACAGCGGAGACGGCGAGAACGTGATGACATGGGTCAAAGAAGCAACCTTCGGGGGATTCAGAGCCAATACATGTGTCGTATATACTTGTCAACGACGCGAAGGCTTGCTCGCACGGGAGAAGCTTTCCAGATCAAACGTGATATGGTTCCCGGTAAAGTCCGGATGTCTTACATCGCTCAAAACAACAACTTGACTTACTGAATCTCCCCATAGAACAGCGATAGCGACATCTTGGGAATACGGCTTAGCTGCTCGAACTTGAAACCTTGGATCAGAATTGGAGTACGTTCTCCCTCGTATGCATATGACTGTAATTTCGCATCTGAAGCGAGTCATCCTGAACTCTCGAGAACGACGATTGTCTTCCTCGCTGTGGCGCGTGGCACTGCTGGTTCTTGATCGGTGTAGCGACACCGCCTTCTGCTCAACATCTTGACTGAGTACAGAACGGTTCCATGCCTGGCTTGAAGTTTTCGAAGCTGCTGTTTAGCGACTCAGACAGCATCTAATAATGGTTGGCGGGCCTAATTAACGTTAACAATTACGCAGGAAACGATGTGCTGAGGTCCTGCGATAGTCGCCATCGGGTGGGGCAATCTTCTTGCTGACTTATGTGTCCGCTATTCGGCTCGAGCAGTAGCTCTACTGCTTTTCCACACGCGGGTGACGGCAGAAGTTACCCGCTCGCCAGGGCGTAGAAGCGCATGCATGCTCCTAGTTTGGCTTCTGCAATGTACACTGAGGTGCCAATAATTTGCCGTGGTCCTGTACATAGAGGATAGACCAGCTTGGAGTTGTAGAGAGGCAATACAATTGGGCTGTCAAGGCTCTTGCTGATAAAGCGTGGCTCTTGACGGCGGAAATAATTATCAAAACCTGCTTCAAGTCTTCAGCACAAATGGCATGAAGACAAGAGGCCTATGATACAACCCAGGCTCTACAAGCTCAAATTTGCCTCTGGCTGACTGTTCAAACATCGACGTTTGGGTTACAAACAAGATAAAAAATCTCATGGAACAGTCAGAGATATCAGAGAAATAGGGAGCCTCGCTTCACTAGGTTGTCTCACATTGGTCATCCATTACATTTAGTCCACTCTGTGGACGTTCGTTTTTCACTCGTGCTCAGGACAAGCCAAAGGAAACGAGGGACGGAGGAAAAAGAACGAGAAGTGAGAAGCTTGCCAAGACCCATGCTTGATATGCTACAACGCGTCTAATTTTGCCAGTCTTCTGCAAGCTACGAATGACAAGAAGTGCACCTCAACGATATGGCAGCTGCGTCACTCACTTCCATATTCACTCGCCAGGAATGGGTCGTTGATGCTGTATGCACTGTTTTCACGACCTTAAACACTTTTATTTCCGCCGACTGCCGCAACTCGTGCAGTCAAGTCGGCGACAATAATGTTATCTCGATAGATGGACTTGGCAGCGTTGTGTGTGTAGGAGAAGATGAAAATACAAGAATAAGCGAGTCCTTGATGTTCCTGCTGCGCTGTTTTGCTTCACAGGGCGGCTTGGGTATTTGGAAGGCCAATGAGATCGAGCTGAGAAGGTGAAGTCGTCTGATCATGCGAAGGAAACTCCCGAACCTTGCCTTTCTCTGGATTCCATCTTTTATTACTGCTCCGCCTGAGCATCTGCCAACTTTCAAACCCACTTGGTCCTATGCGTCGACACCAAAAAATTCCGGCTGAGTGTGTCCAAATATCGAGCTTAGATTAGACAGAGGGCCAATCTTAGAGAATGCAAGGGATGGTCTTAAATTTCTAACGTTGACAACCGGTGTCGGGTTGGTTGAATCGTTCAATGGATGGTTTTCGATCTTCTCTGCCGTCTTTTAGTGGTTACTATGTTGGAAATGATCAACTTTGTCATTAATGTTGAACAAGTTTTTCCTGCATCATCTTCCCTTGGAGAAGCTTCCGCGCTAGCGACGGCTCTGGAACTCTGACGTGGCCAGTGCATCTGCTTGTCTTTTGCTGTCTTTCAGTCGTCGACCAAAGGTTCTCTTCTTCGTACCTCCACTACCTCCTCTTCTGAATCACCACCCAAAGCTGGGAGATCCTGCAAAACGTGTCTTGGGCGCTCTTCCAATCGACGTGCTCGTTTGCTCGCTGGGGTGCGACGCCTTTCTCAACGTTCTGCATACTATGCGACTCCCATTGATTGTTGAGGAATGTGATATCAGGCACGGCGTCTCCTCTTGCTAACGTCCTCCAGAAAACGTACATCACGACTTCGTAGAAATCGTTTCTCTTTCTGCACTACATGGAAGCTGTTGCTGGTACCTTCCTCGAACCCGATAAAGATCGTTCGCTCTCCCCTGGCGTTAAGCTTTCCGAGCTCTTTCCCGTTCGGTGTCAGGAATCCAGACATAGGCTCAGCAACCGAACGGTCTGAGATGATCTGTTCTTGGTTTTCGCTGGAAGATCTTTTCATGAGGTGGAACACCCTTGCTGTCTGGGACTCGGTTTCGAATGTAGATGCGTGTGCTGACGCATATCCCCAGTACTCGGCAGAGAGATTGGAATCGATGAGAAGTCTACGACAGTCGTTCAAGATGATCCTAGTCGTCGTTTGGCTTTGCCGTTTTGTTGAGATGAGAAGAGAATGTTGGTACGGTACTCGATTCCGTCTTTCTCGCAGATGTTTTGCACATGCTGATTGTCGAATTCTTCTCCACCATCAGTGCGCGATCGTTTGATTTTATGAGACGATTGGCTTTCTATCCACGCTTTATATTGAATGAACACTCCCACTGTTTCGCTCTTCGCTTGCAGCCGATATGCCTTCGTGTATCCGCTCGCGACGTCAACGAACACGCAAAGATACTTCGCACCCGTCAACGCTGACACACGAGTCGGTCCACAAAGGTCGGCATGCACTTGCTCAAGCGGGACAGTAATAGGACATGGGGTTTTATTGAAGGGCAAACGTCGAAACTTTCCCTAGTCTCTAGAGCTGGATGGGGCGAACCTTCAGTTAGCGATAACCTGGCGCGGTATAGGTTCCCATTACGATTACCCAGGATGACGTTCGATTCGTCGACGTCTCGAATGGCGAGAGCGGAGCCAGTGATGGAAAGAAATGCACCCTTGGAAGTAAAAGTTCAGAGATTGCAGGCAATAGCAGGAACGTGCAGCACTCGACCCATTCGATACTTTCGACCATTCTTCCGAACGAAGCCGACAATACCAACTCCTTCGACTGGAATGACGTTGTTGTCGTCAACTCGTACGGTCTGTGTGGATACCTTGCGGTAGTCGGAGAGGATGAAGCGTCTGGAGTCATCGAGACAGTGCAGTCAGTATCAACGACCCATTCCTGGCGAGTGGAAAGGGAGGTGAGTGGTGCAACAGCCATGAACAGAGTTTCCATCTCTGTCGTGGTCTCCTTATGGTCGACAACGAACACTAACGCCTACTTCTGGTCCATAGCTTGTAAAGGACCAAGGAGACCGGTATGAACCTGTTCAAGAGGAGTAGTGTTAGACGATAAAGCTTTACGGAAAGGCATACGCCGGAACTCTCCCTCCCTCCAATACATACATTGCAAGTACTACTACATCCGTCCACTGCTATGCCTCCCGCTTTCAACAAGTCTACATGACCAAAGCGTCTTATTAGTAGAACAGCGTTGGTCAGCAAGCAAGTCTCAAATGTCCGCTGGCACGGATCTCAGGCCGTGATGTTCCCAGGCGCTACGAGTTCTTCCCCGGGTAAATTCGCTTGGCACAGCTACAGCTTCATATTCTTCTTAGAGCTGTATTCGCACGGGGTCGTGTTGTATACTCGCCTAAGTATCTTGCCTGGGTCACGTGTTCCGGGCAACTGGGACCACAATTCCTGTCCTAAGTTTAACTCGGTTTCCGGTGCCCAATATAGGTTGAGTAATTACAAGCCGTTTTTTTAGTCTACCCGTCACTCTCGCTTATGTACACGGCAGGAGAATTGGCATACTGCAGCTTCCGGTACACCCGTCTCCATAAAACTAGGATGTTCTGTTGGCTACTGTGGATATCCTTGCCAGATTATAGCCGATACACACTGTTCGCACGGCGTTTAGCGTTCACGTCTGCCAAAGAATTACCAGGTGCGGAAGTTGGGAGATGACGACGAATGGCAGAAGATCTAGCCACTGCGTACGCCATTGGCAGGTGGGAGTTGTTCGGGAACTTCGGCGCACCGCTTTGCGATCAAAGAAGATCTCTTGCATGTAGCCGAACACTGTAACGGGATCTGGCTAATTGGAGAGTCGACAGGTCGTGGAGCACGCGAGAACGGACCTTGTCATGGCCTCCAGGGCGCCTTGTGCAACGCCGTTGATTTACAGCTGCACGAGTCCGCTTCGTACATGATGCAAAGCCGTAGCATACCCTGCTGCGTACCATCCTTCGAGAGCCGTCTGTAGCGCTTCCTGTTGAGTCTGGGATTGTGCGTACGTACTAGGCGGCGCAGACGCAGATTCAGGAGACGGCGGAGATGGAATATTCAAGGTAGATTCATTGTCGAGAGGTGCATATAAAGTGGTGGGAGGAACAGGCTCGTAGTCGGCCAAGTCCAAATAAGGCTCAAAGGTTTCTTCTGCCTCTTCTGTTGGTGCGTTCTTTGCAACTACCTCTTCGACTACAGCTGTTGCAGGACTTCGTTTCCTCTTGACAGCCGCGTTGGTTGTGGTTGATGCTTGTGCTTTGGGAGCATACCACCTGCGCAGGATAGTAGCGCGCGAACACATGCTTCAGCTTTCAAAACCCCTCGACGATGTCGGTTAGAAGCTAATCAAAAGCGGCAAGGGAGGGAAAGGGACGGTAGGGAGAGCAAGAGTGTGTGTAGTAGTAAGGGCGAGCAGAACCTACAGCGGAGATGCTAGAAGCTGCTCCTCACGCGGAACATCTGCTGGTACTCCATCGATAGATGACTGAAAGAACCGCAATATCAAGAGGATAGCGAAGTTCAGCTTTTCCATGCACCAAATAATCTCCTCCGACCAAATAGACTCACGCCAAATTCTGCAGCTGCTGCCTCCCAAGCCCGAGCGAAAGCGTCAGCAGCCCATATGTCTGCGCTGCGAAGCTGAGCAGGCGCCGCATCTGCGCTCTCCAGCAATTCCAGGAGAGCGAGATCGTCAATTTGGTCTTTCATGCTTGCGGGCGGGAGCAGAGAAGGGCCCGGCTCTGATCTGAGAGCAAGCATCTCGCGAGAAACGGATGTATTCGACCAGTAAAGGATACAGAAGCTACAACAACACTGCAAGCCCAACAGACCTCAACGACGACGTGCAAAGGCTTAAGACAGTCCGCGAAAGTGGAGCTGCAAAACTGAAAACCGGCATGCTCGAGGATGTCAGCCGAGACCGCAATACGACGACGCTCACGACCACTCTTCCTTCAGCTGCATCTGACAAACCCTTCTCCTGCAAGGTGTGCTCAATTGCCTATCTTCTGACCTGGTTGACCTTTGACATGATGCGGGCAGACATGTCGGCGAGCGTACACCCGCGTGGAGCACCTGCGACGGCATGTAGACCAGAAGCACGATGACAACAAAAGACATTCATGCGAGCACTGCGGCAAGAGATTCGCGAGATCAGACGTCCTCCGCAAGCACGACGCCCTTCACCTCCGCGAGGCTTCTGACAGGACAGAACACGATGATACAGCGCGTCCTGTCAGCCAGCGTTTCCAGACTGGCGCCTCTGTCAATGACGCGAAGCAAGTGCAGGCCGCACCTGCGTCTCTGCTCTTGCGAGACTAACACGTTCCCGTCTCCTAGATTGCAGATGCATAGACCTCAAGCAGCGGAAGCCAAATCGGTGGTTACAGTCTATGATCTCCCCCCGTGTCGATGTACGTACTCATGAGAAGCTCCCGCAGCCTTTTTGCAGCTTTCGCGTAACGAGTTCTCCAAGTGCTGGACATTCTCCCTTAACACCAGAGACGGACGTAACGGCGACAGATGCTGAAGGTGCCCATTCGCTCTTGACCCTGGGAAGGCAGTTCTCCTCGCCAACGAGGGCTGCCGTCGTAATTACCCCCAGTGCCGTGCCCATGCAGCTGAAATGTCGATATTCCGAAGAAACCATGGTGGAAATATATGCAGCATTGCCCTCCGTCACAGTATCCCATACACAAGAGTTCATACAAGCATATTTTAGCTCTGTGCATCCAACATTTCCGATCTTGCACGAAGCAACTTGGAACGAGAGCTCTAAGACGGCGGCTCTCATTCTAGCGGTAGCATGGTTGGTGGGGACACGGTAGTCCCACCGCCTCCCTGACGCCTTTCTTCTAGCTTAGGCGCAAGGTCACTTAGGCAAGAGAGCGTCGCGGTAGCCATCTTCAACAGAGCTTTTCAAAGCATGCGGTCCAGCGAGGTAAATACACATGTAGCTCTCTCGTCTGTCGGTTTTACCTGTTGACCGACCGCCATTAGCAGATCCCGAACGTGCTATCAATCGAAGACCACCAATCTCAGATGTTGATGCGAATATTCTGCCTCGGCGATGTTCGGCACCCGATACACCAGCTTATACAGTCGTCGGAGCTCTGCGAATGGCTTTCACAAGAAGCGTTACACGATTCGGTTCAGTCGGAACATCAAAAGTGGCTCAGCTGGATACGCCAGCAAAGCTATCGCCGCCTGGTGGTGGCTTACATCTATCTGCTAGACTTCCAGACAACTTTGCTTGGAGCAGATCAAGTCTTTCTGCAGAGGGCCTTGTTAGACCATCTTCTGCCGGACGACGAGCACCAATGGAATGCTGAAACGTCGGCCCTTTGGGCAACCTCGTCGAAATCTCCTGGACAATCATTTTTGCAAACGCTCGACATGCTTTGCTTGGCCAAGTACGCTTATGCCGAGATTCAGCAGCTCCATCCGTTCACTGCACTAGCAATACCCTACCTGCAGCGAATGCTGGCCTATCACCAACGGCTGGACGGCAGAAGCGCGCTTGTTTCAACTCAGTCGCAGCCTCTGTATGCCTCCATGCCCGAGCATTGCCGAGATGATTCGAATTATCAAAGCCTCAAGTTGGCAACAAGTCTAGGCTGTCTCCTTCGGGAGATCTTGACATCGCTACCGCCGGACATCCTTCGATCATGTATCTCTGCATACGACGGGACCTGCCATATTGGAAGAGCCAGGTTCCTGTTTTGGTTGGCCTCGAAGACTTCAGGCGAGAGGCATGCGGCATTACAAAGCGCTACCAACCTCTGGCGTTGCATCTTTGTTTGCAATAAGGCCAAGCTATACATGCCGATTTTAGCTCTCAGCATCTTTTATGCCTATGCGGTTATTGTAAGTGCAACGCATGATCAGGGCATGTGGTGCAACTCGTTGGTACTGACCTTCCCAATCGATAGAACCTGTACTCCGAGACCATGCTGCTCTGTCATCACTTGAAGGGCACGCCTGATGGTGACGAGCATTTGTACGATGGTCGTAATGGCCTAGTCTTACTCTCGGACCAAGGAGTCGCGACATCCCTATCGTTGGCGCTGGGAGAGGAGGTGAATCCAGACAGAGGCCCTACGCACGCTTCGTTGCTCAAGCTTCGGGAGAGGGGCATAGCTATGCTAGAAAGCCTTCGCGAGGACACAGCAGCCTATGCCCTCCTTCTTTTCGCTCACTAGCCTCCTAAGACCGCAGCTGTACAAGAGCTATCCGCAGGAATTACACCGTCTCGTCACGCTCAAGCAATGTGACGGTGAAGCAACAAGAATGCTTTGTGGTTGTGTGTCAACGAATCAAGAGTGGGCTCCCTGGTGACCGCGCGTGCGTTAAGCACGCGGAGCATACAATGTGTTCTATAAGCCGCTTGTGGCATCAATTCTCGAGAATATGCGATTGGGTTTGCACGCGGCCCATGATTTTGCTCTTCGGCCCAGAAATACAACAACACGCAGAAATGCAGAAAGCCAGCGACTATATGCGACAAGAGCAATCCACTACTGAGCCATCGCCACCTCATCCTCCCTCGGCCCATCATCGAAAGCAGCGAAGTTGAGATAACCGGACATGGCTTCGTCGTCTATATAGCTTCTGAGAATGGCGGAATCGAAGTAGTCCGGCACATACAGCTTGTCGGACGCAGTCGGGTCGAGCGGTAGTTTATGCATTGACAGATCGCCAAAGCCTACCTCGGGACTGTGTGGTAAAGTCAAAGGCACGCTTAATGCGTCAGTGACAGTGAAGGCTGGCGAGCGCTGAAGGCCAGAAGCCCCAAAGAGCTGTTGCTTTGGGGGTAGGGCAGCTGGCTGAGGTTGCGAATCTTCAGCGGGCGAGGGGATTGAGGGAGTAGCTTGCTCGTCATCGCCTGTTTGATAGACCAGATCTGGAACCGTACCCAGTGCCTCTGTCGAGAGATCACTTGCATTGCCCGCCGCGACGTCTGCTTCAGCTAGGTCTGGCTTAGTGTCTTGAAAGGGGAACGACATAGCCGAGAGATCATGATGGTCATCGTGTTGCAGGGAAAGGTGCACACCAGTGCTTGTTGAGTCGATTTGGCTCGGAAGCGTAAATACCGGTTCGTCTGAATTGAAGGGTCTGGATTGAACGAAACGCTGGTCAACAAACAGGCAAAATGGCGAATAAGTTGACTCACATGAGCTGGTCGCCCTCTATTCGCGGTATAGCTGAAGCAGCCGCAAACAGCAAGCTTGCAGGACTCTTGCCCAGTTGTTCGCCCACTGTCGTCGCCATTCTCACTCTCGTCGAGGTAGATGCACCGACTGGGCGAGACGACGTCGTAGTCTGAGATTCTGAGCCGTCGCTCGTCGAGGCGTACCTATGTCTTGGAGGACTGCCGAGACGCGGAACAGCATTACTGACTTCAGAGGAGGTTGCCCTCGGTGCAGCTCGTGCCGCTACTACTGGAACATAGTCTGTCTCGGCGTCTATTGCTGCCCGTCTCGCCTCTGCTCTCTCGATTGCGGACATGCGTTCTCCAGACGCGCTTGACATAATGCCATTGAATTTGAGGCGCACCCGCCTTCGAGATGTCATCTGATCTGAAGAAGGAGGTTTTGTGATGTTATGGTCGTTGGTATGCGCTGAAGTGGATGATCGCGATGTCGGAAGTGCGCTGGTAGCATGCTCCGCATGATTATCCGAGGACGAGTCTGATGCCGATTCCACATCCATCTGCCTTGCCTCTCTGGACCGTCCATTTCGGGATTGTGAGTTCGAGGTCTTGCCAAGCCTTTCGGCCTCCGTAGGTTTGCATCGAACCGTTTCTGGCCTGGGATAGGGACCGCGGAGGCAGTTTGCACAATTGCAGACAGCCTTACAGACCGGGCATTGGAAGTCGAGCATGTGGATGCCTCCCACACTGCTTTGACTGTCCGTTGAAAGATGCGTACGAGGATCTACGGCACCCTGGAGTAGCGATGCATTGATAAGAGGTATATCGGCGTCCGAATCGTCAGACACAGGATGCTGAACGGAGGCCGAGCTACCTGAGCCTTGGCGTTCCAGCGTCGTCGACTTGGTCTTCTGCCTACGTGGTGGCTTCGCATGACTTCCCCAGCTCGTTGTCCCAGCCCTGGAGGTTTGCAGGTATAGAAGGTGTGCAGCGTACGTAGGATACGCATGGTACCTATCATACATGCATTTGGGGCACATGCCCCTTTCACAGCTGACACAGTGAAGAATGCCACTTCGGTCATGGTAGACTTCGCATTGGTGACATAAGAGGCTTGAGCTAGCACTTCCAGCTGCCGTCTGAGACCGTGTATTCTTGATCGGATATCGAGCTTGATCATCGAGAGCATTCGGAGCGTCTCGAGACAGGCGCCGGGTGCCCGCTTGCGACAATGGTCTGGATCGATTGGCGGGAACCACTTTTCCCTTTCCTTTAGCAAGTGTCGATCGAGGACGCTGAGCTGGATTTGCCGGAAGTGCACTCTCCTGCCCATCGATATCCATCGATTCGTATATCGGCGCTGTAGGTTTCTGTTTTGGCGGTCGTCCCATAGGACCCGCTCGTCGAGTTGAAGCGGACTTCGGCCTGCTTGAGCTCTTCCCACGGCTAGGAGCAGCCTTTGAAAGTTGTTCTGAGTGCTGGTGCACTTTCCGGTGCCTAAGTGCCTGGTCCGAATCGCTGTAGTCTGAGTCCGCCGAGTTGTCCTTGATCTCATACTGCAGCATAGTGATGTCGGGATCTTCTTCGTTTGCCTCTTCCGAGTCCGAAGGTGATCGAGTGCGAGACAGTCTGGGCAATTTTCTGCTACTTATAGCGTGACGAGCTTTTGAAGACGGCTGCAATTGATGCGTCTCCTCTTCCTCCGAATCTCCTACTACGTCTTCTTTAAGCGATGAACTTTTGCTTGCTAATCGTGCTTCTCCTGTTGCCCCTTCCTCTCCTTCGCTACTGTCAGAATCGCTAATGACGATAGCTTGGGTGGGTTGCTTAGTGACCGTCAAAGGCGATTTATGGGGTGTCTTCTTCTGGAGCTTGACTTTAGACGCTTCAGGAAAAGGTAGTTCGGGTGTGGCAGAGTATCGGGGACGCGAAACATCTGGACTTTCGCTCCCTCTTTCCCTGCCGTTCTTCATCTGCGGCATCCTGCTGACCGGTACACTGGCATCTACGTTTGCTGAAAGTGACTGCCTTCTTGAAGCGCCATTCTGGCTGTATTCACCATCCCCCTCTTGACTGTTTGCTGGTTCGGAGATACTCGAATTCGTTCGCACAGGGTTTTGCTGACGTGGAGCAGCCATGGAGTCGTCTCCAGTGAGATGGCTCAGAACACAGATATTGTTGTTCGCTTGCTCCGAAGAGGCTGCCGATCGCTCATCTCCCTGAAGAATGCGGGCCGTGTCATCTCGTCCAGATGGGCTGTTCGTTCTGAGCTTCTTGTATACGTTCTCAGAGCTGCTAGGAGAGGTCGATTTTGTTGGATTAGAGCGCGTTGGCGTGCTTGCCCAAGAATGCGGTTCTGCTGTTGCGACAAGCCCGGCAGCGTCAAAGGAGGATTCCTGATGTTTTCAGAAGTCAGTCAGTAGCATTATAACCTTTCTTGTAGCTAGCAAGAACGTACTCTGCTGCTGGCGCTGTCTGTCTCGTCTCCTGCATCGTGCTTTCGCTTGACGTGGTTCCGCTGACTCGCAAAGGCTGCCTCTTTCGCCTGCGTTCGCTCTTGTCGCTGTTTCTGTTGCTTCTGTGCTCTATCCTTTGCTCTAGTTTCTGCCTGGACCTTCTCGTATTCCCCAGGCCGCGATAGAGCAAAGACTCCAAGAAAGACAGATTTCCGCGGTTTGCGATGAGCCGTTTTGGCGTTGCTTGAGCTAGCAATGGAGGTCGTCGTCGTCGAGTTTACAGGGACTTCGTCGTCCATCGCTGTCTTTGTGCTGCCGCCGTCTCACCCCATTCCTATTTGATCAATGTTTTGGGCCAAATCCAAAAGGATGAAGTCACGAAGATGCAGACAGGAACTAATTGCTTGACAGATACATCAGAATATCAACATTTGTATACTATCTACTGCAACTATGCTCAGAGCTCTTCTCTCGCTGCTTTCACGCCCGAATGCACTTGGCTTCGCACGCTTTGAAGCGCGACTCCATTTCACCGTAGAGTTGGCTAGCCTTCAGATCCGGCTCAGCAACTAGTTCTGCCTCACTCTTCTGCCCTTTGCGAGCTAAGGCAATCGCATCTTCGAAAGTAAGAGCATCTCCGCCCTGAGACGATGAACGCGACCAGCACCAGTACGCTTTAAGACAACCTCCTACCGCGCAAGAGTTGACAGATGATGTCCGAGGCTTGTACACTGGCGCGCCCAGGACCGTCGAAAGGACTTCAAGCATGCTTGTATTGGCGGAACCGCCTCCGACCGCATATACGCGATTGGGCAGACTTGAAGCGGTAGCAGAAGCCATCATCGGCGCGACTCGTGTGCGGAATGAAAGAAACTGGGATTCCAGTACAGCTCGACTGTTGAATTTGGGGGTCTGCTTATAAGCAAGGTCAACACATCTGCCGCCATGCAAAGCATGCCGCCAAGACTTACATCAAATTCAGGCAGATTGTTCGAGTGTCTGTCAAAGCGGTGAATGCCGTAGCCATTGTGAGGTATGATTTCTGGTTTCAGGAAATAAAAGCCAAGCGGTCTGGTGAGAGCCTCCTCGCTGCTACAAGGTGAGCCTGCTTCTTGAACAGCACGACTGAAGTTATCCCAATTACTCGAATTGTACGTGTCACGAATATGCTCTCTAGGTAAGGATCCGCTGCAGTCGAAAAATTAGCAAAGCGATCACGTTATGGATAGAATCGGAACATACTTCTTATAGCATAGCATCGCCATATAGCTACGCTTGCCACCAGCCCTATTAGCAGGGTAGGAAAAAACATGCGATTCTGGACTAGGTGCATAATCCGTGGTCGAAAGTAGAACTGTAGGGTATGAATAAGCCAGAGCTCGTATTAGAAAGGAACTGCCGTACTGGTATCGGAAGTTCCCAGACTGGCCACTACTTCCCCCGTTAAAAGCGAAAAAGATAGAAGGGTAGCATTGTTGTCTCCGGTGACGTGATTGACGAGCGCATCTTTATGAGATCATTAGTATTCCGTGATTTTGAACATCAAGGTTTGGCGTACCAGGATTGAAGCCATATCTTTGCACTAGATAGTTCGAGACACGTCCTGCGGCAACACCACCGTCGACTTCGACCGGTCCAAGCTTATTCCGCAGCTCTTCAGATTCCTTGTTTCCGCCAGCTACAATGCTCAACATATCATTGTCCCAACCTTTGCCTGTTTTCAGGTCCCAAAGGTTTGTACCGCAAGCGTCGGATTCTTCCATGCTATGGACACGGCCGTCTCCGCACAGGATGGTAGTCAGGAAGGAAGAGACCAAGCTGATCCTACTTGTGTTTCGGTATACTTCGGGTCGATGTTTACGTAGTTTCATGATTTGTGGCCCACTGAATCTTTCGTGAGCACGCGAACCTGTTCGCATCGCCATCTCGACTTCTCCTCCGATCATAGACTCCATTTCTCTGCATTCCGCTGTCGTAGAGGAGTCCTGCCAGTTGGGCGAGAATTGGCTGGAGAAGGCGGAGGAAAGTTGATCGGCAAGAGAGGCGCGTGGTGTCAGGCTGCTGAGTGCCTTCTCTGCCTGATAGGACCAGTAGACTGTGGCATGCTGCTGAGCAGCACCTGATACGGCCACGGTCTGGGAGAGTAGCTTCTTGCCTTGGCTGCTGGCTGTCATTCGTTCGAAGAGAAGATCGATAGCTCTCAAGAACATCATTACTGGACTGGTAACAGTGCCGTCGTCTGACATATGTACGCCATTCTTGGTGCTTAAAGGACAAGCTTGTTGTTAGTCGGGATTTGCTCTATCTTCAGATGGCGACTCACCCGAATTCTGGCAAGTCTTCATCGAATCGCACAGAGTATTCGGCTATCACATCTAGCGTATGATTTGCAAAGCAAGCTTTGAGGGCCTGCGTTGATCTAGCATTAGGATGTGAATCGGCAGAGCAAGAAAGCTGGCCCGAACCTGGGTACTCAGGTCCAAGCCCATGAAGAGAGGTTCGCGAAGCGGTAGAGGATTGTTTGTCGGGCTGCCCAAAGCTCCAAATGACAGCTGAGACTCATGCGGGTCGAAGTGCATTGGCGACGCCAGCGGTGCTTGTAATACAGCCGACATGGTTGCAGATCAGTGGATGGTCAGTAGAAGATGTCAACAGAAGGAAGAAGGACGACATTGTCTTGTTCTTGACAAAGAAAATCAAGGAATCGTCTTTGTCCCGAAGGCCCTCTCGATATCCTCCGACGGACAGAAACCCAAGAGAGAGAGATGATTTCATCTCAGATCCTCTAAACAAGTCAGTTACAGTTCTCAACAGTCGATATGGACTTATACGATATAGCAAGCTCCGTTTCATTGTCATTGCAGAAGCCTAGGCTATGCAATGCGACAAGATATGGCAGCAACTGCTACAGCAACTTGGCAGACATTTCTACAATCTTCTCGACTAACGAGCTCATGTCCTTCGCTGCTAGGCGACCTATCTCAAGGACCTCTTCGTGGCTCACTGCCTCTTCTTTCTCGTCCGGTACTGCTGTCGCTTTGTTGAAAGAGCTCGCCGACGCATACTCTGCAGCAACTTCCGCCTTGACATCGCGATAAGGCGTGTTGACGACCTTGTTAGTGACCAGGGAAAGGACAAGAACACGCATGCCCTGATTTCTTTCACTCTCAGCGGACGCCCGATATAGCAGAAGGAGGACAATCTCACCAAATGACGAGCCGAGATGACTTCTGGCACTGTACTCATGCCCACAACATCGGCACCGCAGTATTCATGCAGAAACTTGCAGTCTGCTCGAGTTTCGTAAGTAGGACCTATTACCCACGCATATGTGCCGGATTGTAGAAGGGTATCTTTGAGCTTTAGCTCATAACTGGCGCGATAGGCTGTCCGTTGGAGTTCGAGATCGTATGCTGTGTGCATGTCGCGAATAAGCAGATTCCGGAACACAAGACGAAGGGCGACCTACCATTAGACAGAGGAGGGAAGCGTGGACCAAGACTGTCATCATTAGGTCCGACCAGAGGGTTCATTCCCGCCAAGGCAGGCAGAGCGATGTGGTCCTGCAGAGATGGAACAGTCAGTGCTGCCGATGCATAGAACCGGGCATCAAGCTACGTGTATGACGCATATCGTAGGCACTTCGAATGTAGGGTTCAGACCACCAGCAGCGTTTGTGACTATAGCATCCAATGTTAGAATCGCATCATCCGGCTCGGTCTCTGTAGTGCCTACTGATCCCAGCTTTGCAGCCAAGGGCATGGAAGACTTTGACGGGAAAGGTGACGAGAGACAGTGGTTTTCCTTCGTATGTATGGTATCGACCAGCTTGCGCGACCACTGGGACACCTTGAAGCGTCCCAAAAGACAGTTTGGACTGGTGACCAACGACTAGCAAGAGACGCTATCTTCAGCATAGTACAGTCTTTATGCTCTTCCTATCACACCTGTTGAAGCTTGAAAGCCTCGAATCTCAGTGTACGGTATCTCGACGCGCTCTTGAAGCAGATCAGCCAGGCCGGCCAGCCCGCTCCCGCACACGATGAAAATAAGCGGGGACTGAAGTTGCTGCGGAAGTTGCGACCGAAGAGATGCAGCAACAGTCGCAGGCGTGGGTAGCATAGTGTCGCTCATATTGCGCGTAAGTCAAAAAGACGTGATTGCTGAATAATTATGTGTCTACTATGTACAATATGGAAAGTGGATTCACCAACGTACAACAAGAGAAGGCGCGGTCAATCCCTGCGATGCTTACTCTTCGACTTCCTATCGTGTTTCTTTCCGTGTCGATGGCCACGGCCAGATCTGCTGGACTCGGAGTGTTTACTCTTCCTCCTCCTGCTGCTAGAGTCTTCACTGCTATCGCTTTCACTTCCGCTATCGGAATCGCTACCTGACTCGACAGTCTCTGTCGCGCTGCCTGAATCGCTGTCTGCATACGAATCGGAGGTACTGTCGCTTGACTTGCGTGAATGCCTCCCCTTCCTGTCCTTGTGACTTCGATGGCTCTTCGAAGATCGATGGCCGCTGCTAGAAGCATGGCTTCTGCTGCTATGCTTGCTACGAGACGAGCGGGACGAGATAGTGGACATAGCGGGCGTCCGTGTAGCCTCGGTGGACGGAGAGGCTGCGCCTAGCTTCTTTGCAATGTCTCGCGCGTCGTTGTCCAATATCTCCTTGACTTGCAGCTTGGACTCAACCTCGGCTTGGAACTGGCAACTCTGTTAGTCTCAACACCATTGGCAGACGATACCACTTACTAATGGCGCATAATGCGCAGACATCGCAGAAGTCATTTGAATATTTCGATCTGTTGAATTGTCGGTAAGCATTGCGGACCAACCAGACATTTGAACTGACCGGCACAAGCTTTCACCAGAATCTGATACTCGCCAGTCTTGAGGTGCTCTAAAGGCCATATTGCTTCCAATTGGATAAGAGAAGGCAGTCGCTTGTACCACAGACAGGCTATCAGTGCCTCCATCGTTACGCGCCGACAGTCGTGGAGGTACAGAGATTGTAAAGCGGGCATAGGGCTTTTGATGATACCTGATGAGACCAAAGCGTCAGAGGTGGTACGTGAAATTAGTTGTCTGCGCACCTATCGCATTGCTTTCACGTGTGAAGGTCTCGTCCGAGATGGCCACTGTAATAACAAGGAAAGCGTCAGCATGGGTCGCCTTTCTTGTGCTAGGAGGTCAAGAGGGACTTGCATCCTGAACAGTAGAGGTACTCAATGGTAAGAAGTGGCCTGGATGAAGGCAAGGTCAGCCAAATTGAATTGCAACTGAAGTATGTCTGGCTTACTGAGCAGACGCTTTGTCCATCAAATGAGCTAGCTCGACGTTGGATACTTGAAGAGCGCTGGCATCTGGTATGATGACAGTCAAGCGCTTCAAATTCCGAAGCATGCGACCGATGATTTGCGCTGCGAGGGTTGTTAGATCAGACTACTGGTGCATACTATCGTCCCAGACATACCTAGTCCCATCATTTCACAAGATGTGACATGCTCGATGTGCAAAGTACGAAGGCTTAGGGCGCTTCTGCAGAGTATATCTTCGAGGACCGGGAGCTTGAAGTCGGTATACATGAGGATCAAGGTTTCCAGCATGATCGGAATGTAGTCGCTACAGCAACGTCAGCGATTACGTTGAGAGAATAGACAATCTCTGCGTACTCGTACTGTAGGGATGCTAGTCAGCTGGCCTGTCCGTCATGAAAGGTCATCACGCACTCTTTCGCTACCTTGTGACATGAGTGGACCTTCTATCTTCAGAGCGCGAAGTTTCGGTGCCCTTAGGAGTACGCGAGCTATGACATCGAAGTGCACCTGTCTGAGTATGGCGTAAGCTAGATTCGATGTTCAGCAGAAGCTGTACCTACTGATAATGTGACGTCGCAAAGTAGAAGGAACTGCAAGACAGAGGTCACTCTCGTAAAGCCGAAATCGGCGATATCGACATACGTGAGAGCTGGGCACTGTGGTGGCAGAGCATCCAATACCTGATGGCGTGTGCTGGTCAGCGAGACATTCGTTGACGATGCCAAGCTTTACGCACATTCGGGAAGGCCAGGTGTTGCAATACCTTTGTTAGAGGCAGTTGATCGTTGAAGATCTCCAGAGTCTGCACCTTATCGGCATAAGACAGAATGGTCTCTACTTTGGGCTGTATTGATATATGAGTATAAAGAATAATACGCAAGGTCGAGAGAGTACCCACCCCAAAGTACCTATGAAAAGCGAAGGCTCAATTACAGTCCATACCTTTAAGAAAGCTACTCACTGCATCTCTTTAGCATCAAAGAGAATTCGTAGCTTATCGACCCATCCCATTCGTACGGCTCCTCCCACCAAGCCCCAATCGATAGCTCTGTCATGATGTGTTAGCAGGAGAGCAGCTGAGAGCTGCACAGTGACTCACGTAGGATTCAAGAGCGAGAATGTAGCACTTATAGACATCTCTCGGCTTTGTAGAGGAGGTGCTCGTTCCGTAGCATTGACCACCGAAGTTGTGACGGGCACGTAGACATTCTGATTGCTTCTGACCCAGTCTTGCATTTCGTCTGTAGCTCGCGGCATGCCAGATGCACTTTGACCCATCTTGAAGCGGACGTGCTCTCTGTGCTATGGAAGAGTGAGTGCGCCTGTGCTTAGGCTTGCCAGCTTTAGGACTTCGCTAGCTTCTTCAACAAAAGCTTCCTGTTAGTAATGACCTGAAGAGTTATCTATGCCTTCTGACTTTGGGCAGAAAAGTCTGCGAGGCTGCCAGTTCAGAGGCGCTGCCCGACTGTCGAACGCGTTGTTCAGAAGCTGGGGCATTTACGGTGCCGTGCCTTCCAGAGACCTTAGAGCGATGTGTCACAACGACCGTGTATTCGTGCATGGTTGGCCGAACATTCATGACCTCGCTGATTCAGGACTCGCACTGACGATCGTAGACGTTTCGCTGGGACTCGCAGATGTGCATGCAGTGACAATCCACGGTAAGAGATATAGACTGGTTGGCAGCGGCGTTTTCTCCTCAGATCGGTAAGTATCGAACAGTATGGGCCTCAAAAGCTGAGGTGTAAAGAGCAATATAACAGGCCGATATACAACATCAAGCTGCTTGAACTTCCAACTTCAGATACTGCTTAGGAAGTATAAGAGGACTGCTGATCATGAAGAGAAAGAAGTAGAGATCGGGTGAGACGGGTTATCAAGCCACCAGGCTGCACCGGATCTGCATGTCCGCTTTCAATAGTAAATCCTTCATGAGGACAAGCGCATCCTTCTGTAGAGCCAACTCGCGTTGCTCCGCAGCGTACTCTTTTTGCAGCTCTGCCAATTTTGCGATAGCAAAGGCTTGAGCGAAGACCTGCTTTTGAGTCGCGACAGCCTGAGCCTGGGCGCGAACTTCTTCTTTCAGCTGCTGTGTTGATGCCTCTTGACATTTCCAAGAAGAGTGCTCGGCCTCCAGCTGCGCTAAGCGATTAGCAGAGCTGGCACCTTTCGCCAGCATAGCTCGAAGATCCTTCAGCTCGCGCTCCTGCTTGTCTACCGTAGCTTGCATAGCACAGATGCTGCCTTGCATCTCCGCTTCGTATAATATTCTCTCTTTCGCTGCTTGCTCAAGCGTCTCTTTTCGGACTGACTCCATTTCACTGAGTCGCAGGGACACCTGTTGCAACGGCTTCAGAGGCGTGAGGGCTACACAAGAGAGGTCTTCGTGCATTGCGATCGTAGAAGACTCCGCTGCCAGGTAGCGCGCAGGTGACTGATGTGAATCTGGGGCATTAATTGCGTCTAGAATGTCCCCGATGTCGGACGAAAGTTTCGGTTCTACGCGATGATCTTTTGAAACACGTTTGGAGGCAGGCTGCGAAGCTACTTTTGGCTGTAGGGGCGCAGGCGAGTGAAGGGTTTTACGTTGAAGGGATCGAGACGGAGGGAGGGGAAGACCGTCGTTGGTTAGAGACTTTGGTAATACAGAGTTGACACCTCTAGCAGAGACGCCCGTAATCGATGCGGTACTCGTTTTCACGGCTTGTCTCGGTTCCTGGACGGGCGTAGCTTTCTGGGTAGCTCTGCTCGGAGTATTGATGTTCTCAACATCATCATGATCTATACTGATCCAGCTACCGTCTGCACGCCTATCTTTCCTATCCTGCCGGCTGACTGCAGATGTTAGGGGCGAAAGTGTCTCCTGAAGGTCCTGCATTGAGAGTGTAGTATTGGCGACTAGCACTTCCAGACCTGGCGATTCATCGTTCGCTGACACCATACCATGCTGAGCTCGGGCAGAGGACGTAGCAGGGCGAGGTGTGGCTTCCAAGCCTCGAATCGATTGCACACTCCCGAGCCTGCGGGCAGACATAGAGGCGACCGGAACGCGAGACCCTCTCTTGTTGGGCGAAGCGCTGAAAGACGCATTGCCAGTTGCAGCTGGAGACGTACTGGACGTAGTTCTGTTGCGCTGCGCGAGACTTGGTAGATCCCGATGGGCCGAGGAAATGCGCCTGCTTTGGGAGGCTGATATAGAAGAGATAGATGAAGGAGCAGTAAAGGATGCTGTACTGGTAGTCCTAGGCCTGGGCAGGCCGCCGACAGTAGGCAGCCCACTTCTTGTACTCGCGCTAGAATTAGCGGTACTGGCATTCGAGATGGATGAATAGCTTGTCTGCTTGCGTAGAGTGCTTGCGGACTTCCCTGTCGCGTCGGGAGTAGCGGTCCCAGACTTGTTTACCAGAATCAGCGCCCGATACCACGCGCGATCAAGCGCTGCCCGACCTACTATAATCTGTCCCAGAGGCTGCTTAGCCTGCGTCGACATCGCGTTGAAGTGTTCTGCAGGCGATCCAGCCAGAATTGTCGACGCCGGTCGTACTGCCAGCGTTCTCCCTGCTTTTGGCTTGACCGTATCGAGTAGGCCAGGCGATAGCAGCTCTTCGTCTTCTTCATCGTCGTCTGCAGCCTTGCGTGCTGCTTCCGTAGTACGCGCTGAATTCTGCGACGTTCTGTCCTTATCCCGTCGTCCCAAGAACCGCTTCATCCCGCTGAGAGCTCGCTGCCCCGTCGTCCCTCCATTCTTCTCTGCGCCTGAACTCTGGTCGCTCATCTGCGAGCTGATACTCGACGTTCTCGTCAAGGCGGGCATCGTTGCTTGCTCGAAGGCCAGACGAGATGGGCGATGGTGATGCTCGACTCGGAGGTTCGAATGTCCATGTAAGGTCGCTGATTAGCCTAGACTAATGACTTCCTGTCCGCAAAACAGCTACTCTTCTCCTGCTCGTCCTCGCTGGCTTTGCTTACTACACTCTCTGGGCTCTTTTGACGGTGAATCAATCTCGATTCAGATATAGTGCGGCTTTCCCGAGCTTCTGCTAACATTCTCTTCTCCATCCACCCTCGCTCTCTACTCCTCTTCCCTTGTTTCCCCTTTATCTTCGCTGGTCTCGCTAGCCTTTCATCCCGGAGTCTGCTCCATTTCTGGCTGCTTTCCCTCCACGCCTCTGGGCCATACGAATACCTATACTCCTACTCATCACGGGCCTGTCTGCTGCAGGCTTCTTGACGGGCATACTTTGCATCCAAGAATGGCGTGCGCGGATCAGCAAAGAAAGAGTGCATTCGAGTGCGAAAGTGGTGTCGCATTCTGCCGGGTAGCGACTGCTGATGTGAGTCTTTCTGCTTACATCATAGCAATCTAGCTGTTGCTGATCCTGGACCAAAGGCTGTCACCCGTAGCAAGCGACACAGCTGAGGTGGCATGTTCTAAGCTCGGATACTGTTGAGCCACAGCTGGACCCGTGCTCGTAACCTTAAGGCACTGTCCAGATCACATCCAGTGCGCGTTAACGCTGCGCCTGGTCTAGGATCTTCGAACAGAGCCCATGAATACACTGGAAAGATCGACACCCAGGCTCCGTGAACACAAGGACAAACGTAAACTGTATGCTAGGCTATCTGCTTTCTGCTTCAGTCGGCTCCGACTGAAAAGTCTCCTCGAGAGCTGATATGGGTAGTGAATCTGCATTACGATACTTTCGCATCGGGCGTGAGGTAGTACGCGTCTTGTACAGCAGAGTGTAGCATACTTCTGTCTCAGTCAACGCTTCGTCCCGTAGTCTCGAGATGCTCCACTGATCTTGGTCGATCCTCGTATGTCATTGCTCGTCCAGGCTTACCTTCGAATACGAAGAGCTTTTCGTGGTAGTCAACTCAAAGCCCACAATTACTCAGCTTACTACCACAATGCAAGCTCTGCGAACCTCCTCCCTCAAAGCGCGCGCGCCCATCGTTCGCTGGCAAGTCTGGCCGACTGCATCGCAAGAAGCAAGCTGATATATCTGTAGCTTTTCCAGCGTGCGCCAGTACCAGACGAGCAGCAACCCTCCTCAGCCTGCAGGGAAAGAGACTTCTTCTGGCCAGCCAACGCAGAGATCCAGCGTCCTCGTTCCAGCTGCTGCAATCCTAGCCGTCATCGGTGGTATTGCTCTCTACAACACCAGACAGACTGGAAACCCCGATGGAATCGCAAAAGCAATGGTACGTGCTTTGCGGATCAGATTGCGAGAAGCCCTCCTAACTGAAACGTCATATCCTCCAGGCAAAGTCAGGTCTTCCCAGCCAGAGAGACGGCGGTCTAGGCAAGATGGAGATTGAGGTGAGTGCACATACGTACCATATACAATACAGCAGCAGTTCTAACACCTTATGCGCAGGACCCCAATCGCAAGTTAGTGATGGGTGGAAAGGAAGTCGAAACAGAGCCCGAAGGCAGAAAACCACCCACCTTCAAGAAGGCGTAGTCGTTGCATCTTCGCATACGAAATATATAATATGTGTAGTACGCAAGGCAATCTTTCGATCCGGGCCGTTAAGCCACGATCAAGTGAAACTAATAAAGTACGCACTGTTCAACTGTGCAGCATGCTGGGGCTGTCGACTCTATCCCAAAAGGCACTGCTTGGAACGGCCAGCTGTCTTTGCAAAGTCTGTGTAAAGAACAAGAGCGAGACCCTCGCTGAAATGACATACGTCGCCGTCAAGTCCCTACTAATCGTTACAAGAGTAGGCGCAAGAATGACTACTGTCTTCCTGCAGATGGCTCAGAAGATAGCTATCGCATTGGCTGTAGAAAGAAGACCTGGCATCAGTCAATGTCAGAGCCAGCCAAGCTGTTTCATCTTACGAGGCGATCCTACTCCGCCTGGAACATTCAGAGGAGCGCTCGTCAAGAAGAATGTCCAGCGTCCCTGCTGCTGGCATACGTTCGAAAGCGTCTCGAGGTTCCACATCTCGCCAATCGGGCTTCCAAACTGGCTCAAGAACCATTCGTGCACTGGTGCGACCCCTCAGCATCGTTCAGATCTATGACTAAGATTTCTCACGGCACGTTCCTCCTGATACTGGCGGCCAGGCTTCGAAAGCGACTGCATCACCTGCAACCGCAGCAAAGTGATGATCCCTAAATGGCCTGTCAGCGGTGCTACTGAACCCAACAATGAAATCTCTCACGCACCAGAACCACTCTACGGCTGCTGGAGTGGCGTGTATGCCGATGTACTGCGCTTGTTCAAAGGTTCCACGCCTCCTCTCGCTCTCTTCGGCGTGGTCGTGCCACCGCACAAAGCCAGTCCTGATGATGAGGATATCGCCAACTTCGAACTGAGTGTTTTGAAAGCGGGCAACCTGCTCCAGCTCTTCATGCGGAATTTCATAACGGCTGATAGGTGACGGTAATGGTTCTTCAGGGCGGGTGATCTCTCTCCAGCGCACCCAGTCAAGAAGAACACCGCGACCTGCTATACCACCGTTCTCACACCAAGCATTGATGCCGTTCCGCGTAGAACTGCCAGGGATGATTTCCTCGTGGCTGTCAGAAACACTAAGTGATGGCCTTGGCTCCAAGTGGACTGCCCGTTACCTCATGCCATTATAGTACTTTCCGGTCGATTCTAGATAGACAGCCATGTTAGCTAGTCAATACATGGTGACCATTTGCACGCCGATCACGATGTGCGACATGTCGAAACCCGTCCCATTGGCTTGATGATTGTGTATTGAAGTGAAGCTCGTCGTCTGTACCGATCCAGCCAGACTTTGGATTGCTTTTATCGAGAATCTTCTGTTCGAGCGGCATTCGCTTGAAGCCTGGGAATTGGACGTTGTTCATAGACCAGTCCAGCTGGACACGAATACCAGTTTGTATCTGCTCTTGAGCAGCCTTGCTAACGCGTTCGGGTGTTAGAAGATTCAGACGTCCAAGCTGGTCAAGCTCCGGCTGTTCGGCACCCGCTTCTCGAGCATAGTAGCCCCAGGCGCATCCGTGAGGCATACCGCTCACAGGCGGTATGTCTTTGAAGGTACAGAATGGCATGGCTGTGGAAAGCAGATCTCGGTACAGAAAGAAGAAAGAATAGGAAAGCACCGGTGGTCGAAAGCAGCCGGCGGATTTTGCAAGGTCTGAACGTTGATCATAATAGAGAAGTGATGCTACATTCTTCTTCTTGTGGAAGTGACAACACTAAAGCATTATATTCTATTTATTCAATTTCCGGTTTCCGGGAGACCAAGTATACGAATTCTACTAACCGCTTTTTCAATGCCCTAGCATTTCCTTTTGCTTTGCATTCGCTAGATAGGTCGCAATCTTCTCTCTGGTATCTCCCAAAGTTTCTCCAACCTTGACCTTGTCACCTCGGCGAACTGAGAAGACGAAGTTCTCAGGCGCTTCGAAGACAAGAACAATCGTCGAGCCCTGCACCTGTGTCAGCTTATTCTCAAAAACAAAAACTCTATACATGTCGACTCACGAGCCAGAAGCCTCCCATCTGTTCTCCGGCCATCAAAGGCTTGCCTCCCAATAGCGTTGACGATTTAGCATACGTAGCTTCCACATACTCACCAGGAGTCTTTGGCTTGCTCGGGCTGTTTGTCCGCAGCTCGCTATCGAAGTCTATCCGAATACTGCCTACGTTTGTAGCGCCAACGGGAACCATGGAGAAGAAGCCATGCCTCCACCGTCCAAGGAGAGCTACTCGCTCATTCAGCACGAAGAGGTCCGACAGCAGCTTCGTCATGTATGGCGACACGCTAAATAGCTCTCCTGCAAAATGCCTTCTCCGCTCGACGACCCAGCTCGTTGGGGAGTGGAAGCGGTGATAGTCGCCAGGCGCCAAGTAGACAACGCAGAAATACATCTTGTTGCCTTCCTTAGGCACGCCACGGAGTGACCAGTGGGGCGAGAGTGGATCGAAAGTCTGGGAGGCTAAGGAAAGCTGTTCACCGAAGCTGTGTTCGGTGACAGGATTTGTTTGAGATGATGCGGAAGCCGGCACGGACACGTCATGCTCTTGCGACTGGCTCGAATGCGGAGTTATGGATTCGCCTTCGGAGCCGTTTTGTGACGAGATGGAGCTCGACGAAGAGCGTCTCCAGTTGAACAGTCGTTTCCACCCTGCCTTCTTTGGCTTTGCCGTCTCTGGATCTTGGTTTTCATGCGGCTCGTTGCCCATAAGCTGGTCTATGCTGTATGAAATGCCATTGAGCTTTGCAAACTCTCTTTCGTCTACGGTCGCATTGTCTTCCTCGGTGGTTGCGCCCTTTGCTTCACCTTTCGGCGGCCCCGTTGGATTCGAGGTTATTCCCTCTGATGCTGTTGGTCCTGGCCCGCTCCCGCTAAGTAGGGCATCCAGGGAATACGAGACACCTTTAACTTGCTCTACGCGCTTGTTCTCGATGTATCCAAAGTTGACGACCCTTCCATCTGCTGGCGATACGAGCTGGTTCTCTGCTATCGGCCTAACGCCTGGTTTGAGCTGGCGCATGAAGAACTCGGATAGGGATCTGTATTGTGTAAGGTCTTCGGGATCCATCTCTGTGAGATTGACTCCGAATATCCAGCTATAGAGCTTGTAGCCAGGTACGCGAAACCAGACTGGGAGAGTGTATTCGTTGAGTGCGCCGTATATCCTTGAGATTGTACGCAAAGGGAGTGCCCCAATGACATGAACCTGCGTTGAGTTTGGCTTGTATTAGCTGGAAGAAGTCGCTGGCCAGAAATGACGGAGCTCGCCTGCCAAGGTCCTTTAACTGTAGGCATATTGTCCTGAGTCGAGTCGTATGTTCCATCTCTGAGATCTGGGCTGATGGGATGCTGCTTCCATAGGTTCAACACGACGAGCAATGCTACACCTCCGGCGACGGGCAATGGCGACCATTTGATGGGAGTTTCCCTCCAGGACTGGCGCATGCGGGCTGTCTCATCCATCAGCATACTGTATATCTTGCTGCATTGTCCCGACTGACATGTCCATGAGGGTCTTGCATTCGAACTCGACGACGATGATGAGGACTGATATCTTCTTCCTGCATTTCTGGCAACTCCAGACTGCTGTTGCTGTCGCTGGATCAGCCTTGTAGCAGTGACACGGCCATGGAGGGTGCGATGCATCGTCAGTGAAGATGCAAGGACAAGGGACAAGAACAAGCTGAAATGAAACGCCGAAACAACGAGGACAACGCAGATTATTGAATAGTTGATGAAGCAGGAGTTACTGCTATGATTCTGTTGATGTTATCATCATGCATCCATGTTCTCCAATTCACCGAAAAGCTAACCCAGCTTTGATTGCCGGTCTCCCCGTTGGCTGCAGATTGACTGAATATTGGATGCGATAATGACTGCATCTACTGACTCCTCCGAGTACCATCTGTCATTCAGCAGCAGCACTCACTCCCGCAAGACTCCTCTCGCTTGTCCCGTTGCTCTAAGGACAAGAAATCAGAACTTGCATCTCAACCTGAACCTAGGGAAGCTGGATAGTCAACGCAATAACAACGATGATGAACAGAGTGGTTATAATGGTACTGCCAACAAGCCAGACAGCTACGGCTACCTCATCCCAAGAAAGGACTGGCTTCCCGATAGCGCAGCCAGCATGTGCATGCATACAGATGAATGCAACGCCAAATTCCCTCCAGCAAAGGATAATGCACTCTTTGGTGGATTCACAAACATCATAGCTATCCCGTTCACATCAAGGAGGCATCACTGCCGGTCAGTCGAGGTTGATTCATGCCCGTATCCTCACTCACCGCTGAAACGCGCTCGCATTGTTTGCAGCGCTTGTGGAAAGGTGTTCTGTGCGCAACACTCTGCAAACACTCTACCCTTGCTGGCCGTGGGCAGGGACGCCATTCTCGAAGCAAGAGGAGCCGCAACTCCAGGCATAGGATCGCAAACACCGTTCAGTCCTGCTCTTTCGACATTCGGTGCAAGCTCCAGCAGGAACGGAAGCACTACTCCAAGCTATTTCACTACCCCCGCACATCCCAGCGGTGCCATTTCTCCTACTATCTCCATCTCATCTGCGTCCACCAACAACACCAAACCTGCATCAGCCCAGGGGGCACACGCAAAGCAGATCATCGAAGCGAGAGTTTGTGATATGTGCTTCCTCAGCCTATCACTGGGAGCCAATCTGTCCCTGCCTCCGCAAATTATGTCGGCAGCTATCTCTCCACCAGTCTCGCGAAGAGGGCTGTCGCAACCCGCTTCGACCCACGAGTCACCATCTCAGTCGCAGATCCTGGTGCATTCCGATACTGCGGCTTCTAGTATGTCGAGCAGCGCTGCTACATCTTCAGGAAGGCTACGCCAAACTAGTGCCGAATCGTTCGATACGCAAGCTACCACTCCACCCTCTTCATCTTCTCCCAACACTGCATATCATTCCACCTTATCCTCGCCTCAACACGCACACGACAAAGCTGGAATGCAGCGAAGACGCTCTCTCTCCCCTGCCGTAGCGACCAACATAGCTTCGCAAGCCATGTCGCGCGACTCGTCACACTCAAGAAGCAGTGGGTCACCCTCAGACTCGTTCATGGCCGAACAGAGAGATCGTTTGGGAGACTTGCGAGGGCAGCAACCACATAAGCGCGCTACAGCGATGCCGACAGGCTATAGCAACAGAGGCATCCGTAGTCACCCTCTCGACCCAAGACACATGAGACTTTCGCAAGAGGAAGAATCAGGTGGCAGCAATCCCGACTCTTCTCTCGAAGGAACAATCCCAAGCACGCCAGGCGCAGGCTGGACCTGGTCTACGTGAGTGTCACACATACCGGCATTTTCCGCAGCTGATTCAATCTGTGTCCAGATTCTGAGCGTGGCGTGAAGAAACTGGCCTTTGGGCGCCCATGCTCGCAGTCGAGATTTACCGAATTTCGTGAGCCTGCTTCGTATATAGACAGCTATCAGGAGACTTCCGATATTTAATCAAGTATACCATGTATCGTTATGGATGTAGAGCCTGCCTTGGAGGAAGTCATAGCAAATTTGCTGGTAATACTGTATTTTAGGATTACGATATTGGCGAAGCTAGCGATACCAGAACTAAGATCGATGTATACTACTATACTCAATAGCTATCGGCCTCGTCGCAATACATATACCGAACTGGCTTCATTGCGCGGGCTTGTACGGCTCGATAAGCATCTTGGAGAAGCTGGGAAAACCCATTAGCCAATGACATCTTTAAATCTCTATAATACCCACTTCTTGATCTTCTCGCTCCCTCTTACTTCTTCCGTTAAAAGCGGCATACGAACCACGTTGAAGTCCTCAGCGTAGAGGTCGTTGATCTCGGCCAAGTATTTCCTCTGCATCTTCCAGCGTGTCTGACATTGGACACACTCTGAGCCTGCAGGTACACGGTTAGTATGGAACTAACGATGCTTCTGCTAGCAGATGTGTCTTACTGGACTTGGGAAAGAGGAGCTGGTTCACCACGATCGAGTGCGTATCGATCTCGTAGGAAGTGAGTTCCTGTAACTACTTTAGCATGGGTAGATGTGGACTCGCACTACGACTTACCTGGATGAGGCGCTCTGTCTCATATAGAGAGAGGAACTCTGTAGAAGCGGGCCAGCATCGATTAATGCCGAATTTGCGTTACAGGAAGGAGTGGCGGCATACCCGATATGCACACGCATACGAAGGTCGTCTTGTCTGAATCCTTGAACTGAGCCGATACTTCACTGACCACCTCCCGCATGCTTTCGAGCTTTCCAAACATCTCTTCTGTATTTGCTGGCATGCCCATCATTGACGACATTGACTGCATCATCGGCCCGAACTTTCCGCTCAGACCTGATAGTTTGGCCAGAGCTTTCTCGAGGACAGAAGGGAAGCTGAGAAACCTCAAAGTATGTCCGGTGGGTGCGGTATCGAAGAGAATAACGCTGTATTGCATGGATTTGACGTGCCTGCGAGAAGCGCAGACAAGTTAGTCTGGGCTCGGCAAATGAGAATACTCTTGTAGCCTTATGTGGACACGGGCGGCTCCTACGCACTTCATAACTTCTGCAAAACCCATTGCTTCATCTACTCCAGGGATTGCGAATGCCAGATCCTGCATCATGCCGCCCATAGGTCCATCTGAGCTTTCCATCATTTCTTGCATGGATCCAGCTGGGTCAATCTCCATTGCGTATAGGTTCTTGTATCCATTGACGAGGGTCTATTGACAACGTAGATAAGCGAAGCTCGATGCGAACAGGCTAATTTGCCGGCCTACCGCATCTTTCGAGAACTTCTGGCTGAAGGCGTCGCTGAGATTGTGTGCTGGATCCGTCGATATGAGGAGTACACTCTCCCTATGGTAGGATAGCTGTGTTGCGAGTGCGCATGAAGTTGTGGTCTTTCCTACACCACCCTTTCCGCCTGAAGATGGGACAGGCAACGAGACAAGGGAAGTGTGAGCATAGCAGGGATAGAGGTAGGAGGGTAGTCAGTGTTTCAGCTTGCCGACGAAGATCCATTTGAGGCTGGGATTGCAGTCAGATTGCAGACATCAGTTCCACGTATGTATGATATGATATCTCGACGTTGCAGCACCTCTGCTGGTCGAGGATGTGCTGGAGCGAGGGATCCAGCGCGTTTTCGGGATTCAGGACGGCGTAATCTTCGCTGTTCATCGTTGTGATTGTGTATGAATGTATGTAGATAGAATTGCTACAACATCAACAACAATCCTCGACACTTTTCGCCCTTCTTTACGGCGTCCGATTCCTTCAACCATGGACAGAGCTGGCATAAACGGTGAGCTGAGAACAGCGAGGAAACTACACAACAATGGCTGAAACGACATCGGCCATGGCCAGTCCTGCCTCTGGTGCACGCCGCCAGGCTCCAGTACGGCCTGCGAACGAGCGACTATGCCCGATACCATCGACACGCTACACGGCGTATCAGTACACTACACAAAGGTCTAAGGAGGAAGAGCAACGTCAAGAAGGTCGTATATACCGCAGAAGCTGTTCAAAAGGACGAAAGATTGCTCGAACTCCTCGTCTGGGAAGCCGAGAGAGCTTGGGCTGAAGGACTGCGTACACGAGAAGAACTGGCAGCTCTGGAAAGAGATCCCAACAACAAAGCAGCACTGGCCAGGAAGCGACATCGATCCGCCAAAAGACTGGCAAGGGCGAGCCAGCATGCCCAGAAATTCGCACAACTCCTACAAACCTTACAAAGCTCCTTCCCTGTCAGCAATACTCTTCAAGCACATATCTATTCGCTATACATGCAGGGTTATCACGACTTTGTGCTGGCCTCGGCATCCGCTTCTTCCTCTTCATCAGTCGCGCAAAAGGGCGTGGCACATCTATCCACAGCCTACGTCCTTCTAGAATCATTCGCAAAGGACACGCAGAGGTCGACCGACGAAGCTCTGGCGTACGAGCTCCTCGATGAGCTGGAACCTATGATCCGCTTCTGCGCCTACACAGCAGAAACACAGTCACAGGGCTCCGTATCCGAGCTCGCAAGAGCTACGGGTATGCCTGTTGTCACCGGAGACGACACGTATGCTCGATTATTGAACGAGTATCGACAAGAGCAGGAGAAAGTAGCCAAGAAGTTAGGCAAGAAGGGAGATCAACAGGGAGAGACTGTCAAGGCCATCAAATGGCGCGATATCGACATACCAATCCGAAGCGCCGAGCTTTCTTCGGCTCTGAGCAGAGTGCAGACTGCCCTGCAGAACCTCCAGGGCAGCAGCTCGAAGGCTACAAAGCGCTCTAGAAAGACTACAATGGACCCAACTACATCGTCTTCTGGTCACGCTGCCCAGATAGCAGGCGGTGAAAATGCAATGAACGACTACGATCGCGCTCTGGCGACATTGAGCGAGTCGGCTGAGAGGTCCAAGAAGCTGGTCGATGACAACGCTGTCGCCCTTTCCAAAGCACAATCTACTCGCTTCGAATCAGCAACAAGGCCACTCTCACTAGCAAACTCCTACATCACCTTCCAGCTCCTTTCGATACGGTTGAGGCGGGACGAAGCTCTGTTTGCGTCAGTCATGGCCAAGCTCTCAGCCCGGGAAGCAGGGAAATCGACTCCTTCTAAGCGTGCATCTGGTCGAAGCGGTCAAATAACGACTGTAACAGCCCGTAGACGGGCCAAAACGTTTCCCGTCCTGATCAAGCTCCTTGAAAGTATTTTGCAAAACTTGGAGCAGCTACGTGAACTTGACATCGTTGAAGATGACTCGGAAGATCTAGCTGGCATTGTTGATGGTAAAATCGCTTTCGACAAAGCTCAAAGGTATGTATGCAAATTCATGGCAATCAAATGTTGGATGCTGATTTCGCTCCTTTCTAGGTGTAACTACCTTGCGCAGACATACGCGCTCCTCGAGAAATACCCTGAAGCCCTCACCCTCTTCCAACGCGCATCTCTATACCTGCGGCAAGTACATTCTCACGATCCTGGTGCTTCCGACACACCGATCGATGCCAGTATCAAACACCTGCTTGTCGCCGCGACGGCCGAGGCAGACTTCCGGGAAAGACTGGCGCAAGCTGAAGATAGAGTGCGAAAGGACTGGTTCATCTACCAGTACAGCCAAGACGCGAAGGCAAAAGAAGGGTTGGACAGTGCGATCAGCAGAATGGACATCGATGAGCCTGTCTCTTTGCCAAAGAAGAGCAAGAAGGCTGGTCCTCTGTTCTTCGATGTTGCCTTCAACTACGTTGCCGGTATTGATATCGATATACTAGGACGGGTTGCTTCAGGCGAGGAGACATCCGAAATAACAGAGCCGCAAGCAAGCGGCATACAGAGCGTGGCAGCTGCGGTCGCGACGAAGGTCGAGGAGGCGATGGAAGTGGTGACCAACAATACACCAGCTGGTCCAGAGACCCCTTCCAAGACAGGCGGCGGAATTTGGGGCTTTTTCGGCAGAGGCAAGAAGTAGAAGGGCTACATGATCCAGCATCGACCCGTTGAAGCTTTTCTTGTACACTCATCCCAGCTGGTACTACAACAGACTGCTCCAAGACAAGAACTGCCTTTACTGCCTATATAGGATATGAAACTAATGGTATAGTACTTGTTGCTGCTGCATAACCTGAAGAAAACGTAATCCCCTCATCTTACTCTTGCTTATCAAGGACAATTATTGTAGAGCTGCTTGCATCTCTACTCTGCAGGTGTTTCAGTATCATGCGGGCCAACCGAGCTTTGCTGCCGACTTCGCCTCTAGCGCTCAGCTTCTGGGCATCTAGTTCGAAGGTGTCGCCTGCTATCTGAGCACTGATGTGAGTGGGTGCTTCTTGATTCTCACTACCCTTGCTGGTGATTGTGACCGTGTAATTCGGTTCCGGTCTGTTCGTGCTTTGACAATAAGCTGTGCGGCCGACGGCGTGAGCTTTGCAAATGGCAATGTTGAGACAGTCTTATTTACCTGCTAGGTGAGCTACCCAGTCTGCCTGCTCTCGCTTGGGCTTTCCTTGCGCTTGTGGGGCTAGCTCTGGCGCCTCATCAAGCTTCCTGGCCAGCTCGCTAGCAGGTGCCAAGCGTTTGATGAAGTAGGCCTGCAGCTTCTTCACAACGCCGGCCTCGAGCGCTACTCGCGCAACAGCATCCTTGGCTGCAGCCTTGCCGAGGTAGGTCGTGTCAACCTTGAAAACCATAGCCGGATCGGTCGGAATAGTCAAGATAGCGCCATATTCGGCTTAAGTGGGCACGTCAGTATGCATATATCCATTGTGAGGGGTGATGACTTACACCCTTGCCCCTTCTTCAGTAGCTCATATTTTGGCCTGTCCTCTGCTTCTGCTCCCAGTAGCTGTTGACATACTTGTTGCAGATAGCTAACAGCCTGTGCGTGCGGATCAGGCGACTTGCTCTGATGGGCGACTTGTACGGAATGTGCTGTCGATAGGCTCGTTCCTTCGGAGGCATCTGCCTTCCCCAGATCCTCCATAATGCGAACAATGCCGCCTTCGAGTGCTTTAGTTGCGGCCGTTTCGAAAGCCATCTTGGACGTAGGCGATGCAAAGGGCACTTGAAAGGTATGCCGTGTGTCTTCGTCCACTACAAGTATGACAGCACCGCCAAAGCGGCCGCTCAATGCATCTTTGCGAATGTCGAAGACCAGATGCTTAGCCTTCTTGCTTCCGAGAATGCTATCAGCACGCTGATTCAGAAAGCGAAGGAGGGGTTGATCGGCGAGGCCCTCAGAGAAATCGTGTTGTGATGCCCAGCTCGGCAAATTTGATACCGGTACTGCTCCTGGAGTATTTGACGAATATGATGCTCCATGAGGAGTCCGCCGCTCTTCCGCCCTATCAACGTTCGCAACCGTCCTGTCCGCACTGTAAGGTGGAGGAGATATGATTTGTCGATCTAGCTCCGTTGCTGTGATATCTATGATGGGCACGGGCCGCTTGTTAGAGTAGGTGGAGTATGATGTAGCTGGGAGGGGATCAGCAACTGCTTGGAGTCGCGGTAGTTCTTCGTCTCCATGCACATCTGGAAATCCCCGCGGGGTCGCCCGAATCAGCTGAGGTGGATCTCGCGAATTTAACTTCTGCTGTGCGATCAGATCGCTGAATTTGACAAGGTCGCCCATCTCCTGGCCGTATTGACCGTCCTTAGCTTGCTTAGCCAACTCGATTAAGCCTTGCTCGATGGCTGCAATAGCGACTGCCGTTTTTGCTGCCTTCTTCGTCGGAAAGTCGTACTTGACAGTATAGCGCCGAACCAGATGTGGTGTCAAAGTTGCGATCAAGATGCAAGAAAAACGCTGGCCTGGTATGTCCTTCAGTGACATGCATGCTTGAGTGATGAGCGGGCTTACCGAAAGTTCGGCCAGGTGCTAATGATGGCCCGATGTTCTGAAACTCGTACACTAGCGCTTCGGATCGTCCTGTATATGTTTGTATGCAGCTGTTCAGGTAGCCTATAGGACTGCGAGGGATTTAGCTGAGTCGTGATTCCAGAGCAGTGGAAACTGACTTTGGGATTTGATGCGGATCTACTTCCGACATCCCGCTAGGCCACGACTGAGAGCCGGATCCGCTAGATCCCGAAGCCTGACTTCCGCTGCCACTGAAGCCGCTGAGTGCGGCGCGAGAGGCTCTGAAGAGCCTTCTATGTGCTTCCAAAGTCTCTTTGATTCTCGACTTAACGGCTACCCTGCATGCGCCCTCTTTTGCTTCTCGCTTAGTGCGGAACCCTGGCGAGATTTCGTACTTGTGGACATTGTCGGATGATATGCTTATGATTATCTTTGCGCCATATAACTCGCCTTGGTAGAAAATTCAGATAGATCGGGGAAGCATGGCATATTGAGGCTCACCTCCAGCACTCATCGCCTTCGTATATTCGCATTCCAAAGCTTTGGGATTGCGTGTAACGTCCTGTATCATCTGTGCTAGCACTCCTGCTGTATTTTCTTCGTCTACTGGGTCATGCTCCTCGATTCTAGAAGGAATGGGTAAGCCCATCTGCTTGCATACTTTGGTCGTAGTAGAATTGTGTAGTTTTAGCAATGTCACAATGCCCTCTTTCAATGCCTCGCCAGTCACGGCTTCTTTTGCTAATTTGGAAGATACAGCAGGCTCCAAAGGTCCGTAAGATGTTATCACGTCAGGCGTAATGCGGATGGTGAGGCGGCATCGGTAGAGCGGATAATTGGCGTATGCTAGTCCACGAATTAGTTAAAGGATGTGTCTCAAGTGGATCGACAAACCTGATTCGAGCGTGTCATAGTCGTAAGTCAGTGCTTGCGTCGGAGTCTCGATGCAGTATTTCTGTACCGCAAGGTTGAGGGCTGATATAGGATTTTCTGCCGAATTCATAGTTTCTCTTTCGGCATAGCTGATCTCCGTAGCCTCGTTATAACGTGCATCGCGCTTGGGCAAAGTATCTTGATGAAATCGGGGCGCAGCAGAGGTTCCCACTCGGTCTAGGGCTGCCATACTGGAACTGGCTTGCTCTAATACGCCCATAGAAAGGGCTAGCTCCGAGGCTGCACGCTTTGCTTCGCGCTTGGACAGGTACACGGCATTGGGGGGAGTAATGTAAGAGCGGTGGCTTTCGGGCGGAAAGTGTAAAGTGAGTTTGCAGGAGTAAGACCGTGCTAGATTAGAAGAGAGCTCAGCAATCCAGTAACAACCGACTTTGAACATAGCCGTACTCGCTGGATTTCGTGAACATAGATAGATGGGCGGCTGAGGAGACACCTTCTTCCAGAACTTGCGAACATACAATGTTGGGCTAGTGGATAGAGCGATGGTCAGCTTTTCGTTTCTGGAAGAGCTCGACGCGATCTGAACCAAACGCACTTCGACAATCGTTCGTCGACATCGTCGGCAGTATCAAGCAGCTCTGACTCGTCATCTGAATCATCGCTGGTGCTGCTGAGGCGTTCTTGTCTGGATCCAAACGTGTGACCTGGAAGACCATCGACGCGAAAGCTTTCCTCGCCGCCATCGTCGGCAAGGATGGCAGCAGCTTCTGCTGCCATGTTGAGGCCTACTCGAGTGTAGCGATGTGACTTTAGCAAGAATATGATGGTCGGTCAGAGACATCCGGTGTGGTCACGTTTTTCTGCGAGGCTACGTTGCCCTGATGAAAGGTGGGTTGCAAGGCTTGTATTCCCTACATGAACCAAGAGGTGATGCCTTCTGATGCAGTAATGCGAGAGCTGGAACACCATGCCTTTTTAGAGATTCCAACTGATCATAAAGTCTGCATCTACATTGGTAATACTATTTATACGATGTGACATGCTCTGTGAACTATACACATCTGATGCACAAGCCTCTAAGCCTGTGCTTTTCTTGGGTATGCTTTTGATTATGATCCCGAATTGTCTGCGCATGAAAAGGATCCAGTTGTTCCTGCATTGAGTGCATTCCTAATGTCTATAACGCTAGCGTACGTTCCAGCGATGAGTAAAAAGACTCCGATAACCCCCACAGCCAGTGCCCATGCAGCTTTAGCTTTCCAGAGAGTGCTACGAGTGTCTCTCCAGTGATCAAAGTACCACATCATGGACCTACAGATCGTACGCAAGAAGAGAAAGGGTAAATGGATGGTGTGAAGAAGAGAAGGCAATAGTCAGCAAGCTCTCGAGGCCAAACTACCAGAAGGTCAACGTGAATTACTCACATGATCACCATGCATGTCAACGTTCCCACAAGAGCACCGAACAAGCCTAGAAGCGATCCAAAGAACGGTACGGCGAGCGCGATGATGGTAGCGATTGTGCTTTGTGCGACCACAATGGATCTAGAGCAGACATCAAGATCGGAACAGAGCGAGCTGGCCAGAATGAAGCACATACATCCAAGTAATCCAATGCGTAGGTGTGCTTTGTGAGAGATGCTTCGTTCCTGTTGCGGCGGTCCCAAGTCAGCGTTCATGCTGAGCGGACCATGCCAGAAGCCATACCTTTCAGGACTCGGACAAGCACATACTTTGCCGGTGTATGAGTGTTTAAGGTTGCACCGACCAGCAAACCTGGGATAGCTATACCGTAACAGACTTTCTTGAGTAGAGGTCCGGCAGATCCGAGGGCAGGACTAGAGACGTATTGTCCAGCGTAGTGGTATACGACACCGCCGATGACCAGGTAGACAAGCGTGACCAAGCCTTGACAGGTGAATAGCGCCTTGGCGTAGTCTTTCTTGGGATCTCGCATCTCGGAAACCACATTGAAGAAGGTTGCTGGACGTAAAGCTCAGCACAGACAGACTTATGCATGGAGTAAAACTTACCTGTACCAGCGTAACTGAAGACCACATTGGAAACCGCGGATATGGCTTCGAGGAATGTCGCATCGCCGATGACTTTGATGTCTTTGTTCCAAGGCCCGGTAGAAGGCGCAGCGGACGGCCTGTCTTGTTGACTGACTGCGATTGCGAGCGTGAGGACAGCTCCGAGGATGGAAGCTAGGCCGATCCAAGCCAGGAAAGCAACCTTGCCGAGAGTTCGAATAGAAGATAGTCCAGCCACGATGACTGCGCCCACCACTACGAAGACGACAGTGCAGGTTGCATGCTCGGATATCGCATTGAGAGCGATGGAGAAACTGTAAATAGGTTGATTCAGTCCGAATTCCCGTCTGGATGTTGTTTCGCTAACCTGAGCAAGGAGGCACCAGCGATACCGGTGACCAACAGCTGGCGAACAATTGAGTCAGCGTATGCTTGTCACGCAGCTATTAGGATGCCTCACCCAGTAGCCAAAGCCAAAGAGCTCACGTCCAACGGGCCCGAAGAGCATTTGACCGACATCCGCAAGCGTGTAGACGTGAGGATGTCTGATTTTGAACATTCCGACGACATAGTCTGACCATGTTGTCATGATGGCTATGACAAGAATGACGATCACACCCGGTACGATGCCTAGGGTGTGGAAGACTCCGGGCTGAGTAGGCGTTGGATCAGCTTCATTTTGACAGCAAGCACGCGAAATGTCCTACAATACTGAGAACTCCCAAGCCGATTTGCAGTTTGACCATCAGAACACTCGCCCTCATCCATCCTAGATTTCGGTAGTTTGGCCCTTTGCCGCTGATGTCGCCAAACACTTCGTCCCGCACGATAGGTCCATCTGCATAGCCTTCGCTGACAGTTCCAGTCACATCTTCAAACTGCTGTTTTGTGTCGAGACCCTCTAGATCGCTCGTTCTCTTCATATCCGTATTTCGGGACATCAAGCTAGCTGGTAGGTGGTAATGATGTTACGTGACTCTCTTGAGCGCACAGTGAGACCAGGAAGACGAGGTGTCGACGGTGGAGAGAAGGAAGAAAAGCTGTCACGAGGATGGCTTTTTATCGAAGGAAGAAGGCAGACTTCAGAGGAGAGCGGGGCGGTATGATAAGAGAAGCGTAAGATGGAGCGGTTAGGAAGAAAGAGACAAAGAAAAGAAGCAGAAAGCCTGGAGGATCCTCCTGGGGAAAGCTCGAGCGGAGTCTATTGCCGGTTATCTCACCATTCTGTCATTTTCACTAAGTGCACGGAGTCCAAATATCCGTTATCGACAGGTGGAAGCTTCCTGCCCTGTACTGGCTGGTCTGATGCATCCCACGCAAGCCAAGTCCGCGCTGATACGCGAACAGCGATGTAGATAATCTGGATTCCGGGTAGCTTTCCAAACGGGCCACATATACGCAGAGTATAGTATCGTAGGTAACAGCTTATCGTAGCAATCGCAGATATGTCCAAAGAGCACAGATGCTAAGCGATAAGGTGCCTGCCTTTGGACTCCCAGAAAGCAGGCGAGATCTAGCCGCTTGCCTAACAAGAATGACACGCCAGGCAGTACCGGTTACGACAGCAGCATTCCTATACAAGCTCCAGAAGGCCCGTCTTCTCAGCCTACTGCAAGATCTCTGCTGCTAGAACAGAAGCTGCAGTTTCGCCAGCATTCTCCACCACTCTTACGCTAGCAAAAGACAGCTGATGAGCATCCAAGAGCTTATTAAGCAGACTGCGAAAGTCTTGAGATAGGAAGAGGCCTCCACCGAGGACCAGTGTCGCCTTCTGCGGCTGTATCGTCTGATTGACAAGCTCGCCCACCAGGGTTGCCAATGATTCCGCGGCTGTCTCCACTATCTGCAAAGCTTCATTGTCTTTATGTATGAACGCATGCTGTTGAGCAATACTGCATACCTGCGCTATGCGAGCGACAGGCGTAAGGGAGCTTTGCTGTTCAGTCCGATATATGCGCGCAAGAAGCAGTTCAGGTTGCTCTTCGCATCCAAATAGTCGATAAATGTCGCGATAAAAAGGTATCGGCAGCATACCCTGGTCGAATGCCGTGAGAACCTTCTTTAGAGCCAGCTTTCCAACGTGATATCCGCTACCGGCATCGCAGATCAAGGAACCATACCCGCCGCCTCGCTGATGGAATGTAGGTATACCAGACTCATTCTTGACGAAAGAAAAAGCTACGGAGCCGGTCCCTGCAATCAAATCTTAGCTTACGTCCGATTTTAACAGTCGGAGGGACATACCTGCTACCAGCGCAATACCACAAGTATTATCTCGGTCTTGAAGCATAGGTACTGCCAAGCTGATTGCATCGTTGCCAATCTCAAAACGAAGCTGATCACTAGGATCCAAGCGAAACAGCTTGGCCAAGAGAGGACTGATTTCTGCTATATCCGTAGCTCTGTCCAAGCCAGCCATGCCCAATGTGAGCGCTTCGAAGGATATGCTGGCATCGCGTGCTAGAGGAAGATTTGTGTTGGCCGGCTTGAGCGCTGGTGGTAGCGCATCTAATGCATCTTTGAGGCCACCTTGAATACGCAGTAAGCTCTCTTCAAGCCCCAGCGTTGTACTATGATGTCTAGGTTAGCGTTGCGGCTGCTGTCGCGGTTCGCTGGGACACACACTAATTGCAAGATCCGCGCGTTGACCTCGCTTCGACACCGTTCTTCGACGCCAGAATAACGCGTAATTGAGAGCCTCCAGCGTCAACTACTGCGACAAGCTTTGTTGCGCCCGAGTCTTTGCGATCATTTGAACCGTCATGTTGCATGATCTCCAAGCGAATGCATAGGAGAGACAAGATAGGAGATGGAGATAGAAAAGGCGACCAGAAGCAAAGGCGGTAGCAGCCTGGAATCTACACCTTGTGGATTGCTAGGCCGGCCTGTCAGTGATGCAGAAGGAAACCGGCTTCTTGCCTGACCGCGCGAAGAAGCAAGGTATCGGACGCCGTCGTTTCTGAGTCTGTGAAGATATACATACTGCAGTCACATATAAGAGCAAAGCCGGGCTTTGTACAACGATAAAGCACGCATGGTATCCCTCGGACAGTTCAGAGCTATGCAGGCCGCTACCTACCGCCTCAGCTTACGAATGACAGCTTCTCCGACAACCACACCGATCCCAAGACCAGCCGCTAGAGCCCATCCGCCTAGTCCTGCCCAAGACTGATCACTGACGTTGACGCTGCCTGTTTCTCCCAATGCTGAGCGGACCCAGTCTGACATTTGGCGATTGCGATCAGATACATTGTTCAACGAAGTTGACCTTGCAGAACGAGTCATCTCGTCAGCGAGTTTGGCTTCCATTTCAGCGAGCCGGGCATGGAGCTGTGAAGAGACAAGCTTAGCTGAGGCATGCTGCCAATTCATGGCGACTCACAGCTTGGTACTGTTCCTTGGGAATGACGACCGTGGAACCGTCTCTACTTTTCATTTCGAGTAGATCTGGTTCCCCAGGCGCGTCTTCGCTGAAGATGTCTTGCAGAGCCTTCCGATTCTTCGGCTGCAATCTTATGCTACTGACGCGCAAGCTACCAAAGTCTTGAATCGAGGATGATCTGCCTCTCAGGGTTGCTTTCTTGACAGTTTCGATGTTTCCGCTATTTTCAGCGAAAGCCAATGCCTTCTCCTCTGGAGTCGCTTCTGCGTCTTCCTCATTGGGCTCGTCGAAGCTCGCGTAGATTGAGGGCAGAGAGGTTGATGCCGAAAGACCTGCCTTCGATACGCCGGACGGTTGACGGAACTCCTCATCAAAGACGCTTGAAAGCGTCTCCTGTGACAGGCGGACAGGTGAATACGCATCGATGCCATGAGATCGTATGTTAGACTGCCAGTTGTGCGATTGCAGGGAGAGCTTGCTGGGAGATGCAGCTTCCGGGCCCGCCTCAAGATCGATACTGGCATCTTGTGCTTCTTCCAGTGTTACTGGTTCTACCAGACCCCAGTCATAGGTAGAGCCCATAAATTGTGTCTCTGCGTTATCGCTACGTAGACTGACAGGATGTTCTTCTGCAACATCGCTGCCTCCGTCTGATGTGCAGCTTGAATCGGACGAGCTCTGGCGAGAGCGCGACTTTCTGATTCTCTCTACCTCTTCGAGCTCCTGACTGAGAGAGCCAGCTCTGGAGCGCGCTTCTCCGTCTCCACGGTTCTTTCCTTCTTCGAACAGGTGAGCTATGCCCTTCACGCGGCCCCTCGAATGCTTGCCTTCTTTCCGTCTCCACGAGTTCTTTTTCCAATCATCCTGCTCGCTCTGCGATTTTGGCAGTGTCAAGAAGAACGACATGTTCTCGTTGCCGCCTGAGTCAGGAAAGTCCTCGCCCTCTCCACTCTCTGTTCCTTGGTTCGCAACGAATATCTTTGCTCGCAGAGTCTCTGCTCGCAAGCGATCGCGAGCTTTAGAAAGTATGAGGCACCAGGAAAGGTTGATGCCCAGCTCGACGAGATCTGGGTCGCTGAGTCGCAAGAAACGCTTTCCAGTGAGACCGCTCTTGACTACAAAGCGCTGAACGTCGTTGATCAGTGGTTTGGGAGTGAGTCGAAGGACATGCGCGAGCTGAAGTGTAATCGACAGTCAGCTCGCAAGTCCATTCGACATCAAGCGATGCAGCGGGACGTACGTAAATGCTCAACTGAGATGGCATCCATGTCTTGGGATCTGCAGGAAGCTCCGCAACATCGTTTGCTGTTCCATACTCGTATGCGATGGCCTCTGATTTGGGCGGGGGTGCAGCAAAACTGGGCAGTGAATCGGACCTTCTCTTCAATGGACGATGTAGATTTGATGCATCAGGTTTCGTATGTCCTGATACTGTGCTGCCTGCAGGAAATGCGACGCTGTCCCGGGTGGTCGTCGACCTTGCCGAGTCTCGAGGGGGAGACTGGGTGTTGAAGGATACTGTCCTTGCGCGCTCTAGCCCCAGTGTCTGAGTGCGAACATACTTTGGCGGCTTGATGACAGCGTGCAGACTCTTTGACCGGGACAGGTGTTGCTGTTGATCCTGGTTCTGCTCCTGAGGTGTGGGCGTGACTGTTTCGTTGTCGGTTGCTTCACTCATCTGTTGAGTAATGTAGTAGTGATACGATACAGACTTCGGCGTTCAATCAGTCTGCTCTGGGACGAGCCTCGTCAGCGACTCTCCTGCTTTCCCGCTTTGTTCCCCCTGCCCTTCGCAGAGGCCGTTGCAACGCCCTAGCCTGACAGCCATAATTATGCATCGAATATTGTGGTGATCAGACGACGAGGAGGAATAGATGAACAGTACTGGTAGAAGCTTGTTGGATAGATAACAGATATCGGGAGAAAGGCAAAGATTATGTAGAGGAACCTCAAACGCCCGAACTCGCGGAGGATCTAATGAAACAGAAAGGTGTATCTCAGTGTATGGTTCTGCTACTGTTCATCTTCTTCCCTCACAATCGCGTCTGTCACCAATTTCTGGCTAGCATATGTATTCATCTACAATCAGGCTCCAGCTACGTATGTACATACAGATGAGAGTGCTTCTATACCATACACTAACAACTTCTGCTGATTGCTGAGCAGCACCTGCGCAGATCAAGTACTTGTGCTGGCACTTTGACTGACGCGCGTGCCGAAGACGTGTCTTGTTTACCGCCCTCAGGATGGCAGCTTTGGCCTGTCATGCTTGACAGTTACTCTATGCTCTGAACTGCTGACTGATGGTTTGCTGAGCAGACAATGCATACTGCCAGCGCTGCGTCAGGCTCAGACGATGGACGAGGACCTCACAAAATTTTCCCCATCTTGCAGTGAGGCTCCCACCAGAACCTTACCACCTTGAGGCTCCCTCTCGACCTCGGGAGGTCCCTTCAAAGCGTTCGGTTCGCCTCGTCAGAAACCTCATGCGCGCCCTGCATCCCGTCTCCACAAAGCCCATCTAGAATCTGCACGTCGCCCCCCGCCGGACGTTTTTTTCCCTTCCTTTTCAAAAAAACCTCTGCTGCAGAATTTTCAAATTTTCGCCTCAGAGCTATACCGTACGCAAAGCGGGCTGGATTCACACTTCTCAGTCTCTGGAGATGCGGAGATTTGCCTCAGCCAGCGAGCCACCACGCAGCAGCCTCTAGAGTCAGCAGCGGGTCAGGATGTCGGGAGTTCACCTCCGACAGCAAATCCCACTAACAGCCTGCAATTGGTTCAGACTTTCAGGACGTGCTACTCGCAAGTCACTGATACTTTCTCGTGCCCATGTCCAGCTTTGCTGGGTCCGTGCGCTACGGTATGACTTGCTGCTGTTTGCAACACCGCGCGTTACCCGTACATCGTATACGCGTTGCTGTTGCGGACGTGCCTCTTGTTTTCGGTACTCTGGCTCGATGGCACATCGATTTGCGAGGATGAGCGTGCGGATCAGGCTTGAATAGAAGCCGAGCACCGGACGATCTCGGCACATCATGCTGTCAATATAGCCGGCGCCCCGCAAATCCAGCCTAAGCCGGCCACATTGGGCTGCCAGCCCAAAACAGAATCCAACGCTCGCCTCGCTGCAGCACGCGGAAAGGCAAGCGCAAACCTAGGCGCGAAGGCCTGGTGCAGGGTGGGCTTCCACATCGAGTAATAAATTCAGAGCAAACGACCTTTTGCACTTCTTTTCCTCACCTCTTTCTTTTCTTTCCCTCTCATCAGTCAACTTTGGCCTTGTGCTTCTCCTCAAGACCAGTTACCAACTGAACAAGAGGTCTATCAGGCGCAACTAGCCTTACCTTCCACTCGAACACCTTCTCCACCTTTTACCTGGCCAAGGCAGCCGAGCATCAACAATGACCGGAGTCACTGGCGATGTCGCCCGTATTGAGGCTCCCGTAACACTCAAGGCATACCTTCTGTGTGCGTTCGCAAGCTTCGGCGGTATTTTCTTTGGATACGATTCCGGTTACATCAATGGTGTCCTCTCGTCCCCGGTTTTCATCGAGGCCATTATGGGCCCAGGTGTCGAGGCCATCTCCTCCTCAAGGAAATCCCTCATCGTGTCCATCCTCTCTGCCGGTACTTTCTTCGGCGCACTTAGTAGGCTTGAAAATTCAACAAAGTCCGTCTTTGCGCGTCTGACCACGAGTTGCCGACCACAGTTGCTGGTGACTTGGCCGACTACTTCGGCCGCAGAATCACAATCATTGCGGGATGCTTCGTCTACCTAGTCGGAGTTGTCATTCAGATGTTCGCCGCCAGTGCCCTGGCTACCATCGTCGTCGGTCGTCTGGTTGCTGGTTTCGGTGTTGGTTTCGTCTCTGCCAGTAAGTTGAACTCATCTCTAGATCGTCACAAGAGCCTTCGGCTGACGACCCTGCTTTCGCCAGTCATCATTCTCTACATGTCCGAAATCTGCCCCCGCAAGGTCAGAGGTGCCCTCGTCTCCGGATACCAATTCTGCATCACCATCGGTATCATGTTGGCCAGTATCATCAACAACTTCACCCAGGGCCGAAACGACTCTGGCAGTTACAGAATCCCCATCGGTATCCAGTTCGCATGGGGTATCATCCTTGCAATCGGTCTCTTCCTTCTCCCAGACAGTCCCCGTTGGTACGTCAAGCACGGCCGAGTTGAGGATGCCCGCAAAGTGCTCAGCCGTCTGAGAGGATACCCCGCCGACTCCGAGTACGTCGAGCTCGAGGTTGCCGAGATTGTCGCAAATGCCGAGTACGAGCGTCAAGTCAACCCAACTGGAGGATACTTCGCTTCATGGGCAGCATGCTTCTCCGGCTCCGTCTTCAAGTCCAACTCCAACCTCCGCAAGACCATCCTCGGTACATCCATGCAAATGATGCAGCAATGGACCGGTGTCAACTTCATCTTCTACTACTCTACCTCCTTCTTGGCTTCCACCGGTGCCATCAACGATCCATTCATCACCTCCATCATCTTCACTGTCGTAAACGTCGGTTCCACCCCTCTCTCCTTCTACACCATCGAGAAGTTCGGTCGCCGAACAATCCTACTATACGGTGCTCTCGGCATGTTGATCTGCCAGTTCCTCATTGCCATCATCGGTGTTACCGTCGGATTCAACAAGACCGTCATCGTTGATAACGCCACCAGAGCTGTCAACCCAGCAGCTGTCAACGCCCAGGTAGCATTCATTGCCATCTTCATCTTCTTCTTTGCCTCCACCTGGGGTCCTGGTGCTTGGGTGCTCATCGGAGAGATCTTCCCTCTTCCCATCCGTGCCCGTGGTGTCGGTCTCTCTACCGCCTCCAACTGGCTCTGGAACACCATCATTGCGGTCATCACTCCTTACATGTAAGCCTCTTGCCTAGACTTCCAATTAGTACCGTTGTTGACTCCTTCTTCTCCTTCCAGGGTTGACCCCGACAAGGGCAACCTCCGATCCAGTGTCTTCTTCATCTGGGGAGGACTCTGCACTGCCGCCTTCGTCTACACCTACTTGTTCGTTCCCGAGACCAAGGGTCTTACTCTTGAGCAGGTTGACAAGATGATGGAGGAGACTACCCCAAGAACCTCCGCCAAGTGGAGACCAACCACAACCTTCCAGCAGGAAGTTACGTCCGGCCATGTCTACACCGACAAGGCCGAGAAGACCCACGTCTAAGCTGGTATAGCCGGATATCGATCCTACACGTGTTTATGCATTCCCATGCGTTGCTAGTTTGGGCTTCGAAGCGTTCTCATTTATCGGTCTCTTGGAGTTCTTCGCAATAGTCTCGTAATCCCCTTTTAATATCGTTCTTGTCGCATAGGAGGATTAAGTCGGTGCAAAATAGTAATCAATCAGGGTTTCAGCTTCATGGCGTTTACGCTTCTCACGATTGCTCGATTGCTACGCTGACTAGTGCTGCGGTCGAGCTCCGTTTCAGGTCTACTTGATCTTGTGCTGCTCAAGGCGAGTAATTACTAATAGTCATTGCTACAATATCATAGCTTGGAGCTTGAAGAAAATCAGATTGTCAGAGGCTCACCACCACACGGAGCAAGACAATTTACGAGTACACGGACCCACGTTCATCTAGAGCTATCTGGCTATGTATCTAGAGCTATCTGGCTATGTATCTATAGCTACAGCGAACTAAAAGCGATGGTGGAGGTTGAGCTGGTATGAGCAGAATGAGGTGGTAGGTATACGCCGGAGGCGCGCGCTGAAGAGACCCTTCTCTGGCTTGGTAGGTATGATGTGGTTGACAGTAGGCAGCTCTACTGTGTCGCGTATGAGCGGCCATTCCCCACAGACGACTACGAGGGCTTTCTCGAACACGCGTCGCGACCAGTCATTTGCTCAGAGAGAAGCTGTGGACGGAGGGGGGAGAGAAAGTGCCTGTATGTGTATAGGATCTAGGGCTGATATTCTTCATCTGACTCCTCTATCGAGGGAATCGAGGGATGTCTTAAGATAGGGTTTGTGGAGTCTTTACAGACTGGCGAAAAAGAACGTCTCATGAACAGCGATAGCGTCTGTCGACGTACTACGATGAGGCTGATGTACAGTTATTGGTACATACTACTTGATTAACGAGTCTGGAGACCGCTCTACTCTTTCGCCTCCCAAACAGCACGCTTCTTCTGCTCGTAGGCTGTCATACCCTTCCCACTGCCGACGACTCCAACTGTAGGTATAGACTCAGCACCAGCATGATCAACATGATACAGCACTCACCTCGACCATGAGGATTGTCCGGCGTCCTGAACTGCGATTCGCCGCTGACACCCGGTATGTGATAACCCTTCTTAGCGCCCTTCTTTGCAAACGATTGCCAGGAGGATTGCTTAGCGTTCTGTTCCGCAACTCTGGCTTTCCTGTCCTCCTCTTTCGCTTGCTTCTTCTCTACTTTTTTCACCTTCTTGCCGTCCCTCTCAGACCCGCTGTCTGCCGAGTCTTTCTCGTTCTGCAGCGAGTCTACTTTGTCGAAAGCTCTCTTCCTTGATTCAGACAATGCTTTGACATCGCCGCTACGCACGACTTCTGTCGAGTTGTCGACTTTGAATAGGACCGTATAGACTGGATCAGAGGCGCTCCCGCTGACTGATACGATACGGGCAGGGTACATCTTGTTGTCTACGTGCCATTTTGCAAGTACGTCTGTTCCAGCAGTGAAAGTGGCAGCTGGTTTCGACGACTGCCCCGGCTGAGGCTGCAAAGACGAGGAAGATGGTCCAGCTTTGGAAGAGCCGGCGCGAGACGAAGATGAGGCTGACTGCTGACCGAGGTACTCCTTTGTCAAAGCTATCAGAGTGCTGAGCTCCTCCTTGAGGCTCAGAAGGTCGGCGTTGTTAGGGTCATCTTTGAGCGTCTGTTCGGTTGTTTCCAGCTGCAAACACCATCAGCTTGTTGTGTATATCGAACGTCTCGTCGTAACGGACTTGGTACTCGAACTCTTCAAGCTCTTCGCGGGTACTCATTTCGTTATATCGAGTGGTAATGACGAGAAAACGGACGAGCCGAGAATGCAGAGATTCTATCTTCCCGACGTTGACATGCAGTCGCGATGTTATCCCTGAGTGAGAACGCGCAGACTAACGATAGGCTGAAATACTACCACACTGCATCTGACTGATCTCTATAGGGGCGTTAACTCTACAACACATCGTGAGCACGACTTAGCAACTGTAACCACATAGACCACTACCAAACTAAGCGACGCTCTGCGCTGGCCTAAGCGGAAAGTGCGGAAGGCAGAAGGGGCGGATGGACTTATAGAACGTTTGTTTCGGTTTGAGGCGACAGGGAGGAGAAGAGAAAGGTGCTGCGATCGAGTGAGACATTCTACGTCTGCTTCTTCTTGCCTTTGAAGAAACGCTTTGCCAGACTTGCTTTCCTACTAAGCGGTTTCCCTTCGTTCTCCTTCTCTTCGCTGCTAATGTTGGGACTTCCAGAGTAGTCACCAGGGTGAGTCATAGTACTGTTACTTGTGAACGAAGCATCTGCAGCTGCACTTCTGTCCGATGCCGAGTTGCCATTGTAGCTCGTGTCCGCCAAGTACTGCTTGCTGTTGTGCATAGAGTCATTGGAAGAAGAGGAGTCGCTCTTCGATATCCCAACACCAGACTCTTTGGAAGAGCTCTCCGCAAGGATGGCTGCAGTTGCGGATTCGTTCGCTAGATCGTCGTACTTTCTCGACTTGCTCAATCCGGAGGAGATGGGGAAAGGATAGTCTGTCGCGGTAGGCAGATCCAAAGGTGATACGACCGGAGGCGTGCGTATGTTCAGATTGGCCATCCTGCTACTGGGTGCAGCGAGATCTTGCGGACGCTTAGCTACAGTAGGGGACAGGCGGCCTTGCGGTCGCGTGCTACTTGTATAGCCCGAGCTGCTGCTGGTCGACGCATACATAGGGACCGGTGCCGCGTTCGAAGACGACACTTTGCGATCGCCCAAAGGCGACAATCCAAGCTTGGAATCGTCATCGTAGGCCTGGCTTGGAGTGCTCGCAAATTGAGAAGATGAGCCTTGAGGAGGGCTTCTTGATAGATCGGGCGAAGTTGGGGCGCTCTTCTTTGAACGCATCCGCGATATGAGAGACTTGGATCGCTTGACTCCTGCCCCGTCCTTACTATTCCCTTCTGCAGCATCGCTGTAGGATACAGAAGGGGCAGTGAGATACTGGTTTGGTATGAGTGGCATCGGGGGAGCTGCAGTTGCTCCGACCGGTCTGCCTGCACGCAGAGTTGCTTCAATATCTGTAATGATGGGTCCGTCAGTATGTTGATCCTTAGTACCTTCATCAACAATGACATACCCCATATACTTGCAGTCCTGTCTGCGCGAGTCTGACTGCTCAACCCGCTCTTCCTGTCTGAGGGATATACAGACACTCTTGGATCTCTCCTTGAATAGCTGCTGTTTCCAAAGTCTTCGTACGCTTCGCCGTGCACTCCAAACGTCTCCATGTACTGTCTCTCCTTCTCTGTCGCTGCTGCGGGATAGCCAAGCGTGATGCTTCCTTCGGAATTTCGTCTCCCTCTGTACGAGGATGCTGGAGAGGATGGACCAGTGAGCAAGTGATCTGAAGACGCATTTGGGTCCATGGACGATGAAGATGGATCGCCTGCATTGAGTGCTGCCCTCGCACGTGCAGAGAGTCCAGCTCCGCCGCTTGTGCCTCTTGATGATGAATAGTTTGGCCTCTCCCGTGACGGGCTAAGGTCTGCTCCATTGGCAGCTACTTGGTTCGCAGGATCCCAGGCAGAAGGGGAGAATGCGCCTATAGGGGATGGGCGATCTGGACGGGTCTTTGAGCGAGACAACGCAGCATCGAAGGGGCCGCTGGGAACACGTTAGAGCATTGAAATAGTAGGAGGTAACAGTGTCATCAGCTATGGAAACTCCGCTGACAGCTGAGCTGAGAAGGGCCATGCACGACGCGACGTACGAGTGGTGGACTGGGACGCAGGAAACGGGTCAGACTCGTTAGCAGTATGATTTACAGTCTTTCTAGATGTTACGCACATCCCATGTTGAGACCTGAGCCATCGAGCGTATCTATCAGATCATAGGCGCTTGGCTTCTGTTGCTTATTGCTGCGCTGCTCTTGACGCGGCTGAGGCATCGCTGGTGTCGTCGTCGTTGCAGATGTAGAGATATCAAGATGACTTGTATCTTCTTTCTCTTTCTTGCTGTTTCAAGCGACTTGAAAGTCTTAAACCAGAGCAAAGGCATAAGCAGCCAACAGCTTGGCCTGAAGGCGATCAATGACAATTCTAAAGGCGATGAGCAGCGACGATGAAGGAAACAGCGAAGATGAGCGACTCGATGCACTGGCAGCGCTGGAACGACAATGCAGACTCGCAATGGGATTGGAAGCAGAAGTCATCAAAGCCAATCTAGTCGCAAAGAGTGAAGATAGCGACGACGATGAAGAAGAGGATGAATGGAATGGCATTCAAGATGAAGATGATGACAACGATGACCTCTCAGAAGAAGAAACGGTCCTGGAAAACCATGCTCCAGCTTTTGTTACAGTCTTCAGCGATCCATCTTCATCCAGGCAGCGAGACAGCGTTCGCAGTATTGACAACTTCATGGCGAGCTACCTCTACATACATCATTTCCTTCCTCTGCTGATACAGAGCGCTCGCAGTCCTCGAAAATCAGAAATCATATAGCACCTCCCGATCCAAAAGGCAAGAGAAAAGCTCGCGCAGACGGCGAAGACGCTGAAGAAGAACGGTGAGTACATGCGAACCAGTCTACCGCTCTCTCTTCCCGCTAAACTGTATATCGCATGCTATAGCCACCTTGAAGCGCTGGATGCCTCCCTAGCCTCCATGATCCGTGATCTCCCATCCAATACATCTTCCACCTCTCTCCTTCCTCAACTTACCGCTCTTCCCGACTCTCGCATTACCTACAAAAAAGATCGCGCGAGGGGTGGAGCTCCTATAGATCCAAAAGCACCCAGAACACTCAAAGAAAAGCTGTATGCATCCAGGCTAGAGAGAGCGCAGACTCGTGCAAAGGAAGAGAAGGAGGGCGGCATCATCACCCACCGACACAATATAGGACAGGGTGATTTCGCATTGACCAAGAAGGAGAGAAGATTGCAGACAGGTAAAGAGGATCAGCGAAGGAGTAAAGCAAGAGGAATAAGCGGTGTAGTGGGCAAGATGAAGAAGGGAGGTGCAGAGCTAAGGCTCAGCAGGGATGAGATCAAACGGGGCGCAGACGGCGATTGGGAGGGCCTGTCTAGCGCAAACAAGCGGAAGAGGCCCTCAGGTCCGCCTGCTGGTAAAAGCAAGTTCAAGAGGAGGTAGAGTGATAGTCTCCGATCGTTCTTAGCTTGCTTCATCTGTAGCATAGATTCTTCAGCACGCTCTTTCGTCTTGACAAGCGAGAGTGCGCGCTCTGAATCGCGTTGACAATGTCGTCAGTAAACTACTCGCAGACCGCTAGCAAGCTGGTTGATATGCAATCGCGATGCGCCGAAGAGGCTGAGAACCCTCGAACTGGTCGAAAATTCGCAGCCTCAGTTGAGGTCGATACTAACGGGAATAGCTTCGAAACGTCGTTCCTTCCCTGCAATGCCGTTTTCTCATGATTGTCCTGTCACGCTGAGTGTCCTGCCCAAAGATCAGCGCAACATCCTCTCCCGTTCTTTGTTTGCGCGAGAAGGGAAGGGAGGTCAAAGAATACACAAAAGCTGACGGGCTGCAGTCCTTCTCTCTCCTATACGGTCACAGTATCGTTAATTCTTGGGTTCTGACTATCCATCGTGCTTCGTCTGTCTGCTGGCTCATTCGAAGATCATGCACGGCGGGAACAGAATCACTCAGCTGCATAGACGGCAGCGTCTTCCCACCCTGGATGATCTGTCAGGTATATCGATTCCTGGATCTAACGATGCTGCAGCAGCTGCATCACTGGGCGCTCCGGCTGGTCCAGACGCAACAGTTACAGGGAGCAGGACTTCTCTGGATGTAGCTCGACCAGCAACCCCCGAAACGCAGACAGGGTCTGCTACAGCTTCTCTATCATCCCCAACCACGGCACTGGCTGCCGACTCCAGAATTGCCGGGACTGATACACATTTCTTGGAAATCGACGATATTTGGTCAGCCAACCCAATTTTCGCAGGATGATTCATCAGTTAAAACCTCTCAACTTGTTTTGATGCAGCACTTTGACCTGTCTAGGTGCCTCTATCTCTCGCTCATGCGTGTCAGATGTAAGCAGATTCTTTGCTGTTTGGTTGTGAGGTCAAGAGCTGAAAGCAATTGCTAGACATGCATTTGTGCATCGACATCTGAACTCACTGCAGTTTCGCAATGCGTACAAGCGAATTGCCCTAACAGAGAACATAGGGGCTTCTTACGAGTGGTGTCTCAGGTAACCTGAGAATTGCTAACAACTTTCAACGCATCGACTGATCCTAGATCCTAGTCGTGTGGCCTCGATGTTGCGGCGGCTCTCCTCGTCGCATCCCAAATATCAAGCTCGATCTCCAGTACTACGTCGCTGTCTAGCTCAACCAGCAGCCTCACTTCGACTGAGACCTCCTCATCCATCACCTTTTCCTCCTCTCTCACATCAACTTCTGCCTCTACCTCCTCTACGGCGAGCCAGTCTGCAACCGACCAGCCGTCCGTAATCTACGAAACCGTTACTCCGAATGCTATTCCGTCCAAGCGACCCACCAACAACGCGGCGGCAGATATCAGTGTAGAAGCTGGCAAAGAGGGCGAGAGCAGCGGACTATCGAAGCCTGCTGTTGTCGGCATCATAGCTGGAGTAGTAGCCGGCCTCATGCTCATTGGCATCTGCATTTGGGTGGTTCGAAAGCAGCTCTTAGGTAGAAATCATCGACGCCAGGAGATGCTGCGGCAAAGCCAGAATGTCGACGAGTGGACCTCGAAAGAAAAGGAAGCTGCATATGGCGGAGGCAGTGGAGGTCAGGCTGGACTGGGGTCAGCAGTGGACTCTAGACTGAACAGTAAAGGTGTGCAAGCGGATGGCACTGGTGCTGTCGCAGATCCGCAGTTCTGGGAGCAGTTTAGAAGAGCCAATGACAGCTACGAGCTGCCGAATGAAACAGATCGCTATCCGATCCGTCATCAAAGTCTGGGCATACCTGTGCATCAGTATGAGTATCACGACCAAGAGCAAATCGCCTCGCCCTTTACTTTTCCCCAGCGACGCGACTCCCTTCCTATGCAAGCTTCACAACCCAATCAGTTCGTGGCCCCGGATATCTCTCGTCAACTGAGATTCGCTGATATACCACCTTCAAGCTCTTCGCAGCGAACGGGAAGTAACCTATCCTCTGAGCCGTTGAGGCCTCTATCGAATCACGCAGAGCCGGTCTCTGCCAGGTCTTCCATCACATTCGATGGTCTAGCTTACCTCGTGCCGGAGGGCAACGGGGATAGCAGGGTCAGAAACAGCTTTATACCAAGGGCTATGTAGACGCAGCCCGCGATCTTCTCGGTGGTCTCCATACCACGGACTGTATATCCTGAATCAGTATTGCTGCCATAAGGTATACGATGTGGTTGTAGCATAGGGTTGAAGGTAGAGGGCGCCGGTGTCTCGTTGTTGTCTCTCGTTGATCAGAATCTTCCCAACCGGAGTAATGTCTGGCAAAGCTGAGCAGCCTCTGGTTGATCCACCATCGTACGGCGAATCTGTAGGAAGCACTCCGCGAACGTCGACATCGCAGACTCGCCAGAATCAGGCTTCGTCGCATCAGCAACAGCCAGCGAGCTCGAGCTGTTTCGGCCATGGAGGAGCAACGCATATGCAGCAGCAGTCGCAGTCGCAACAGCAGCAGCAATACTCTTACAGTTCTGGCGACAAGAGCCGCGATTCCAAGCTGTTTGCAGACTATAATGACGAGGCAGCGACACCGCCTGCCAGCAAGAAGTTAGCCAGCAAAGACAAGGGAAAAGGAAAAACAAAGGAGAGTCAAGCAAGCCGGATTCCTGTAGAAGCGCAGAAAGCTCTGGCACCGCTCAACATGTCCAACGACTTGAAGGATATCGTCGGGATGTATTCCTTGGAACTGTCAAGCCAAACTACCTGGACTATGAACGGCTCAGCAAGTACTCTGGTCACTCCATGCTGTAACTTTGCTGCGACTGGCAAGAACGATATAGATGTAACCCTCTACTTCCGCCCTCCTCCCGTTTCGACAAGCGCGAATGCACCACCTCTTCCCTCAAGGTCCACAGCACATACTGTTACGCCTCCTTTGGAGATCCTTACTAGCTGCAAGAAGGGGAAGTTGAAGCTTTCGGTGCCAGATAGGCTTCCTGCCAGGCCTCTGCGGATGGTCTCATCGCTGGAAGGGTGAGTCCTCCTGGCTCTCAGGGCGGCTCTGGCTGATCTTCTGTACAGCAATGCATACGTATCGCTTCCAGTAGCTTTTGACGGTAAGTTGGCCATCTGGGCGCCGACTGGAAGCGTGGAGCTTTCGGAGCAGCTTCGAAGGCAATCGACGATCATTCCCTCAACGACGCAAAACTCGTATATTATAGTATATCGCATCACACCACTGGCTAGTAATGCTACATCTGCAGACGAAGCAGCGTTGCCTGGCGGCATTATGGATCTCTGCCAGATCAATTCTAGCAAAGGACGAGTAAGGGTGGATTACGCAAAGTTGTCTAATGGAGATAGCTGTGTGGTCATGTGAGATCATACTTTCTTTATCTCAAGCACTACGTGTTCTGTTGTTGTTTCCAGTAGATCGTCTGCCGTATTTCCTATAAGTCCCGGCTACGATAAGATAATTGCTATACACGCTCTTATCAGCAGCTCTGAGCTCCTACATATACATCAATTTCTCGTATGACACATCAGCAATCCTTCAACGACATAGAGCGTATAGCTTTGGACCGGCCACAACGGTATCACGAAACTACATAGGCATGGGGTGTTCATTACTAGAAGACGTCAGTCTGTCTGTTGAGCATCTCCCCTACTTTTTGGTACTCGATCCGGGCACGCCGCTCCGTAAGACTTGATAGAAGGCTTCCGGCGGAAGTTCGACATTGCCAAGCTGAGATCACACAGCTACGATGAGCATATTCCCATGATCGCGTCTTGAAGTGTCACAAACCCGTTTCAGCTTTTTCAGACCCGCTTTCTGTTTGCTGAGAAGCTTCATTTTCCGCGTCACATCGCCTGCAAACCAGATCAGCAACTTAAGGCATCGATAGACGCAATCCTTTACTGACCTCCGTACAGATAGCCAGTCTTATGGGTTAAGTCGATGCGTGTCAGATTCGATCCTGTAGCCATACTGCCAAGACAAGGCAACTTACGACGTCTTTACGAATGGGCGCCAGTCTGTTATATGCCCAATCGTCAACCCAGGCTTAACTCGGCACGTAAGCTCTCGTACCTCTCTCTGGCAATGATCTTGCTGCCAACAGCTGCTTGAATGATTATCTCGAATTGCTGCCGAGGTGTAACTTCCTTCAAACGCTCACACCATCGTCGACCTTCTTTTACAAGTTCGGAGCGATGCAGAACGCAAGTAAGGGCATCAACGCTCTTGCCATTGACCAGGATGCTCATCTTGACCATATCGCTCTGTTCCCAGCCTGCTTCTTCGTAGTCAAAGCTAGCGTACCCAGAAGTGAAGGATTTGAGGTCGCTATGAAAGCTACTGATAATGCTTGACAGCGGGAGCTGGTACACCAAGCTGACTCTCTGACGGGAAGAGCCAGAAGTCGCATCATTGTCCATGTAGACGAAGGATAGCTGACTTCCTCGTTGCTCCTGCCATTGCATGCTTTATCAGCCGAGTACTCCCAGATACTTGGCAAATCTGTCCTTACCGCGCACAGCTCCATTACACCTCCTGTAAACTCGTCGGGAGTGACTATGGTGGCTCGGATCATTGGTTCAAGGACATGGCTGATCTTGCGTTTGGACATTTCTCCAGCGTCCGGGAAATCTGCTGGACTGTCGATGATTGTTTCGGATTCGTCGCGCTCAACGACTTCGGCTAATAGTCAGCACACCTTCCTCTACCACAAAGAACTTACTCACGCTTCAATGATACGAAAGACTTGGTGACGAGGACTTCGGACTGATATCTAGTAAGGGCATCTCAGTACTTTCGTCTAATGTGGGGTTCTCATCCACGGACTCATCCTCTAGTCGTTGTTTGAAGACTTCTGCGTGCAGAGCACCCAAGAAGCCAAGTCGGAAGCCTTGACCTAGCGCGACGGATGATTCTCGTTGTACAGAGACAGATCGATCCGTCAAAGTAAGCTGAGCAGAGCATCAGCTTGTATACAGCCATTAATCATCACTACGTACTTTCCGAACTGATTCGTCCAGCTTAAGGAACTGGTGAGATTCGAGCGGGAAAAGACCCGCGTAAACAGTAGCTTTTTGCGGCTTGAAGCGCTCCAGCGGAGGAGTCGGAAAGCCAGTCTTGTGGAACGTGTCTCCCAGATAGGCTGTAAAAGAAGAACCTTAGTACCACCCAGAGGCACAGCCTGATCAGCCTACCGTCGGCCGGATCCTTCATTCCGCAAGTGATGTAGCCGACCTGTCCAGTGCTCAAGGGTTCTGAGATGGGTCTAGCGGAAGGATGGAGTACTCCCATGTCGCCAACTTCGAAGGATCTGCCATTAAATATGGAAGTGATCTTATCCCCTGCGAATAAGAACGTTGGCATGAAGACCCATCAAGCAGCAAGGCTTAGCCACATACCTTTCTTCAGTGACCCTGAAGCTACAGCGATCAAGCTTACGACGCCCTTGAACTCGTCGTACCAGGAGTCAAACGCCAAAGCTCTGAGTGGCTCGTTACTGCTTGCGTGGGATGGCGGCGGCGGTATATGCTGGACGATGGCGTCCAGGATGGAGTGTACACCGGTACCAGTCTTTGCGGAGATAGGTAGGATAGGATCGTCTGGGCGGAGCAGAGCCCGCACTTCTGATAGGGTACTAGGAAGATCAGAGTTCGGAAGATCGATCTATGACCATCGTCAATACATATATCTTGCTAAATATTGTGTTCGAGATTACTTTGTTGGCTACTCCTATTATTTGCAGGTTTCGCTTTCTCGCTGCATCAAGCACAGACTGATGTTGAGGTAACAGCATTGTCAGCTCTGGGCCAAGGAGCGCTACTAGAGTATAGCTCACCAAGGTCTGCGCCTGTATGCCTTGTGTAGCATCGACTAAAAGGAGTGCGCCTTGTACTGCAAGTAAAGAACGCAGAACTTCGGAAGAAAAGTCTACATGGCCTGGGCTGTGGGACTTGCGTCAGCAAGGGGTGATCATAAGAAGGGGGATGCCCTTACGTATCGAGTAAGTTCAGGAGGTAAGGCCTGTCTTCTCCAGCTGGTTGGTAGATCATCCTGGCAAGCCAGATTAGCAGGATGCTCGCAAGCGCATGAAGTCTAGCATACGAAGCGCTCATAGCTCTGACAGTAATACCACGCTCCCTCTCAACCTTGAGAGTATCGAGAACCTGTCTGTTCCTCTCTCCATTTTTTGCGGAGGGTATCGTTCCTGTCAACTCGAGCAGCCTGTCGGCCAGCGTACTCTTTCCTGGATGCGCAGACCATGCATTAGATTCATAAATAAAAAGGCGAAATAGAAAAGCTACCATGATCAACATGCGCGATAATCGCGAAATTGCGAATCCTTTCTGGCGGGAAGTCAGAAAGCTTGAAAGGCAGTGGCACAGCTAGCGAAGAATGCTTTCTCGAGGAGATACGGGACGTGAAAGCAGGGAGGCCATCTTCGTCCGGTCTAGAATATCGTGACAGCAGGCTGCTGCGAAATCTCAAGCTGGCATAGGAGGAGGCAGTTCGCAGAGATCTGGCATGGACAGCATTTGTCTTGTTCGTCGTCGCAGGGTCATGGAAGAGCAAGTGCAGACATCGTCGAGCTCGCATTCAGAGGCAGCGAGACGAGCACGGGATATGGCAGGAGACCAAGCTCGGTCGTAAAGTACGGTGAAACTGGGCAAGAGCTTGCGATAGATGCATCTACAGCAAGAGCTATCTACGATGGTCAGCTGGTCCCGTCCTATCTCTTGTCTTCCTCTTGCTGTGCGCGACCTCAGCCGGCTAAGTAAGTCAGAAGCTCACCGGCATCATCAGTCAACGAATCCATACCTTCAACTGCAAGATCATCTAGTCCTCCAAGTCTTCTCTGGCGGGCTGTCGGGGTGCCGATATGCAAATCCGATTCTGGACTTCTTCAGTCATCATCGCGTTATGCGCCGCTCTTCTCCTTTACACCAACAGAAGAACTCCGCCAAAGATGTCAAGCTACACACGTATTGCAGCTGTTTCAGGAGCCAACAAAGGTCAGGCTCGATGCCAGAGCCTGCGTTGAAGGCTGCTGACAAACGCTACGGATCATCAGGCATCGGCTTAGCGATAGTCAGACAGCTTGCTTTGCAGTATCCCACGTCAACTTTTAACAACGGTCCTTTACTTATCTACCTCACATCCCGCGATAAAGGAAGAGGGCAAGCAGCGTTAGCCGACATCAAGAGCGATCAGCAGCTGAAAGCTGCAAAAGCCTTGAAGGCAGATGGAGGGTTGACGGATATCAAGTGGACTGCTCTGGACATCTCCGATAACGCCAGCATCGATGGGTTCGCAAAGCAAATGGAGAAAGAGCATGGTCAAATCGATTTCTATATTGGCAATGCAGGAATCGCCATGCAGGGCTTCGGTATGTTGGATATCTTGACATTCCATGCCCACATACTGAGAAAAAGCGAGCAGACGCGAACGTAGCCGAGGCGACTATCGCTTCCAACTACTTCGGCGCTGTTCGAGTGACCGAGCGCGTTCTTCCTCTCATTCGCTCTGGCGGTAGAGTCGTCAACGTTGCGAGCATGGCTGGTCACCTCAATAGCAAGTACAGCGAGGATGTCCGATCCCGCTTCCTTTCCAGCAAAAGCGTCAGCGATGTCGACCAACTCATGAACGAGTTCGTAAAGGCCGTCAAAGATGGCTCACATAGCCAGAGAGGATGGCCAAGTGCAGCCTATGCAGTCTCGAAAGCAGGCTTGATCGGTGCCACGCGAGCGATTGCCGCTCAGGAAAAGGCGAAGGGAAGCCAGACGCTCATCAATGTTTGCTGTCCGGGGTGTGTCCATTCAGTTTAAGCTGTCACCTCCGATCTAACAAATACTTCATAGATACGTACAAACTGATATGACCAAAGGAGGCGGCTCGAAGACACCTGATCAGGGCGCGCAAACTCCTGCGCTTCTAGCTCTGGGCGACATTGGCGATCAGACTGGTCTGTTCTGGCAGCACGAGAAAGTCATTAAATGGTAGATCAGAAACATGCATCGGAAACTTGAGCAACTGCAAACTACATCTAGCCTGCTTCACTCCCTTTACTGAATACGCGTCTGGCAAGCCTCCTCATTCATCCGGCTCAAAATGCTGCATCAGACTGAAGAAATCTTGCAGAGCGTCATTGTGGGGCGTACGAGCGTGTCGCAGAGACTCTGGATTGATTTCGTTGGCTGACTAACATCACACTGACCTTTGTCACAGTCAGCACTGCTTTACAAAGCAGCACAGCCCGCGCGTTTAAAATATTTAGCTGCTCGCTGGCCAGCTGCATACCTGCTCCGCTCCAACACAAGATCTGCCAAGAGCATCGTAACTTATTATGCCGAGGCTCTCAGTCCACTCCAAAGAGTTTCGAGGTAGGAGCCTTTGCGCTGGCCCCTTCATGTGGATTCGGCTGACACGCTCGATGTGTAGACGCTAAGCGTAAATAAGGCGATAGCCTTAGGACTATACAGGATGCGGCTCGAGACCATCAAGGCTACAGCGATACCCACTATCGAATGCGTCTGAAGGACCTCAGGGAGGATACTAGGGCTTACGTGAAGGCACTTACAGACGCAGGCTACACGGAAAAGGACACAAACAGAGCCAAAAACCAATCTGTAAGGGCTCGTCGCGACCTCGGTGATGCCGTCGTACCCGGCGCTAGGAACACATATGTAGGCATCCTCGGTGAGATCGACGAAGCTGGTGCAAATCTCAATACCGACCGAGATCTACGTGCGGAACTCTTGTCCCGCCTGAATGCTGCTTGGCCCCAGTATGAGCGATTCCTCCGAGCTTCCGCTGAATCCAGGACTCAGGATCAAGCTGCCGACAACTATTACCGCCTGAGAGATATACGACTCGTTCCGCCCCACAACACACCACGGAGGCGCACAAGGGACTCGCCAAGGCGTTCAGGAGATCGGATTCGAATAGTCGACCCGGATGGAGATTACTACGTCAGAAGATGAGCGAGTTGTCCTCCTGCCGCGTTCAAGCCGCTCTCTCATTATTTGTTTCCTGATGTCCTTTCCGTTGTGGCTCTATTCTTACGCTTAAGTCCAAAATCCCTCACCTTATAACTACCGCACCTTTCAGCTTGATAACTGGCCAAGTTCAGTTAACAACTGGCGCATTTCGTTTACTAAGTTAGACTACAGTGCTAACCCCACTGTCCCACATCTGGCCAATGCATCCAGAATCCACCACGCTCATCTTTCCCTACCACAGTCAACAGGTTCTCGTACATCTTTCCCTGATACCAAGCGCCTCTGTACAGGAAAGACGGCTTGCAGCTTCTTCCCTCTTCGCACCCTGCGAGCGCACCACCGAAATCGACATTGCCCAAGCCCGCCTTCGACCAATTGGTGATCCAATAGTCCTGCGACCCTTCTAACCCATAGTATACCTCTTCACCTGTCTTTTCATAATGGTCTTTCAATGACTTCCCAGCTCGAGCCAGAGCATCTCCCATGGACTGTTCAAGGATGTTCTTCCGGATCTGTCGAGCCCAGTCCACCTGGGAGTCTGTGGGAGACAGCTCTGAAACGAGGGAACCAAGAGCGTTGCCCATGTAATTCGAAGACATGCATGGATGACGCCCTCGGATGTCTGCGATGAAGCATGCTAAGAGAGCTTTGCCTGAGCTCGAATACCGGTGCTGTGGATGACCAAATCAGATAAAGAGCTGGGTCTGTTTGTAGCGGCTTACCTTGAGCCACCAGCTCGCGAGAACATCACCTTGGCTGATCCACTCTTCTCCAGGTACCTCAGCTGCTATGCTGGCATGCCACTCCTTAATCACAGAGGCTGGAACATAGGCCATCCTTATAGGAGTAGTGATGTCTATAGCCTCCTTTGGCGTCTCTGATGAAGACGGAGCTGTTTCCTTCCTGCCATTCCCCAAAGCCAAGATCGCTGGCTTGGGTATAGCCCTCATATACTTGACTATCGGCGATGCTCTAACATCCGCGCTGAGGACTAGCTCCAAAGGCTGATCTACAAGCGGATCAGGCAAGTTCCTATCGGTTTCCAAAGGGTTTCCATTGACGATAGCTTGCCAATTGCGCATGAGAATCCCCAGTCCTCCGATGTCCAATACAGCATGCGGGAACGTTATTCCCAGAAGCGTTGTGTCGGCGAAGGAGGTGATATGGACTGCGAAGATGGGTTCATCGGCTTGCGGTGCTATGTAGTCTGCGATGTATTGCGGCTGCTTCGGGCCATGGAAGAGGGACTGGAACGACTCGCAGTGGCTGACGTAGGAAACCTCATCTTGAGCTGAAGAAGAGGAAGAGGGAAGTTTCGAGGCGAGCGGGTCTTGGCGGATGAGCTGGTCTTTTACTGTTTGTGAGGATTTGAATGTCTTGTACGATGCATCGATAACACTAGGTACTCGGATCTCCAGCTTCTCCTTCTGCTCGAGGAGAAGATTCTAATCAGATAAGATTGTGCCTGTTTCTGTCTCAGGCAGCGGCGAACATACAGCATTAAGGTAGAGTCTTCCCGCCAATCTTTGCCATTCTTTTGTGCATGTAAACAGTGTATGTAAGGCTGCGAACAGCTTGTTGTGGTCAAGAACGCCCTCAAACCTGAATCCCACCAGCATGATGAACTTCCGCAGGAAAGGCGTGTCGTCGCCGCTATGCAGAGGATACACGAGCATGTCTTTTTGCATATCACTTTCGCGAAGAGGGCCCATCTTCTTTCTTGCTTTCTTTACAGATATATAAACAGCAAGAAGAGCCAAGGCTAAGGCCGACTTAATTGTGGACACGAAATGCAGAGTTGATTGATATTTTGTGCATGTAGTAACACTACGACGAGCACAAGCTGCTACGTTTCTGGAATTTGCCTGCTTTCGACGTTGCGCTTCTACCTCTTCCCAGCTCGCCAGGCCTCTGCTCCCGCTCGACTCGCCCAAAAAGCATCGCAAACGTCAAGAGGCAGGAACCTGTCACATTCGCTCGATAGTATCACCATATAAAACATCAGCAAGATGATGCCCCGTCAAGGAAAACAGTCGATGGCAGAGCTCAAGCTCCGACGCCTGACAGAGCACAACCTGAGATTGAGGGAGGATCTCGATAGACCGAGAGTCAGAGTCAGCGAAGCGAGCCAGAGGTAGGCATTACCCTCACTTCTCGCTTTGTACAAGCAGCGCTGACCGCCCATTTCCCCCCGACCAGCCTCATCCGCTTCTGTTCGCAAACGAGAGATTACCTTGTGCGTTGATGCCGCTTGCATCAGTGATAGTCGCACACTCTAACATCTTATACTCGTGTGCGCAGGTCCCGTCCGTCTGGGGGCCAGTCGAGAAAACAGCAGACCCATACGCCGCTCAGAGCGCTGCAGGAGGCGGCGGATGCTGCACAGTCATGTAGAGGGACAAACATTCGCACACATATACACCACTTCCTTCTTCTGGCGATATATACCCTTTCCTCGGTCTCTTTCTGGTCTTCTTCGCTCGTTCATGCATTTCTGGGGGCTCGGTACAAGAAGACCGCAATCCGTTGGCGCGTCTTTCTCATGGTGTGGTCGTAGCAAGAGTATGGTAGAAGAAGTGTATCTCAGTATTCTCGTAGGGCAAGCGTCTGATCTGGCGATTCGGGCAGGCGACGGGGTTATACATTGGAAAGCCCCTCAGTCAGGAGGCGGGAGCGACAGTACGCGATGTCAATGGATACACCCTTCTCGATATTTTGGACGTCTTCGAGCACCCCACTTTCCGACTTCACTCGTCAACAACCCGTTCTTCAGGACCCCTTCTTCCCTCTTCATATCATCTACCCATCATTACTACATCCCTTTCTTCCTCAGTACTCTTTTGTTGTGCCTTGTCAAAGCTCTCAGTCGATCGTTGTTATTCAAAAGCAATTAAAAGCGCAACCCCACGGTACCCGCCCACCAACTTCGCTCTCGCTTGCAGCACGTTGCGCTGATTCCTAGTGTCGTCAGCAGCGAGTAAAGCATAGACACTTTCCGTCTGCCTCAGTGGAGACAGGAATGACTGATCAAACGGAAAACGACTAGGTAATTGGCAGACCATGCTAAACTGGCATTCTGTTGATACAACGAGGTGCTTCACTGCGTTGTATCTCCAACATACTCTCTGACTGCCTCTCCTAAGACTCCTCTGATCAGCTTTACCCCTGGCAATATATAGTACTACGAATCTCTTCCCGATCCATCTCCCTCGAAGGACTTGCTCGCTGCTCTCCCTGTTTGATCGACGACCTTTTCACACATAGCCTTTGTCGTCGCTGATGTTGTCGTTAGCAGCTGCTGAGGGACGCCATACCTCCTGCTGGACAGGCGTGTGCGTGGGTCTGACGAAGTCAGGATCTTCTTCTTGTCGCTTGCTCATTTCCAGCTCCTCTTTGAGATGCATTTCCACAAGCTTCATAAACAACTTGAGCGTGTATATTGCAGCATTACCTGAAGAGCGATTTCAGCATGCTGAGTAACTAGCTAGAACTGCCAATACGCTTACTTGGATTATAGAGAGCTGACGTCTGTAGTCCAAGATCCTGGCATCCTTCACCTAGGCCTGACCGGACTCTAGTGTTCTTGAGCTTGTCCCAGTGTAGGAGGAAAGCAGGATACAGCCTCTGCGTGTCGAGCACAATAATGTCGCTTCGATCGACACTTCCGACGTAATTACTGGTTCTTAGATCGGTCCCGACGTGTCGTAGGATGGCAGCCGGAACGCGAGTTCGAATGGCTTTGTCTTTCTGATTGACCAGTGAGACGCCCATACTGCTCTCTCATCTTCGACTTAGCATCGTGGAAAAGGACAATTAACGGCTGATTCTCGGTATACGTCTTGATGATTATCCTGAGCTGGACCTGCAAATCAAACATTGATAGGAGCTGAGATTGGCCGGATCCAGGGTTCTGCGGCGCGGAAGAGAATCATCGACGAACTGCAGAGTCAGCTTTCAACCCGGGCGACGCTTCAGAGCTCTAGACGCGTACATTTCGGCAGTCGATTAGGTCTTGCCCGCGAAGCCTGTCTTCTTCGTTCTCGCACAGGACTACCGGAAGGCACGTCAACAGATAGAACATACGACAAGGTAGAAATCGATGCTCACCGAGGTGTTCTGCTTGAACGTTGGGTGATGATCCGTTTCTGGCTTTCCAGTTTACATGGGCCAGGCCGACTTTGACAAGTCCCTGAAATGGCATGATAAATATATGATGAGTACATATTGGCGTATGAAGCTCGCAGTATGCTCACGTCATCGTCATTCACGTCCGCTGCAAGGATCGCCCCTCCATTCAACGCGAAATCTTTCACCGTAACAAAAGCTGCGGTCGTATGCTTCAGCTTGGTCTGGAGTAGCAAGCGACGGCGAGCAGGCTGCAGTATACCTTCCTCCCACTCTGCCGGGGAGATGTCCCCATAGCCATAGTTGATCGTGATTGGTACTCGTGAGCGGCTTCCGGCGCTTGGAGCATTGTTGTCAATAGCCGAAGCGTTTATCGATGGTGTGGCTTCATTCGCGTCGACTCTGTCAGCTGGCCAGCCAGACTTGGCTGGCAAAATGGCGATAGTTCTCGAAGACGATGGCAAGGCTGATGAGGTTGCTTGCGCCGCAACTATAGCTGTTGCTGGTGATCCTATTTGCGGAGCATCTCTCGCATTGTCGCTGTTCCGTCTGTTCGTCATCGCCTGTATATTGCTATCGTTTCGACCATCTTGTCTTCTTTTCTTGCCCTTCTTTTCTGCGAATTGTATTCTGCTGTATGGAATATGCCGTGGAAAGCTGTGTATATTATCGAGTGCCGCATCTGCCGCAGCTTTTTGCTCGAAGGCGATTTGGACGATGGGCTGGCAGACGACCAAATTGCGACGCTATCAGCAAGAAAGGCTGAGATAGCTTCATGGATCAGACGACTCACTGCATCAATCCGCTGGAAGACGTTCTGGACAGCTCCGTACTGCGCAGCCCAGCTCTCTAGGTCCTGGAGATCAGCCTCAGATGCTCGACAGCCGTGGAGCTCCAGCTTGCGAGCTGTAAGGGCATTGTTGACGGGCAGCTTTAGCAATGGGTGGTGGACTTTAACAGATAACGAGCGGGAGAGCGGGAGACGAGCTCGAGGGCAGGTGAAGACGATGTCGCTGGGAGCGTCAGACAGGGGCGGCTCTTCATGCAGACAAGATAGCATTATAAGATTAGTGAGATAGCAAAAGTATAGAGCTCTGATGTTTGTAACGACGATATAGAAGAGATGGGAGAAAACGAAAGGTGACTATATTTGCGATTGTTGCTAAGAGGGTAATTATGAATACAACGATGATACCAGCTAAGACTTCTCCACTCTACAATTCCCTGAACTGCTCTACCCCGAATCCCGCATCACCGATCCTCGACCAGGACTTCCGATTTTCGCTTGTCTTCCAGCGTCTGGCCTGCCTGTCGAGTAGCTATAGCAGCTTACTCATCGATCAATCTATGCCCAATCGTCATCGTCGCTGATATTGTTATCATCTGCCGAAGGTTTCCAGACTTGCACCGGAGGTACTTTGGTACGCTCTTGAACGGACACGTAGGATGGCCCCGCTGCTAGGCGCTCTTGCTGTTGAATAGCCAGTTTCTCGATATGCATTTCGACTAGGCGCATGAATAGCTTGAGCGTATACACGGCGTCGTTGCCTGGGGAGTTAAGCAGTTAGCATATTATAGTTGATCGTGGAGGGAGAAGATGCTCACCTCCGTTATGCAGAGCAGCAGTCTGCACTCCGATATCTTTGCATATATTCCCGAGACCCAATCTGACCTTGGTAGTCTTAAATAGGTCCCAGTGCATCAAGTATGCCTGATACAGCCTCTGTGTATCCCAGACGATCTTGTCACTTCTATCGATGAAGTTCGAGACGTGATTAAGCTTTGTTCCGAGATGGCGAAGTATACCACCAGGTACGCGAGTCTGTATGCCGCCGCTCGAAGAAGATAGTGAGACACCCATAAGTTCAAAATAGGACCTTTCGGCCTTTGCATCGTGAAAGAGAAAGACGAGAGGTTGTTTAGGGTCCGAAGTGTATGTTGCAATCATATAGTTTAGTTTGGTTTGAAGATCGTCTTGTGAGAGGACTTGGGATGTACCGAAGGCGAAGTACTATCAGAGGTTAGTAATACATATTCATATCAGCATATACACGGTATAATGGTCAAGAGTTGCTATTACCCACATCGCGTCGATCGTAAAAGTTGTCCCCGTTGCGCTTCTCCTTGTTCTCCTGTATGACTTGAGTCCCAGATCAGCATCCGTATACCGATATGTGTGAAGCGTAAGGTAGCTTACTAATGTGCTCTGCACGGACATTAGGAGACGACCCATTGCCAGCCTTCCAATTGACGTGTGCGAGCCCGACTTCCAAGATATCCTGCAAAGACTCGATTAGCGCAGCCCCACAGGTGGTGAGTAGAGTCTTCTTACAGCGCTATCATGCTCCCATGCTTCGACGTCCACAGCCAGGATGGCTCCTCCGTTCAGAGCGAAGTCCTTGACCAGCAAGAAGGCTGTCCGGTCTAGGACATCAGCATGTATACGGGTCATTGGGTGAGAGATGCGCGCACCCTCCTCCCACTCTATGCCTGTGATACTACCATAGTCGATCTTCTCGGCCTGAATTGGGATATATCCATCGTCGTAGTCTGAATCCATTTGTGACAGTTCCCACGTATCCAATCCATTACTATTGACTGTAGTGGCTCCATTGGCATCTAGTCCCTCTACTGCTCTGACAAAGTTGTCGGGCAGAGCGTTGATCTTTCTCGGAGCTGGAGCTAAGGCTGCTGGATGTGCTTGAGCGGCTGCTGTTGCTGTAGCTGATGGACCTAGTCGCGTGCTATCTACGCCGTTGCCGTTACTTCTGCTCGATGACGCTTGCCCGTTCTCAGGAGCTGCCTGCTGGTTGTTCTTGCTTGCATCTCCCTTCTGGCCTGCAAATCTGACCAGCCCATGTCGTACATGTCGTGGAATGCTCTGTATGTTGCCGTATGCTGTATTGGCTGCGCTCTCCTCCCTAAAGGTGATTCTCACTATCGGCTGGCAGACGCGACTCTGAGTCCTGGCTCGATTTCGCTCTGACGAAGTGTGCGACTTACTGGCCCCTTTGGCTGCTTGAATATTGTCTGTACTGCTCCATACTGCTCAGCCCAGTACTTGAGATCTTCAATGTCTGCTTCAGATGCTTGACAGCGATGCACTTCGAGCTGGCGGTCCTTGGAGGACATCCTGAGGCTGAGGCAATGGAGCAATGAGAGCGAATAGAAGTAGAGGGAGGTTGTCAAGCGTAGGGATTGGATGTCGTTGATGTGAGTGTGAGTGTGAGTGTGATGGTTTGTGTTGATCAAGGACGGTTATGCATGCATACAACATCCTGATCTAGCTGCTGGCCTGTTCCCTTCCCCTCTGGATTGTCAAGAGCCAACCTTTGAAGTTGAAGATGGAGTGGTGGTTGATATCACGTCGATGTTGTTCGTCGACGCGATCCCTCGCTTCCTCTCCCAATCAGGCAGGACACACACTACTCCCGGACCGGATGACGTCGATCTATGACAATTTATAGAGAGAGAGCAGCTTTTCGACTTCTTCTTCTTCTTTCTTTCTTCATCAACTTCTTCAAGTTAATACTCCCCTCTAAACACACATAAATCATGTCCGGCATCGTAGACAGGTGCGACTATTCCTTCATCTTCAAAGCTCTGCCCGATCCAGCCGGCTTCTTTCTCCGCTCTCAGCCCAAACTGACAGCTTCTTCCTAATCAACCACTCCGCAGAGTCCTCGGAGGTCTCAAAGACAAGGAAGTCAGACAGTCCATCGCAACTGAGAATGCAAACAGACACGAGTGCGTTCAGATACACTTTCGACCTTTCCCGAACAAGAAGATCTGCTGACGTCGAAAGCTAGGACTGGCCCAGAAGCACTCGCACTTGGAAAGCCATCAGAGTACATCGTAGATGACAGGATCGGTGGTACTCACACAAGGTGGGCCGTCTCCCTCTCACACGAAGAAGATGCGAACCCGCTAAAGCCATTTCTTCTTCTTCACTAAAGAAACGTGCTCGATGCAGTGGTTCACGAAAACGTCCTGCAACATGCTCACCACGAAGTCACACCTATCGTAAACAGGTGCGGTGCCAACTCTTGCTAAGGCGTGGAAGCCCGACTGATCCACACTTCCGCAGAGAGCGACACGAGACTGAGATCCACCAGAAGGTCCAGCCAGTTCTGTAGGCCGCTCCGCCTTGCTTAAAAGCCAGACAACAAGCTGATCTCTATCCTCCCCCCCCAGCGACAAGCAAGAGTTCCACACTCATCAGTGAGCCGGCTTTCTTTCACCATCGTCGTTCAAATTACTGATACTAGTTATTCGCAGCCAACACGTTGCTCCCCACGTCTCTCGAAACATCCACGAAGACATCACGGAAGAGCACTCGACCAAGTACCGCTCGCAAGGCCAATACGCTCACCAGCAGACCATTGGAGATCAGACTCACTCTACCTCCGTCAATGCTCCTATCGTCAGAGAGCACGTTAATAAGCACATCATTGAGGGTTAGTCCGATCTCCATGTCGTGTCAGCTGAGCGGGGCTGACGGAAAAACGAATGCGAACAGAGATCCAGCCTATCATCCAGAGACAGACTCAGCGTGTTGAGCACCACCACACTACTCAACAGATCAACGAGGTCCACGTCAAGGCCCCCGTTGTGCACTCTGTGTAGGCTTCCCCTCTTATTTCCATCTTACCTTCCTTTCTGACATCGAGGTGTTTTCGCAGCGTCCACAATGCTGCCATCTCTATGGAGGAGTTCGCTGGCAAAGTCGCCAACTTGTCAATGGGACGTGGTCACCAGTCGACTGGCTCAACCGGTTCAGCTTCTGGCTTGACTGGCTCTACATCCGGCCACGGACTGACCGGCTCTGGCTCTGGTCTTACTGGCTCTAACTCCACCCACGGACACGGTCTGACCGGCTCTGGCTCTGGCTTGACTGGTCACAACTCTACTACTCACGGAAGCGGTCTCACTGGATCTTCAACCGGTCACGGTTTGACTGGATCTTCATCCGGAACCGGGTACGGTGTCGACGGTACCAACCGTGATGGATTGACTGGATCCAACTCCACTTCCACCCATGGCCACTCTCACTCTGGCAGCCACGGAAACAACACATACAACGAGGGACACAAGCCAAGCATCATCGAGAAGGTAGCTGAAAAGGTCACCGGAAAGGATGTCGGCCAGAAAAACACTGCCTAAGTCGAGCACTCTAGGTTTGGGCAGGCACTTTAATGCTGTCACTCTGTGATTTGAATGTGTAGGCATCCATCCATCGCGCGTTACACTAGATATTACTTTCCATACTCTGTACAATCCACCTAATCAGACACATCCATACGTGTAGTAATCATTCATACTATCTATACTGCTATAGCAATGCACTATTTATCGATCCAGCTCGCTGTGTTTGGCATTTGTCTATTCGAAGCGGCTGTTCCTTGCCTCACCTCACCACGCAACTTTCGCCAAACTTTTTGCAAAAATGTGAGTAGCGCGAGCACGTCGAGGACAGCTACGATGTAGAGAGTGTATGCTGAATGCTACCTCGTTGGGATTATCAGGGACTCACGACGTTCGCAGTACAAGAACCGAGGGCAGTTCAAGCAGGACGAGCTGAAAAAGAAGCGCGAGGAGCAGCAAGTCGAGATCCGAAAGCAGAAGAGGGAGGAATCAATCGCAAAGAGAAGAAACTTGCATGTACCATCATCGTCCGGCGTCGGTGGTGCAGACAGCGATGAGGACGAGGCCGTCGCGACTCAGCTCGACAATCAGGTGGGCCCGCTCTTCCAACGCAGCTATAATATGGTCAACATGATCTGACATGCTTGATCATCCTACGCTCCCTGTCGTGCCGCTATCGTGCTGTGATTCCAGCTCAATGAACAGCTCCCACAGATGGTCCAGGGCGTCTTTTCAGACAGCGTGGACGCTCAACTCGACTGCACCACCAAGTTCCGCAAACTACTATCCAAAGAGAAGAACCCTCCCATCGAAAAAGTCATTGAATGCGGCGTCGTAAACAGATTTGTAGAGTTTTTGCGAAGCCCGCACTCGATGATCCAGGTGAGAGGCCGACATACCTCTTATCATGATTGAAACTGTGCTATGCTGACAGTCGGCTGTGTGATTGTTACGCGCGCAGTTTGAGGCCGCATGGGCGCTCACAAACATCGCATCCGGCACGTCCGACCACACCCAAGTAGTCATCAACGCAGGCGCCGTACCCATCTTCATTGAACTCCTGTCTTCACCTGTTCTGGACGTCCGCGAACAAGCAGTATGGGCCCTCGGAAACATTGCTGGAGACTCGCCTAAATGCAGAGACTACGTCCTCGAGCAAGGCGCGCTACGACCGCTTCTCAGTCTGCTGAATGAGCACCATAAGATCTCGATGGTCAGAAACGCTACGTGGACCCTGTCAAACTTCTGCAGAGGTAAAAACCCTCAGCCTAGCTGGGAGCTGGTGCGTAAACGCTCACACAGATGCCCGTGAATTATCGCTAAATAGGTGCTATAGATCGCACCGGCCCTCAGCGTGCTCACAAAGCTCGTCTTCTCCCTCGACGATGAGGTTCTTATCGATGCATGCTGGGCGATTTCATACCTTTCCGACGGTTCAAACGATAAGATCCAGGCTGTTATCGAGTCCGGCGTGGTCAGACGACTAGTAGAGCTCCTAATGTGCGTTGGCGAACAACCTTTCAAGTTAGGGTGAAGCTGATGGATTGGCTTCTGTAGGCATAACTCGACAGCTGTCCAGACACCCGCTCTTCGTTCGGTCGGAAACATTGTCACAGGAGACGATCTGCAAACTCAAGTCGTTATCGCATCCGGCGCCCTTCCAGCTCTCCTGTCCCTTCTATCCTCGCCCAAAGAAGGTATCCGTAAGGAAGCATGCTGGACGATCTCAAATGTCACTGCCGGTTCAGCTCATCAGATTCAATGTGTCATCGACGCCAACATCCTTCCACCTCTCATTAACATCCTCCAGAACGCCGACTTCAAAACGAAGAAAGAAGCATGCTGGGCCATCTCCAACGCTACGTCCGGAGGACTAGCAGAGCCATCCCAGATCCGCTACCTCGTCTCTCAAGGAGTCATCAAGCCTCTGTGTGACTTGCTGAAAGCTATGGACAACAAGATCATCCAAGTCGCGCTCGATGGACTGGAGAATATCCTCAAAGTTGGAGAAGCGGACAAAGAAGCCAACGGAGGTGTCAATCAGTATTCACAATTCGTGGAAGAGGCAGGCGGAATGGTCACGATCCACAACTTGCAGCATCACGAAAATCTCGAGATCTACAAGAAGTGCTTCTATATCATGGACAAGTATGTGACCATATGACAGGCATATAAGACTTCACGCTAACAAGCACAATCACTCACAGGTACTTCCCCGAAGACGGCGAGGAGGAAGTCGATACTGCCCAAGTCAACGAGGCTGGCGGTGTAAGCTTTTCTCTCGCAGAAGCTTTTTTCCGTGTATCTGACATCTCTTTTGTTAAGTTCGCATTCAACTCGGACATCCAAGCACCAAACGGCGGCTTCAACTTCGATATGCAGTAGAGCCATCGTTCACGGGCTTCTGCTTTAGGATTTTACTTCAGCCATACTCCCTCACCCTCGACTTCCACCTGCCTTGATGCAAGCTACGCTCTCCTATCTTCGGGCCTGAATGCATACGACCTCTTCCGTCTCTACGCATCGTTCCTTCTTCCACTGTACCATTTACCGTTTTCGATTGAGGGAATAAGTTGACTACACTAGAAGTTCAGACCTCTAAAGGAGGGCGGACTCATGACATTTTAACGACAGTAATTCTTCCTGGACACAATTGTCCAATGAAAGAGGGTATCACGACGTAAAGTTTAGGAGGGGAATCTTAGAAAGTTTGTTCTGTCTTTCTCCAGGTCTTCCCTTCGTTCAGACTTCCTATTAGCGATGTTTTGCAAAGAATCGTTTCGCTTCGAATCTCTGATCGTCGCGCTTTGCTTCTTTGCCTGCCTGATGACTTCTGACACGAAACCCGACTATGCCTACGTCGTGAATCCATATCTTGAAGCTACGAATCCTGCGCCCATCGCGACTGCGAAAGCATGGGGCAACTCGTACTCTGGGGGTTATGGCCCGCTCCTCTCGCTGACCCAGGTACATTGGGCCACAAATCTAGATGGCTCTTTCCTTCCTTATGCTTGAATGATTCTTATCGTCTGGCTTCTATCCTCCTCCCCATACCTGCAGGGCGTCCCATCTATTCCGCCAGATGACGAGTTTATGAATCGTCTTGCAAGAGAAGCGCGCGAGCCTGCCAATGCTACATACGGCGTCTTGACAGGCGAACCTTCTCTGCGGGAAGCTTTTGCGAAAGACGTGCAAAAGACTTATCAAACGGACAAAGTGGAAGATCTCGTGAGCTAGACTTTTGATGACAGCTCAGCTAATCGGAACTGATGTTACACGATAGAACGTAGGCATCACTGCTGGATGCAACATGGCTGCGCAAGTAGCTTTCCAGGCTATTGCGAAAGCCGGAGACGAAGTCATGTAGGCAACGCATCGTTGGCCTTGATGAGAGGCTTAGATTGGATCATTGCCTACAGCCTTCCTTCTCCGTGGTACTTCAATCATGAAATGTGCCTCGATATGCTCGGAATCAAGATTGTTCCATTACCATGTCAGCATAATCCGCAAGAAGGAGGATTCACACCAACTCCCAAAGATGCGGAGAGACTCCTCACAAAGAGAACACGAGCTATCGTGCTTGTCACGCCCAACAACCGTAAGATATTTCCCTAACCCAGATTTAGGCATGCTAAGCAAAGATGGTTTCAGCAACCGGATCGATCTACTCGCACGACCTCATCGAAAGCTTCTACCGTCTCTGTAAGAAAGCTGGCATAGCTCTCATTCTGGACGAGACCTATCGAGACTTCCTTTCGCCGGCGCAACAACCAGCTCACAAGCTATTCTCGCTTCCAGACTGGGAAACGACTTTGATATCACTGTACTCCTTCAGTAAATCGTATGCGATACCTGGGCACAGAGTTGGAGCTTTGATCGGCTCGCGCGATCTAGTAGGAAAGCAGATCTCGAAGGTCTTGGATACAATGATTATTTGTGCGCCTGTAGCTGCACAAAAGACAGTAGCTTGGGCTATCTCGCAGCCTAGTCAGGTGAAGTGGAGGAATGATAGGCGGGATGAGCTTCTAAACCGAGCGAAGCTTTTCTCGCAAGTCATTAATGCTGTCAATGCGAGGATCTCGGAGGAGAGGGGAGACGATAAGTCGCCGCCCGCATACGAGATAGATGGACTAGGGTCATACTATGCCTTCTTGAGAAATCCTTATCTGCGAGATGGTATACACCAAGAACGACTTGGGAAACTGCTTGCAGCAGAAGTAGGCGTTATCACACTGCCAGGATCGTTCTTCGGCCAGGGAGTCATCCTCGATGCGAGTTCTGGGAAACGCATCAAGGATCCGGACGACTCGAAAGATCAGCATTTGCGGATCAGTATAGCTAATATTCTGGATGATGGGATTAGAGCAATGGAGGAGCGGCTTGTACAGCTGGATAGACTGATTAGAGATGGTTTAAGATGAAGTTCAATCGTTTGGTGTCAGTTATCATAAGCATTTGTGCAGTATAAAGTAGCCATTGCTTGTAGCCCGCCGTGGGCATGTCACATAGTCTACACGGAAATCGACTGCGCAAGAGTGCGTACCATCCCTACGTGATACTTCGTCAGTACATGTACGCTCTGGAAGCTTGACGCATCGGAACTTACTAGACAGATCGACAGTCTCGCTTTGCACGGTTGATTTTGGGTCGTTTGCCTCGTTGCTTGGGATCTTGACATACTCCCCATCTAGCTGCCAGTCCATAATCGATTTGACAAAGCCCTCTAGCCCTTCGCCCTTGTGATTCTCCTCGTCCGTGAACCCTAGCCATTCCTCGGCCCGCTTCTTCTCTATGCTCCTGAATGTATCGGCCAGAGATGCGCCAATTGATTTCCTTATGAGATTTGGGAAAGAGGGTAATGATTCCAGTGCGGGTGAGAATGCACTGCTGTAGACATCTTCGCTTCTCAAGAGTTTCCAGAAAGCCGGGAAATCTCGCTGGCGCAGAAGCGTCGATAGAGTGTTTGCTAGTTGAAGTGCGCGCAATTGTTCGGATGTAGAGAGGTTTGTAGAGCTTCGGTCGCCTAGCAGCGACATGCACAAGCTGAAGTCAGCGCCAAAGGGTGCATGGCCGATGGCTTTTGCGAGAACGAGCTGGGCATCACCACATCAGTGACATTCTCATGTTTACCTAGCTTCAGAGCACACGGTTATCGTATCTGGCGAAGCATCGTCTTCGTCTGGCTGAGGGACCAAGTTTTCGTTAAACTGGATGAGCTTGAGCAGCGCGAGGTTGGCCAGCGGGTCGTATGTTTCGTCCTTGATCTGTTGACTGAGGTATTCTTCAAGCACTGTGCGTCGTCCATATCGTGTCAGCATTTCGGACCTCTTTGTTGCGCTTTGCTTTTGCGCAGAAACCTACATGGGGCGTTGCCTGGATTGTAGCTGGAAGCCCGACACTCTCAGCTGAATGTTCTGCATTTGATGAAGACAACAACCCTCACCGCTCGACGCTGTTGATGAGGTCGTCGCTGGAAAATCATCAAGAAATGGCACCCGTTCATGCATCAGCATCCCATCCTGCGCTTCTCTGACCATTTCTGCTGTGTTTGCTGCTCACATCTCATCGCTACGACACGCTGGACGGGCCCACGAAGTCATGCTGTATCTGGATGTTGGCTTCAAGTAAGGCTACATATGGTCTGGCTATTATGGCGACACATGGCGAAGAAGCCGACGGACGTGGTATCAAGTCGCAATCTATCACCTGATGCGATTAACAACCCATTGCAGCACCCATAAGAGCTTGCGCCGCTCTGACGGTCGCGGAGAAACATGAACATGCAGTTATCGCTACATTGGTACGATGCTATGATGCGTGCTGATGCAGATCTACTATACAATGTGCCACAGGGGCGCTGCACGATATGCGCAAATGCCTAGCTTGACAGAAACTCCAGAATGGCCAAGATGACCACAAGCAACAGCATTATACCCAGATCCGTCACCTCGTCTGTGACCTTGTATCTGTCTACAGGTAACCTGTTATCTCGGCTGTGGACTCCCTCTCTGCAGAGGGTGATAATTTTGACGATATAGGCAGCAGCCAGCATGATCCAGAATGCTGCGTTGACAAGCCTGCTGAACAGCCTCACGGAGCCAGTGCGGCTTCCATTTCTGCGCGTCAACACCAGGTAGTGAATGAGAGCTGCCAGTACGACTCCAACATATTGGAACGGCAGTAGCCCGACCCCAAGCTCGGCGTCGACAAGTCTTGCGATCTCGAGACTGATCATCGCGATGATAGCGACAATGAGGAAGTAGTATAGCACACGAAGGGTGATCGCCCAGATCCGACGACCGCGTTTCTGCGGTACATGGCCAGACTTGTCGTGATACAGATCGTTTAAATCCATCTTGGTACCATTGTACTGATTCTCTTGCTGATTACGGCGATGAGAGATGTATAGATGGGGAAGAAGGAAAGCCAAAGCGACCATATAGATCCAGGTAGCCAGTGGCACGACGATAACATCGATGAAGCAGCTCGTAGGAACTTCAGATTGCAGGTGTGATGATGGGCCCTAGTAGCATTGAGATACCAGTAACAGAACACAGGTTAGCTGAACTTCAGCGAAGGCGCGGTGACATTTGTCACTCACGAAGCCTTCTGGGCGGTTAGAGCACAAGCGCATCTTGACTCCAGAAGGTCGGATTCAAGAGCTGTTCTTATGAATGGGAAGAGAGACAAAGAAAGCAGTTCAAGGAGTGTTGTTTGCTAGATGAGTCTATTTATAACGCCTGCCAGTTTGACGTGCAATAATTCGATGACAGCTCGTACTACAAACTAGCAACGGACGCTGGTGTGCCAGCATCTACGGGAGATGGATCTTCAATTTGCAGGACATAAGCGACGACGGTATAAGTTAATCGCAAATCAAGCCAGCGTTGTTTGTGTATGTAAGTACATGGCTTATTTGACGATTATGGCGCATATCTACTCATCTCCGTACGGCTCCTCGATGGCGCTGCTTCCCTTGGTCCAGAAATCCGATTCTCTGAAGAGCAGGACCTCTTCTCCGCCGATGAACAGTCTATACAACGTACCGTCCGTCCTGGACTTGACTGGCCCTGCCACATCTGATCTACTGACATGCCTGCTGGTTCCTGCCCCATTAACACATAAGATTCAAGTCCGGGCTCACCAATTCCTCGAAGGTCTTTGCGGGCGCTGCTTGCGCTTCTGGTGGAGTATACTCTGTTCGGTGTCCCGATCACTGATGTCTTCGCTCTCCGTCCTTTTCATAACTACAGGACTGAGGGTTCTTTCGGAGCAGAGCGAGACCCTGCGCCTTCTTTTTCTTCAATTAACTGCGCTTATCAGTGTTGATGAGTTCTGAAGTGGAAAAGTATTGCTGGAGACTAGCTGAGTCTGCTGTCACAGCAAAGAGTCGTACAGCAGGGAATATCATCAAGGCTTACCGCCTCTTTAGGCTTTATCTGGATGGACGGTACTTTTGTTCAAGTTGACAGCTTCAAGCATGTTACGCTTGTCATACGGCCCCTCGGGATAGTCGGCTTCCTCTCTGCGGAATGTCATACTCTTCGGCGGACAAGACGACCTGATCATCACAATCTCCTCTTTCATCAGTTTACATGCATGCCTTGTTTCACCTAGCGCGCTGGAGAAAAGCTTTGATTCTTGCGAGATTGCGATGACATATCAGCCTGCTGAGGGCGCAGTGCTAATACCTTGTGCTGTAGACATCACAGCGTGTTTGAAGTTTCCCTATTCCCGGCCTACCTAAGCTCATCAGCGAACACCATACTGTAATGTCCTTTGCGTGGTATTCAGCGATACCCTTGGATCAGGCCGCGCCTTGCATCCCTAGGTGTGCCCTAGAAGCACGCGTCACCTCTTTCCGATGAGCGTACAGTCATCCCACGACCGAGAGCTCGCTAGGTGTGCGAGCGGAGGCGTCAGCCGACGCGAGTACACCAACGCTCGCAACGCAGAGAGGTCGCGGCGGCTAGCGCCGCCGCTCTAACTCCCACCTTGGACGTGGATGTCCTCATGTACAATATACGCGCATAGACCGGTTTGTTGATTCAATGCAAAGTTCTTTTGTCCTATTTTCGGGCGTCAAGCGTGGTGCCCCACCGATCGTTATAAGCTTATAGCTCAACAAAAGAAAACCGAAGGATAAAACGTTATATGTCACTTCGTTCCATCTCCCGTAATGACCAGGTCTTGATGGGTCGTGTCATTGTCGCCAGTTACAAGGCTTACGATGCTGCAAACAGGCTGAGAAGCTACACAAAGTCCGACTCTTTGCCAGATCTTCGTCCTTTTGCGTTTGGACGAACAGAGCGTCTTTACGGCCGTTCGACTGAAACATGGAAGATTGTTAGCAGTTAGAGGTCAGTAATGCATTAGGACTGCTCATGCACAGTGACTTTTGTTTCCCTTTCGGACGTCGCGATAACGCTAACCTGTCACTGAGAGCATAGGCAATAGCGTACCCTCTCAGTACAGCTATCATTTGTCAACCAACGAACGCAATGCGCCTGCCTGCTTGCGACCAGCTTCCCGGATCTCACGCGCGCTGAACTGACCTTTGCTGGTCCGAAAGTGCTGAATGACTTTTGGGCTGCTGGGCAAGCATCGCCATATGGTAGCTTTTGGGCTTATCATGGAGAAGATTCTACAAATACACCGCAGCGTGTCCGTTCCGAATGTCAAAGAATTTGAAGCAGCAGCGAACAGGCGCAGGCCCATCAATCTCATTCGCTCTGCGTCCCTCACTCTCTCTCTTTTCTCTCTCTCCTCTCTGTCTTTTAAGTAGTTTTAGCCTTTCATCTTCCTGCTCATTAACTTCACCGCACGATGCAGCAAGAGCAGCCTGTCCTCATCAGCAATCAGGCTCCGCCTACAGCTGCTACGCGCGTCGAGGAGTACGACATCGAGAAGGGTTCAGCTATCGATAGCATCTCAGTACAAAGCCAGGATGTTAAGACGCGCCAAGATTTCAGGGGCTGGACTCTGGTCTACCTCGGTTTGCAATCCATCGGGTATGTATACGCGTTCTACGTTCGCTGCTGGCAGAACCAAGCTGATTACACTCGTTTGCAGAGCTTGCTATGGAGACATTGGTACCAGCCCGCTCTACGTCTTCTCGTCTACCTTCACCGAACCGCCAGCAAAGGATGAGCTTGTCTGTGCCGTATCGCTTATCATATATGCCCTCACAATCATGGTCACGGTAAAGTATGTCTGCATCGCGATGTTCGCCGATGATGCCGGAGAGGGCGGAAGTAAGTATACGCTCTGCTTTGAGATGCCCAAATCGGACACGCACTGATATTCCTTTCATGTGTGTCTCAGCCTTCGCCCTCTACTCTCTGCTGGCTCGATATGCCAAGATTGAGGACAAGGAACCTGGAAAAGCCAGCAAGGGTTTGGATAGATATTTCACAGGCGATATCGGACTCGTCAATCGATCCGTTCGGTCTGTCCTGGAGAATAAGCGCACAGTCAAGCTTGCAATCCGCATGATCGCTATCTTCGGAGCTTGCTGTGTTATGGCAGATGGTGTATTTACTCCGGCTCAGTCTGTCCTCGGTGCTATTCAAGGTGAGAATGATGTTACGCACTTTAACAGTCACCATCCAATATGCTCATGGCTCAATTCTTGCAGGAGCTCGCGTCTACAATCCTGATCTATCGACCGGAGCTATCATTGGCATTTCATGCGCGATCATCGTCCTTCTCTTCGCGCTACAGCCTCTGGGTGTCAGTCGTCTAGCTCCCTGCTTCGCTCCTATTGTCGTGTTCTGGCTTCTCCTCAATGCTGCTTCGGGCATCTACAACTTAGCGGTTCACGACGCTTCAATCATGAAGGCTTTCAATCCATACTATGCCGGCCGCTGGTTCACTGTCAGAGGGTCTGATGCAGGCTTCCGAAGACTCGGCGGCATCTTACTCTGCTTCACTGGTGTAGAAGCCATGTAGGTGTCTTATACAATAGACTGGCGAGCTCAGCTAAGTGAATGTACACACAGGTTTGCAGACATGGGCGCTTTTAGTAGAAAATCAGTTCAGCTATCATGGCTCTGCTTCGTTTGGCCCTGCCTGCTACTAACTTACATAGGTCAAGGTATGTCTGTCTTCCCTTATTCGATGTCTTCTCTTCGCTAATGCTTCCAATCAGGTGCACATCTGAGCGTATATCCGGAGAAATACACGCTGCCCGTCTTCAACACACTTCCTCCTGGCATGTTCTGGCCTGGCCTTATCTCCTCGATTCTAGCTGCAATCGTAGCTTCTCAAGCTATGATCACGGGAACCTTCCAAATCATCTCTCAAGCTACTTCGCTATGCTACCTGCCTCGAATCCGGATCAAGTTCACCTCTACCGTCGTGCATGGACAGGTAAGCCTGCTGTCCGCATGAAATTATAGTGGCCTGATGAAACATATTTTGCAGTGCTATGTACCTCTGGCAAACTGGCTCTTGATGGTAGGCTGTGTCATCGTTACTGGCGTCTTCAGCAATACTACATCGCTTGGAAACGCATACGGTCTTTCGGTCGTGAGTATTGAGCCTAGTCTGCTTCGAAAGTTACCGACTAACATCGATTGAGTAGATCTTGGTAACAATGGTCACCACGCTTCTCGTTGCCCTGGTAGCGATCCAAGTATGGTGCCTCCATCCATTCTTCATCGTCCTGCCTGTCTTTGCTATATTCAGTGAGTTTCCTCTCCACGAACGGCTGTCGTATATACCTTGACTGATAGCCATATCCACAGTCACCTGGGACGGGCTCTTCCTGTCCATCTCACTGTTCAAAGTACCTGATGGAGCCTACATAACCCTGATCATAGCAGCGGTCCTGTCTACGATCATGTGTGTCTGGCGATATGGCAAGACCAAGCAGTGGGAGGCAGAAGGGCGTCAACTACAAGCTTTGCACAACGAGATTGCAAAGGGCAAAGAGTCGCGTGAGATCGATGGCGTTGGTATCTTCTTCGACGAGACGGATGCGAGGATACCTGCTATCTACGCGTACTGGCTCCGGTCTTTCGAGGCTCGACACCGCATCACTGTCTTCACCCATCTCAGGCAGACCTACCATCCTACTGTTTCAGACGAAGATCGATTCACTGTTCGACCAGTTGCAGACATGGTCAATACCTTTTACATTCTGCTGCGATTCGGCTACAACGAACCCCACTCAGCTGTCACTTCTGCACCTGGAATAATCGATGCTATCGCTGCCTACTTGGAGAAGGAAAGTGATACATGTGGTGCCGGCTCTCCTCGTGCTCAAGAAGTCGCTGGGCAGAAAGCAGCCCTGGCTCAAGCCAAGGAAGAGAAAGCTCCCGTCTATATCTTTGGTCGAAAGGATATACAACTCTCTCGCAATAGTGGCAAGAACATTATACGAAACAACGCAATCAAGCTGTTTATCTTTATGCGAGATATCATGACTTCCAAGCCTAGACTCTGGAAGCTTCCCAGTGATCAGATTGTTGAGATAGGAAAGGCTGTAGTTGTTTAAGGCTTCAGACTATAGAGGGGTGGTTTGATCGTGTACACTTCGGTAGCTGGAGACACACAGAGCGGCTGAAGCTGCGCAATCTAAAGTCTGGCGGCCAGGCCGACGCCTGTATAGGGCACTAGCAATGGCAGCAAAATTTCAGTCATAGATCGACTTATCTGAGTCCGGGTTCCGCCGAATAGAGGGTGCAACTGGGCTGAAATCACTGGACTGCTTTTGCAGATGCACTCGGGCCAAATTTGCTATTAAGCAGAACGAAGAATCGGCATGTACGGCCAGGTTGACGCCCGATCCTGCGACGAATAAGCCGTGGACGTGGCCGTCACCAAGAATTCTGTCGCTCGGGTATTGATGAGAACCTTGACGAGCAAGGCAAAGAATTTGTTTGTTGTTCTCAGAAAGACCGAGAGATTAATTGTAAAAGTTTCCAGGAGGGCAAAATCCTTCCGTAGCTGTAGGAGGGAGAGTGTTTGAAGGAAGATTGCGAATCCTTCCGATCAGGACGTTGACAATGGCACCTGCTGAAGCCAGGGTAGCAAGTGAGACGATGCAGATCCTTTGCTTGTCCCTTATCTCGAACCTTCTTCGCAAGATGTTCAATGCCATACCACCGACCGGCTTGACTTTCCTCGTACGGTCGAGCGAATGGCTTTTTGCCACCCTATCGCGGCAGGAGCGAGCTTTGCTGACGACGAGGAAGTTGTGCGGTCAGGGTTCAGTGGCCGCTGCACAAGCTCTCACTCTCTTGCCCTTCCGGATCTTGGGTGTTACCCCCTTCCAAATCTTACAATCATCTTGAAATCGTTTGAGGCTGTCCAAACCAGTGCTTCGGATACTCCTTCGAATCGGCAGAAGAGTTCGTAGTCGTTGTCGGCATGATAGCCTTCTGGTTGGGCATGTGCTCTGACTGGAAGTAATGGCACCAGGAGTTGTGGAAAAGCGTTTCTTGTTGTTTCTGGGTTTTGGAGGATACAATTCACATCAGTCTAGAGCCCATACGGCAAAAAGCCGGTCCACTCAGACTCACGTAGACCAAATACTTATTCAGATGAGCGTCCGCTTCCTTCATGCTGATCTCCGTCTTCGATTTCTTGACCATATCAATGATCAAAGCAGGATCTGTATCGAGGAGAGATGTCCGCATCGACTGGATCATCTTGATCTGCCGACTCTTCTGCCCCTTTTGCTCGGTAGACAAACTTCTCATCGTACGGCTTCACAGTGAGCCATCCTTTGGCGAGAAGGATGCAGACCATGACTCGGATCGTAAATAGATTGAGACTTCGACCGCCTCGAAACAGTAGAGCGTCTTCTAACTTTGAAAGCTCTTGATGAAAGAACTGTGCAAAAGAAGTCGTCAGTTAACGATACATAAACTCGAAGTCCAGCTGGGTCCCCGAACTACTCTTTACCTGACAGGAACTGTCAGCACGGGTCTTCACTTAGGAAGATGATGGCTTCTGCATCGTCCAAGCATCTCTCATCAATCGGCGCGCCTGTCAGAACGTCGATGCTACCTTTGAAGCAATCCAGACATGCCTTTGTGTGGGCTGGATCCCCGACCGACTTCCTCTTGGCTCCGGATGGGATTCTGCGTCCGAGACCTGCGAGACGACGTGCAGCTGGAGAGGTTGGCTCGAACTGCGGACTTGTACCTCGAGGTCTCGAACGCGTAAGGCTGTATTTCTCGGCCGTGCAGATACCACATCTAGGAGTCGATGGCATTGGCTTTCAGATCGTTCCAAGACTTCGCGGATACGGTGAAGTGTCCGGCGCCGCCAGTCATATCGTCTTCTGAATCGTCGTCCGAGCAGTCAGCAAAGCTGATCGTCTGATTTGTACCAGATCGTCTAATCGGTATGCTAGCGCCGCCGCTGCTTCTGATCCTGCTGTTGCTGCAACATCCGCTTCCGTTCCAGCGTCATCCTCCACGATGATGATAATGACCATTGACACGACTGGCATACTGCGAAAAACGCATTATGAGATCAGGCCGTCAATGCTTTCTACGCCTTGGGCGACATATCAGAATTCTGGGCTTTCACTCTTCTCAACTAGGAGGCGGACTGCTTGATGCATGTGTGAGCCCTGAAGTGCTGCACGAGGCAGGCGAGCTCTTGTCAGTGCCTGAAGAGACGATGGAGATTGCCGAAGAAAATGCTCATTTGCGCTGCTTGGGTACCACGGAAGACCAGCCTTCGCGGACAGTGGAGGTCGCAGCTGCAACTCGCGACGAGATTTCGGCACGAGGGTCGTGCCTGTGCAGCGCAATCTTTGATGTTGTGTCGGCAGTTGACGAGGAGAGCGGGGTCGATTGGGGACGTTCAGATAAGCTATAGCATTCGCTGGATAAGCTTTTGACGGCCAGCAGGACTCGCCTCGCTAGAAACAGGGTCTCCGAGCGTGGAGGGCAGCGGTCTATGAATCCGCTGTGCGAAAGACTGATGAGGAGATTAGATTGGATGAATTGTATATGAATAGGGGGTGACACCGAGGAGTCGTATTAGTGAAATGATGAGAAAGAAGGAAAGAAGAGATGAGAGCAGAAAGTGCAGCTTTTATATTCGGCAGCCTGGAAGACGGGACGTCATGCGCGCTAGTGTACTTTCCACTTCCATGACAATGGAATATCCGATCATTCTGTCGTGGAAGTGGAGGATCTAGGCGCTAGCTGTTTGACGGGAATCTCATAGCTGCTGGGGAGAGCAGGACGAGACAGAGACAAGAAGCAGGGGGACCACGATGTGTGCAGAAGTCAGATAGCATATATATGAGCATCCTGTGCATGCCTCGTTGACCAGAGTACGAGGATCATACCGTAAAGAGCTTGCCGAATTGAACGGAGCTCTTTCAACTCTTTCGATGTCTGCCCACTCTGACCATACGAGAAGCTTGCTTCGCCTTTCGTAGGAAACCAGCGTTGCGTTCAGAAGCAGTCTTCGGCTGAAGTCACGGCTTCAAGTCGTCCTGAACGAAAGCTCTCATCGCTGGCTGGGCCCATCGAGAAGATCCTTCTCAGTGCTACATCGATCCTTGAGGACTGCTCTGCTACGCCTGTCACTCCGCTACTCTGCCTCGACCTCTCCTCGCTGTCCGTCACGTCCGGCATTTCCCACTATGTCAGCTCGCCCAGCTTTTGCACCGCTCGCTGGACTTCTCAACACCGTTAGCGAAGCTGTAGCGGACAGAGCACGCGTCTTGTATGGTGCAGCAAGAGTCAAAGCTGGCAAAGGATCAGGACATGAACCAGCAAGCGACATTATGGGAAATATCGTCGCGTATGCTGCTGTATGCCTACACTTAGCTGTGATAGAGTAAGTATATTCTCCGGAGCGATGATTTGCAAGCCGTGCTGACGTTACCACGTCTAGGATAGAAGGCCCAGCCAAAGCTGATCAAGCCGCATATCAGAGACACTCTACACTGAGGCTAGCACAGTATAAGATATTATTTGGCATTCTGCAAGCGGTCTTGCCTTTACAAGGTGTTGCTGCCAAATCGACCACGCCAAAGGGTAGGCTTTTATCGCATTACACCGCACCGAAGGAAGTATCTGATGTACCTAGTAACCACAGCTACTCCACAAAAGCGGACTAGATCGTCAGCGAAGCTAGATGCAGTGTCTGATGAACCCGGAGACGATCCAACAACACCTACCAAGGCTTCAGGGAAGCGGGCATCGGCAAGGGCATCTACTAGCCGGACGACCCCTACTTCTGCCAAGCGTATTACGCCTCGGAGTAAGCGAGTCGAGGAGTTAGCCCAGCCTTCACTTTCTTCGAAAGGCAAGCAAAAGATGGAAGAAGACATGGACGAAGAAGCGGGTAAAGAGGCAAATGCTTCTGGCTCGAGTCCACGTAGATCAACACGCTCTGTTCCTGCTCCTTTGACAGTGGGACAGGAGCAGCAGACAACATCGACGAAGCCTTCGGCTGCGAAGAAAGCAAGAATCGACACGTCGGCCTTTGACAATGCCATCTCTGCACCTGCTCCATCTCCATCTCCCTCACCCACAAAGAGCGCATCAGCGAAAAAAGCAGGAAGTGCAGCTTTGCCTGTCATTCAGACACTGGCTGAAGAGGAAAACACGGAAATTTCGGAAGAAATAGAGATACCTTACGAGCCATATCTAGATGATATGCTGATTGCATGGCGGAGTAAGAAAGGTGTGCGGAGACTGCTGAAGGACACAGAGTTGTGGAGACAGAGCATGCTGCAGAAGTTAGAAGGAATTTCGTGACTATTGCTGTCGTTGTCTTGGGTGAACCATACCCTTTAAGCCTCTCACAACATGCATACACCGGACATCGAGCCTGTTTCTAGCTGAAGGCCGTATCTACTGAATCTACGATTTCCGTTTTTGCGTTATCTCGCGAAGAAGTGCTTCACCGCCCTTTCAGTATCTTGCTTTCCGGACGAGATGCATAGCCTGTCCATGACTACAAACCCAGGTCTCAATGGGTGTTGTAAGAGCGATGGCGCTACAAGACTCACCTCGTCGTAGATGCTGCTATGTATCCCCAATTCTTGGAGTGCCAGCCAAATGACAGCTGCCGTCATACCGCTTCCGCAGGAATTGATGACTTGCAGCTTTCCTGACAAGACTTGCTCAAGCTTGGTTTTGTCGTTGCCCAGCGCTTTCAGGAGAATCTGTGTAATCTCTTCTTGATCTGTAAGAAGGTCATCGTAATTACCCTTCTCGTTCTTCTTGCGGAGGTTGCTGAATGGTAAAGACACGGAATTCGGCATGTGTCCTGACGAAAGTCCAGCTCTAGGTTCGGGTTGCGCGCCAGTGAATCTAAAAAACGCGGTGTAAGCCGCAAGCGGGTCGATAAAGTATTGAGGCCTACCTTGCTGCCGGTCTTGCGTCAAACACTACTTCCTTAGCATCGGGACCAGCCTCTGTATGAGCTACGATCTCATCGTAGGACTTGACGTTTGCCTCAATCAATGGAATGATAGGGTAGCTAGATTTCTATATGAGTTCGATAAAGGTCAGTCTTAAATACTGTACCTCGTGAGACAGAAAGGCCATACTGGGAAAGGATATCCGACTCCAAAAGTACGTCGATCTGTCGGGAGATCTTCTGCTATCCATCTAGGCAAGCCTCCATTGAGGACTTTTACATTTGGGTGTCCAAAAGCCTGGTGAACAGCTGCTTAGACAGTCTTCCGGCAAACATGGCTTCGGGCTTGCCTTGAATGTGAAAGCAGCTCTCGGTGATGAGAAGAGGCCATGTGTGTCATAGAATACGACTTCAGAGTCGCGGTGTATGCCCATCTCGGCTGTGGACGTCTCTCAGCTCCCATCGACACATTACGATAAGGCCGGTCGATCCGCACAGCAAGCTTCTGCAAATCTCTCAGGTGTAGGCAGCATATGCCTCAAGCCCAGCTCGTTATGCGCTGCGATTTGGTCTACATTCCAAAATCCAGCAGCTCCCTTGATTCTAGGTCCTCGCTGGAACTCATCTTCTGGATCTCGAGGTCTTGCGTTACCAAGTGTTGGCATAAACCATGTCGCATCGAGAATTCGTATCTTGGACGTTTCAAAAACGCGCTTCGCAAGGGCAGCCGGAGTGGTGAGAAGTGATTCAGCGGGACCACGCTCTGGAATTGGCGCCATCCGCTCCCGAGAGGTGGAAGATGAGGGAGGAGTCTGTTGAGAAGGTACTCCTACTCGTACTGGTAGCGGTACTCGGCGTTTCATCGAGGTTTGAACCGAACGAAAGAAGCACGCCCTCCCGCATTGGCTATACAGCGCAGAAGGACACTGAAATTGCAGACTCGGTCTTAGCAATACTCTGTCCTCATGCTGCCATCATCATGTCGATTCCATGCTGCTACGTCCGACTCTCCAACTCGACAAAGTGAACGGCAGGTTATCCTGCACAGAAGGCGCATACGAGGTACTGCTACAGTTGATACACCCTCGCTAGCTCGTGCATCCTACCTCTACGCCTCCGTCAGCTTCCTGCGACTCGAGAACTCTCTTCTGCAAAGCAGGCTGAAGCTAGAGCTTCGCACCTTGATGTGGAACGTCCAGCGTTATTGCTAGATGATAAAAGCACTCTTAAGACTAACTGCGGCGTACGCACAAGAAGAAGATACGCGTTTCCAGTGTATCGAGATCAGCGACCAAAGGGTCAAAGGTATCATACAGTCTGATCAGGGCATTGTGAACAGGCTCACTCGCGACTTGTTGTAAGTGGATAACTCTGCGACAAGTCAGAGCTGCGTATGACGGATCTCAAGCAAAGAAATTCTCATTACTCGGTTCTATGCTCTGGTAGCATTCTTCAGATATGTAGCAACTGAAAGAGAACTATATTACAACGACATCTGTACTGTTAAGATTGCTTGAAGACCTTGCAATGCTGTTACATGCCCGCCATGGGCCTACCGCCAGGTCCCCTCTCAACGCCGCCCCGCTGCGCAGTAAGTATATGGTTAGTTGCTTGTCGTCTTGGTGTGCTTTGATGAGACAAACAGACGACTCACGTTGCCTGGAACCGATGGGTTTGTGCAGATATTCGCCAAATGACCTTCTTGACCTGGGTGCGTAAAGTGTTGCCGTCAGCTGTAGAAATAGGATTGTAGAGAGAGTACCACTCACCGCACTTGAAGCACGTTACATGCTTCATCCTGCCTCTCCTCATCGGCGGCCTGTCATCCAGCACCACATCTCCCGAGACTTGCTGCAGTCCACCTCCGAACGATTGATCGTGCATGTTTCGAGGTCCACCACCTCCTCCCATCGGTCCATTGGTATCTCGATTGTTGTATCCTCCTCCATCATACCTATTCTGACCGCCGCCGTAAGAAGGTGCAGAGGGATCTGGCCATTCTCTATCACCTCTGTTCTTGTATGATGCGCGAAGTTGAGAATGTGATAGTGCGAGAGCGCGCTCCACTAGCGGGAGGGTGAAAGGTGGACTGCAAGTTATAGATTAGTCAGCTGGCGACAGGGTGTAGGAAGAACACCGACAACGCACTGTGCAAGCTTGCATTTGAGACCGTCTGGACAGAAGCCAACAAGGTAGAGAGGGCACAGTACTCGCCGAATGTGCTTGTTCGGGCAGTCCGGGCCTACTAGAAACGTTAGCATAGTTCTTCCTGATCGGAGAGTCACACAATAAGGACACACCTAGTCTACAGAATCCAGCAGTATAGCTCCTGCACTCTGGCCTCCTATGATGAGGCGTGATATGCAAGTACATGCACTCGTCTCCCGAGCTGCAGAATCCGTGTTTTGTGAAGAACCAGCATTCCGGCATCTTCCTAAGGTTGTATTCGTGCAAGAAATCACACTCTGCTGCCTTTTTGCAGAGTCCTCTGAGCCAATGCTTGCATACGGTTCTTCCATGGGCGGTAGGAGGTATGAAGGGGACGATGAAGTTTGTGGAAGCAGGTGTAGTATGTCTGAGAGGACACTGCGAACCCAGCGAGCATCCTTCAGGCGTCAGATGGGCCCGGCATATCGAGGTGTCGCTGTCGAGCTTTATGGGAGGATGGAGTTCGCTCTTGATGCGCTGTTCGACGATGAGTTCGGTGTGCAAGAACTCTGGATCAGTAATCACGTCGTCGCTGTCCCAGGCCATGATTGTGATTACAATTATTCAAAGAATTGTTACATTTCTAAGCTGGCTTCGTCGCTTTTGCCTTTCTTCTTCGCTCCACATCCTCAGTCAGCTCAGCCCATCAGTCAGCAGCTAGTCAGCTCAGCGATGCAGGCTTTCCCGTCAAGAGCGCCTGCTGCGCCTACGGACGACACGTATCGTCCAGACCTCAATGTGCGACTGATGTGTCCAGACTGCAAGGAGAACGGCCAGCTCATCGAGCAGTTTGCATCGGGAGACCTCGTCTGCGGGAACTGTGGCATCGTGCTGGGAGACAGAGTCGTCGATACTCGCTCGGAATGGCGAACATTCGCAGACTCGGACGGCGACGACCCTTCTCGTGTAGGAGGGCCAGGAGATCCCTTACTCTCTGGAGCATCCCAGCTTTCCTCCCTAATTTCCTACCGCGACAATCATACTGGAATAGCGCGCTCACTGCAAAGAGCTTCAGCGTCTCAGGACAAGAAGTCGGGAGAAAAGCTACTCGTAACAGCCTTCAACGAGATACAGCATATGTGCGATCAGATCTCGCTTCCAAGGACAGTATGCGATAGCGCGAAACAGTTGTTCAAGCGTCAGGACGAGGAGAAGCTGCTCAAAGCGAAACCTCTAAACGCAATCTGCGCGACGTGCATCTTCATAGCGTGCAGAGAGCAGCACGTAGAGAGATCCTTCAAGGAGATAGTCGCTCTGTCAGGAGTCCCCAAGCTAGATATAGCAAAATGTTACAAGAAGATGTCTCAAGCCTTCGGTGCAACATCTGCTTCAAACCCTTCTGGCGGTTCGGGCACATCTGCTGCTTCTGCTGCAGGTCTCGTAGCCAGATTCTGCAATCACCTCGGCCTTCCTCCTGCTGTTCAAAGCGCAACTTCAGAAGTCGTACGAAAGATAGACGACTTTGGTATACTCGCTGGAAGATCTCCTCTCTCAGTAGCGAGTGCCTGTGTCTACTTTACAAGCCATGCTTTCGGATTGGGAAAGTCTATAAAGGAGATCACACCGATTGCAGGTGTCAGCGACAGCACCTTACGACTATGCTACAAGTTAGCCCTTTTTTTCATATGACCGTCTCGAATAAAAAGAGACGGGTAGGCTGACAATGACTGATTCTCCAGGCTCCTTCTCACAAAACGAGACGAGCTGCTGGCTGAAAAGTGGTTCAAATCGCGTGGTGCAGGATCTCTAGTTGCGGATCTCAATCGAGTGCCGACTTTTTCGGCGGGCGACAAGGAGATCAAGACTGAAAAGAATGGATTATCATAGCCGAAAGCCATGCTATGTCTTGGACAGCTCATCGATGCCATGAGCATAGACAACCCACCCCGACAGTGCAGTACTCATGCAGCGAGACGACTACATTTCAGTAACGATAGATGCACAATCCAGCTACGAGTGTGTTGTTATTACTATTATTACTTCGTTCACTAGCAAAAGACAACAGCATACGCAGTGTTCTCGCCGGTTTACTGCTGCAAGCTCAGCGTATATCCGCTCTTCTTGCCTTTACCAACGACCAGCACGTCTAATATATCCTGAACAGATAGCTGTGCCTTCTCAACAACTGATCTGAGGTTGATAGTAGAGCCCAAAGATAGTGCTTCGTCTAAAGCTTTTTGCAGAACTGTTGCAGAGGAAGTGCCGTTCGCTGGAGCAGCAGGAGCTGCTGAAGGAGTCTCTTCCTTGCTCGTCTTGTTCTTCTTGCGCTTCCTCTTTTTTTCACTCGTTTCCGCATCCGGCTTGGCGGACTCACCGCCCTCTGCCATCAACACATCCCCATTCTCTTGCTTCTGCTCCGCTTCTGGTGCATTTGCAGTGAAAGCGGTCTTATCTTCTGCAGCATCGGCTGTGGTATCGGCCTTCCGCTTTCTTTTCTTATCCTTTTTCTCTTTCTGCTTGTTCTCGACAGCCTTGCCCTCGTCTGACATGGCAGATTCGGATACTACAGGCACAGGCGCGTCCGCGTTTGCTTCTTTGCCGTTCACAACTGCTGTACCATGCGATTTTGTGGATGTAGAACCGATTGTGGAGGTGGAAGGCACAGCTGCAGCAGGTTCTACTAGACATTCGGCATTAGCTGGATCTGTGACCTGGCGAAGCACATGCTGTACACACCTTGCTTCTGTTGAGACTTTCCTTGCTGTTGCTGCTGCTGCTGCTGTTGACTGTTCTTGCCCTTCTTGTTCTGGCCAGGCTTGTCACCTTTCCAGACAGTCTTCTCATATCTTTGCGCTTCCGAGATACAGCTCGTGTGCTTCTGGAACTCTCCATCGCCCATCGTTTTCTGCCAATCCTCATCAGCTTGGGCATTGTGCAACAAAATAGATCAGAAGGTACGTTGCAGTCCAAGCATGTGAAGGGACCAGAGCAGCGCGAGCGATGTTGGACGAGCTTAGGTTTCTTGAGGATATCACCACAGCCTGTGGACAGTCGTAGAAGTCATGAATGGAAGGGTCAGAAAATCTTGCAGAAATCGTTTTAGGCCAGTCAGTCATCAATCACCTTCGCATGCTGGTCAAGGAATGCGTCAGCATTGCAGTTGCAGAGATCTATCACGGTCGTCGCTCTCGTTCTGCTCACAAAAGCTGACCATCTTCCAGCAAATTGACGATGTTTTGGTTCGTGTCGAGACAAGGCAGAAGCTTCGGAAATACAACAGACCTGACGACACAGGTCAAGAATCGATTGGAAGACACGTCTCAGCTCGTTACCGCTGCTCCTCCTGACCCTGGGTTGACTTTCCGCCTTCTCTGGCTTTGACCGAACGCGCGACAAATGGCTCTAACCGGGAAACGCGCTCTAATCACTGGCGGATCAGCTGGACTAGGCGCTGCTATCGTATGCTGACATTGAGCTTCAGTCTAGGTGGTCGAATGCTAGATACTGACTATGAGTAACGCCGGCCCGGTGACCGAATACGATATTCTACAGGCTACAAAGCTCGCTAGCCTGGGAGCTGTCTGCGCTGTCAACTATGCCGGCAATACTGAACGAGCTGAGAAGCTGCTGGCGAGCCTACCTGGAACCGGACACGTCCTCGTTCGGTGCAGTATGTTCCTCAAACCAGATGCCCAGGAGGTCGTCAAGGTGCTCTTACACTATCACAATGAGCCTGGAACGGCACTCAAGGTTTACTCCAGGACGCTATAAGCCATTTAGGCGGAATTGACATGATAGTCTCGAATGCCGGATGGACAAAATTCGGCGATTTCAGTGACTTGGGTAAGTATTCAAAGTATCGCATACTACCTGCTCATCAACTGAGATACCTCTACAGAGGCTTTGGCAGACGAGGATTGGGAGTAAGCCATATTCGGCCTGGAGACGTGCGCCATGCTGATAGAGCAAGCTAAGCCAATGCTATGCTGCCAATGTCAAGTCGCACCTCTGGGTAATGCAAGCTGCTCGGCCGGAACTGGAACGCAATGAAGGTGGGCCTGCTTCGCCGATCTAGGAGACTTTGGTGCTTACTTCGACGTATATAAGGCTCCTTCTTGATTACTGCTTCTGTGGCTGGTATTCGTCCTGGTGGAAGCAGCATGGTTAGCAATTCGAGCAGACTTCGCATTTACTCAAGCTGAACCCAATCATACAGGCCTACGGTAATTCAGCATCGAAGCACATTGTGAAGAGACGGTGAATAGCTGATGCACAATCCTAACATCAAGCCGTGTCAAAGGCAGCCGGCATACATCTAGCAGCCTCGCTCGCAAAAGCGTGTGCGCCTCATATTACCGTAAACTGCATCTCGCCTGGACTCCTCGACACAGAATGGTCAAAAGGCTTCCAACAAGAACACCTCGAGAAGATCAAGAAAGCGAGTGCTTTGGGCCGCATACCTTCGCTTGAAGACTGCGCGGAGACGGCTGTCATGCTGTTGCAGTCGAGGAGTATCACAGGCCAAAACATCGAGGTCTCAGCTGGTTTGGGTGTGTAGGCTGTAGATTGCATCGTTCCAGCGGCAGGAGGAAAAGAAGCAGAATACGGTAGGGGTGGGTCTTCAAGGGAAGCTAGTCATAGAGCTACCGGATGAACCGTAGAGCGTCTGTATCACATATATATAACGATTAGGACAGAAGCGGCAAGATGATCACCTAGAGTAGAGAATGTCTCTTTACCCGGCCCCACACTATCGGAAATGACAATGATTGCTCTTCCTGCATCTTCTAATCATATTGACTATCTTGTTAACCATGAAGCCTATATCTTTTGAAGATACCGGCATCTGTCATCGGTCTCCTTTGGCTTTCTCCCAACATTGGGTCTCTCCTTCGCCGCGGCAGGACAAGAACGGGCAGCGCTTCAAGACATGGGGTGAAGCAGTAACAGAATGCACAGGTAGGAAAGTACGACAGTTGCGACGCGTCAAGATTTGCTAACGCCGAAGCATCAGATATCGTGTTTGATGTTGACAGAGAAAGCGTTCAAAGACTGCTTCCGGAAGGCTATGAATTAGATCCTGAGGTCCAACCTACTGTCCTATTCGATGCTATGCATCTCCGAAAGCTACCTTGGCTAAATGGAAGAGGTAGCTGGCACAGTCCCACATTTTGCGGAAGATCGATGCTAATCCTCAAGACCAGGGTACAACACATTCGGGGTATACGCCAACGATATCATATGCCACCGAGCGACCGAAGGACCTATCAGAGGATCTTATCTGCTCGTGCTGTTCGAGAACTTTACCGACCCTATCCTTACTGGACGAGAGGAGCTTGGCTTCCCGTAAGTACTCGGGCGCATCTTATCTCAATGTTGCTAAACTTCTCGAGGTCGCAGGAAGATCTTCGCCGAACTGCCTGATGTGCTTAAGGAAAACGACAAGCTCGTATTGACAGCAGTAAGTCTCCTAGATCAGTCACTTACGGGATATGTTGACAGACGTGGAACAGAGCTGGTTTGGACACGAGTTTATGCGCCTTGAGATTCCTCAACTGGCAGACAAGCCGGTAGAGGAGGCACCGTCTCAAAACAAGCGAGACTTCGGTCACCGTGAGTGTAGCTCCATTACGCATGTACTCAGGCTGAGCTTTGTGCCAGCTTCTGTTGATGGTATCCTGCAGCATCGATACGTACCAATGGTGGGATATCCAGGAAAGCACGACGCTTCGTATGCGATACACGCGCCTGGCGGTGGAGATAACAAGCCAAAGTGAGCCTTTCATATTTACGTAAAGCTTGTTTTGGTCTGATGAATTTGGCCGTAGACTGCTCAAATACGCAACCACGACGGGTGACTTGGCGAACTGCAAGATCAGCTACGGATCGAGTACTTGGGAAGAGCTTCCGACGCTATGGAACGTCGTAGAGGGCTTGAAGTCGCTAAAGTTGGGCAAAGTGCGAGAAGTCTCAGTTCAGCATATCCAGGGCGGAAGCGATCTGGCAGGCTGTAAGCGCGTAGAGTGGTAGTATAGGTAGAGAGTATGCATGTATATGTCTCTAGATAAAGTATGATAGGGATATCCACCAGGGACTATCGGAACAGAAATAGTGGGAGACTTCTGCAGCATGACGATGTCGCATAGGTGGCTACTCATCATTGATGGGAGAAGTCGCAAAGCCATGACTTGCTTGGCTAGGCGGAGCTGAACATAGATTGTGCTCTGGGAACCGAGTCCTGAGCGTTGGAGTAGGAATAGAAGCGAAGTTCGTGGAAGCATAGCCTGCAGAAACAGACCTTCCTGCCAGAGGTGGGAGCACCAGGCTCTGTGGTTTGCGAGAAGCTAGCGATAGTGGAATAGGCTGTCCATGCGATGATGAGGAAGAAATAGAAGGATGTGACTGAAGGGAGGAAGATCTGGAGAGCATGGGAGCTGATTCACTCGAGCCCGCAGACTCTGCCGTCTCTTCTGAAGACATGCGATATTCCGTGCCAGGGTCGCCAACTCTAAGATGTTGAGGCTGAGCTAGAGAGGAGTTGCCAGAAGACCATGATTCGTAGGAGCTGATTGCGGATGCTACGGATGCCACACTGCTTTGTCGAGAGTGCCGTTGCTGGTCGTAGCTGTGTACGATGTGAAGAGGAGGAGGTCCCGTTCGATGAGGAGGAGCGGAGGTGAGTGCGCGGATCTACATTAGCGGCAGAACGGGATAAAACAGCTTCAGAAAAGGTCTATGGGAGCTGGTATATGCGAGTTAAGACTATGACGACGATTGGGTGTGTATATGTCATCTGTACATCTGGCACATGCGGCTTTTGTACAGTGATAACCGTTCAGATGCAGTATATGGCATGAGAGGGAGCAGATGGGTAGAGGTGGGCGTGAGAAAGTTTTGAGAGGGAGTTGAAGGCTTGCTGCGGGCAAAGCTGTCCGGCAGCATTCTTGGCGAACCAGATTTCTCCGATAGGTGATTGAGGAGATTGACGATGCGAAGAGGAGGAATAGGGGATAGTAGGAGAGGGATCTGGAAGTAGTGGATGCATATGTACCTGCATCTCTGCCATATAGAGCCTTTCCCTGAGCACCAGATTCTCCTGCTGGACATACGCAACTTGAGCGGACTCGCCATGTATTCCTTCCGACATTGCATTAACGCTTGTTCCCGAGCGATACATAGAAAGCTCTCTCTCAAGCGTTTTGACTTTGTCTTCGAGATAGTGTAATCCTGTTGAATGCGAAGCACTGTCAGTATACACCTTGCGAAGTATAGCACTAGCGATACGCACGATCCTTCATGGCGCTCTGACGTTCTCGAGTCCTGTTTCTGAAGCGCTGCGAAGACTCCCGGTTCTGGAGGAAAGAGGTCAATATGCGACTCCTAGAGGCAATGACACATTATGGCTCACCCTTTTCTTCTTCTCTTCCTCTGTGAGTGTCTCCGCAGGGCCGAATGCAGAACTTCTGCTACCAGCCATATCATGATCATGGTAGGAAACGCTCAGCGAGCTTGTAGATGATTGCGAATGGCTTCTTGAGCGTTGACTGACGGAAGATACTGCGCTGTCCAAGCTTGTAGATCTACTTAGACTTGCAGCAGAGGACCCTCCCGTTTCCGCCTGCATAGCAATGTTGGCTCCGGGTGGGCGGAACGACTTGGTCTGACCTAGGAAATGCTGCTGACTTGTGGTTGTTGAGGGAGCGCTCATGTATGTAGTCGCAGGTTGGGTTGCTCGGAAGGCAGGCTGTGAAGACCAGATAGTCGAGTATTCAGAGAATGGAAACGGCTCTTCCAGATGAGAGGCCGATGGCGCCGGAGGTTGTTCAACAGGATGACCAGTGCCGGGACTATAGATTCCAAGGGACTCAGGTGAGACCATGCTGGCTGACAAGCCTGACAGTGATATGTTGATCGGTGCGGAGGTTTGCCAGCCAGCGGCTCTTGAGACTGAAGAAGGAGGAAGTGTAGCTCCGACGTTCCCGACATCGAGTGCGAGCGATTGATGAGGATGTTCAGATGTTTGGGAGTCTTGCCGGCCCGTGTGATGACTGTCTGATGGCGAGTCCAACATAGCTTGGGAATAGAGGATTGCGTAAGGAGACTCTTCCATGATGATAGTTCCTGTGAAAGCGAATACCTTAGCATGGTATAAATGAGAATGCTATGCGTCATGCTTACTTGAAATGTGTTGAAATCTGCTTTTGAGTTTGCTTGAAACCGATTATGCAGTATGTGCGATATGTACTGGACACTTCACACTAGACAGAGAAGAGCGAAGTGTAGATGTGTACAGGAAAGGTGTGCGAGCCAGTCGCGTTAATTTGCAGTAATCGAAAGTTCGCCAGCGATGGAGCCCGAGCCTGTTCAACGGGTAGAATGGCTTGATGTGTTGATTATGTAGAATGTACGAAATGAAATCTGAGATGCGCGACAGGAGCCGAGGGACCAAATTGCCAGCCAAACAGTGCTCGAGCCAGCGATGTTGCAGGGTTTGTTTGGGAGATTGAACGAGTGTGGATGATAGCGAGTGTGGCAGAGGATTGCTGTATTAGTAGAGTTTAGATGAGATGTCAGTCAGAGAAGTTGGATGAAGGGAGACAAGCAGGATCAGCAGAGGGAGGGCATCGCCTGGTTGCTGCCTGACAACAGAGCGGAACGGCAGTGGCCCTGGCACGCGTCTGGCTGAAGAAAGACAACATGAGATGAGCAGACGCATATGGTTGATATACAGATGTCTGCTTTGATGGTGTTCGTGAACGCGGTGTCTGGTCATGCTGGAAGTGCGACTCGTTCGGGCCTGGTAGCGACAGCTAAAGGAGACAAGCGACAGTCAGTGATTGTACTATAGCTTCACTCCCCTCAAAGTAGAAGTATCCTACGCTCTTCCTCTTCCTCGACGATGGGCGTCCGGTCCACTGGCTCTTTCGAGGGTGCGTCCGGTAGCTGGACCTCCGGTAATCTCGAGGCGAGCTGGAAAAGTACGAACAGCGTAAGTAATGGAACGAGAAGATCATTAACGGAAGTACTTGCCTGCTCCTGCTCCATGGCTGCGAGCTCTGCCTGGACAGCCTCCTCGTCTTCTGCAGACATGCGCGATTGGAGCAGCTCGTCGACTTCCTGGAAAGGTGTAAAAGGATCAGATAAGACGAATATGCTCAGTACGCCAGCGTGCGGACCTTCTGATAAGCAACGGCTTCCGCTGTTTCGCCCATAAGTTTCTCGACTGCTTCGACATCGAGTTCGCGGTTGAGCTGCTTGAGGACATCTGTACCCTGGCGTAGCCCGTAGAGAACGTCCTTTTCGACGAGTGAGAATTCGATGGATTGCACCTGAGGTTGCCGGAGTCAGCTTATCGCTCGCTATCGATAGATTGGACAGTCATGTCGCACCAAATCTTGCAGCGTAGCGAGCTGGCTGTCGGTCTGGCTGAGCAGCGTTTCTTGATACTTGCGCCGTCTCAGCGCGATGAGGGCGCGCTGCTTGTTGCCTTTCGCCAGCGCATCTCGGGCAGCTTGACGCTCAGCTTCGAGGACACCTTCGACCTGGACATCATCCATCCATCACATCAGCTCATGATCCATCTTGTCATCCTGCTCGCCCACCCTCCGCTGATACTGCTTGAGCTTGTCCCGCTGAAGCTTCAAGCTGTTTCGCCCACAATCTCAGCTGGATCTACCAATACTGCTACCTGCTCCTACTGACTCGAGAATCGCCCTATCCTGCTTGGTCACCTTGCTGCTGCTCTGCCCGCTGCCCATCACATTTGGTCGGTCTTAGCCAGTCTGCGATGCCTTCACAAATCCGCTTGATGCCTTTCGTGTATCTGTTACAGGACTGACTACGTGTCATAATGTAGGACTACAAGTCGTGTCTTTGCGCGCATCGCCAGATGGCTTTACATCCATCTCAGCTCTCCCGATCAGCTGGCGGCCAGCACTTCGAGACTTGCTTAAACGCAAAACGCAAGCCACGGATGTCTTTGACTGGAGCCTAAACATTCTATCCAAAGCCATCCTCTACAGACGCCGTGCGAAAATGGTACTTTACGAAATTGCTAATGGTTTCTTGCTGTCTATGTATCGAGTCCGCAGGCAGAGAATGACTGATCATTGGCATACTTTCATACCCAGCTGCTTCAGCGATCGCTATGCAGAAAGCAGGTATTGTGAGCGCAGAGGACTTTTCAGCTCGCTACCCAGCCTTCTGCTTGATTCGCTGAGCGAGGTAGCTCTTATTCCAACCAAACTGCGTGTGGAGACTTTTCAATAGTGCCTTGATCAGCCAGTGCGCCTGAGAACGGTGTCATCATAGCTTCAGTAGGCAGAAAGAGCATAATTCAGCTGTATCAGCTTTCCATTATTGCGTGCTTTACGACTGCACCAAGTCAAGCGCGAGTCCTGTGAACTACAGAGTGTCCTGCCACAGACTTTACGATACCTTTTGCATATTGCGAAAGCTCTGCCTTTTGCTAAGGCTTTGGCCTTTGGCACGCAGGATGATAGTGTTTTCAGCGACTGGTCAGTCCATACCGAGGAACATCGTGTATTGTTGCTACTCAAAAGTCTGAGGTAGACCTTTTGGCGAACATCAGCACCTTGCGGCACTGCGAGACTCTCGGTTGGGATGTCATGCTCTCGAGCGAGGGGATGTCTCGCGGGCGACAACACGTCCGTACGTTCAGCAATGCACTGCGGGAAGCACAGAGACCATCTTGTAGAACCAGTTATAAGCAGGACAGCGTTAAGTTCAGCCAGCATGATCAGGCTCTTGTATGGGGCAGGAAGCACGAGAGGAAAGGGACTGATTGATTGATTGATAAGAGATATACAAGCCGACAGCGGGATTTGCTGATGTTGTTCTATCTGAAGGCTGATTGATCGCGAAGCTGCCCTCCCTTCTATCGAAACCTCCGAGCATCTATCATCATGTCAGCAACGAACAATCCCTTCAGATCCATTGGAGAAGCAGCAGCAGCGACGGACGCGCTGAAAGGCGATGACGATGTCGCGAGCCAGCAGCAGCAGCAGGCAGAAGATGCAGAAATGACGACGATATCGACAAAGCCAGAAGATACGAATGGCGCCGACGGCGACGCTGTCCATCCTGTTGAAGAGATTGAAAGCTTGTGCATGCAATGCCATGAGAATGTGCGCGAAACATCAATCATCACTGAAGCAAAGTAACCGTCCAAAAATCCTGAGATTGTCAATATTTGCAGGGAACCACCAGACTACTCCTCACTATGATCCCATTCTTCAAAGAAGTCATCATCGTCTCCTTCCATTGCCCTCATTGCGGTAGGCCTAGCTGACCAGTCCTGATGCATATAGTGGCGTACTGACCTGTTTCTTGCGCTATCAGACTTCAAGAATAACGAGATTACGTCTGCTGGACGCATACAGGGTGTGTGATATCATCAATAGACTAAGCGGGCGAAAAAGCTGACTTTTTCTGGCAGACCTCGGCTCGATATACACGGTCAAAATCATTACACGCGAAGACTTGGACCGCCAGCTCGTCAAGAGCGAATATGCGACACTCACAATACCTGAGTACGAACTCACCCTACCGCCTGGCAAAGGCCAGCTTACGACTATCGAATCTATTCTCCTCGCGACGATCGAAGATCTGGAGTTTGATCAGCCAGTCAGGCAGCATACCGATCCTGAGACACACAAGAAGATCGAAGCGCTCCTAGCGCGTTTAAGGCCTGTGGTTGCAGAAGGGACGAGCAAGGAAGTAGACTTGGAGAAATCATTCACGCTGAAACTGGAAGACCCGTCTGGAAACAGCTTTGTGGAAGCTAAAGGAGGGTTCGATGATTTGAAGTGGAGCAAGAAGGAGTTTAAGCGGTCGCCGGAACAGAATGAACAGCTGGGACTGGCTTCAACAGGCGAAGCAGGGTCGCAACAACCGCTTGATGAACATGAAGCTACGAACAAGAACAAGTCGCTTCTGAGCAGTATAGTAGCCAAGAGTGCCACGAAGCTCGCAGCGAAACCTACGCTCACAGACGACTATGTCTCTACGAATCCAGACGAAGTATTCTCGTTCCCGGACGTCTGCTCATCTTGCGGAGCCACGTTAGAGACGTACATGAAGACGGTCGATATTCCTCATTTCAAGGAAGTAGTCTTGATGAGCACAAACTGTCACAGCTGTGGATATCGGGATAACGAAATCAAGAGTGGAGGAGCGATCGCGGAGAAGGGTCGCAAGATTACACTGAAAGTCGAAGATTCCGACGATCTATCAAGAGATGTGCTCAAGAGCGAAAGTGCTTCGCTTACCATCCCTGAAATCGATCTGCATCTACATCCTGGTACCCTTGGAGGCCGCTTCACAACGCTGGAAGGTCTGCTTGGGCAGATATACGAGGAATTGGACGACAAGGTGTTTGCGGGAGATTCTGCGAAAGGTGGAGGTAGCTCAAGCATGGAGATCTTCTTGGGCAAGCTCAAGCAGGTGCGTCGTTTCCCCACTCGCTCTTTGTAGCCTTTCCAGCTGACATATGATACTCTGAAATACAGGCACGAGAAGTCACAATACAATATACCATCATCCTAGACGATCCTTTATCCAATTCATACATTCAAAATCTGTATGCACCGGACGACGACCCGAACATGGAGATCGAGGTATACGAGCGCAGTCACGACCAGAATGAAGATTTAGGATTGAACGATATCCAGGTGGAAGGGTATGAAGGAGAGGAGGAAGCGAGGAAAGCGAGAGAGGAGGACGATGCGCGGCAAGCGGCGGAGGCTGCGAAGACATCCTAGGACATCACTGTCGTCAGTACGAGTAGTAGTTCGCTGCACCTAGACGATATATTCTTGGTAGTTCGCGGTAGAAATACAACGACACCTTGAACTGCGAAACTGCCTTCTGCTAATTTGGTGATTCTCATCTCGTCTGTAACCTTCTGCTATTTTGTACACGTATCAGTAACCAATTGACTGCTTGCGCGACGCCCTCCCTGTAAGCGACACCATCAGCGCTGCTGAAGCTCAGACGAGAAGTGCAGACCCACCCTTTCAGGGCACTTATAGGCATGACAGCTGCTTCCGACAAGTTTAGCTTATCCACATGTTTCGTAAAGACTTCCTTTATGCTTTCCAAGCTTGCTTTCCCCTCCGCTTCCTGATCCGTCTTGTTGACAAGAACGAGTATCGGCACGCCATGTACTCGTTTATCCGAGCATATCTCATCGAAGATCTGCCAGCTCGTCTCTGCTCGAGAAGGCGAAGTATCGGTACTGTCTATTACGAAACACACGGCGTGGCAGTCTTCGTAGTATTTGGGCCATAAAGAACGAAGGTCCTTCTGCCCGCCTAGATCCCAGAACTGCAGGACGGAGGAGGATATAGTGACACGGCCGACTGTCCCATATAGCGTTAGCTAGACTGAGATAGGTCGTGAGCAAGAGCACGCGCACTATTCTGCCCTATTGTCGGATGTATCTTCTCTGGTGGGAGACCTGGAGTGTCGCTGAACACGTCCTTCACTTTCTCGAGGAAGGTCTAAATAACATAGTCAGCTTGTATGTAGGCAAACAAGCTCGCATAGCGTACAGTCTTGCCGGCTGCATCGAGTCCGAGGATGACCACATTGAACTGGACAAGCGGCGTCAGCACTATCGCACACAGGTTGCTGAACGACTGACCTCCTCTTTGCGTGTAAGTTCAGTAAGCAGCCCAGACAAGAGATGATACATGATGGCTCGTTCCCTTCTTTCTTGCCAAAACGAGGACGACGATGGATCCGATAGTTCACGCAGGAGAAGATGTACACGATGCGGTGATTCCAGATGATGCAGCGGCGACTGCGTCAGCGAGGAGTACGGTGGCAGAGGGACTGCAGGCGCTGCCCGTCGCGCCGGCTCAGCAGAACGATGGGATCCAGCAGGAAGACGTAGAGATGTCAGAGGACAATGACCAAGGAGAAGAAGAAGCTGGCGATGCTATGGCAGACCTGTTCGGGTGAGCGAGAGAAGAGAGAAGTCAAGAAGCTTGGAAAGATTACTGAAGAAACAACAATGGTCCAGCGACGACGAAGACGATGAAGAACAGCAACAACAAGGTCAGGACACTGCAGATGATGGTCAACGAGATCCACAAGAAACAGCCATGGAGCAAGATGTCGACGTCGACGAAACGGCTGCTGGCGAGGGAGGACTGTCTGCAGCTGAACTTGAACGAAGAAGACGCTTAGAATACGAAGAAGGCGACGACGATGAAGCTGCGGTAGTCGAGCAGAAAGTCCAGTATGCTCAGATCAAGCTCGCCAAACTACCCATGGCAAGCGAAGCGCACAAGGTGTGTCCGAATCATGCTGCATTTGTGATGCATTACTGACGTGATCTTGTCTATAGCAATGGCATGCAAAGGTACAGCAACCCTGCTCAATCTGCGAAGATCCCACCCAGCCAGAGATGCTAATCTATGATTTATAGCTACCCAACTTCATCCACCTCGAATCCCAACCCTTCAATACATCCACATACGATCCAAAAGAAGAGCCATCTACTATCCCTGCTGAGAATGTCATCCGCTGGCGCTGGGACCAGTCAAGTTCCGCACCAAAGAAGCAGAGCAATGCCCGCTTCATTCGCTGGAGTGATGGATCATTATCATTACAACTTGGAAAAGAAATATTCGACGTATCTACAGACCGCACAGTCAGTGGGAAAGCCGTCCCTGGAGCTGGAAATCCTACAGCGTCTCTCCCTTCCACCTCTGCGGCGAGAAATGCAGATAGCTTGACGTATCTAGTTGCACAACATCCCTATGCCGGTTTGCTCGAATCACAAGCGCCCGTACAAGGCAGCATGTCCTTCAGACCTACAGCTATCCAATCTGCATCCCATCGCAGACTAGCAGCGAAAGCAGCTGGGCTTACACAAGGCAAACCCAACAAGGTCGTAATGATGATGGCTGAGAAGGATCCTGAGGCTGAAAAGCTCGCACGGGAACAAGCGCTTCGTGGGCCCAAGAAAGCACGCGCACCAAAAGGCGAAGGAGCGGGTGGTGCAGGAGGGAAGAAGAAGCGCAAGAGTGTACGGAGTACGCGGCTGGACGATTTCTCAGATGGTGAATTTGGGTCGGACGATGCTGGAGATGGAGAAGAAGGAGACTCAGCTGCACTGGCTGCTGCTAGACGAAAGCAGCGTCAGCAGCAAGATAAGGATGAGATGAATGATTTCCTGGCGTCGGACTCGGATGATGCGTCGTCGGGTGATGACAGAGGTGGTGCGGCGCGATCTAGTAGGACGAGAAGGGAGGAGCTGGATGCTGGCTCGGATGACTTGGATGATCTGGAAGCGCAAGCTGAGAGAGCTGCCAGGAGGGCAAGGGGGAATAAGAAGAAGTCGGGAGCTGGGCAAAGAGTGCGTGAAGCGAGTGTGGGAAGTGAGGATCTCGACAAGGATGAAGCTTTCACGAAGAAGAAGCTTGTTGTGGAGAGTGATGACGATGAGTAGGCAATACTCACTACTACCATCTTTTGATGTGTTGTATGCACGATGTTATACATCTGTTCCTTGCCCTTTGATCCGTCCAATATCAGTTCAAGATGACGAGCTACGACTTCATCAAGCAGACGTACGAAGCAGCAGGACAGGGCCACGTCTTGCAGTTCTATGATGAATTGGACAAGACACAGCAAGAAGCATTGCTATCCCAGCTCAGCGCGATCCATCCTCAGCGTGTCAACCAAATCTACAATGCTGCAATCCGGGCAGAGCAGACGCACGATGACCATCCTGACAATGATAACACTATCACACCTCCCCCATCTGATGTCCGAGATGACAGCCCGAGCAAGGGAGCGCGTGCTGAATGGAGTCGCATCGGCCTCGAAGCAGTCGCAAGTAACAAAGTAGCTGTGATTCTACTTGCTGGAGGTCAAGGAACACGATTGGGAAGCTCAGATCCAAAGGGATGCTACAATATCGGCCTACCAAGCAACAAGAGCCTGTTCCAGTTGCAGGCTGAGAGAATCAGGAAACTGCAGTCTCTAGCTGCTGCTGGTGGTAAAGAGAATGTAGTGGTGCCATGGTACATCATGACCTCTGGCCCGACGCGTAAAGCGACAGAGGCCTACTTTGAGGAAAACAAATACTTTGGACTGGACAAGGCCAATGTCACTTTCTTCGATCAGGGTAAGTCACATTCTAATGCATACATCTAGGTTTCAGCTGACAGTGTGTGCTATCAGGCGTCCTGCCCTGCCTGACCAACGAGGGCAAGATATTCCTCGAGACCAAAGCTAGCGTCGCGACAGCACCTGATGGCAATGGAGGCATCTATGCTGCTCTACGCTCCAGCACCGCTACAAAGCAATCCTTCAGTGTTCTCCAAGACATGCACAAGCGCAAGATCGAGTACATCTACTGCTACTGCGTCGACAACTGTCTGGCTAAAGTCGGGGATCCCGTATTCTTAGGCTACTGTATTCAGAAGGGGGCTAAATGCGGCACCAAAGTAGTCAAGAAGACGGATCCAAAGGAGAGTGTAGGCGTCGTTGCATTGAAAGGAGGGAAATGGAGCGTGGTGGAATACAGCGAGATCAGCACCGAACATGCAGAAGCGCGCAATGAAACTACGGGAGATCTGCTCTTCAAAGCTGCAAATATCGCAAATCACTTCTATACACTCGCATACCTCGATTCGACAGAAGCGCTCGAGCAAAACATGGCGTACCATATCGCGCGCAAGAAGATCCCGCATGTCGATCTATCCACAGGCGAGCCCGTCAAGCCTTCAAAACCTAATGGAATGAAGCTAGAGCAATTCATCTTCGATGTTCTTCCATTCTTGACTCCTCTGAACACGCACGCCCTCTTCCAAGTAGATAGGAACAGCGAGTTTTCACCCTTGAAGAACGCACCTGGTACAGGATCTGATGATCCACAGACTAGTAGAAGAGATCTTCTGAATTTACAGAGGAAGTGGCTCGAGGAAGCGGGTGCGACTGTGAAAGGTGAGGTGGAGCTCAGTCCCCTCGTGTCGTATGCGGGAGAAGGGCTGGAGAAGTTTAAGGGAAAGACTATCAGAGAAGGTAAAGCTGAGTCGGTGGAGGAGCTGGAAGCGCTCTGCGAGTGATTGATGCATACTAAGTGCCTGAGTATACGCGTCATTGGCTGGAAACACGGTATGGACACTCGAGCAGATAGATCTGAACAAGCTAGATGGTAGTGCTGTAGTTGTAGTAACTTGCTAGTTGCAATGCTAGGAGTCTATTCTTCAAGTTGAAGTGTTGGCTCCCTTGCTCTCGCCAATACATCCCAATAGCCGGCAAGATGGATGCCTCGATAGCGCAGTTTACAGGTAGAATACAGTATAGACCATAAGGAAGACAGTGCGGCTAACTCACCCTGACGCCAGACATCACGGGAGCGACTCCCGAGCAGGCCCAGTTCTTCCTGCAGTCGGCGAATGGCGACTTGGAGGTGCAATCCATCACAGAACAGCATAGCTTACACGTTGAATCATACTGATTCCACGACGAAAACAGACGGCCATGTCGACCTACTACGAGTCTGGCGGAGCAACGGGAGCGTCATCTGGAGAGCCAGCAGCAGAAGCAACCAATGCAAGCAACAACGACCAAGACCAAGAAATGGCTGCTGCCCTAGCTGCAAGTCAAGCTGATGTTCCAGCCGGGCCTCAGACATTAGGCGGAGGGACCGCTCCAGCTGCATCTTCTGGTTCAGCATCAGGATCAGCACCTTCGTCCAGACCTAGTTCAAGCGCTGCTATACGCCCTACGAGTAACAAGAAGAAGTTTGGAACGTTCGCTACGCTGGGAGCCAAAGACGATGATGACGATTCAGAGGACGAAGATAAGAAGAAGCCGCAAAACTACTTTGCAGGTGGTGAGAAGAGGTGCGTCCTACACTCTATATAAGCGAATGCAGGCCTAGCTTATGTGGATCTGGCTGCAGTGGAATATCCGTACAGGACCCAAATGCTGGCAAGAGGAAGAATAGAGATGATGCAGGCCAAGATGCTCCTAATGACCTCGTCCGAAGCCTGCTCAAGAAGGCAGCTGAGTGCGTCTTCTGTGCTTCTCTGAGACATGCTTGAGCTGATTGAGGTGTGTGCAGAGGAAGTGCTAGTCGAGAAGAGCAGGAGAGGTCAAAGCCTGCTGCGTCTTCCTCTTCTTCAGCTTTCAGAGGATCTGGTACGCCCACTTCCATACATATCTGCTAAGTAGCATCTTGGCTAATATCGTTGGCTGCATCACCAGGAAACACACTCGGATCCGAAGACACTCCCTCTCAAGTCGTCCCTGATCCAGAAGCTCCTGCACCACGTCCATCTTCTTCACGAGGCTCCTTCCTCCCTTCTCTGCCAGGCATGTATCCCCGAGGTTTCGCTAACCTATTCGGCGGCGGAGGTGGTCAAGCAGCTCCTCCTGCCGCCCAGCAGCAGCAGGAAGAAGCTGAAGATGATCGAGACCTGCCTGAAGACTATAACGAGGAAAGCGTTACTAGGCATCTGACGCTGTGGAGAGATGGATTTTCGGTAGAAGATGGAGAGTTAATGCGATACGATGAACCGAGGAACATGGCTCTTCTCAAAGCCATTCAAGAAGGGTATGTCCTGCTGTCACTGGCAGAATTCGAATGACCTGCTGAAAGTAGGCTTCTCCAGAACCGCCCCGCAACATATCCTGAATGTACGCTTTGGCCAGCAAGTCGAGCTTCGTGTGGCACAACGAACAGTCGAAGACTATGTCCCACCGCCCAAGAAGCCCATGAAAGCATTCGGCGGCTCAGGAAACCGTCTGGGCGCACCTACGTCCGCCACTGCTTCTCCATCTACATCGAGCACCCCTCAGCCCGCTGGAATTTTGCAAGGCGGCTCTTCCGCTACTCAAGGCACTTCATCCTCACCAGCGACTGTCTTCGAGGTAGACGGCACGAAGCCTGTAACGACCTTACAGATCCGTCTAGGCGATGGTACACGCCAGACCGCCCGCTTCAACCATACACACACTATCGCAGATATTCGATCATGGATCAATGCGGGCAACCCGGGGATGGCAAGTAGAAAATATGTGCTTATGACGACGTTCCCGAGTAAGGAATTGACCGAGGAGAACATGAGTATCGAAGAGGCGAAATTGATGGGAAGCGTTGTGGTGCAGAAGTGGACGTAGATTGAATGGTACAGTAAGCTGCGTAGCGACGCTTTCGCTGCTTCAGGCAGCAGAGAAGTGGTGTCCGGCAAGATGTAGCGTACTGAAACAAGACATGCCGTGCGCAATTATCGTCTCGCTGACGGTTCACTTTCACTCGATCAACTTTCTGCTGCGCAGCTCAGTCCACATCAGAATTCCGATCCTACTTTGTTTCAAATTCAACGAAACGAGGTTCGTTCAGCGCCGACCATCACTCTCTGGCCGGCCGCATGATTTAATAACAGCTCGAAAGCTTCTGAACAGCGGGGTTACGGGGTTTTCTGCCCTGTGCTATCAGAACACTATCCGTCCTTCCAAGCCTCGTGTGCAACCGATGTCGCAAGCTTGGCCCTTCGTCTTCCTGCCCACTCGAATCTGCGGACATCAAGCATGCCGTCAGTCAATGCTGACTTCGAAGACTGTCGAGATAGCGAATAGCGTACCTGACACTTGTCTTGTCGATCTACGAGCGTTCGGGCGGTCGGTGGGCTTGCTGATCGCAGGCGAGGCTGTTCGTGCTGCTTCATCATTGTGCTTCAGACGACTCTTGGCGCGGCTTCGCAAGGTTCGAAGACGCGCTGCTCCGCGAGATCGTATTGAAGCGTCTGGCTGCGGTGCTTGCCGCATCCTGGTTGTGCTGCTAGCCTGGCTCATGGCGGTCAGCGTGAGTCAAGCAGCATCAGCTAAGGTGCTACAAGCTGCCTCATTGCCTTGGCAACAGTCCCTTCATTCTAACCCCCAAAGGATCGCCAGCCTTTGTTAATGATCATCTGCACTGACAGGGCGCGTACATACATGCATGCATCATTCAAGAACCATCTTCTAGATGCGATGCTTTGTCAACGAAGACGCTCTTCGCGATCTGTGCTGACTTCTGATGCCTATGACTTATCTGTTCCCTTTAATTCTGACACCTTTGTCTGCAGCAGACCCTTGTCGAGGCAGTACCTCTTTGCTGACAGATCCAGACCAGACAGCAGCTGCTCTTCACTTTGCATACGTCAGTCAAGATGTATCTGCGCAACCTCTTCATCGCAGCATGTCATGGCTTCACCGTTTTGGCAGCACCCATCGTTCAGCGGGATGCCTATGTCATGCAAGCTCCCCCTGAGCCTTTCAAGATGAAGCAAGAGTGGTGGATGAACGCTGTAACGCAGCTGCCAGCTTTAGGCGCTCTCGCTATCAACGAAGAGACGACTTACATTGGCTTCCATCTCAAGACTGTAAGCTTGTTAGCAGCTACTAAGAGACTCGGCTGACATACGATGCTGTAGAACTCGCCTGGCAATGTCACTGTGGCAGTCGACATCAAGGGCGTTCGCAACTGTCTTGTCTGGAGAACGCAAGGCGACGTGGTCTATGACGACTGTTCTCAACACACCGAAGCAGAACTGACATTCAATGTTCAATGCAACCAAAATCCTGGTACAGCCAAGAAATCGCTGATCTGTGGTATCTATCACGGTTATGACTGCGTGGGCTTCGGAGAGAGCGGCATCGTGCAGCAAGGACAATGCGATCCAGCGAATGCTCAAGTGGGCCAATTGTGGCAGCTGACGCCGGCTGAGGAATGAGACAATAGGCTCGAAGAGCGGTCCAAGATACAGTCTACATCCCCGGAAGCAACGGAGAACGACGGCCGGTATGCGACGTTGTTGTATCGAGGAAGACTTTATTGCAAGTCGCACTCGTCTGTTCTAACGAGCCTGCTCATGTGCTTCGCGGGCCCAGCAAACGTTCTAGAGTATTCTCGAATTCGGCGGAAGGTGACAAGGGCTAGAGGAAAGGTATCGCTTCGTAACGCACGATTCATCGTAGTCTTGTTCGCTTCATTTCTACGCGTTTCGCAGCCAGGTCTTTGTTGACATTGTCCCGACTTGCTCCAAAAGCGCGGTTCTTTCGAGGAGGGATGCGCTTTGTCGATGCAGGCAGGCGCAGGGACGACATACATCCTACCAATAGCGAACAGAAAGCACAAGCATGTCGAGCTGGAAGATGAGGAAGGAGATGGAGATTTAGCAGAGGGGAGCGAGAAAGCCAGAGCTAGCATCAGGAAGCGCAGGAAAGCCAACGATGGCTCAAGAGCAGCTGCTGCGACCTTCGAGCCTATGGTCAGCTTCAATGCGATGAGTTTGGACGACCTCGATATCGACGAGGATCCAACAATGCCAGAGCCAGCTCGTCGCAGGCAGGGAACACCGCATCCTGAAGCAGAAGCAATCACACTTCATGCACCAATCCAAGAGATATCACCTCCTCGAGCTAGTCGGAAAGACGCGATAATGGACAGACATGATCCATCCCGCCCTCACGTCGTTTTCGTGGATTCCCTCTCAGACTCGGACGACGATGACAACGGAGCTTCTACTGCAAATAGCACACTCTCAGATGCAGATACAGACGATCCGGATACTTCTCCTGGGCAGAGAAAGGCGAAGCGAGCCATCAAAATAAATAGCAGACTTCGCCAGCATCTACAACGGCAGGAAGCACTCAAGCGTGGTCCAGTCATACAGGAACTGTTTGCAGATGGTCCGCTCAGATATGGAGGAGCTGGCATAGAAGAGCGCGGACTGGTTCTCTACCGTCCGATGTCTTTTGGGATCGTTGAGGAGGTCGAGGATAGTGAGGACGTCAACAGTACTACACCTCATGGAGATGATATCGATGAAGGACCGCTCATCGAGGAGTACGGCACAGAAGGTCAGATTCAGGAACCGGATTGGCCAGAAGAGGGTATGCAAGACAGCATGGATATAGATTAACGTATCAAGACGCATCACAGATATTATAGTCATCGTCGTCGGCGCATTAGATCTCTAGAGCATGTTATGCAGCAAGCCTTGAACAGCAAGCCTTGAATTATTCCAGCATGTCATGAAGCATTTCTTGCCTGATCTCTAATGCCTGCAAAACTCCTGAAGCCTGCCTGAGCTCCCAGCACCCACGTCCGCTGGCTTCCTCAATTTCCTTCGGCAAGCCTCGAGACCTCTCCTTCGCGTTGCACTCCTGTCACTTTGCGGGCAGCGAGCAGAGCGTCCGAGTCGTTCAGGCGGTATCAGCTGTCGTAGGCTAGTGACAGTGCTGGATGGCCCGTCTTGTCAGATGAATCTATACAATCTCTTTACCTGATCATCATAGCTAGCCATGCCAGTGAGCCCAACGCGACAGGCATTGTCAATACTCTTTCACGCCGACAATCCTGGCACCTAGGAGAGACCAAGGAGATGGGTCATGTCCCTCTGGCTGTAGTTGCATTCCGGTTCTCCTGATCTGGGCAGCAGGAAGCACCCAGACTGCGACAGGGAGTGGTCAGGATCCAGCAGCTTCTCGGGATGGATTTGATAGACGGGCTGCTGCAAATGGTGAGGTAGGCACTGTGTCGACATCTGTTGGCTGAATACAGTACGAGAACACACTTCGACTTTCAGCCCTGTGCCTTCTCCACTCGGGGATTTCATCAGAAACCTTTCTTCTCCGTGGGGCGCGGCATCGGCTATCATCGGTTATATCGTAAGCAGCTGTCACTAGACTGAGATGCGTCAATTCACTCCACCTGCACTTCTCACACTAAACCTCGTCCATGGCCGAACACCTCGTGTATCGCTAGAAGTATTTACCCAAGATGTGCTCCCCTACGTTCACTGCGCACAGCGTCGTTTCTTGCAGCTTTCTCTTCGCTTCTTCGTCTCCTCCTCCTCTCCTTCACCGTCATCGGCCACTATGAAGACGGCTGTCGTGGGCTCCATTGCGGTCGCATCGCTTTCAGCAGCTGTCTCAGCTGTCCCACACGCTAGATCTGCAACCTACGACAATGTAGCAGAGTTCAACGTCCATGCAGTCCCCCGTAATTTGCAGCGAAGACAACTCGGGCTCACTGGGCCTCCACCTCCTCCCCCAGCTTCGCTCCCCTATTCTTTCGGATTATCAAGTAAGGCCTACTCGCCCAGCATGCAGCTACGTTCAATGCTGACAACTTACGCTTCACAGACACTGTCGATGCACCCCCAGCGACCGGTGGGAAATCGTGGAAAGCTGCTCGAGACAAGGCCGCATCACTCGTTGGCCAGATGACCACAGCAGAGAAGCTCGGTCTTGTCACTGGACAAGATGGCAGATGTGCCGGTAATTCGCTCGCAGTCGAAAGATTGGGTCTTCCATCTCTGTGTTTCCTCGATGGTCCTTCAGGTAATGTTGTTGCAAGCTCAATACAATTGATCGATGACTGAATGTTCTGACATACCATAGGCCCGAGATTCGCTACTGGAATCACACAAATGCCTTCTGGGATGGCTACCGCAGCGACTTGGGATCGCGATCTTATGTACAAGCGATCCTACGCCATGGGCTACGAGTTCTACAACCTCGGCGTCAACGTCGCGCTGGCTCCTGTAACAGGTGGACCTCTGGGACGCTCGCCTCTCGGAGGTAGAGGCTGGGAGGGTTGGAGTCCCGACCCTTACTTGACTGGAGAAGGCGCCTACTACAGTGTCAAGGGTCTACAGGTATGGACATCGTCTAACACCACGACATCGACTGATGAGGATGCGAACAGGATACCGGAGTTGCAGCAACATCCAAACATTACATCGGCTACGAACAAGAAACCTTCCGAAATGTCTATGGTACCTCTACTCCATACAGCGGCTTTGGACGAAACGAGCAGCTGCCTATAGATTCCATGATCGACGATACGACCAATCACGAGCTCTACTTGTGGCCCTTTGCTGAGGCTGTTCGAGCTGGAACATCGTGTAAGCATTCTCCATGCATGCGAAGGCAAATAGCATGGTCTTATACATATCTTAGACATTATGAGCGCTTATCAACGCCTCAACGGTACCCACGTCTCAGCTAACAGCGAAGCCCTGAACGGACACTTGAAGACAGAGCTCGGCTTCCAGGGCGCAGTCATGAGCGACTGGGGAGGTGTCTGGGATGGGCCGAACACATTCAACGGAGGCAATGACCTGGATTTCCCGGGCCTCAATCTCTTTGGAATATTGGGAAGCTTCTTTGCAGACGATCTACCTGGAGCGGTTGCCAACGGCACTGTCACCAACGCTCGTCTTACCGATGCGGCTATCCGCATTCTTACACCATACTTCCAGCTAGGACAGGACGAGAAGTAAGGCTGCCTACTTTGAAACCCAATCATGACATCCGCTGACATGCATGTAGGCCTCTACCACCAGCTGTAGTCAGCTTCTTGAACTTGCCAGGTACAGAAGCCATCTTCAAGAACGTCGTTACGCAAGAAGCACTCGATGTGGCCAGGCAGATTGCCGAAGATGGAGCTGTCCTTCTCAAGAACGAAGGGGCTTTACCTCTTGACCCCTTCAAGAACCAGCGCATCGGCTTGTTCGGTCAAGACGCTGGTCCGAACGTCCTCGGCGCTGCTGCATGTGGCTCGACTGGCGGAAGCTGCCCTGCCTGGAATAACAACGGGACCTACACCATGGGAGGTGGATCAGGATGGAGTGTGAGTCCTCGAAAGACATGTCTCATCCGTTGGCATCCCGCTGACTGAGTCATCTGTCATTTATAGTACCCGAATGTGAGTCTCCTGGACCGCCGCTAATGACAGAAGAGATACTGACCACCTTGCAGAACCCCATCGACCCTCTATGTGCCATCAGAAGCCGTGCTTTGGCCAGCGCATCTCAGATTCAGCAAGTGCTCAATAACAATGCTACCGCTCAGGTCTCAACTACGGCAGCCGCTGTCGATGTCGCTATGGTCTTCGTGCATGCCTACAGCACGGAAGGAGAAGACAGAAACGATCTATCCTTCTCTGCCAACGGCAAAGCAGTCATCGATGCGGCAGTCGCAAGCAACAACAACACAATCTTGATTCTTTTCAATCCGGGTGCTGTAGACATCGCCGAGTACGCGACCCATCCCAACGTCACTGCTATTCTCGCAGCTGGTCTTTCGGGCGAGCAGGCAGGTCCAGCACTGTCTCGCATCGTCTATGGCGATGTCTCTCCTTCTGGAAAGCTACCTTTCACTATGGGCAAATCAATCGCCGACTATCCACCAAATGGCATCGATCGGAACTCCATCCCGGCTCCCGAAGTCACCTTCTCAGAGGGTCCCTTCATAGATTACAGATGGTTCGACAGAGAGGATATCGAGCCTGTCTATGGTGAACTTACAACTTCGAGACCCCATTTGCTAAGCTGACTATTGCGTGTACAAACATAGAATTCGGCTTCGGTCTCTCATACTCCACGTTTGCCTACTCTGGCCTCAGTCTCAGTCGCAATTACCAGAAAGATCAGACATCGATTCAGTCTACAAACGAAGACTTTGTTGGCAAGCAAGAGGGCGACTCGATCTACGATCTGATTGCGGAAGTCTCCATCGAAGTCAAGAACACTGGAAAAGTCCTTGCTTGCGAAGTTGGCCAGCTCGTAAGTCTCCTTTACAACTGCTCATACCTTGGCAGACCTGATCACTTTTTGCAGTACATCGAGTTCCCTACCAACGAGAATCAGCCAAAGCTTCAGCTTCGAGGCTTCGACAAGGCACAGCAACTCCAGCCTGGTGCCTCGACGACGTTGAGCTTCCCAATCCGCAGAAAGGATGTCATGGTCTGGGACGTGGTTCTTCAGAAATGGAGGCAACCTAAGGATGGCTACGTCACCTTCCATGCCGGATCGTCTTCTAGAAAACTCGTGGACACAGTAACCTACAAGTTCGAGTGACCTCCCGGCCACACAGCATAGGCAGCTTCCCCAACGCACATGCGATACGAATCAAGCTCAAACAAAAGTAGTCAGAGAAAGCTAAGCAGGATCATCAAATAATAACAAGGGAACAAATTCAAAACAATGTATTGAATAGCACAACACAACGAAATTCTCGAGAAATACAGAGAACAAAATGCATCTAGTAGAATGCAGAGCCTGCTGAAACTTGCTATTCACCCTGCAGAGCCTGCCGGACTGCGTTCAGGTTCCCTACAGCTTCGGAAGAGCTCAGAGTAGCTACAGCGGCACTACAAAGGGGAGTTAGTGTTCGCTTCTTTACAAGTTAGCTGACAGCCATACCTTTGACCTAGCAGAAGCAGTTTGTCGAGCCTTGCGGAAGTGAGGGGAGTATGTGGTCCGTAGCTAGCCAATCCAGCTAAGATCGCGCCCAACATCGAGTCCCCTCCTCCTACGGCACTGACGACTGTGTCTAAAGGTAGTGCAGGATAGTATTTGACGATGATCAGACCTTTTCTACCCAATCCGACTACGGTCTGCTGTGCTCGTTGCTGTCCAGGACTCAGTGCTGCCCACCCTGTCTTCGTCTGGTCGTCCAGCGGCTGGGTAGTCAAGACAAGGCAGCCACGGCTACCCAGCTTGACAAATAGAGTGCCCGCTAGCGGAAGTATCTGCAAAGCTTGCTGGATGATGCCTTCTTTCGTAAGCCAGGTTGGGAGGTGTAGCCGCAATCTGCTTCTGCAGGTATCGCTGGTGATAAAAGGCACAGAGCTTGTTTGTGCACCTGCTTCCGGCACAGCGAGCAAGCTGTCCCGGTACCATGCTGAGCGGTCGGCCAACTCCATTTGTTGTACTTTGTCGAATAGAACTTGGAGCTCATGTACGTTTGGCGCCATATAGTCTACATGCGGCCCTTCAGATTCTAGAGAAGCAGCTTCGAGGAATCTGAGGGCTTTCGCGTTGGAGGTTGGCTCGAAGACAGCTTAATCAAGATCAGCAATACCATTTGGTCATCAGGCGCGAGACTGCCTTACTGGGTATCTTCGCCTCACGGCAGTATGCTATGATCGCCGACATGGTAGAAGCGGAAATATTGCCGTCAAAGCAGACTAGACGCGGTGATCTATCTTTCAGTTGCGACAGGACCTGAACAGCGTGGTCTCAGCATGAAGAGCGGGACAGTGCTGAATCGCCTTACCTGATCAGCTGAGACCTCTTCAGCAAGTATTGTATCTGCGACTCCGCTGACAAGATCCCCTTGCGCATCCAATATCATATTGACGCAAGGCGTCCGTCCGTCCAGCTGAAGCAGCCCATCTGTGCGAGCACCCATCTGACGTAGGCTTTGCTGTAGCACGCTTGCCAGAAAATCGTTGCCCTTTGCGACAGGCGAAACGAGTAGGGCGTCCTTAATACCCATCGTGAAAACAGCTTCAAAGACGTTGCGGGCGACTCCTCCAGCAGTCATGCTGACACTTCCAGGCGAAGTAGTCTTGCTTGCACTCTCTTGCATTCGAGAGACAACGTCGATGGCGGCAGCGCCTACAACGACGATAGGAGCATGACGGGAGTGCTCTTGTTTTGTGGATGTTTCGGGTGAGGGCGACGTCGCAATGGCAGCTCCGGAGGAACCATATTGTGCTTGTTGGGGAGTGACGGCTTGCAAGCGTGCAGCGGAAGGTTGCGCACTTTGGTCAGAGCGTTCCTTCCTTATTACTGGTCAGCCAGATGTTGTTGACGAATTGACTCGACTCTAGTAATCTGAGACTTACTTTTACCGGCTGTACCTTGAGCCCCGCCAGTTCGACGGCTATGGCAGCTCCCGCTCTCGCGTTATTCTCGATTAAGGCGATATCTGCGTTTGTAGAACCATAAATATATCGCTTCACAAATGCTCCAGATGCTAGCTTACTGCTCTCGACACTTTCTCCACCGCTGAGCTCCTTGACTCTAGCTAGGATCCATGGCGTGACTTCTTTGCCCTTCTTCGCGACGCCGTTCTCTATGGATTCGCGGACAGCCTGCTCGACGACCTGCTGGATTGACTTGGATCTCTCCTCGTATTCTTCAGGTATAGGAACGCCGATCAAAGTTCCCGTGTTGGTGTTCATCTCGCGTGAGAAGTCTGAATGGAGAAAGGAGTCAGACGCCGGACATACGCGTGGAAACGGAGATTGGCGTACATATCAGCTCGGCAGCCTCTCGAGCCGTACGGACGTTGAAAGGTGACTTGAAGCCTGAACTTCTGGAATAAAAGGCTGGGAAATCGTCCGTTTGGCCAAATGTAGCGACAGTCACACCGAGAGTTTCCTGACACACAAGCCTCAGCAATGTACGAATGCCGGAATGGGCGGGCGTACAAGATATTCTAGAGTGAGGCCAATATCGAGTATGCTTTTAGCACCTGCACAAACGACAGCTACAGGCGTCTTCCCGAGCTCGGTAAGGTCTGAAGAAATGTCCATTGCTGCAGCAAGAGCATTTGCGTCAGCCGGCAGAAGTAGACCTTCGTGACTGAAGAGAGCCTACTCTCTTGTGCGCCGCGGTGCACTCCCCTGGTCATCAGTCCCAAACGTTAGTTCATTCATTCTGCTAGAGCATATCTGGCGTGCAGACACACCCTATACCGCTGTAAATTGCATAAGTTATCATGCGAAAAGCAAACATCTGCTTCGAGACAGACTCACCCAGTCACAAAGACATCTATACCGACCAGATGACTGAGAAAGCTTGTACCGGACACAGTAGTGCCTCCGTCCACACGCCGGACAAGAGCAGGTGCAATATCTCTTCGACCGACTTTCCACTTTAATCGGGAAGCTGATGAAGGCAGTGGCTCTGCCAGACGTTGCACTTCTGCATCGCTCAAACCAATCTTGATGACACCGTCGATGATTCCGATAGGCGCTGGAACAGCACCTTTTTCTCGGATGATGGAATCCAAGCTCTTCGCGGATGAGACAGCTTGTTCATAAGGCAGACCATGGGAAGTGATGGCAGTCTCAAGCGACACGACAGGGAACGAGCGATGCAGCGCGTCTTGGACTTCTGAAGATATCTCTATTCTGGACCTCAGCGGGGATTGCTGAAGCCGAGCCAGCGTCGATGTCGAAGCACCATCGCTGCAGCTGGCAGTACGATGGATACGTCGAGCAACGGAAGGGCGCATCGCTCAAGTTGCGCTGGACCGCGCCTCTGGAAAGGAACTTCGAGACAGACAAGAAGCAAGACGGCGCAGCCAGGGCAGCCATGAACCGCAGCTTGTCAAGCACATCAGATGTATCCTCACTGGCGAATGCGATTAGACTGCTATGCTTTCTCAGAAGAAGACGTTCCTCCTCCGCCCAGCTCACTGGCGGCACTTCTATTCCACTCATCGCCCTCAGACTTCCTACCCTTCTGAACTGAAGTCGTTGACCCGCAATTATCAAGAGCCGTCCAGTAACGACTTCGCAATAAGACACGTCTATTGATGCTTCCCTGCAGGACCAATGTGACTGGGCCCGAGCGAGGGCAGAGCCAGACAAGCCAAGTTCTAAGCAGATTCGCTACCAAGGCCCGAAGTTACAGTGACTGGACAGACAGCATCAGCTGTCTTCCACTTACCCTATCCTCAGTCCTGCATCCTACTTACACCTTGGATCGACTTTGCTGGATGTGCGCACTGGCTTTCGAGCTGGATACCCTGAAATACTGTGGCACTGCAATTCCACTGGTTTTGAGCTCGTCATCGATAAGAGCTGGCCTGGGCTAGCTCTCCCTGACAGTCTACGTATTTCCAGGATCGACCGCACAGACTGCTTGAAGGTCACTGCGCGAACGTTAGGCTGGATACCAGGGCTAAGGACTAGGCGCCAACAATGAGACTTCTCCATTTAAATCAGTTCTTGTCTGTCTCACCTCTCTCTTCCTTACTTCATTCCTGTTTCACACATACTTCCCTACTACTCCCCCACTGCCTATCCGGCATACCTCCCACGCTCTTTAGCACTACACACTCATTGCCACTCTCGCCATATAATCCACATCTGAAACGATGCGCTTCTCCGTCTTCGCTCTCGCTTGTGCAGCTTCGGTCGCAATGGTCAATGCATACACTGCATCCGACATCTTCAGCAAATCAGGAGAGATCCTTGATCCTGTCGTCGAGGTTCCTGCCGTGATCGCTGGCGATGCACCCGCACCTGCAGCTGCTGCAGCTTGGTTCTCGGGTGCCGATACCAACGCCGCTAGATTCAAGCGGGGTCTCCCTCCCCTTCCTCCAACTGTAAGAAGACATCACGAAAAGCGAACCGGCTCATCTTCTTTGCCCTGCAATGCAGGATGCTGCAATAAGGCACCTTATTTGTAAGATCATCTCGCCCTTCTCACCGTAACTTGGATGGCTGATGTCTCATACGCTTGCAGCCAAGGCTACGTCGTCGCTACGGATGCAAACACTGGCAACTTCGTCGGTTTCGTTGCGAAGGATCTTAACTATCAAAAGGTCTTCGACAAGACGAACGACATCGACAAAGCCCTTCTTGTCAACCTTCCTACTTCTCTTCACTACAACGTTCCCATCGATCTGTACGGCGCCAACCTTAAAGATACCGCCCATCCGTTCTTTGGTGGCGTGGAAGGATCGATTGGCTCGTATTTCACACATGGCGGCTTCGGGTGAGTCAATAATCGTATTGCCATAATTCTCATTGCTTATGGCTTCTGTATAATGCAGATATGCCTATCTTTCCGGCACTGGCAACAGTGCGTGTAATAGCATTTCCTCCAAGAGACGTTATAGCTGATGCTTGTATCCACAGCCGACGCAAGCGAGCCTCCTTCAACCTTCGCAGGCTCCAGTATCGACAAACTCGGCTACTGCGGTGCTGTCGAGAGCCAGATCTGGTTCTTGGATTGCCAGCTTCGTCTCAAGGCACAATGGGTCAACCGAGATGAGAGTGAGTGCTACTGTAGCTTAGGATGAACCTCGCCTGATGCACCATATTTTCTACAGCCATCAAGCAGGCTACTGTGCTCTACAACAAGGCCTCCAAGAGTTTCTACATCACCGGTGATTACCGTGCTTTCAAGGCCAAGTTCGGCTACGAAAGTACTCAGCGCATTGTGAGGAATATACATCTCTTACTAAAGGCTCGCGGTGACTGATGGCATTTCTTGCTGCCGTAGCATCTCTCGTTCTTGCTAATTGAAGAGGCTCTCTCGCCAATCGTTGATGTTACTCCAAAGGTTTAAAGCTACCGAGACTACCGTTTCGAGGGCTATGCATTCCTTCATGGCGTTCGGCCAACCTTTGGTTTTCTAGCTGTTTCTTCCTTATACGTGGCTTCTGTTCTCGCTCTCCTAGAGCTTGATTTGTATGTGGTTGTAAGTAGATATATGTGTGAGCAGCATTCGCAGGATGCTGTCATTTAATACCAATCTCTTCGTACTCTAAAGCCGGTCTACCATCCACGCGCTCCTATTCGATCGGAGGTGGACGCTCTTGCCGGTCAAGTTGGCTAGGTATAAGTATTTTAGGCGCCTCTTTCCCTCACACCATGCCTTGGGCTCGTACTGCTGATTTTGAAGTGCTCTTCAAGCCGATCGAGGGATGCTCAGGCGGGGGTCTATTAGCCGGCGTGTGGCTGCCGCAGGCTGCTCAATCCCAGCTCGGTGAGGAAGCGCAATCCGAAAGCAACCACTTTTCTCATTTGGAAGGCCTCCTGTCAGATGTCGTACTGGCTCTACATGGCGGCGGCTTCACGATGGGTTCCTACGAAGACGTGCCGAAGACCGACTTTGACCTATACAACAAGAAAGGATTTGTAGTCGTCTCGGCGCAGTATAGACTACTACCACAGTACGCTTCGCAAGTCGGTTCCAATAACAGGACTGTCTGACAGAAGCTACAGCGTCCGAGCACCGGAAATAGTTGAAGACGTAATCGATGCCTATGCATGGATCTTCTCAGAGTTAGCAAAGCATACACCTGGAGCTACACGTGTCAGGAGCCTAATCGTAACAGGCTGGTCAGCTGGTGCGACCCTGGCGTGTAACTTGGTAGGAATAACGGCAGGCGATATCATATGATTTGCCAAGGCTGACCAAGCGGGGTATCAGGCTTACTATGCCCCAAAGCGAGGGTTGAAGGCGCCAGATGCCGTTATAGTCTCATATGGCCTCTTTGACCCCGACAGCATGGTAACAAAGCCATACGATGCGGTGATGGGTGAGCTGCCAGAAGAGAAGCGCGCATTTGCCATGAAAGTCTTCGAAGAGCCGGCAAGCGGTGGTGTACGCCATCCGTAAGTTTCGGAGTTTGAGCCTGTCAATCGAGAATATATGCTAATTACGTTGGGAGCAGGCCTGCCAGCAAAGAAGGACCTGCACCACAGATTCCTCTTGCGAATACGCCGAGACTGGCCTGGCTCTTGCCCGTAAGAACACTTCTCGTTTCCCTTGCTACAGTTGGCTAAGGGTTTGGAAAAACAGTTAATTCGTGGCGGTGGCCTTCAATCGTACTTCTACAATTCGCCTTGTCCTCCGTTCGATGAAGCCTATGCGCCCACGCGTCTAGTCGAAGCCAGCACGGCCTGGCCGCCTACATTCGTGATGATAGCAGGTGGAGACAAGCTCATTCCAATAAGTCAATCGGAAGCATTCATTGATCTTCTCAAGCGTAAGAACTTTGACTTTGCGACTTCAACTGCCACGGCCATGCCGCATGGAAAGTCCGAAAACTGGGACGACGACATTGATAGTGGATATCCTGGTTGGTGGAAGGAGGCGATTCAGCCCAGTATTGAGTGGGCCATAAGTAAGTGCACGCGAGAGTAAACGAGATGCGGAGAAAATGTACGCTTCCGGCTTTGATCGGTTTCATTGACGGCTGTATCGAGATGATCAACAGCAATCCAGCATATCCATCGGGGCTGCCTGCATATTCGCTCAATCTCTGCTTTTCCTCCTCTTCTGAAGGGCACTAAAGCCAACGCCTGCCAGAAAAGCCAGCCTGAGTGCGAGCGGAGCCCAAAGCGTTGCCAGCGCGATCCAATCGTTTGCTCTCCATAGCACAGGATTCCAGAATGCCTCGCTACCCATAGCTCGTTTAGCTCCGCATAGATGCAGAATATCGCATATCGCAATTCCAGCAAGGACCGTTTTCCAGATCTGGATGTTGTTGCCTGCAACCCTGAGCAGAACAGCTTCGTTGAATGCGAAGAGCACATAGCATGCTGCTGTCTGGTCGAAGATAGCTTGGAAGGGTGATGCGGAGATGGTAGAATCGCTCGAGAGGCCCGAGACCCTTCGAGCTGTAAAGGTGCTCAGGTATGTGAAGGGCAGGAAAGCAGCTTGATAGGCACCAATGAGAGCCATGATAGGCTCGATGTAGAGGTGATAGAGTGTATACGGCCAGGGTATCGCAACACGAGACTCGGCGGTCATCTTCGGTTCGACGTATGTCCAGAAAGGTTGCAGCACTCTGATGAGCGAGCAGTGTAGCGTGAGTCGATGTTCTATGCAAAGGATCTTAATGAACGAGTTGGTCAGGCACAAGCTAGGCGTATTATACTGAGAAATGGGCAGCAAGAAGTATCTGCAGCATCTGCGACTGTTTATTTGCCTGCTATATGGCACTGTTTGACATATGTAGACGCGTTCACCCTTTCTACCATTTCAACACTGCAGCTTTCGTGAGCCGGACTTTCGCTACAACCATGCTGATGGTGTTCTCTTTCACTTCTTTACTATCATTTACTCCCTTTTGACTATCTTTCAAACAGCCCCTCTTGTCATCTAGAAAGCCTTTCGTCGGCGAAGACTTTCTCCTAGAGATCGCTTGACGCGCTTATTTGCGACCGGTGCTAAATAAGTACGGATGTGCTCTTGTATAGGAGCCGCCCACTTGACTCCAGCATCGTAGTCTGCATCAAAGACTGAGATCGAGCTTGCACAGTTGTCTTCTACAACATCTGTCTCGCCGGGCAGACTGCAATCTCCATAATGACATTGATTGATACCAGGTCCGAGAACGTCGACGTAGACGGGGAAGCCATCCTCGTCCAGAACAAAGTCGTCGGAATAGGCCCCTCCAGCAAGACCTAGTAGCGAGAGTTAAACGGCGGCAATGACTGAAGCTGGACTAAAGCTTACGAGTGAGATGGAACTCAGGAGATGAACAGTTCTTTGATAGGTAGGGCAAGTTCACGTTCAAGCCGATACCGAGAGGGAAGAGAGGTTCTCCACTCGACTTGTCATATCCGTCTGCCAGTGAAGAGACCAGGTTCGCAACCAAGTTGGCTGCCAATAGAGAGGAGTCGTAAGGATTGTTGTAGTCGATGTCCTTGTACGATCGGTGCGTGAAATTGTAGGCTGACGTCGCAATGGATGGTATGCCCAATGTTACGCCTGCAAATGCAGCACCGCATGTTCCGGATAGTGAGTAGACGCTGTAAAAGGGCAGGAAGGGAGACTTGTCAGCGGACTATCGCCTGATAGAACATTGCGAAAGCATTCACAAAGCGCCCTGTAAAGTAGAAATAGCGCTTAATTCTCTTGGCAGGCTTAGATACTAGACCACCAACATACCAGATTAGGTCCATCGTTAGGTCCAGACACTACGAGATCGATCTTCTTATCGGGGAAGAAGTCGGCAGCGTGAGAGATATTGTTTCCACCCCACAAGACGCACTGAAGCGGAACAATACCTTTAGCTCCTGCATTCCTTGACCGCGAGGTTGCACCCACTGCAGCTGGAGTCCCGTTGAAGTAGCGAATGGACGGGTCGTCTGTGTAGCCATAGTATGAGGAGCCTGGTGGCACCAGCCTGGATAATATCATGAGCTTGTGCCTAAGCCTTGAAATTGCGGCTCCTTACCCATAAATACCTCCTGACTCGGATACATTGGATGTAGGTAAAACAACCGTGGCTATAGGACAGTTGAGACAGGCGTTAGCATGATTATCTCGCCAGGTTGCGAGATCCCCTTGCTTACCGCCCTTGCCGCTCTGGTTCTCCAAAGGTCCGATGATAAGCACCTTGTGGCCGTCTTTTTCCAGAGCTGCTTTGGTAGCGTGAAGATTAGCAGATGCCCATCCACTGCGGAAGCGGTATTAGCTGCAAGAAACGCAGGAGGGTAGCAGCTCGCGACTTGACTCACTCGTCACTGTCATCCAGGAAGTGGTGAGATATAACATTAGCCAAGGAGAGCGTCCGGGTATATGCAAGTAGCATCCATCCTGTAATAGAGGCATTTACTTGGACATCAGAATGTTGAGGTTGGCATTTGCGGAAGTAGTCGCCAGAGCGAGTGCCGCCAAGGCGAATGTCGATGTAGCTCGCATTTCTTCTCTTCAAGCAGGTATGTTAATGTACGAGGGTACGAGGGAAGATGTAGAAAGGATGTGCAGAGAACAGGAAGAAGAGCTCTTGGACAAGAAGAAAGAAGTTTGTTCGTCAGGCCAGCATCGCCAGATAAGCCTATTCTGCGATAAGCCGGTGCCACTACCATGGCCCATGGGATGGAGCTATCAGCTCACCATATGCTTGCACACGAGGAGTTAGCAGAACATGCGGAGCTCATGGTCTGCCGCTGGCCCTCCCAAGACTACTCGGCTACTTTCTTTAGTACGCTAATTGCCGTTCTAATTTTGGGTGATTTCAGGCACAGGACAGCAAAACTTCGCACTTCTTGTCCTTTTTCTTGCAGCGCGTAAAGACTGGCGCATTAAAGATGCAACAAGCCAAACGTGACCTCAAATGAAACATTGAAGCCGGCGGCTTTCCAGCTCAGCCTACGAGGAAGTCGGCCTGTCGAGGGCTGTCAGAACACCATAAAGAAGATGGATGCAGGTAGTCGCGACTTACGTCGATGCAAGTATTGTCTAATCTTAGGATGAAGCCGATACAGTCTGCAAGCGGCGAGAGGTCCCATGAATCCTGCTCTTCCAACTTCCACAGCTCGCATAGAATATCATGTACTGTAAGTTCGTGCGCGTTCTTGAGTGGAAGAACTCCACTGCCACGAAAGGGGAACGACGAGGGCCTAGCTCTATCGAACCACCTGCAGCCGAGGCCAACCTCCTGCAGAGGCACCGTCGTGATAAAGACGCTGCTAAGAACGATATGTGTCTCCAAGCGATAGCGATCTTGGCGAAAATCCAGCAGTTCTGGAATCATTGGCTTCCGTCGATGTGAGTCTAGGATAGATCTGTTCTCAGGCTTATATGCCCATCCATCTTTGCCGTCGAGCACCAATGCTGCTCCAAGGGATAGTCTGACAATTCGGTCTCCAATTACTTTCGGTGGCCAGACGCTGAATAGAGGGAGAGGAGCTGAGGTACCGCCATTTTGGAAGCGGTCTCTATTGTGTGGATTGGAAGCGACTCCTTCGATCATTCGGATCTGCTTGTCTTTCTCCGCTTCTTTGAGCGATAGGGTTTTGCACAGGACTAGAGTTAACAGATTCGAGAATCAGCAGCGAATCACAGAATAATGCAAGTATCATGGATAACGCACCTTTGGGATCACTGTGCGGGCGTAAATACTGAAAGCGTATGTCGTCCAAGACCGTTTTACATAGGCGGCACCCAGCGCAATGGTTGACGATCTGCGCAGCCAGGCTGCTCCAGCTGACGCCAGCTTCTCTCGCAGCATTGGTTCTGCCAATATGCTCGACAGCCAATAGACACCTCCATTGTTCTTCCGAGACTGACTGTGACACCAAAGAGGCCTGTGCGCGGTCGACACGAGATAGCGAGATCAGAGTCCGAAAGTCGCCAATATGTCGATAGATTGCTATATGGATGTCTGCAGGCAAGTCTGAGAATATTGTGGGCATTTTTGCGAATTGACGAGTTGGCGTGAAGAAGAGAAGGAAGAGGCTCGTGACATTGTGTTTGGCACTTTGGCGTCGCTTCGAAAGAAAAGCGAAGAGAAATTAGAGTGTACGGCTGGTAATGAGTGTTCCGTGTGATACGATGCGTTCTCGCCTTCTCGCCATGCGTGCTGCCAACCGTTGCAAAGTTTGCATCCTCTTCATGAATCCTGAAGATCTTTTTCTCATATCGCACATGAAAGCTCATGCTGAACTGAAGTCAACCTAGTGATAAACCATCAGCTGACTGCCTGCTACGCGTTCGAAAATAATCGACAGCGCCCACAAAGATGCTGAATCTGTCCCTGCCCAGTTGCAAGCCTATGCAACGCTCTTTCGTTTTATAGCCTCGAGAGCTTAGACTTATTATGTGACACACCTCACGGAGAGCATCGGAGAGAGTGATTCCGTTTGTGTTCGTCACGGCCTTCAATCCCGTGTGACAAGCCGTGTCGGTATTGATCCATCGACAGTAGACACGGCCTTCGGAAATAGGTCTTGTGGTAATGAACATGTTACTGAGGACGACGTGCTTATGTAGACGATAACGATCTTGTCGGAGATCAATAAGTCCTGGAATGATGGGTTGACTGCGATAGCGCTGCAAGATGCGCTGGTTCGCAGCCTCAGATGCCCAGCTATCATGTCCATCGAGAACAAGAGCCGCCTTTATTGAAAGTCTTGTCTGCTCCCCATCGCCGACTACTGCCTCTGGCCAGATGCTGAATAGGGGTGAAAAAGCATATGAGACCGCGTCGAGCATGCGGAGCTGTCCGTCTTTTGCTGCTTCATCAGGGCTGAGAGGCGTGCAAGTAGCTGGAGCAGAAGCAGCACTCCAGCAGGGCTCATGCTATGCTAGCAGCCTGAAATCACAGAACATACCATTAGAGTCCGTGTATGAAGATGGAGCGCGGTTGTCATCAAGGACCCGAGTGCAGAGGCGGCATCCGGCACAATGGTCTGTAACTTGCGAAGCGAGGTCGCGCCAGCTTATTCCGGCCTCTCTTGCAGCGTTCGACTTTCCGAGGTGCGACATAGCCAACAAGCACCGCCAGCGTTCTTGAGAGACTGCTTGGGAGACCAAGGCGGCTTGCGCGCGACTGGTTCGCGATAGTGCGATCAGAGATCTGAAGTCGCAGATCTGCTCATAGATCGCTATGTGAATGTCTGGAGGGAGTTCGGAAAAAGTTGTCGGCATAGTCTAGGCAGGACCCTTTTGGTCGCGGCTCGCTTAAAGACGAAGGTCTGGTTGTGAGTGGAGGCTTCAGCTATACGGCACGTTGTCAGCAAGTCAAGGATGAGGGAGTGTTTACATTAAAGGCGGTGCCGGTGCCAAAGAAGCGCTTCGGCCAGCCGCTTGTTTGGCTACCACCTTCCGCTGGATGGCCAAGGATGTAGCATCAGGCCAGCTTCCATCGTTCAGCTGATCCAGAGTCTCTGTTGTATTTGTAAAGCTATACAATCCGCGGTGGAGCAGCCATACGAAGGCTTGCGTGGAAAGATGGTCTCTCATCAAGCGAATGTGCATTTTTAAGCTAAATTATATATAGCGGTAGACCTCCATAACTGCTTTAGTAACACGATCGTATAGACGTGTAACTATGTAGTAGTCTCGGTGGGATCTTTCTTTATGCGCCGTATCGTCCAGGAAAGCGTACGAATCTGGCCTGCAATTCGGTCAGTAGAGCCTTAGCTTCAGTAAAGCCTTCCTTCGAATTCAAACAGGGAGCCAGTAAACCTACCTCAAGACTATGATTGTCCGATCCTATCTGCAATCCTACGCAGTTTATGAGGTTCGCAAACCATGGATCCTCTCTCCATTGTGAGCAGGTTGCATGTAAGGCATCATAGGATGTGATGCCATCGAGATTGACAAGGTTCGGGGGACCATTGTGAACGAAAGGCATGCTTGAGGAAATCGATGTGTCAAGGTTCCATACAGCAATAAGGTGTACCTGGGAGAGAGGCACTGTCGTGACGAATAGGTTGCTGAGCACGACATGCCTATCGAGACGGCACCTTTCCTCTTTGAGATCCAGAAAGCCCGATACTACGGTAGGCTCACGGTTATTGCGCTCGAGAATAGCCTTGTTGCGAGGCTCGTATGCCCATCCATCGTTGTTGTCCATAACAAGAGCAGCACTATAGGAGAGCCTGATCGCGACCGACTCTACCATGTCCTTTGGCCAAATACTGAACAGAGGCAGCGGAGCCGCAGTACTGCCGCTTAAGAATCGATTCCTATTGTGCTCGCTGAGCGCTAGTCCTTCAATCACACGAATCCGAGGGGTTTCAGCGGCTTCTTCTGAACTGAGAGGTCTGCACAAGACTACAATAGATCCACAATCAGCTTTCATTTACGCTGCTGGCATCGCTACCTCGTACGAACCTCTAGCATCTTGGTGTCGGTAGATATATTGAAAGCGTATATCGTCCAGGACCATCTTGCAGAGTCGACAGCCGGCGCAATGATTGAAGACTTGGTTTGCCAGGTCGCTCCATGTGACTCCCGCCTCTCTTGCTGCATTAGACCTCCCTATATGCTCTACAGCAAGCAAGCATCTCCAGCGCTCTTGCGAGACGTATTTCGCAACCAAAGAGGCCTGTGCTCGGCTAACTTGAGACAGGGAGACCAGAGTTCGAAAGTCGCCAATCTGGTCGAGGATTGCGATGTGAACATCCGCAGGCAGGTCTGAGAATGTGGTGGGCATCTTGCTAGTTTGACCAGTGAGTTAAGCTGAAAGTCGCGTCGGACGGTCTAGCATCCGAAGGATTTAGTTGAGCGAGGTTCGTGTCTAGTCATCGCTTGATCCTTTCTGTTCTCCAGGTTGGAAAATGGATAGTACGCCGATGAGTGAGTTGCCCGCTCCATGCTCTACATCCCACTTTTGTGAACCATGAACTCCCGTAAATTCGACCATAATACCCAATCCTGTCCATTCGAGCCATACTCCTACACTTCTACTCTCTCCACCTCCTTTTCTATCAGGTTCTCCCAGTGCCGCAACCAGTTCCTTGCCCGTCGTGTCTCTTGTCAGATGGAGCTCTTTGTCGGCTGAATCTGAGCCTGGCGAAGCGTAGGTGATAGTTATAGAGTCTGACCATGCATACTGCTTGCTGTAGATGTCGATAGTGGACAGTTTCAGCTTGTTCTGGTCTACATCTTGCGTGGATACCGCTGTTCTTGCTGGTTTATAGCCATGGACTGGCGTGAATTGGAGGGAGATTCCTCTGGCAGTGTAGTTGTAGTATACGACGTCTGTAGCATACGTTCAATGGGCCATTCTTGCAGATTCAAGGCAGGTCAATCCACCTGAATATGCTTTTAGTGATTCCAGTGTCGCACCATCTTGCAGTCCCAGCTCTTCGTAGATGGTTCTGTCGCTTGCTCTGCGTGCTATCAGCGCATGCAGCAAAGTCGGGAGAACAGACATCGTCCATTCAATGGGTGAAGAAGCAAGGGTTGACTCTGCTCAATCCAGAAGATACAACAAACCACAACCATGGCAAGCTCCATCCTTCCGCTGGGTACACCGAAACGACATCAAGAGAAAAGCAGCAGCCACTGACGCCTGATTGCCCGCAGAGCTCCTCGACAAATGCATAGGATCAAACATCTGGGTGGTCATGAAGACGGGCAAGCTGTGACAACGAGCAAGGGTAATTCTTTCTAGCTGATAAGCCGATCTTCAGAACGAGAGTTTACAGGGAAACTGCTAGGGTTTGACGACTATGTCAGTACGTATAGCATTTCCCTTAATCCAGGAGCAGAAACCAGGCTGATTATCCACTAGACATGGTGCTGGAAAATGCAGTGGAATTGTATGCTTGAGATCAAGCGCGAAGATCTACGCTAATCCGAAGCTTTGCAGCGAACGGACGTCGCAAGGCCTCACGAAAACACCGTTAGGGCAGACGCTGCTCAACGGAAATAATATTGCAATGGTTAGAGCAACATCCTTACCTAGATGCGAGTGCTGACATCTGGTTTGATTGTGCAGCTCGTCCCGGGAGGCGAAGGTCCCGAACACGCGGAGATCAAGACTGCCTCGTAACAAAGTTGTTGTACCAACATCAAAAACACTTCCGTTCTATGGATATCTTGGCTTACTCTCCTCTTATTCTTCGACGTTCCCCTCTTTCTTTCTTTCTCTCTCTTTTTCTTCTTTGAAGCCTTTCTTGTTCTCCCTTGTGATGTTCCCGCCATAGATCGGCCCTTTGTCTTGCTGACCCTACAGATGGTTTCCACTGCGATTAATATGCAAGATCGCAGAGCGACATTCGTATTGTGCTCTGTCTGTATCCTCCGAGTGCCGCAGCTACCCGGAGACGAGCGATTTTTCAGACGGACAATGCTCATACTTCTCAAGAAGCACCGCTTAGCGACCGCATACCTCCCTTCAAAGGTTCGCCCTAGCCGTCCTTCTATAAAACCCCCTCTAGGCCGCAGCTCCTCTCTGTCTCTTACCATACAAAAGCAAAAGCAGCACTAACAATTGTACCCGCCTTCACCACAGATTACAAAGAGCCACTCTAAGATTTCAACATGCGCCGACTCTTTAGCAGAAGACCCGATAGATCGTCAAGATCGGGCGGACGACCATCGAGATCCAGTCCGCAAGCACCGAGAGCTATCGCACCAGCCTCAATGTCGAGCGCACGCGCTCCGAGACCCAATGCACGCGCGGGTGGGGCCCTCCCTCGCCAAGCGCCTCATGTCCACGTCTGGGATGTCCGAGATTATCCAGGTTATCGCTGGGATCTGATTCCTGGGACCGGCGACATGCAGGAGGGCAGAACATGCTGGGAATGCGAAGAGGTCAATCAAATGTATCTGCTGCTGCCCATATACACATACGCGCAAGGTGACCTCGCTCGGCGTATAGACCTGTGAGTCGGGAGCATGCACTTGATCCGCAGCATGCTGATGAATTTGATAACCTAGATGCAGAACTTGCGCAGACGAGCTTAGCAGATGGACACCTCCACCCGCTATTTCTGTCCGCAACTCTGGCGCATATGCGTTCGTAGGCACCGTACCTGCCCAAACGCGAATACACGAAGATGAGCCTAGTATCACGGTTTGCCGTAAATGCCGATGCGAAGATCGCCTGCTCGCAATATACGTCAAAGGCGTCGGGCAAGATCAGCAGGAATACCTAATGTAAGTCCGCATCCGTACTCGTGTCAAAGACACTGATTTGATTCTATTGTGTTGAAAGATGCCGTTCCTGCCAAGAGACGTACTTTCCTGTACCAGCGGTTGGTCAAAGTGATGGTCGAGCTCCGCAGTCCTCACAGACTCGCCCCTCGCCGCCTAGTACTGGGCGTTCCGGCCGCCATTGATCCAAACTTTGTTCCTACTTCTCGCTGCTTCGCTCTTCCCGTACCTTTCCCGCTGCATCTAGCTTTCATCGTCATTATTATGCAGGCTACGACCCTTGGCTCGGCGAAGGTATGTTGCGATGCATGTGATGCAAAGATGCTTCCTGTTCCCTGATTGCGCGTTGAAGCACTATCTCCCCGGTTCACCTGATGTCTCGACTCTGCCTTTCAAGCTTTCGAATCACTTTTGTCGCAAAGGAAGAAAGGGACTTTGCCCACCTTTGTGCGAACTGATTGCAGTCTGCCATCAGCAGGGAAAGCCAGTCGTATTTGCTCCCATCGCTCAATAATACACATACTGAAGATGGTGCGCAAGTTTCTGCAGCTGGCTGCTGTGCATGCCACACATAAGACGATCGCTCTGGGGAAGCCACCGACCAAGTTTATGCTTCAGGAGCTTCCAGTCCCCATCACTCTTCCGCACCTCGTATCCAGCACTCCCGTAGAGGTCTATCGAAAAGAATATCCCATCGTCTCGATGAACGACCACAACATTTACTACACTTCCAAACACAATGGGAAGCCATGCACCAAGTTTGTCGAGATCACGCAGATCGGGCTGGCGCACAAGACTGTGAAAGGCATCGGAAATGAGAAGAAACTCTGGCAATGCGATGACTATAACAAGATGAAGTCCGGAACGACGCTCAGAATGGGAGTTCTGCCGAGCAAAGTCATCAAAATCACGTTGAAATTGGGAAAGCTCGAAAGAGATAGATTCTGGGTTGTATACGAATGATACTCTCCTGTGCTTTCTACGGTCTGGTATGCAAGCTACGTGGTCTCTGCCTCGATGGACCCAAAGAAAGGGACTTTGATCCTTTTTGGTAGGTAACTGAGCTTGATAGGTAGACCTCCGCCAGCCAGTGATCCAGCCGCGCAGACTCTTCGAGATCACATTTTGGGGCTGGTTGATGAATAAAGACAGATATTGGGTTGAGTACGACTAGAAGCATCAATTCTAATGCTATCGTAGACACACGATGTATACCTTAGCCATAAAACTCTGGTTTGACGGTTCCTCTTGCAGAATCTCCCAGGATTCCGCTCAGATCTATTCTGAATACACTTCCACCCTGATCTCCCAACAATGCCTGTTCTCCACTCAGTAGCGCCTCCGATGCCGTCGTGACATACAATTGATCCAGCTTCTCTCCTCCGAACACCGGACATGTGGGACATCTCGCTGGCAGGTTTATGCTGAGATCATGTTCTCCAGAAGGAGTGAAGCGCTCAATACAGCTGCGCGAGAACATGGCTTGGTACAAGTTGCCGGAAGTATCGAGCGTCCCGCCGTCCGGGTTGCCAGGGCCTAGCATTACGCTCAAAGGATCGGTGAGGGAAGATGGCCGACGAATGTTATTGTTGAAATGCTCCCGACGGTTGCTGATGCTTCCTGCCTCGATGTCAAAGTCGTAGACCCCTTCGAAACGAAAGTCAGCTCATCTCCAGTTTGCGAGTGATTTGTGCTCACACCCAATAGCGTCTTCTGTGAAGTTGAAGTAGAATCTCCGTCTCTCCTCGTCGATGATTGGCCCATTCCCTATTGTGAACCCCGTCTCCAGGACTTTCAAATCATCCTTGCTCTTCATTCCTTTTTCATACATGTAGAGCTTTCCCTTCTCATCCCCACTTTTCGGCATCGAATGAAAGTAGAACCGTCCACGACTATCGCACACGGCATCATTGAACCTCATCTGGTCCTTCAAGGAATCCGGGATGATCTTCCCTAACCCGTTCGGGAGATGCTCCACTTCTCCCGTACTTTCGGATAGATATGCTAGTCCTGTATTGGTTGTACAGATGTACGAGCCAGGCTTGTTCCTGCGAAACGATAGAGCAGTGACGTATCTGGAGCCTTTGATTTCTATCTCTTTAGGAGTGCCGACGAGGTCGCCTGTTGGAGTGAGTTGAGCGATGTAGAGTGCAGAGACTGGTTGTCGCTCTATGTCGAGATCTGCGGGCAACTACTCAGAGATTATTGGCTAGAACTGCAAGAAACTTCGCGCACAGTGCAGTGTATTATCGCTGGGTCTGAAGAGAATGCCTTCTCCCAGTACCATCGGTGGATCATGCTTGATGAAAGGTTCAGTCTCGCTGAGTGTTCGGACAGACATGTTTCTAGCAGTTCTCAGGAAGGTGGAAGAAGCTGGGGATGGACGGAGTGAGCGAGAGAGGCAGCGGAGGAGCGTCAGCGTGTCAGCGTCACTACTTTGGGTTGAGCAGAGCCAAGCTGTGAGTAAAGCGACTATCTTTCGCTGATCCAAGTCCAGGTCACGTGCCAAAATGACGGGGAGCTGTCGTGAAACGGGCTGAAGACGTTGGGAAGCTGGAAGAACAAGCTTGCGACGTTACTTTGGATGTACTTGCTTGCTTTGCTTGCTTGCTTCCGAAGCTGCTTGATGGTCTCTGGATCCATGCCGGCCCCCCTTTATCTTGTCGTCTGGCCTGGTGTTGTTTGTTGGCTCTGCTTCAATCCACTCTGATCCATTTCACAGCTTGTTCGCACGCCAATATCATCCATCCATCCATCTTGGAATCACGACATGGTGAACGCACCCTGGAGTCCGAGTTCACCAGCGACAGCAGCAGATGCAGCACATCCAGCATCATCACAAGGTCTGCTAGGAGACCAGCTAGTCGAAATCATCATGCGGCGACAGCAGTCCGACGCAACAGCAGGAGCAGCAGCGTCATCTTCGGGTAATGGATCAACATCGCCCTTTCGCAGAGAGAGGGAACGGCTGCGGAATATCAGAGAAGAAGCCATACGCCTAGCGTTTGATCGAGAACGGGAAGCGCAGAGAGTGGTAGGTTGGCTCTGCTAATTCCGGTTGCGTTTGGGCCGCAAGGCTGATCAATCGCATCTCTGGCTGGTAGATGATAGATGCGCAGAGAGATACAATCAGAGCAGGAGATCAAGTCATCGAAGCGTTGCGAGGTGAGCCAATTTACTAGCTGTTACAGTATCTTATTCCTGACGCTTGTTGCCGGCTTCCAGAACAAGTTCGCCAGATGCAGCAACGTTTGGATCATACCATCTCCATGAATCGAACACTCCTCGAACAACGGCGTGATCTGCTTGCGAGCGCCGTTCAAGTAGTCACCTACCCTTCAGGCGACGACTCGACAACCCCTCCTCAGCATACCACCATGTTCAGCCGGACAGTCGCAGAAGAGGCTGCATCCTTATCCTCTCTTATACACATGACCGAACAGCCAGCTGCGCCTCAGCCGACCGAAATACAACGGACACAAGCGGACATCATTCCGCACTGGACGGAAGAAGGGCGAGTAAGCTGGACTAGAACATCTGAAGAAGCAGAAATTGTAGACTCAGAGAGTATATACGATGACATGCCGCCGCTCGTCATGCTAGATGGCACGCCAGCACCAGATACTCCTCCTGCAAGGGCAAGAGAGGTCGAAGAAGAGCCGCTTCTCAGCGATCCTTTTTGGCAGGACGCGCCTACGCCTCGTAGTCTATCTCCAGCTCCGCATTATAGATCTCGAGCAAGGGAGTTCCAGGTCCGGGTTCAACGGTATTTAGCGACTGGAAGAGCGCGCAGGGTGTTGGAGGTTTCGGACAACACTGCATCTGGCGAAGGGCACACTGGAGAGGAGGATATCCAAAGTATGACACAATGGCTTTCCCTAACACCTCGGCGAGATCCACTAGATCCTCCCACGGACACCCTTCAGTCCTTCCGCGACTCGCTTGCTCGTCTCCCACTTCAGCCCTGGTCGACGTCCCACTCTTATCCACTAGTAGACACCTCGAAGACGGAAGATGAAGCTGCAGCAGAAGCAGTAGCTGCTGCTGCGAGAATAGCAGCTGCGAAACCTGCGAATGGAGGAGCATACAATGATCAGATGGCGCAGTATGAGCTCAAGTATGGTCTAGTGGACAGGGATGGCGATAAGATCCCGCTACATGCTACGAGTCGTCTAACCCAGGGAAGAGCTGGATTCGGGCATGATGTGATCGGGCGGTAGGGAACCACGGACGTTTCGTGCTTTATATGCTCACACGTATCCTTTCTGAATGCTAGAAGATGTTGTTGTAGAATCAGCTTTTCACTACACGCTTGTTAGATATACATTACTTCATTGTTGCATGTACACCGAATGGAGGATGACGCCCAGGAATGGGACCACCAGCAGGCGAGCCGGGCTCTTCGTAGTCGATATCTTCATTGAATATTGACTGTCGCTACAGCGCCGACTTCGCCATGTCTGTGATGTCCTGGTCCGCAATCTGAGCCTCGATGGACCGGTCTTCGGCGGCAGCGCATTCTCATCACATAGACGGTCCTCCTTCATCACATCCAATGGATCAAACGATAGCACCAACGCTGGCCAAGCTGAGGCTTCGACGTCTGGTCCTGGTGTTAGCGGAGCACGGTCTCGAGCTTCACGACCAAACTTGGTGCAGAGACACAGCAGAGACGATATTGATATACACCGGTCTACGCTGCAACATAAGATACGGCATGGGAGCTTGAGAAGAAAGAGAACCGTTTCGGGCGAAGGTGTGCAAGTACCATCAGCAGGACAGGCCAATGCTGCTATCACGGCATCACAAGCTCCTGTCTCTGTCAAGGGCAAAGAACGCGCAAGAGATCAGAATGCTGAATCTGCTGTGGAAGGATTGCCCAGAGGCGATGGAAATGGTGATGCCCAAGACAGCGATGTCGTATTTGGATGGATGTCAGCTCGCACCACTCCACCAGCACTCACGCGCAGTTCTTCTCGAGGTAGCGTAAAGAGCGAATCTTCCTCTCGGCGCTCTGGCATATCGAGCGTCTCAAAGAGGCTCTTCCGGACGTCCTCTGCCAGGAAAGCACCTACTGCCTTATCCGATGATGAAGATACTTCGCAGAGATTGCAAGAAGGTGCGGATGAGGATGAAGTGGATTCAGATGATCCGAGAGGCGCGGCGTATCAGGCTAGAAGAGATATGGACCGGTCATTCGAGGATGTTATGCCAATGCCGACCTCACCGCTTCCGCATCCCCACGTCACGTTCGACTTCACTTCAGCAGCTCCTATCGCCTCTAACATACTCAACAAATCAAGAAATAGATCAGCTTCAAGATCCTCGGCTTTCTCAATAGCGATCGGGTCTTCGGGGTCGACTATACGACAACTCCCTAGTTTACGATATAATCATGAGCTGAGAAATCGGCAAAGACGCTCTGAAGCACGGCAGGGTCAGCTCGTGCGGACCAAGCTTACGATATCATTGCCGAACTCATTTCTTGAAGAACCAATATCTGACTTTCCGACCAAATCGACGCCTGCTTTCTTACGCAATAGAACACTCTCTCTACCTCTGGCTACATCCAATGGCAACATCTCAACGTCTATCGACTCAATCCCAATTCACCCTTCTTCTGGCCAGCCGAGATGTTCCCAGCCTATCCTCGTCAGCAAAACGCATACCAAAAGCATGGAACCGTCTTTTCCAATTGATAGTGCAGACGTCCTCCTTCCGCTGCATTTACGACAAGCCGTTCTGCGAGAGCAGAACCTTATTGTCACTATCTGGGTCGAGCAGCCTTCGAAAGATAGTCAAGCACAGTGGAAGCTCCTCTTCGAATGGCAAGTTGATCTGCGAGCCTTGACTAGTCTCGGAAGCGATGTAAGCTGTGCTCTGACGACAGGTAGTTTTTCCACGAAAACAGGCTGACTGTTAGTCAATTTGTTACTAGCCTTCTTTGTTCCCCGAATACCTGCCTCGCAATACCCTGATATTCAAGCTTACGGACTCCAGCGAGTACTGGACGGCCCGACTGCCCGATTTCGCTGCGCCGGAAGCAGTAGATGAAGAAGATGAGCCTGCTGATGGAGTGCGAGAGACCGTATCTGATCCAGAAGACCTCGCAGCTGGACCAGACGCAGATCCGGATGGTAGCGGACTTCGGCGAGTCCAGAAGCGACAGCCTCGCAAAGCCACAACACTTTTGCTGGACAAGCGAGAAAGAGATAGACGGATAGCACGAAGACAGATGATTATGGAGAAGAGCATGCGCGAGACTAAAATGATGAAGAGCGTCGACGATGGCACTCTAGCGTTCTTGGTGCAGAGAGAGAAGGAAATGAATATGTGCAGGGAGGCAAATAGACAGCTCTGCAAGTCTATACAAGAATGTATGGAGGAGGGCGGGCTGTTTGAGCTTGAAAGGCGGCATAACGAACAAGACTTTACGAAGAGTTGTCGGCAGCAAGACCTTGAGGCCATCACAGCGTCTATAGAACAGATACAGAAGGACTGCGATGCTAAGCGGGATACGTTGAATGCTCGCCGGCAACGGCTGAAGGACGCCAGGGCTTCACTGGAGAAGCAAAATCAAGACCTTGCCAAGTCGCATGCAGAGTATAAGCTGGATTTGTAAGTCCCAGTCCGCTTCAGGCTGCACTCGTCTAACCATCGTATACAGGGACGTATGCGAATCTATGCGTCTGTCTTTCGCGCAAAGAAGGGCTTTCCTCATTTCTGAGCTCGCCATCGTCTTTCCCATCGAACCAGTCGACGCAGCCACTCTGCTCTTCTCGATCTGCGACATTCCTTTACCCAACTCGAATTTCGAGAGTACGCGGCAGGTTTCCTCTATGTACAAGTACGACGAGGAGCATATCGCTTCTGCTCTCGGCTACGCGGCTCAAGTCGCCCATATTCTCGCTGCATACCTCGCGATCCCTCTTCACTACCCTATCAAATGCATAGGCTCCCGTTCCGTCGTACAAGACCCAATCTCGCAGATGAAAGGGCCGAAAATATTCCCTCTGTATGCGAAAGGCGTAGATAAATATCGATTCGAATACGCACTCTTCCTACTGAATAAGAATATAGAGCAGTTGATGCTGGAATACAATATTATCGTTCTGGATCTGCGGCAGACACTGCCTAATCTTAAGAATCTGTATCTCACACTGAGTACCGATGTCACGAGCCAGTGAGTGTAATATGACTAGATCTCATAGCTCATAGCACCGCTGATCTCGCTTTCTAGCAGTCATGCTGGTACATCTAACACAAAGGGGCCAGACAAAACCGATGCAAGGTCTACGAAGTCTTCTCAGTCAGCCATACGCCCATTATTGGTACCACTCGAGGCACAAAGCTCTTCAGAGTCCGCCAAGATGGAGATAAAGCCGCTTACTTCGAGGAAACTGCACAACCTCAATGGCTCGTCGGCAATGCTTGAGAAGCTATTAGATGCGCCGGCCATCGCTGAGAGCAATGGACACTCTCATAGCTGAGAGCTCTTCTGCAGTATGTGATGGCCTTGACAATGCGTTTTGCTTGGCTATGATAGCACGGCATATTGAGATATAGGATCGCGCAAGCAGCGTAATCAGGATCAACTGCGTATGTATCGTTAGCATATCATAACAGTAAAAGTGTTGTTGTCATCGTATTCAGCCCGGTAGACGAAGAGTACGTCAACCTTGCAATATCCTGTTCACACTTTGTCTTTGCTTGTCTTCCTGAACTTTCCAATATGCTCACGACCCACCTTCGTTAATCTACTCTTGCATCCACTGGCAGCTCCTCTACCGCCTTCTTGCGCTGCTTCACTATCGAGAGTCTTCCTGGACAGTACGCCAGAAACAGCAGTCGAATTGGACCCTTTCGACGACTGCGCGAGAGCCTGCAGATGTCTTCTCTTTCTACACTTCCTCCTGAGCTCGCCCTCATCGTGAAGAATGCCGTTCGAAGCGATCCACCTCATCTCGAATCTGACTTGTTCGCACTCCGCCAAACCCCATCATCAGGACTAGGCGTCTTCGCGAAACGAGCAATAGCGACCGGCGAACCTGTCTTCATCTGCAAGATGCCGTTCGTAAAAGTCATCTATCGCCAATTTCGGAAAGAAGTCTGTGCAGACTGCTTTTTCTACGACAATGGCAGGAAGTTGAAAGTAGCATACTTTGATACTGCTACTGGGCAAGGCAAGAGTAAAGCTGCGCCTAGAGGATTAGCTTGGTTTTGCAGTGAGGAGTGTAAAGCATCCTGGGAAGCGCGAGTTGGAGAAGATGGGATACAGGCCATAGCAAGCATCTCTGGGATCCTATCCAAGAAGTCGAACAAAGCAAAGAGCGTCGGAGATGCACTTAAGAGACCGCTTACCGAAAGAGAGATAGAAGAGCTTTGGAAGGCAGCTGGAGACTCGCCAGATCCTTCGGTCCGTATCATCGAGGAGGAAGATGACGAAGATACGCTATACTTCATTCTTGACGGCATCATCGCTCGATACAACTCGCCTGACGCATGGTCGCATTTCTGTTCTTTGGTTCCCTCCCTCCAGCCATATCGCGAGAGTAGCACCCTCTTACACTCTCACATACGGATGTATCACTTCCTCCGCGCGAACCTACCTGCCTCACTGCTGGCTGTCTGTATGCCAGAGACAGTCCTAGCGTTGATCAGCCGGGACCATGGCAATTCGTTCGGGATATTCGAGAAGGATATGGAAAGAGACGGTGAGATGCTAGGATATGGAAGCTGGTCAGAAGCTTCGTTCTTCAACCATTCGTGTCTACCGAATCTAGGGAAGAAGAGAGACGGTAGCTCATACGTCTTCTGGGCGACTCGGGACATTCAGCGCGAAGGCAAGGAGCTGTGTATCAGCTATATCGGAGATTCTTCTCAGATGGGCTTGCAAGAGAGGCAGAAAAGACTGCAAGCTGGCTGGGGCTTCACGTGCCAATGCCCGCGCTGCCGAGAAGAGGAGGCAGCTGGATAGGTTACAGAAGCTTCTGCTTATCAATGCAAAAGACGGCAGCCACGATATTCCTGCATTATCAGTACAAAGCAACGGAAGCCACTAGGCGATACAGACTATGAGTTTCGGCATTCTCGGTTCCAATCAGAGAGCTATGCGGAATGCTTGAAGGGTACTCCTCCATCTCCTCCGTTCTCTTCGCCATTTGTTCTGCCCATCCGACCCATCGAAGTTTGGAATTTGCCTTTCGAGGCATCGACCACTGGCGAGGCCCAGGTTGTGGTGCCTTTCTTCTCAGTCAGATTCTCCTCATCCGTGGCCTCGAATTTGGTAGCCATGAGCCCGCTGTTCTTGGGAAAGCCATAGTACACTGCTTCCCAGCTTCCTGCGGGTGCCTCGAAGACCTCATGGGCGCTGTGATCGAGACGGCAGGTCGTCAGAGTCACGCATAGACTTGGCAACTTGATGGACAGCGGTGCTTACATTCCGAGCGCGCGCATCCTAGACTGATTGGCGTGCCACCATTTCCAGGTTTCCATGTGAGATTCGGAATGTGCAAACTTCTGCACGCCTTCCATATTTCGGAAGTAGTATATTCCCATTACTTCGACCTTGTTGTCCCGGTCTGAGAGGCCTTGATAGCTTGATCCACCGAGGAAATCATACTCTGCAGCGTGTTGACTGAGATCCAGCTGCATTGTTCGCAGGTACGCGCCCGTCTCTTTCACGCCGGTAGCCATGATACCGTAGGGGCTGGGGATTGTAAAATACAACATTAGCTTTGTTGTTTTGAGGAAGAAATACGGGAGTGCGCACCTTCCAAATCTCGCTTTGAGCATGAGCACGCAGACTTTGCCTTCTGACTTCTCGTCCTTATCAAAGCTGATTCCTGTCCGTTTGAGTAGCGCGCCATCATCTCCCGGTCTGTACGAGGATGCCTTCTTGATGAAGGAAAGGAGGGAGAAGAGCGCAAACAGAATGGCAGAAGCAGCAGCGTACGCAGGCGATACGCCTAGAGGCAGAGCAGAAACGAGCAGGGAGATCGCAGCTTGACCGGCAGCTCCTACGGTGAGCCAGCTCTGTAGAGTCAGTTGATTGCGTAGAAAAATTTCAGGCCGACTGGGGAGGATGCGCGGTGGTCGGTCAGAGTTCATGCTTGACTGTCCTATGAGCTGTGAAAGGTAGGAAGGAGAGCATCAATAGTCGGAAGAATGCATAACATATCGTAGCCATATACTCGGACCGAGACTTTTATAGAGGGCCGTCACGAGATTGAAGGGTGTATAATTAGGTCTGAAGGGCCATCTGCAGGGAACAGGGAGCAGGGTCAGGGAACTCTTTCACCCACCACATCTACATCCCGTCAACGAAACGCCATGCATGGCCAATCAGCAGCCTTTGACACCGTCGTGTCGTGCCCGGGATGTGTGCCAATGAATGCCGGTCCTATCGATCCAAGCAGATTCAAGGAAGGACAGTCCATCACTGGCTCAGACAGGCGCCGCCTCAAGTATCAAGCCAACATCGACTCGCACGTAGGTCGGCAATCCCCTGAAAGCTGAAAAGCTCGCAATCTCCCAATACTTACGGAGCTATATGTGTCCAGATTGACAAGTCGAAGAAGGCATTTTATGTCATGACTCCGGAGCACCTAGCCAAGCAGATGGGAAAGTAGGGCTACCTTTTCCTTGTATGTTTGCAGCTTGCTGATCAGATTACCCCGCAGGAGCGCCTCCGCTACTACAGCCCCGCAAGAGACAGACGGCGTGGAGCAGCTACCATCGTATGAGACAGCCACACAGCCAACCCAGCAACCTCAGCCTTCCTTGCTTCGGAAGGTCAGGTCCAAGCTCAGCAAGTAGGGCATCAAAGCATCTCCAGAGGCTAAAACCGCCACCTCATCTCCCACTGTATCGACTTCCATCCCATGAACAAACTCTTGTAGCCTTAGCCCCGTATTCAAGCCTTGCAGCATCCGCATCCCTATGCATCCCTATCTTGCAGCATAACGTCTGTCGATTACTGGCACACAGACCTTGCCGAGCTTGAGTTTCATGTCCCATATCGATACTCGTGCCGCCCAGTCGCTAGCTGCACGCCGCCTCGAGCCTGGCAAGTACTTCTTCTTTGCCCAGTACAGCCATGATGGCCGTCACTCCAGGGCCAGAGGGTGTGCCAGTTAGAGCAAATCGTAGAGGTGTCATGATAGCTGAGCCTCTCAAGCCATTCGAAGCATTAAGACCTGACAGAACTGCCTTGATGTTGTCTTCCGTAAAGTCAGAGTCTGGTATAGGCTCTATAGCTTTGCTGATTGTTCGCAGAGTAGGCACTTTGAAGCTGGACTTAGTCTATACTTCACTCAAGGGAGGAGACAGGCGTACCTAATTGCCCATCTTTCATCTTTTTGTGCATTTTCAGTGCCTCGGGGCTCTGTAAATTAGGCCGAGCGAAGAAGATAGCTGATAACTTGGGCAGATCGTTCAGGTTTTCCAGTCTGTCGCCATTCACTTTGAGTACTTGACTTATGTATTCAAGGGGCGGGGCAGCTGCCTGAGGCATAGTCTGCGCAAGGATAGTCCGAGCACGCCGAGCGAGCTTTTCTGCTTTTTCCGGGTTTTGCATTTTCAGCGCCAGATGGTTCTTGTTCAGATACGACAGCTTGCCGCCAAACATCGTGGACCGGTGCTTATTCAGGTGATCAAGCGAGAACTACCGGATCCAGCAACATTCAGCCAGACGCATCGACTGGGAGAGAGGAGCCATCTACATTATCGATGAGCTGATCCATAGTCATAGTTTCTGCGAGCGCATTGCCATCTGCATCCTTTGACCCGTGCCATGTAGAACCCATAAGCGCGACAAAATTGTTCAATGCTTCGGGCTCCCAGCCATTGTTCTGTCACGAAGATCAGCCCAGTACTTACAAAGAGCGTTCATATCGCCTACCATATAGTCTAAAACCTTGACATCCCCACTTCTCTTGCTGAGTTTGCTGCCGTCCGGGTTGACCAATATAGGCATATGAGCGAACTTTGGCTCCTGCCATCCGAACGCCCTATACAGCGCCAGGTGTTTCGGAGTTGAAGGGATCCATTCTTCGCCTCGCAGAACGTGACTGATACGCATTTCGTGATCGTCGACTACATTTGCGAAATGATAAGTTGGCATTTTGTCGGATTTTACTAGGATGAAATCTTCGAGAGGGATGTTGGGGAGCTTCAGTGTGCCATATACTAGATCATGTTGTTCGGATGGTAAGCCTTGGTTCTGTATGGAAACATATTAGTCGGCCAGCTGTGCTTCCCTATGCATCCAGGCTTACCCGGAAGCGCACTACGAAAGGCTCATTCGCTTTCATACGCTTGTCTACTTCTGTATGATCTAAATGCCGGCAGAGACCATCGTAGTGTGTAGGAGACTTGCGCCGCCGTGCTTCCATCCTCAGGGCATCCAGTCTTTCCGAGGAGCAAAAGCATCGATATGCAAGATCTTTCTGAGCAATACGTTAGCTTTTGTATTGGCTAGCTTGACGGCGTTGCTTACTTGAAGCAGGACGTCCAGATGTCTATCGTAGATGGATTGGCGTTCTGACTGCTCTTTTCGCGTCAATCGAGCACGCAGCATCTTGCATTGATGCAATGTACTTGTATATATGGTCCATAGTCGCCTTCTTTGCCAGGACCTGGTTGAGAGCTTTCAGCGCGAGTCCTTCTGTCGAGCTTCTTTGCGTTTCACCTTCGTCAAAGTTGAGACCAGCCCATTCAAGACATCTTACGAGCTCTTCCTGTGCACCTTGCACGTAGCGAGTCTGTTCAAAGCGCCTTGAATGCCCATTCTTTCTGGACAAGGTGGTCATATGCTCGAACGCACTCTATCTGTATCTTCTATCCTGAGGATCCATTCTCCACCAAGCTTCCTTGCAAGAAGATGATTGAAGAGCGCTGTACGCAGTCCTCCTAGGTGCAGCGAGCCCGTGGGAGACGGCGCGAATCTCAGACGAACTTGGCTTGATGCTTCTGTCGAATGATACCGGCCTTTTACGAAACAGAACCGTGCTAACGATGAAGAAGCTGATGAAGATGGTCTGAAGTGCTGTATATGCTCGAGGATGCCGCGCGGGAGAATCATGCGAAAGCCAAGCCGGAAGAAGTCAAAAGAATCCTCAAGCCTGACCTACGATGCAAGCTAAATGATGGTGCTTGATTGCATATATGCTATACTGAAAGCTGGAACTACACAAGACCGACCGGCGATCTATGCTGCCTGCAAGAAAACGAAAAATCGCGATCCACTACTTTCCGCCAGCGTTAAAAGTGTACTGCTCATTGACGTTACCCGTGAACTCCCACTGCAAGTTCATGATGACTTTGTTCTTGTCGCCATTGGGCGAAGAGCCGTAAAGTGCCTCGAACTGCAGATCGAGCGTGAGTACCAAGCCGAAGCCATTCCTTGATACGAGAACACGAGGCTTACAGCAGCCATTGTGAGATCGATAGATCCCGGAGTTTTGACCCACTGAACACAGGCGGCACGGACAGCACAAACAGCAGAAGGTCAGAGACGTTTCCAACGCTCAATGGAGCCATTTCTTTTCTCACTTTGTCGTCGAAGCCGTCTACCACATAGATGAGAGCGGTCTTGCCATTCGATGGATTGGTTGCCTTAGCTTCTCGTCCGCAATAGGCCTTTCCAGCGGTGTTGGTAGAGCCCCCGAAATTGTTCAGCATGGTACCAACAGATGCTGGAGTAAGACACGAAGTCAGCATATTGTTGCATTGCTGCAATGTGGTGAAAGAGCCGGATCGACAGCCAGAAACAGCTCTGATGCCCGGGTAGAAAGTTGGACTCACGCGCAAAGCCCATCCACGAGTCTTGGTAGTTGAGCTGACACCAGCTCCTTCCTGATGATCATTAAACGTGTCAGCGCTAGTCGGCTGCTATAAAAACCCGAAGTCGCTGCGCACCATTGGTCGAATCTTGGCCGCTGTTCGTTCTGAACCAGCTGCCAATACCACTATTGGTACCCTGGAAGCCAGTGATAGAGCCGAGGGAGGACGAAGAGCCCGAAGCGCTGCTTGACGAGCTTCCAGACGAGGAGGAGGAACCGGAAGAAGGAGAATCATCGCTGCTGTCTGAGCCAGATGAAGAACCGGAGGATGAGACAGACGATGAGGAGGAGGAAGAAGATCCAGACGATGAGCCTGAGCTACTTTTGCTTTTGTTCTTGGTTGTCGGTGCTGAGTAGCTAGCGGAAGACGATGAGGAGCCATAGCTTGAATCAGACCCGGAGTCTGAGTCTGAATCCGAATTGCTGTTTGTACCAGATGCATTGCGAGTAGGTGCCGATCCAGTTGATACGGAGTCTGAATCGCTGTTGTTGGAGGATGACGATTTGGACGAAGAAGACGAGCAGGCTCCCCTCTTCTCTTTACGCGAATGATGACGTCTATGCTTCTTGTGCGAGTTGCTGACGGCAGCTTCATCGTTGTTCTTCTTTGTCAAGATCTGGAGGTGCCCGTCGCGGAGGTTGGCGAGGTCACTCAAACTGCGGTCCATCATGTTGGGAGTCATTCTTGCTTCAGCCTGCTGAGATGCAAGATAGCCCAGGACCGAGGAAAGGAGAACCGAGCTGAAGATGGTGGATTTCATGATTGTAAAAGAAGGGTGGTAGGAATCGAGGTTCTCGCAAGAGGGCGAGTGAAGGTGACGAGGTCGCTATGATAGGAGTGCTGTGATGTATGTACGATACCGTTCCAGACGGTGCGTTAGTCGTGCTTTGGTAGCGAAAGTATTGCGAGAGGATGGGAGAGGAAGAGAGACTGAGCAGGAAGCGAGCAGACTTAATAGGTAATTATAGGGCGTTAGTCGTCAGTCACTGCGGTGTCAGCCCCGTCTGTGCGTCGAGGGATCATCCCTCAACCTTTACACGCAGCCCAAGGCATGTCACTGGTCCAGCACGCGTCAATGGGCCGCGCGCCAAATTGGGAGCAGCGAACGTCACTTCGTTGTAGAATTGTATGAAGCATCGTTGTGTGCATCTGGACAACGTTATCGGCTCCTCTTGAGTTGGAAGACCTCTCTGCAGTTGGAACGGATCAGACGCGCTTCGGCAATTTCAAAAGTTGAATCATCTGCACGGCTGTCACTACTTACGATACTCAGAGAAAATACGTCGCTGACACTATTACATGAGTGTATCTGCGTCGGTTCATCCCGATTTTACAGCCTGGCAAAAACGCGAACCCCGAGAAAGAGTACAGTACATCACGACCCAAATCGCTTTCGATTCCTCCATCGTCACATTCTGATGGGCGATTCGTTCTCTGATTGCTTGTGCTTAGTTGACTCAGCCAGCCTGAAGCCGCAATCCCTTACCAGCCAATAACGGCGCAGCCTGCGTACACAGCACAATTGCTTGATCAGCGTGTCTTTCGGACCTAGCAACATTACAACACGACATACCTTTGGTAGGATTACCGAAACGCGTCTCCGTAGTCCACAGGCCAATTCCCCAGAGAATTACGTCAACCAACCACCTGGAACACCCTTCCTTGATCAGTCCAGATCAATGCCTGAACATGCGGGACGGGAGAATCTCACGGGGCAGAAGAGAACCCAGCTGGCGCAAAGACTCCGAGTACCGAAGGGAGGAAGCCGCACATGATCAAGAGTTTGGGAATACCAAGCTGGAAGTTGCGGCTGCGGACATTATTGGGGTGTCAGTCAAGCTAAGCTTGAGTCAATACACATGTGCGCAGTCACTCACGCATACCACTGGTCGGCTGCAAAAGGTCCACCTGACAAGCATGCGCGTATCAGCCTATGATGATGCTATATCGTGAGGACAGGAAGCTCACCGAAGAAGGCAGCCATGAAGACGTTAATCTGCTTTCGACGTCGGACGCAGTCTGATCTTCCCTTGGAGAGTACCTCGCGCTTGAAGACTAAACATATAAACGCTTTCAGCTACTATGCGGAACCACATTTGACGCATGGATGCTTACGGTTGCTACCAGGATTGATGGCTGATGTTGCGTCGGATGGTCCAGTCCACATGAAGAGCGCAGAGACGTAGCCAATGAGGATAACGAGCTGGATGAAGACGATTGTTCGTTGATAGCTGTGAAAGCGCGTTCGAAAACCAGCAATCATCATGTTAGTCTTAAATGAGTTGAAAGCTTGGGAAAGAAGAAGAAGAGAGGTGAGACTTGGATTTCGAGATGACTTGGGACTTGTCGTCACATCCGGAACCGACCCGTCAGACAGGGAAGACCCGTAGTTACGGTAGGCTGTCTGATAGGTTCCCGGTTCTAGACGTATACTCTAGATAGGTAAGTGCGCTAGCTAAGTATGGGACTGTCGTTCCAGCTGCCAGAAGTATAGCGAGTCCTTGAGTTGACTGTCAGAATAGGGTGGAGTGCCTGAGAATACCTATGGGTAGAGACTGAGGAAAGACCGATTGGGAATATCTGGATGTATGGGGCGCGGTAGGGAGGCCAAGGCAGTGCGGCCTGGAACAAGGAGCACACGCTCGCTGCTGCACAGAGGAGGGTTACGCAGCAGGCGGATGAAATCCTACGGTCCCGTATATGCTGTCTACATGCTTCGGCCTAGTTTGATATGCTGTCACGTCATGCATGTGCTTTGACTAGCCTGGAAGATCAACGAAACCAGTGTCAGACGTGCTCGCCCTCTCGCGCAACATATGGACCCACTCGTTGATAGCAGCTGTATCGCAGTAGTTGTCTACCTCTTTAAGCTTTCCATCTACGATCCTGCAGATCCATGCTGCTCTGTCTGCCAGTTTATAGCCCGCCGAGCTGGTTCCTTCTGTCGAAAGGAGGACGACGGCGTGTTCTGATCCTGCGATGATGATTCTGTTTATATTTGTGCGGGCGGGGGACTGCGATGATCATACCGAGATATCAGCTTACGGGTAAATGACAGGGTGAACAGGCAGGTGTAGCGCTTGCCTCTGGGCTGAAATAAGGCGAGAGCTGAGCAAGTGCCATAGCTGTAGGATGGAGTCCGTGATATCGACCCGACAGCGGGCATGTCTTTGTGTCTGGAGATGCGATGGTCCATACGACTTCATCATCGACCTGTGGTCAGGATGCGGTAAGCATTCGCTACTGTACTGTAATAGAGTGGTATCGTACCGAGTGGGTGAAGAAGGCCATTGGATCGCCATTGACGAGGGGTTCGAAGAGAGTCTGGACTGATTGTTCTGTGAGCGCGGACATGGTTGTATGGATGGCTTGGAGTCGGAGGATAGAGTGTAAAGGGAAGGCATAGCTGTTAGTAGCATCAGTAGTAGCACTTTATGGCGCTAATTGTCCATTGCAGGGCAGGCATGGGATCTGTTCGCTATTTCGACAATTGTGTGCAGCATTGTTGATCTCGCTCTCATTCCAGTGTAAAATAGGGAACAAGCAGCACTAGGACGGCGATGCAATGCACATGCAATGCAATATCAAAGGCCGCCGTGGAATCGTCAAAAGAAGAAGAGAGAGAAAGCCGTTGCTGACGAAGAACGATGAAGGATGGGATTGGGATGGATGGAACGAGATGGATGCTACTCCTTGCAGAGATGTTGCGACCACTGTGACACCTCCTTGTCCTGTTGGTGCATTCCTTCCTGCCCTTGGCGTTATGCTTCGCGTTCAAAAGTCAACATCGACCTCCCTCACTCGGAGGCTTCGGCAGGTCTGTGCATTGTTTCGTCTCTTTCCTCTGCTCCAACTCGTTCTATCAGTTTTATCCTTCTCGTTCTCGTTCACCTGCTGAGCTCAAACAATAACAACAACAACACTCTCGCTCATCGTCCTATACATCCCCACCTCAAGCATAGCCTGAACCAAACAAACGAGATTTCAGTATGAAGTTCACTCTCTCTATAACACTCCTCTGCATAACGATCCAGCAGGCTGGATTCGTCCAAGCTGGCAGTACTCACGACGGCTCGATCAGTTTACTGTCCAAGCGCTCGACCGACCACATTCTCGAGCAGCATGATATCAGACGAAGACATCATGCAAAGAAGGACACACTGAGGAAAAGGGGTGCATGTCCTGCTAGAAATGCAGCATCTTCGGGAGGATCGGTCCCCGTGCGCGAAGCTGCAGGAAAACCAGAAGCGAGCACGGCAGATGAACAGCCTGCTCCTACACCTACGTCCACTGCTCCAGCTTCGTCAAGCGCGCCCCCTGCTCCTGCTCCTACCGCTACAAAAGCAGCTGAACCAAAGCCTGTCGAGCAGCCAAAGCCTGAAGAACCAAAGCCAGAAGAGCCAAAACCTGCACCCAAGCCAGATCCCAAGCCTGAACCTCAACCAGAACTTCAACCTCAACAGAACTCTGGAAGTGCAGACGCTACACTCGGCAAGGTCTCTGCGTTCCAAGGTACAAACAGCGGTATAGGCTCGTGGTTCCGAACGAATGCCGGCAGTGATTCGACCAATGGTATGTATTGCCGCTCATACACGCTGTGCAATGGCTGACTCTCTCTTTTTTCTGCATAGGCGAGAGGTATGTTACTTTGGAAACCCTATCAAAAGCTATCCCCGCGTTCTGACATGAAGCCTCTCCTTAGCTGGTGCCAGACACAGTATCAAGTACGTACTAGCATCCGTATTTTGCTTGGACTTGAAGCTGACGGATAAGCTCGCCTCGCCTTCTCTTTCGTAGAACGACTGGAAATGCTTTGCTCCCAGCTTGAAAGCCATGATGGGCAACTTTGGCTACAACTACGAAGCTGCTGCAAAAGCTTACTGTGGACGAGAAGTCAAAGTCACCAACCCAAAGTGAGCCTCCTTGCTCCTCCACACTACCAAGCTGCCCAAAAGCCAGAATTCGATGCTGATTATAATGCGAAAAATAGTAATGGCAACTCGATCACTGGCTTCATCTGCGATGCTTTCGGTAAGCTCGACACTCACATCGTCATATTTCTAGCCATAAAAGCTGATTGTTCCTTTGTCTGCGCCCCCTATAGACGATAGATGGGTTCTCAGTCCGGGTGAGCGACCAAGTCGCGCTCGAGCTACCTTCCAAGCCAATTACTTACTAACGTACATCCCGTGCTGCTTGCTAACAGGCTCTATCGATCTTACGATTGGAGCGTTCACTGCGCTCTACGGCTCGTTCGATAATAACAAGAACACAGTCATCAAGGGCGGTAAGTCTTTTCTTCTCGTCACATCTTCTTTCTATATGACATCCAGGCTGATCTCATCTCTGTGTCCTAGTTGAGTGGAGCTTCACGGGAGGAGTCGTCAAGGAGGGCACGTTCAAGAATTCCGAAAAGCAGTGGTGATCGCATCGCCAGAGCCGTCTTCTCGGTTCTCTCTCTATTCTATGCTATGTATCTTCCGCCATGGTCCTCGACGGACAAGCCTCACGGCAGCAGTACATTCTCTCTCTTCTTCTTTTCAAGGGCTGGTAAATACACCAAGGGGACTCTGGATATTCTTCTTCATACAAGCTCTAAAGCTAGCTCTTCTTATATTTCATTCGTCGAGGCTAGTCCTCCGATAATTTAACCATGTATCATAGTGCTCTTTCTTCTTTCCTTCTTCTCACCCAAATTTACTTTGAGCGTGAATCATCTACCCTGGCGATAGATGCGTTGATAATACAACCGTTCAAGGCTGCTCGAATTTGCGCCTGCTTTTGTCTAGCGAGTCGAGCACCTCTTCTGGCTTTACGCGGACTTTCCAGACGTTCTCGCGTATCTCGTCAATCTTCGCAAGGAGTCTTCTGAGTCCTCTACCCGAATTCTTCAAGCACGTCGAATGCAACTGCGTTGTACGCTCGGCGAGTCATCAATGTTTGGGCAGCACCTCGGGCTACAGTAGTCTGCCTTTTGCTCTCTTTCTCCTTCTTCTCCTGCCTGACTTCAATTCATCATGCCTTCCATACTGATAGACCACAGCACTGGCTCTCCTTACGTCCCTCTTCCCGCTCCCTTCTCCGAGTATAAACTCTCCCTGCTCTCCCTCAATGACGCCGAATCCATCTATCAGATCCTTCGCCATTCCTCCGTCGCGAAGATGTGCAGCCGCGTTCCCGAGCCATACACATTGAACGACGCGCACTTCTTCCTGTCTACGATCATGGCGCCCGTCTTCTTTCGCGTGAAAGATGTCGACTGGACGGATTCTGAACAAGTCCAGAAAACGTGTAAGGGCATCATGCCGTTCATTGCGATCAGAGATAGTAGAGGAACGATGGTCGGCGATGTTGGATTGCGAAGGAACATCTACGAGTGGATGGAGCTCGATAGGCCTGAGGAAATGCGTAGGCTATGCAAGGAGAACGCAGAGAAAGAAGAAGGTGATCCAGAGATCAGATACAGCATTGGTGAGCTCCGTAATTAGCATGCGCCGAAGCATCTTCGACTGACTCATGCATACTATAGGCTACTATCTCTCCCCGGACCTCCAGTCGAAAGGCCTTATGACGGCTGCAGTAAAGGTCTTCATCGATCTCGCTCGTCAATATATGGGGCTACGCTACTTACAAGGCGATTGCAGAGCCGACAATCCAGCTAGCAGGCGTGTACTCGAGAAGATAGGTCTCAAGTACACCACAGAGTCGAGGATGATGTATAAGGACAACGAGTGTAAAGTGGTCATCTTAGACGGTGTCTTCGATAGCTGGAGTAGCCAGGAACGAGAAGACATGTAAATTTGTTGGCCTTCGCTTTAGTATTATCATTTGAGTCTATCTTAACAGTACTCTTCTATTGATCTGAGCGATAGCAGGTCTCAAAAAAAGCTATCCGCCGTTGCTTTCGCTCTTACTGTAACAATCCTTACGCAATCGCAGGACGCCTTTCCATTGAACGTTTTGCTGCTTCATTCCCACCAAGTCGAGTCATGATTACAAGCAAGACGCCTTGACTTTCCGTGGTCAAAGACTGCGGACCTCAAGTCCCTTGACCTACTTTGCTCTTGCTTGACTCGTCCAAGTCAGGATGCTCTCCATACTGATAGACACCGAGACTGGTGCACCCTACGTACCACTCCCAACTCCGTTCCCCGAGTATCGCCTCACCCTTCCCAGCCTCGAGGACGCTGAGTCCATCTACTGCATCCTTCGCCAGCCAGAGGTAGCTCGTATGCTGAGTCGAGCCCCTGAGCCTTACACTCTAAATGACGCGAAAGACTTCCTTGAAACTGTCAAAGCACCTCTTCTTAAACGTCTACAAGATATAGACTGGTCAGATCCTGAGCAGATAGCTGCAAGCTTGAAAGCGGACGTTCCCTTTACAAATATAAGAGACAGTACAAGGAAAATACGTGGGAGACGTCAGCGTCAGGCGAAATACATGGGAATGGCTCGATCTGAAGGATCCTGAGAAACGGCAAGCTCTGCTCAAAGCAAACACCGAAAGACCGGGCGGTGACCCTGATATCCGGTACAGCATCGGTGCGTGGAACAGGGCTCATGTCTTGAATGCAGTCATATTGACCGGTCTCTCTCGAACCACAGGCTTTTACCTTTCCCCGGAAGTGCAGGCCAAAGGCATCATGACAGCTGCACTAGGCGTTTCTATCACCCTTGCTCGTCAATATATGGGCGCACGCATTTTTCAAGGTATTTGCAGGCACGATAATCCAGCGTCGAGGCGGGTCCTGATGAAGAACGGTCTGAGGTATACGACGGAAGCTGTGATGTCATGGAAGGGCAGTACTTGTACGGTCGTGGTGCTAGACTGTGTCATTGAACAAGAGGGTAAATAACCCTGCGACACCGCCGGTATGAGGTGTAGGAAAAGCTTTGCGAACTGTGATCAGAACAACAAAAAAACCTGATATACCTATCCAAGCCAGTGTTATGACCCGAAAACAACCTGCATCTAGACAGTAGCCTTCTTACTCTTGCCGCCATTCTGCCTCTTCTTCTCATTCTTTGCAAGATCTCTCTTCTTATTCTCCAGTACGAGCGCCTCTTCCTTTCTCTTATTCTCTCCATACTTCATCTTATTAAACAATTTCCTCTGTTTATTACTCAATAACATGCTTGCTGGGTTCTGTTCCTGCGTCTCTGACGCATACGGCAGCGTCGAAGATGCGCCTGACTTGGATTGCTGCTTTTTAGACGCTTTCCTGTTGGCTTTTTGCAAGGCGAGAAGAGAGGTCTGGAAGGAACTGTAGGGTATGCCGCGCGCTTCGGCTTCCAGCTCAGCGGCGTGAAGCAGGGAAGCATCGTCTGGATTGGCAACTGCTGCTAGAAGAGCAGGGCCAGGCTGGTCTTGCGCAGGAGCAGGCACTTCATCTTCGTCTGCCTCAGCATTCTCCTTGTCCGATTCCATAGCTTCACCTTCAGCCTCTTCCCCAAATCCAGTGAACTCCTCCTCCTCGTCATCAACCGCAATTTCTGCTTCTTCCTCCTCACTGGCCTCCTCACTCTCATCATCCTCTTCCATCTCCACTTCCTCTCCACCAGCTTCAACAGGCACATAGCCACCTTGTTCCCTAACTTTCTGAAGATCCACAAATGGCGATAAATGAGGTGGCAGAATCTTTCCTGGTCCATATACGTCTGTAGGTAGGAGTTTCTTGTTGTTGATACAGTCTACCACCCACTGTGGTTGTATGTATGCTCTTTTACCAGGCAGATTGGCGGGCACTACTGCGGTAGATGAAGAGGTGGAGGGCATGCCTGCTGGAACGGGTCGATCGACTATATGGTGTGTGATACGTGGGTCGTTGATGTTATAAGGCGATCCAGAGCCTAGGATTGCATCCCATCCTACTTGTCCTCCGAAAGAACGGATGATGAACTCGAGTGTAGGGCGCGTGACTTCTCTGGAGAGATAGAAGTAATACCCTTCAAACAGATTACTTGTATCTTCTTCAGTAGCGAGAACGGCATCGTCTCCTCCTTCTAGGGGTTTCGGGAATTCACTAGGTCCAGCTTGTTCCGACGCAACAAGCGCATCTGCGGCTGTCTCCGTGTTCTCCACTTCCATATCCACTTCCACAGTCGCACTGTTCCCATTCGTACTCGCTTGCTGCTGGTGTGTCAGACTCCTAATCTGCTTCTTTACATCTTTAGCAGTGACTTTCTTCCCCTCGTTCAGACCCGCTTCAGTATCTTTCTTCCCTTCAATAGTGAGTGTCTTGCTTGTCTCTTCTAATAACAAGGAGCCGAGACCGCCTGCGCCCTCATCGATTGCAACGTCGAGTTTTGGTGGGTAGATCAGGTTGATCTCGCTGTAGAGGCGGAAGAAGACGAAGCCGAGTAGTGTCTGGTAGAGTTCGAGGAAAGTCATCATGATTCTGAAGTCAATGTCGGAGGGGATCTGCGGAGCGACTTCAGTGTTATTCTTGCGGAAAAAGAGATCTCGCAGCTCACATTTTGGGTGAACATGTATGGCACAAGCCATGTGATAGTCTCTCCTTTGACGACAGCTTGGAAGTATATTCCCTTGATGCTTAGGAACACCTTGCGCAGCGAATTTGTGCGCAGGACATAGAGCTGCCATTCAGCAGCGAGTTTTGCACAGTTTGCAATGATTGAGCTGGGAATCTTCTCGCTTGCGGGGAGGTTTGCGAAGAGGAAGATGAGGGAGAGAGCATCGTCTAGATCTCGTAGTGCGTCAGGGAAGGATGGGTACCTACGAGAAACCGGACATATCAGGAAAACGTGACTTTATGAAGATTTCAGCGACTGTGTAAGCCTTACCGCTCCTTGATGATATGATCCAGTCTATATTTTGGTTTCTTGTTCTCCTCCAGTGATTTGGCAGTACTCCACTGTCCTCTGCCTATAGCTTTGCTGAGTTTTTTCGCAAATGCTTTGTGTTCTCTGAGTTTTCCCAGGACTGGTTCGTGTAGGAGGTACTGTATGTCTTTAACATAGTAGAAGGATGCGGGTGCCGTGCTGCCTTTGTTTGCCTTTTTGTGGTTTCGCGGCTGTCGAGGGAAGATGCCTAGAAACCAACGGTAAGCTTTCGCAGCTTGATTGATGGTCAGTATTCAATGCACCCTTCAATATGCACAGTCTTCTGAAGTCTGAAATTGAGCATTGCAGCTTCTTCAAGGCCTGAGTTCTCGTCTGAATCCACAGATCATCAGCATAATCCCTGTAATCTACGCTGTTGTATTCCCCACTATGTAGTTCTTTGCTGCTCCTGCTTGTCCCTTCTTCTTCTTCTGCTGCCCTCCAGTAGCTCGAGCCATGTTGGATGATGAAGAAGATGTAAAATCTTGACTTTCAACTGATACCTCGGTTTGACCACAATGAAGACCAAACGCAACAAAGCATACAAGAAGACGATGGCGCTATACACAAACACATTCAAGTTCAGAGAACCCTACCAGGTCATCGCAGATAGCGAGTTTGTCAAAGCAGTCGCAAAGCAGAAGCTAGAAGTAGTCGCACGCCTGGAGGGCGTGCTAGGTGGTACAGTCAAGCCGAGTGAGCATGCTAATTACATCCAGGTCGAGCGGCGAACCCATTCTGACCCATGCCCATCCTGTGCTTCTTCTCCTCCTCTTCCTTCTCTCGCTCGGTCCATCCCACTCTCTGTGTTCCCAGTGATTACGCAATGCTGTATGGCACGACTGTACGCCGGCGGGGCAGAAGCACAGGCAGCTGTGGATCTCGCGAAGACATTCGAGCGTCGTAAATGCAACCACTGGCAGACGAAAGACACAGACGACGAATGTATAGCTGGAATAGTAGGAGATGATAATCGGTTCAGATATGTAGTTGCGACACAGAGTGTGGGGTTGAGGAAGACATTGAGGAAAGTTCCGGGAGTCCCGCTTGTATTTGAGAAGAGGGCGGTGGTATTGCTGGAGCCGGCTAGTGATGCGTCAGTGGGAAGAAGGACAGAAGTAAGCTCACTCTTCCCTCTTCCATGCACTCAGCTGATTCGTTCTCGCCTGCAGGTCGAAGAATCGAAATTACACGTTCAAGCATCCGAGTTCCAGTCCATGCAACCATCCACCTCCAATTCAGCTTCTACATCCAATCAACCACTCCCCACATCCCTAGAAACTGCCTTCACGCTACCAGCAGCTACGAGATCTACAGGTCCTAGCATACCAAATACGGCGGAACAGATGTTGGCGAAACGAAAGAGGAAGAGAGCACAGGAACCGAATCCGCTGAGTCAGAAGAAGAAAAAGAACGATACTCCAGCGAAGGGAGGAAAGCCGAAGAGTCAGGAGAAGGGGAAAGCGAAAGCAGCAGGAGAAAGTAGACCGGAGAAGAAAGAAAAGTCGTTGAATAAGGAGGATAAGCCGAAAGCTACTGCTGCCGCTGCAGACGTAGGGGAGAAACACGCAGATCCGACGAAAGGAATACCAAGACCTGAAGGTCCTGGAACGAGCAAGAAGGCATTGAAGAGAAAGCAGCAGCGTGAGAAGAAAGAGGTCGAGAAGACATCGACTCTTTCGACTGCCGAAGCGTGACGAGAATCGTATAATGCGCATTGGTAGTAGCCCTTGGGCAACTTTCTTTGTTGTTGTATAGCGGGGTTGAACGTATGAAATGCACATTTGTGCGCTCCTCTGCTTTTCAGAATGGCTTGAAGGGGCTCACTACAGCGGGTTCGTCCAGATAGTTTGGAAAGGCTGACCCGGAGAAAGATTTGCGCGGCCTTCAAGCGAAGTCGTAACCTTGGAGAGGCGTATTTCAAAGCAAAGCGGAAGGGTATTGATGCTGCACACCGCACCGCACCGTGGGGGAGAAGCTCGGAATTTGCTGCTACAGTGACATGGTCAGATCGAAATTCGGGCTCAGGAAGATGATCAAACCTTGCTTTATGCTATGTACTGCAATGTGACAAGATAGAGAGTGGGCGTGCATGCTTCGATGTCCTGGAAAAGCCGGTGCGCGAGCCACGAGTCATCGATGTGAAGAGGGTAGGCGGCCAGAGATGCTTCGGCAGGCCTTTCCAGGTTCAGAGAAGCTTGAACCAAGGTTTGGTCTTATCCAACAAGCAGTTCGGCCCTGGCGCTTTCGCTGAGGACGAAGAGCTCCGGGAGGCTGAGGTAATTTGAGCTTCCATCGCTCAATTCAAACAGCGAAGATGACCAAACCTTGGTAGACCTTTACATGAAGTTTCGCAGCGATACTGTCAGCTGCCTGGACATCCTCCCTTCGAGATAGAGGGAAACTTACGAAAACCAGCCAATGAGCTATCAAAGCGTCCAACTGCCGGTTTGAGCGATCTGAACCTTGGATAGCGAGTCTGAGAACGTGATACGACCCTCTGTGAGCCATGGCGACATCTAATGGAGCCACAGCAGCGGTACCTAGGCCGGATTTCGGGCTTGTGACTGCATTCCTGGAGTTCACGATGTCCAGTATGAATGCTGCGACCGTCTTCCAAGGTTTGGTGCAGCTTGACCGGGCGCCGATACTGTCCGGACAGAGCACGGTTATTGTGAGCCCGAATTGCCCGCTTGCTAGAATACACCGAGTCGGGAGGGCCGGCAGAGGTGTCCAAACCTTGGAAATCATGATCAGGACATTGAATATCCACCGCTCATTGAAACCTGTCTAAATCGATTCACTAAAATTCGTCAATTTTCGGTCGAAAACAAAGCCAGAGGAGCGGAAAATTGGGCTGAACGCTAGCCAGCTATACCATGAGGATAAGAGACCATGTCACCAAGGTTTAGTATGGAAAGCCGAACGAATGGCCGTGTGCTCTGGCTGATATGAAGAAATGGGCTGAAACGACAGATCTCGTCATCAATAGCTTGGACGTCCGTAAAGTATGTACCATACCTTGGTTTGAGACCGTTTCCAAGGTTTGGAATTGAAACCGGACCAGAAGAAAGCCTGAAGAAACTGCTGGATCTGTACAAGGGGGGACCAAGCAGGATCAGCGCGAACCTCTTCCAACATTACAGAAGTGCAGCACCAGACCTTGGAAACACTGCTTAGAAGCTGATTAAATAGCAGTGTTGGCCAGGCGAAAGGCGCGTGTAGGGAAATAATGCGATTTTCGAAGGCAAGGTCGAGCCCGTAGGTAGCGAGATTGACAGTCGGCGGAGAGATGACTCGACTAGCTTCAGAGCAGTATGATCCAAGGTTTGGAATGTTCAGACCCGCCCAGATATGGCAGAGGTAGCCAATCTACGCCAGCGCGGAAGAGGGCAAAAGTGGTCGGTGGGACGTAGCGAGACGGCCGTTTTTGACGATACCAGACGTTGGAGGACATAGGAATCTATTCATAGAGAGTGCAGATGTCAGCTTGAAGCCCAACCTCTTAGATCGTCGCAAACTGTTGAGCGATGGTGACCTACGCACAAGCCAGAACTTTGAGGACTTCGGCTGAGAGTAGCCTTTATAGAAATATGGTATGCTGAACCAAGGTTTTGTATACTTTGGCTGGCCGTCCACCGCATTCGACCACCTGATTCCGGACATGGCTGACAGAATAGAGCCAGACTCTGCCCGATATGCTGAAGTAGCGACGCAGCCTTCCACAGACGCATAAACTCCTCTTGATCACTGACGTTCTTCTGCAGTTCACAAGCCATTCATCTTCTTGATTGAACGTTGGTGATGGGGGCGACGGGGCCTGAGCAGCTTGAGAATGGAGGTACGATGGGGCCTGGGAAGTCAGAACCTTAGAGGAGCCTCTTGAAAAAAGGATGAGCAGGGTCTTGTCATCGACAGAAGCCTAGAGAGGGAGACAGACCACATTAGCCGTTTTGCTGACAAGATTGACAGAGTAAGGTCGTGGGCTCACTGAAATATCCAAACCTTGGATCACGCTTTGCTATACACCATCGTATGAAAGAGGGCCGTCCCTTCGTTCTGTCGGCGTCCTGAAGCCAATCCGCAGGCCAATAATTGCCAGTGCACAGGAGGAAGTCGCCCATGGGTAGTGCGGCTGATCTTTCCAAGTTCATGAAGGGCTGTACCAATGTTTAGGCCGGCCAGGCTAGCTATTGATTGTCGTTGAGCTGGTCCGGGCGTTGAGGCGGTCAGAGCCAGAATAAGCCGGGTCCCTAGTAGGAAAACTTCCCGGCGAAAGATGCCAAACCTTGGAAGACCTGTATATAGCGTCTCTCAGCTATACTCCGAGGCGCCATACAGTCTTCTTTTCGAATTATAAGGAAACTCACGAAACTTAGCAATCCGATAGAGAGTTACTTTTCAGGCCAGTTTGAGGAGTTAGAGTCTTGGATAACGCTTCAGAGATCACATAAATAAAGCTCGTCAGCCTTGGAAGATGCTAGTGAAGCTACAGCATGCCCATCTAGGGTGATATCATAGGATGCGACAGTTTTTTTTTGATAGCAAGGTGACAATGTAGAACCTGTGGTGGTGTTCCAAGGTTTGGTCTAGCTTTCGGACCTGGGAAGGCTGCTGGGAAGGGGCTCGAGGGGGTACCGCCGACCAGAGGCTGCTCAGTCGTTGTATGCAGTCGGGCGGGCATATAAGCGTATCCAAACCTTGGAAAACATGATCAGTACTCTGTATATCATAGTCTTGGCCGAGCCTGTCCTAGTTGACTCACTAAAAACTATGAATCTTCGGCCAGAAGAGGAGGTAGATCGAAGAGAAGCGCGATTGAGGCTGAATGAGATATGCCATAAGGATTCTGTACTATGCTTCCAAGGTTCAGAGTCGGTACGAGGGCGGGTGACAGCGTGAAGGACCGTTCTACGGAATTGGGCTGAAAAGGCCGAACTCGTCAGCAAATCCTCTGCCAACTATAGAATATCAACCATACCTCTTCTTTCCGCTTATTCCAAGGTTTGGAATGGCGGCTGGACTCAGATAGAGCCTTCCACGAGTGGTGAATCTGCAGAAGGGCGAGCCAAGCGGGATCAGCTGAAGTAACTTCAATGAATGTAAAGGCAGCAGCTCCAAACCTTGGAACCGCATCTTGAAAGTCCATTGATGCTCGCCTTGGCCAGCTACGACGCGATTGCCCCGAGATATAGCGGTTCTCGGCGGTGAGGTCGGGGCAGCGTCTGGAAGAAGTCGTTCTCTAGCCAAGCACGCGCTTTTGACCTTTTGATGAGAGGGTGAACCAAGGTTCTGTTTAATCAGACCAGGCCCAAGTCGAACAGGGAAGCCGGTGTATCGCAGCCGCTTGAGGAGAAGGCGTAGCAGGTTGATGGATGCTTCGGAAGGCGGTTTCAGCTATACCAAACCTTGGAGACGTGTCTTGGCTATTCACAAAGGGAAACGAGGTCAGCCTGGGGATGATAGCCTTGACGTGCCATGCATTCTTGTGGGAGGATGACATACAAGTAAGCCAGGCAGTCGAAGATTCCGACTGAGGAGATGCAATTCTATATCAGTATATGCTGAACCAAGGTTCTGTCAAGTTTCGGAGGACACTCACCTGTTTCTTCGAGCTCTCGGGCGAGTTGGCTGTCTGATTGAAGACGGCCCCATCGGATGCAGCTGAGGTAGCGCCGCAACTTCGAACATACACGTTAGCGTCTCGTACATCAGTAAGGTTCCTTAGCCGCTCAAGAAGCCATTGTCTTCCTAGATTTATTGGACTTCGAGTTAAGCGAGCTGTCAGAGACGTGGAGGTATGGCTTTTCTGAGCGAGACAGATGGAAGCACTGATGCTGTACGTTGTTGAAGAGGCACTACAGCTGCTGCGCTTGTGCTGCGGTCAGTCTCCCAAGAACGGCTGTAGTTTCTTCTTTTTGGGCTAGCGGCTTTGGAGGATTACAGCTTTAAGAGCGTCTAGCTAATGATGGTACGCAGAGAACATCGACTCAATACCACTATGTGACAGTTGCTGCTGAATCGGCCGCCTTGCATGAAAATACCATCACTTGACAGTCAGGAAAGCAGTGTTGCTGAAGAATCCGCTACGTGCCAGTAACAGCAACATTTGTACGATAGAAGTATGAGTACAAGCACTAGGTTCCTGCGCTTGCAGTGGTATCTGTGATACCTAATCCTCTTCATCCTCCCTCCTCGGCCCAGACCTCTCGCTCGCCAATCGTTTCTCTACGAGTTCCTTGAATCCACCGACTATAAGGTTCTCCTTCTTCTCCTTCTCCTCCTTCTGCAATTTAAGTATACCTCTCTTCTCCTCAGCCGAGATGACCTGATTCTCCTTTCTCATTCTGACAGCATTCATTCTCCTATGCCTGCTTCCAGACATGACGTATCCTGCAGTCTCAAACTTCTCAATCTCGACTGACTCGAGGCCAATTTCTCCTCTTCGAGGAATACGCTGGCCTTCTGCTACGAAAGCAGCCATGGCTTCTCCCTCTCCGCGTAAGAGAGCTCCACCATACTCGCGTGCATCGCGCTTCTCTTCAGATTCCTTAGCGGGTTTAGGGCCAATCTCGTCGCCTGAAGACTCGTCGGATGCTGCTTTGCCTTTGCCTTTTGCAGATGTGGTACCAGACTTGTCTGCTGGAGCAGCAGCGACTGCGAGGTTCGGTTCCACGATAGCAGGTGCAGCTCCTACTTCTGCCCACTCGTCTTCTTGCTCATGAGGGATTCGATCTGGCTTCAGAGAGCGACGTTCAGGTGATCTCGAGCGGCGACTAGAGCGCTTCTTCTCCTTCTTGCGTCTCCTGCGTTCTCTCTCATCTTCAGAGTCTGTATCATCATGCCGCCTCGACGATGACTTTTTCTTCTTCTTTGATGAGCGCTCGTCGTCTGACTCGCTGTCATCGTCTGAGTACTTGCTCTTCCTCTTCGATGAACGGTGCTTCTTGTCCTTCTTGCGCTTCTTGCGAGACTTCTCGTCCTCTGATGAGTCGTAGCCTCGAGGTGTTCTCGGGGAAGGAGGCCAGATTGAGACTGTTGAAGCATCTCGTTGCGCTCGGCGTCTGTAGGGTCATCATGTCAGCATCTAAAGCTATCGTAGCACGAGTTGCCGCTTACTCTGCCATAAAGTCTGCACCTCCTCCTCGCGGTCGATATCCATTTCCATTGTTCTGCCGCCTGTCTCCCTGCTGATACTGCGGGCGGTCGTTGTGCTGTTCCAGCGCTCTTTCAGGTGTCAAGCGTCTGTACTGTTGCAATCCATTGGCGTTGTTGCTGTTGTACCGCGACGGCGCTGCGTCTTGCTCGTAACTGGGAGATGCTCTTCTTGTTCGCTGTTCGCTGTAGTCTCTGTCGCCGTAGCCGTTCAAGTCAGAAGCTTGCATTCGTGAGCTCGTAGCCGCCATCTTGTATCGTGATTCACGAGAGAATGTGTTGGCCTTTTGCGAGCCAGGAAAAGCACGAAACAACGATAGAAATGCAGACTTTGCGCAAAGAATGAAATGGTCTGCTGATGAAGCGTACCGTATGATGACCTCAAGGACACCGAAACTCAAGGCATGCGGCTCCCCTAATTCGAGGAATGCTCTTTCGTGGAACTTCTGCAAACATGTTTTGATGGCCGCAGCAGACGACGCAAGGACTTTTCTTGATCTCTGACTATCCCACCTTCGTGCTGACTTCAGTAAAGACCTTTGGCTGATACTTCAAGCCCTCCAGACGACCCAGCCAGATCTCCCAGGCATAACAACAAGCTCGCGGCATCGCAATCCTGCTGGACGGGACTGGGCAGCGGCTTCTTCCTGATACAACAGACCTATAAATATGCTTCTTCAAGCAATCATCCCTGTTTTACTGGCCTTCCTGACGGCCCCGCTGGCCGTGCATGCGGATCTGGAAAGGCGCATTGTATTCGATGTATCGAGAGCTCTACTCACAGCTAGACTCGACCCAATTATCAACCCTGGCCAGATCTCCCAGCATGCAGTAACTTACCAGCAAGCGAAAACAACGCGGGAGAGACGGCTTACTGAAAGCTGTTTCGTATGCTTCCTAGCATCGCATCATGGGAGCCAGCAACTTCAACCTCACCTACGATCCTGTTGGCATACGGCAATCGCAATGTACCAATCTTCAGCCTCAGGCGGATAGTGCGGTGGTCCCCCTTCCGACGCAATACGGCAAGGTTGCTGAAGCCAGTCTATAGTGTCAAACTACTGGCACCCCTCTGTACACAAGGTTATCTACGATGCATATAATGGCGATGTCGCCTACCAGCCTATATCAGGGCGGACGAGGATCTACTACAATTTGTGAATTCCCAGAATCGTTTAGGTCGCCTGAAATCTTGACTGACTGCATGATAGCCCAACCCTGAATCCAGGGAGTGGCCCGGGGACGTACATTGAGCCTTTTCCTTACAATTTCCAGGCGAGCCCAGCTGTTTCATGCCATTGATCGAATCGGCCAAGACTGAATGAGCGAATTGATAGATGGTAGCTGGAACACCTTCCAAGAAAACAGGCGGTGGCTACAGCCAGGAGGTATGACTTTCATCGTTCTCGAGACCTTGTAAGATGCGCGCTAAAGTTCTTATCCTTCGGCAGGATCTCAGCATCTTCTACTACTGTGAACAGTCGTACTGTAAGCACACAGAACACAGCCATATGTAAAGAACCGGGAGCTGATAGTATCCTGCATGCAGCCAATGGAACCGTCAACAGCTTCACATCGTACTCGATGCCTACGACGGGCTGTTCCTTGCTCGTCACTAAAGTGTGAGAGGCGCTCTCCTCCCTCTAGCTCGAATGATACTGATCTATGCCGTCTGCCTTAGCTGGTTCCCTACGTGGTAAGTATCGTCTGCCGCACCTCCACTAGAAGCATTGGCTCAACCTGAATGAACAGCTGGAATGGCCAAGCTTTCAACCTGATCAATCCTCACGGCCACGTACAATACCCAGTGATCGGACAAGGTCTGTTAGGGCCGGTCTGTCCACTGGGGTATGAACGACGTATACCAGGAATACTGCTCGAGACGTACTATCTAGGAGCCAGTGATTTCGCTGATGGACCTGCTGGTCCCTGGGGAAACAACGGACCAAATGTACCGTCGTATATTCTTGCTAATGGCGATACGACTGGCTACGGCCTGCAGTGCGTTAACATTACGACTTGCCCTTCTACTGTCTGCTGACATATTAAGTGCAGCGGAGACTTCCAGAACGGGTAAAGGGACATACTGTGTCCTAGTAAAGTCGAAACGGGCTGATGTGTTTTATGAAAGGTGGAACACGACTGTTCTGCAACAGGTCATCAGCAATTGTTCGATCGTAGAGTTCAATCAACCTATGGAGAAAGCATGTCCACCCTTGGCGCCATCCTGGAGTCAGTTTACAGCCGACCAGTGTCTCCTCAATTCAAGCACGCCTATACCAGACGAATTGGTAGGTCGGTCCGTATTACCACCGTCGTTCTATGCTAAAGCTTGTTTCCAGATGGGCTGGGACACTCCCTTGGCGCAGCTGCCAGGTTGTAATTTGCCATGGGGCAATCAGACTACGAAGCCCTCGTGCGGTCCAGAGTATCGAGACCCTCGACTTGTCTCTTGGAGTCGACTTGTAGGAGTCGAATCCAATCCCGCACCAAGTCTAGCAGACCTGGCGAATCCATACCCGGCAACCAATGGTACTTCAGGCAATAGCACAAGCGCAATTGCTGGCCCTGCAGTCACAGTCACGACAGTGCTTACTTCGACCAGGACCGTCACGGCAACTAGAACATCCGTGTCGACATCGATATCCACCAAGTTCAACACCACAACTGCTACAACGACAGCCACGACTACAGCCACGACAACCGCTACGACGTTCCTCACTACAACCGAATCGGTCTGCCCGATCAGCTCGTCCGCAGCTATCAGCAGCGCTGTCTCAACTAGCACTTCAGCACCACCTTCTGGCGTTTGGACATCTGGCTTGCCAAGCGCGACCGTAGTCATTACGACAGCTTCTATCGGAGGACGATGTGAGCTGCATGCACAAGATATACCCTAAGCTCTGCTGACCTGAGACAAGGCGGCTATGCGGCCTTCGGAACCCGCTCTATCTGTGCTCCGGCGCATACCTGTCAAGTGTCTAAGGCTGGCTATTCGACATGCGCTACAACTAAGACCACGTCTTCCTCGAGCATGCCGGTAGCGGTAACAACGCAGCCAGTCATGATGAAATCCTCGACAGGCGTTTGGACTTCAGGCCTCCCTGAAGCCACGGTGGTCATCTCGACGGCTAGCGACTCTGCCAGATGTAAGGAAGGATTTTGCTGCGATTCTGGACTCTGGCTGACGCAACGAACAGGTGGAGCAGCCTTTGGTACCAGGACTGTATGCCCACAATCCCAGGGCTGCACAAGGATATCCGGCAATGTCTCCTCTTGTCGGGCAACAGCAAGTGCTAAAGTGAATATGGCTAACGCTCAAGGCTCGAACGAGAGGGAGCCTCTGCACTTACAGAACGTTGGGAAGCGTGATCTCGGAGAGCACGAACAATTGGAGGAGGATCATCAGCCACAGCAGACGGGCAGGCGCTTAAAGCGTGCAGCTGAAGCTGCGGAGCTATGATTTTCGTCTATTCTGTCCTGTCCTATAGTAGTATAATCTCGTTTTTCAAGGACATTGCGATGCGACTGTACAATGACAAGGTTTTTTTTATCACTGAAGGTGCAGGAGCGAGTCCCAACTGATGTACTGTGATAGATCGTCTTCCACAGCCGCAGGTATGCCGGCGGGAGGTATAATGGAGAGCTTAGCCCGCTCGCGCAGCTCGCCCGTCTTCAGACGCAGAGCAGGCAGGTCTTTCTGCATCGACTCCACGCATCTGCCCATGACTTCGCACAATTCGAGACCGCCTGCAATCGGGATTGTTTAGCTTCGCACCGCTCATGCTTACAGCATAACTTACTTTCCGCAGCTGCGAGCTTCTTTTGCATGTTCCAAGCGTTCGCCGACATGGCACCTTCTTCTATGGCTGGTAGATCATGTAGTTGGCGGAGAGAGACTATCGCCATGTAAGATCTATAAGAATCCGATCAGCGATGTCGTAATGGCTTAGCTTGCGTTGGTTTACATACAATAAACTATCTCCGGCGCCGAAGATCTGCCAGGCCTGATCAGCATACGGTATCTGTCTGCGACAAGCCGACTTACACCACCCATACTTGGGTCCATCTCTACATTCTCCAGCCAGTCTCCCATATGCATGAACCTAGTCTCCAGATCTTCTTGCAATTGCTGCAGGGAGATCATATAGGAGATGGAGGTACCTGCGGCCTTCGCTGAGGCCTCTTTGACGTCCCTCAGAGCCAGCAGAAGTGTCGAAATAACTAAGCATCGCCACTGTCAGTTACAAAGGGAAAATGATGAACAGCCGGGAGGTTGACCTACGAGAGAACTGAAACAATTTGCACCAGTGCAATAAGCTAATCCGGCCAGCACCGCGTTCATGAAGCTGCTTGTTTGCCTCGTACAGAGAGCGCAATGTCGTTAGGCGATCGACCTCAGTGATGATACTCTGCATGGCTTCAACGTCGAGGTTGCTCTTCTTCCGAGCTCTGACCGAAGTGATATTCTCCCAGTAGGCGATGAACAGCCAGTACAGGGCAGTAATGAAGGGAATGGCAGCGCGGTCCGGGTTCCAATAGTCGCTGAGCATTTTAGCGCTCTGTTCGTTGTTTGCGACCTGTTCGGAAATTTGGCTAGTACGTTCGTCAGTTACTGTCAGGGGATGGACAAATTGGCTACGCACCTAAAGTCGTCGGTGGCAGATAGCAAGGTCTGTGTCGATACCTCTTTCGGCAGTCCGTAGTTCTCAACATCGTTAGGTGTATACGAAGGCGCATCGCCCGAGCTTGCTGCAGTGAACGCGTCTATCCAAGCTGCGGCCCAGAAGAAGACGGCTGCATCTGCGCTTGACAGTTTGTTCTTCGCAAATAGATGCCTCAAATGATCGGCATAGGATATCTCAAAGCTTCTATAGGCATAGGAGCGGCCTAGTTGAGGCGACTCCTCATCTTGACGGATAGCTTTCAGCCCGTGCAAATGCCGACATCACTCTTGCACTTACCTGACTTCAGCATCATCACCATTCTCAGTATCTGCAGACTCTGATGGCTGGGCTGTCTCGTCAGAGATATGCGATCAACCATGCTGACCAGCTGCCCCTCGATATCGTTCGCGACGGCTCGAGAAACGACATCCTTGCGGGAGTGGGTGGTATCCTTGTTCACGATACCTTCATCGACTCGCGCTGCAAGAGCTGCCGTTGCAAGACAGAGCAGCTGATCCAGATGGCCAAGGCTGCCGAATTCAAAGCTGACAGCTTCGCAGTTCGCGTAGAGTCGATCAATTTTGGTAGTCGGAATAGCCCAGCAGCAGTTTGCAATATATTTGTCCAGAAAGAGACGCAGCGTAGCCGACGATAGCATTTCGTTGTTCGCTTTGCTGATGACTGGATTGGGCCGGGCTTTCGGGAGAGGTATCACGGAGGATGATTGAGCTGCTTCAAATAGTTGACGAGCTTCCTGGATCCGCTTTCCACCTTGCTTTCGGTTTGCGATAGAGGTGAAACAAGTAAGTCCTTTGGTGAAGCAGCCATCGCATTGAACATTCTCTGGAGTTCTGGTGCACTTTGCCTGTAGCAGAAAGCCTTAGAACGGGTGGAACTCGGCGGAAGAAGCGTCGCACTTTGCGTAATCGCTACATACATCGCATGTCAGATTGGCGGCCAAGCAGCGGTCTGGACTATACGTACGCAGGCGTCACAAGACGTAAACTGTTTGCGTTTGGGAGCTGGGACATTGCTGCTAGACCCAGAGGAACTCGCTGGAGTCGCAGGATCGCGAGGCGTGAAAGCTGATGTCGCAGGAGTCACGCCAATATCGAACGATTGCAGTATGCTCAATGTTGCAGGATCTAGTACGCTCATGGCGAGCGGATTCACATTTGACACAAGCTGATATGGGACCAACGTAGGGACAGAGAGGATCTGTGCAGATGACCTTCTCGCTTGGCATCGCGTTCGATACAACAACAACATCACTGCGACTGCTACTGCCTCGTAAAGTAAACTGCTACCACTGCATAGAGGGATCCGAAAATGCGCCTGTCGCACCATTGACATTGACGAACGGCCATTGTAGTTCCTCTAAGCTCGCTGTAAATGAATCAGGTGCCGTTGCTGACGGTCCTTGAGGTCCGAGAATATCGTCGAGCCAGGATAGATCCTGTTTGATGTGTATGGGATCCATCGTCGTTTCCGGTGAGGGCGTTTGGTTCAGTTGAGTGTACGGGGCGTGGACAGGTGCCTCGAACAAGAGAGTAGGAACAGCAAATCCAGAAGCGAGGCTCGCTGCGCGTTGCTCTAGTTCGTTGTAGGCTCGCTTCAAATCTTCAATCTCTGCGTAGATAGACGCCCTAGTGCATCCTTGTCATAAGCTAGTGCTAAACCTCGCATCGAGATTATCGGACTCACACATGGTTCGCTAGGTACTCGCAAGCTCCAAGGAAATCTGCATGGGGTCACGGCAATCAGTGCGCTACTCCGAAGCCGCTGAGAACATTGAGGAATATTACATTTCGCCATTCTGAGCTTCTTCTCCATTGACCAGCTGGAATCGGAGACGGAACCTTCTTCGACCGAAGGTATCTTAAGGAGTAGTCTGAACCGATGCACCGCTACATAGGTTCTGTTGATGCACAGTACCGTCAGAAAACTCCTCGCGCATCGTGAGGAATACTATATTACATCAAACCATCGGCAACGCTTAGAAACTAGTTCAATGAACGTCAGTCACGCCTGATACTCTGTAGAGTCATTCCCTCTTACTTTTGGAGCCACACGAGGTGTCCGCTTATTATATATCCAGTCGATGTCTTGCCAAAACCGAGCGAGCAGACTATCATGTATTTGATGCAGACTCGCCATACGCGCCAGAGATAAGCTGCCAGTCATCTCCTTGTTGATGGCCTTGTCGAGCTCTACCAAGGACATAGTAACGATGTTGAGTGCTGCTCGTCGCAAACATGTCAGCTGACAAGAACATACAGCCGTGGTCGGAAGTATCGACATACAGAGGAACCGCATGATCTCAGTCCATTGTTGTATGCTAGCTGGCCAACTATTACCGAACAGACTTCGTATTCTCTGCTCGTAAATCTCCTGAATCGAGCCAAGTCTTTCCAGCTCTGGGAGGATTTCCTGCATCATCTCCAGGTCTAGAAAGGGTCTTTGACGAGCTTTTGCGGATGTGACTCGCTGCCAGTAGCTTCGCATCAGTGTACAAAGCGCAGCGAAGATGAGGCCTGTGCCCAGATCGATACTTTCTCGTCTGCGACATCATCCGAACTAGTAAGCGTTATCATAGACCAGTCACGAGGAGTCTGCGGCTCACTGGCAACTTCCTATCATCTCTATCATGTCTTGCGTGCCGAGCTGAAGATACGGCGCAAACGTCTCAAAATCCTCTTGCGTGAAAGACGGTGCCGACCCAGACATAGCTGAGCCGAATAGGTCGCCTAGTATCCCAGACCAGAAGAAGGTCGATGTCTCGAGCTCCCCGAATGTCCCGTCCTCCGACAATGTCCTGAGATGATCCACGTACGTCCTCTCAAAGCTCTTGTAGGTTGCCGATCGCCTAGACTTGGCGGACTCGTCGTCTGCATATATCAGGGACGAGCTAAGCCATGTACCTCAAGGCTTGAAACACCTCAGTACACACCCGAAGAAATGACCATCATCATCCGCAAAGCCTGCATGCCACGATGCGATGGCTTCCTGAGTAATCCAAATCTGTCCGAGAGCTGTAAGACTTGATTCTCCAAGTCTTTGGAATCATTGCTGCGCGGTCCTGTCGTAATTTGTCCATCTTTGGGCGATTGTTCTAGGACATACGTCGAAATGGCGGCTGTCGAGAGGCACAAAATTTGGTCTAGCTCATCCATTGCGTTGATGTTGAAGTTTTGCTGCTCGCATGATGTATAGAGACAGTCTAGCTGGGTCGAGGGTAAAAGATCAGAACACTTCACTTTGAAGATAGCCAGCAATTCGCGTAGTGTGGAGGAAGACATGATAGCACCATTCATGTCGCGCATAGAGGCATGCATACTGTCTACGGTGGGCTTTGATGTCCGAACCATGACGGTGCTAGAAGTGCCGTACGCTTCTTTGGCTTGAGAAATCCGCTTTCCTTTGCCGTGAACAGACTCTTCTGTGAAGGCATTGGTGCATACGATGCCTGCGGACATGAAGCGTAGAGTCAGATTGCCGAAATCTGGCCCCTATTTTGGGAACAACCTAGAGCACACCTTTCGATATGCAATTGCTGCATTGCACGTTGCCTTCCACACGATTGCAGCGAACCTGCGAATGACTGTCAGTCCCAGTCGATGTAGCGGTGGTAGCGGTGACAGCTGACCTTTCGCAGACGCTGATTATGGTCAGACTTGCTCAGCTGGACTCCCATATCTAGCGAGATTTACCACCACGCACACAAGCATCACATGAAGAGAACTGCTTGCGCTTCTGCTTTACAGCGGCCCCCTTCGATTGCTGGGCGGTTGCGCTCGGCTCTGGCGTACTCGTCAAGCAATTATCTGGTATGATGCCTTGTAGGTTTATGTAGCCATCTGAGGTGGATGCGAACGGGACTGCGATGTCGGCCTGGTACGCCATGAGGTCTGCAACATCGGATTGACGGGTGAGCAAGCGTCTTTCATGCGCAACATGTGCTGATGCAACCAGTATCTGAAATATAATTCAATATGCTACAGTGAGGTATGTAACGAACTGGCTGTTCAATTCATTGAGACTGGACAGTCCCGCTTCAGGAAGCTACTGCTTCGACGCCCAAGCAATCAGATCTTTCATGATCCTGGTCGCACCAGAAGCATAGCTACCGCCGAACATAAGATAGTGATTGAGATGATGATAGAGCTCGTACAGCTTCTGCCGCTCATCGTAGTTCGGCTCGCTGCGGGGAAGTATGGTATGGTATGTCTCGTAGAAATCCGAATCAAAAGGACCGAACATATGCGAGATCCCAAAGTCCGCTTCGTTGTGTCCATAGTAGGCCGAGCAGTCGTAGATGACTGGCTCGCCTGTCTTGCTGTCTGTCGCGACATTGCCTGACCACAAATCGCCATGAAGAAGTACTGGCTTCGCAGGAGGGTTGAAGTTTGACAGGAGCTTAGGAATGACGCTGATGGTAACCTTCTCAGCGGTGCTAGTAGCGACGAACTAAGCGGGCTCACCTAATCTGGACCTCCATGCCTAATTTAAGGATTTCGCTCGCAGAGGAGCCACGTCGCTCTTCTATCTGCTTGAGTATATCTCCTATCCGGTGATCACGGAAGAAAACCATCCAGTCGTTTCTAGGCGCGTCAAATCAGCCTAGGCCAGGTGACATGCGGACGATATACACATACTCCCACGCATTGTCTTGCTCCGTCACACCACAGTGCGTAGGCATTGAGAAGCCATATTGCTTGATATCAGAATGGTTATCTGGATTATGTAGTTCGCTCGCCATGCGTTTCGCTGAAGTCGCAAGGCGATCAGCCAAAGTCCCTGTTAGCTATCCGCAAGACTCGCCCAGCTTCTGCAGCGAAGCAGCATTTGTACGCCCCAGCGAGATATAGTCTGATACGAATACGGCTTTCTGGCCATCGTTGATTTCCTCGGCTATGTGCAGCATCGGTGCCAGACCAGGAGCAGCTTCTGCCATTCTGCGCAGACCTTCCGCTTCGCCTAGTAGCTGTGCGACATTCTTTGAGCTTTTCGCATAGTATTGCTTCCCGCTGTTGTGCGTAAGCCGGTCATAAGTCAGGTTAAAATCCTCTTCTTTCCCCAGGCCTGCTTTGACGGCTGCATCGATGGGACTTGTAATGCTGGACATGCCGAGATAAGCTGAGGAAGGTCAGCTGTTGGTGATGGTAGGAAGTCAAGAGGGATGTAGGATGAATGCGGGCTGTTCAGTAAGGTCCGAGCTCGAACAGACGATGCGATATTGTGCAGATTAGAGAAAGGACCGTATCTCTTAGTACCTTTCAGGCTTTCAAGGATGTCTACGGCCACCCCCTATAAACTCGTCATCTCACTTTCTTGCAGGGTTGTCTTTGTCCCATTTCGATGGGCAGCGAGGATGCTGTCCCAGCTACAGCACCAGCGCTTGTATGTCGTTGGATCCATGGCGAGCAACGGATGCAAAGAAACACGTTGATGCGACGAGCTGACCGTTTGGTCCAGGTGGACCTCCGCTGGATGACCTGACTTCGATAGCGTTGAGTTCAACTGCTGCTACCAAAGATGCGCCTTCAAGCGTATGGCGAAGCTTTACGGAGGAAGAGAATGGACGACTCGAAGCAGCTTGGTCGAAGCTCGACGAATCGACGCGAGAAGAAGCATGGCGCGCAAAGACTGCTACTCACACCAAGTCTGGGAGGAGTAGCGCTGCGTCAAGTCGAAGAAGCTCTACAGCAGAACGACCGAAGACCAAGCCTGAACCGGGTCCTGAGCACAAGGAGCCCGGAAGCCCAAAGGACTATATCGCTGATCCAGATGAAGAGAGCAAACCGCACGTAGTCCATGTATCACAAGACAACCTGTTCAGCGCGGACCTGCTATGTAAGTTGGGTCCTCCCGAAGCCAGCTATACGTGAACCACATCTGATACGTCCGCATAGCTTTATCGTTATATCCTGTATTCTGGAAGGGAGGTACGCTCAGCCATGTGTGTCTTACGGTCTGCCTAGCTGACATTCATCGCAGCCAGGATTGGCATCCAGCGCGCAACATGGTTTTACCCTGGAACGACGCTGAAGAAGATATACCCTGTCGATCCTCTTCTCGCACACTATCTCGAGGAAGCCTATGCCGAAATCCGGCCTTTCGATCCTTCCTACTCTGACGAGCTCCGAAGCGCTATCGAGATAGGTGTAGAAGCCGAAGCCAAGCTCAAACATATAATGCCAGAAGTAGGCGTAGACGTCATCTTTCAAAGTCCCGATAGCGCGCGAATATATGCTCGAAATCTTCCAGCGAGACTGTCGAAGAGCTTCTTGACAAGCTTCATACGCGATAAAGGTCATTCGAGCGGAGGAACACTCATCTATAGAGGATATGATGCACTAGTCAGGTATCTGGCCCCAACTTCCAAGTCTGCTACGAAAGCGAAAGCAAAGGCAGCCGAAAAAGCCAATGTAGTCAAAAACAAGGCATCGCAAGCCAGCTTGAAAGCCGATGCCCTGCCTTCGGACAGTGAAAGCGAAGCGCGACATAACGAAGATACAACACCCTCGTCAGTAAAGATGGAGAATACGCAAAGCAAAGGGTCTTCGACAGGTCCCTCCAGGTTGTCCAGTCTCTTTTCTTTAGGGTACAGGACTACAACTGGAAGTCGCAAGAACGATGGGACTACAGATCCGGCGGAGCAAGCGGACGATAATACGACTGCGGAAGCGATGGAAGAAGGAAGCGACAGCCCTTCTGAACCTGAACTTGCAGAGCTAGTTCTGATCGTGCACGGCATAGGCCAGAAAGTAAGTCCGGAAAACGTCCGCTCTCAAAGAACGCTTTGTGACCATGTCCGGTGCAGCTCGCAACAACCTACGATTCATTTAACATAGTACACGCAATTAACCAGCTTCGCAAGCTGTGCAATCAACAATCAAAAGATCCGGCCGTCAAGGAAGTGATAGGAAATAAGCGGCTACAATTCATTCCTCTGCAATGGAGGAGCTCGTTGCAATTTGACGAGATGACAGATGACGACGACCCGTCACAAGAGGCGCAGCTCGATAATCGATTCACTATCAATGACATACAAGTGGAAGGAGGTGCGTTGACGTAGTGCACCTTAGCTATAACTGCTAACTCCAATGCTTGAACAGCTATTCCCTTCGTTCGGTCACTAACGACAGGAGTGGCGCTTGACCTTGCATTCTACCTCTCGTACGTATGCAAATTTCGAATTATCTGGCATGCGTACTGACATCGTATCTCACAGACACCATCGTGACCGCATGACTGCCACCGTCATTCGCGATGCGAATCGAATCTATCGCCTATTCCGGAACCGCAATCCTGGTTTCAAAGGCAAGGTCTCCTTGATCGGCGCGTTACTATCTCTCTTCTGCTCTAGTCTGTCGCTAATAACGCTCCTCAGCTCACTCACTCGGCACAGCGCTATGCACCGATATCCTGTCGAATCAGCCTACCCGGGTGCCGGAGATTCAAGATCTGGATGCAGTGAGCTTGAGAAAGAACGATCACTTCATGTTTGTATTACACAATTTCTCAGCCTGCCTTTCGCTGACTAGCTTATCGGCCGCAGATTCGATGTTTCAACGGCATTTTACCTCGGAAGTCCGGTCGGCTACATGGTTAGTCGGATCATGCAAAAAATACGGTTGAAGTCGTACTGACTTTGCTGTCTACAGTTCTTCCTCAATCGAGCGCAGCTCATTGCTCGACGAGGGCGTGCGCGTACTGCAGACGTACCGAAAGAGGTAGCTCTTGATCAAGTCGGCAAATGTGAGGCTTCCTCTTTATACTCACTAGTGAATTGCGCTGACGTTCTTCTCAGACGGCTGTATGGCCGTAGACTCCCTTTACAATATTTATAATGTGGTTGATCCAGTCGCGGTCTGTTTGAATGCGACCGTAGATGCGGAGTATGCAAAAGTTATCAAGCCACTACCGATAAACACAGTCACATCTTCGCTCTTATCGGGATATACAGCTGCAGTCAGCAGTTTCTTCGGTTCCCTCATACCTTCATTCGGAACTGCTGCTGCGCCCAAGAACGCCGAAGACCCAAAAGGCAGCAAAGCGAGCAAACCACAAGTCGATCCAGAGCCCGAGCATTCTCATCAGAGCATAGCTCCGCCAACACGGCCCAAGACGAAAAGACAGGTCACATCTGAACTTTGTGGAGAGCCGCTGCGTCGCTTCGAACGAGCAGAAGCCAGAATGCTGGCCTTAAATCCGCAAGGATCGATCGACTTCTATCTGACCGCCGAAGGGTTCTCTCAATATTATGATATGCTTCTTTCGCACGCATCCTACTGGAGTGATCCTCGGCTAGCGACATTCGTGAGTGCATGGCCACGCTGTATTGCGTGTATTGGCTGAAGTTGTTTTGCAGCTTCTAACCCAATTGCTGGCCAGCTCGGAGGAGCTCGACAAGGCGAAACAGAAGCGTGAAGATGATGAAGAGAAGGATGCTGCCGATGAGGAGGCAAAGAAACAGAAGCAGCAAGACAAGGACACTTTGGAGACAGCTTCGGCTAGCCAGTGAATTTTGGACTAGATCTAGATGGTGTGCCTAACGCGCAAAGAGTTGTTGTAACATCAAACAGTACATCGAGAACATATCCTGCTTGTTACTGTATTGCTTTTCTCATACTTGCAAGTATTCACGTACCCTTCGTCTCATGACAAATCAGAGGTGCCGAGGAATTCAATCGCTGCATTCCTTTGCTGCCGCTGTTTTCTTCGACGACACCACGTTCATGACGATACACACTGTCAATCTACTGTGTCTGCGCGCGCAGTCTCGTTGATGGTGAGATGGTAGCATGTCGGACCAAAAAACATGATGGACGACTCTTCGCTATGCGCCAGCTCCCGCAAGAAGCGAGTCTGTGTGATGATTTCCAGATCTGTCCACGTTCGTCTTCACGCCGTAGCATTTCCCACGCCGTGCTAGCTTGATCAGTTGATCTGCCCATGTTCGAAGAACATAGATGCCGAATAAACAACAAGATTCGACAGTCACTGAGCGTTCGCGCTATCCTTTCTACTGATACTCCGTCTTCTTCTCTTTCCCGTTTCCTCACCTTCCCTTCTTCACGAACCTCCTCAAGCTACATCTATACTTCCCACCACGCTCATTAAACCCACATTCATTTGAACATCATGCCCATCTTCTCTAAACCCGTCATCTTCGGTGCTCTCCTCGCTACCTGTACCGCCTACGCCCAAACCTACGTAGACAAAGGTCTTGTTGGGTTCGCGTCTCTGCCCGCTGACAACCGTGATGTCTTTGGAGATACTGTATGTCTCTGCTTCTTAACCGCTACAAGATCACGGTGGACTGACTCGTGTGTCCGTAGCTCGGCGGATACGGCTCTGCTATCGCTATCGCACCAGGCAGCTTCTCTAGACGCGCTGATGGGTCATACACTGGTCGACTCATCGGAGCACCAGATCGGGGACATAACACTCAGCAGACCTCGGTCTATCCCTCCCGTCAGCAATACTTTGACTTTGTCCTAAACCGTAGGTAGGGATCTGAGCCTGCTCCATTACCTTACTAACGATATCCTATCTATGGCAACGGTACACTATTCCTCGCAACGATAATCTATTCATCGCAGCATACTACGGTAATGCAGCTGGAGGTGCCATCGGATCTCTCGAAGTCACATATGCAGGGGGTATCCGGTACACCGATACTGGCTCCACGAATGGCCTTTCGACAGGCCTAGATCCGACTGGCGTCCGACCAGCAACTGGTCTCTTTCCCGTGCTCCCTGAAGCCGGAACCAACGAGGCCGTGTCCATCGATCAAGAGGGCATTGCCTATTTAGCCGATGGCAGCTTCTTCATCAGTGACGAGTATGGGCCCTGTGAGCAAACTGTATTATCTTTCGTTTGCAATACCTTGCTGAAGTCACCTCCTGCGGCTAGACATCTACTACCTAAGCTCGACTGGTACCATCATCTCTGCTATCCAGCCTCCTCAAGCTTTCTTGCCCTACGACGCTCAGGGCCAGCTCGACTTTACCTCCGAAAGCGATCCTACGACTGGTAGAGTCGCAAACCAAGGCTTCGAGGGCCTCACTGTCAACCCAGATGGTACACGACTTTATGCTCTTCTCCAGTCTGCTACTGTACAGGTATGTTTGCAAGACATAGTGCCTATGCTCAGAATCTAGCTGACCTGTACAAACAGGACGGCGGATCAGGTGACTTTCGTGGCAAATACACTCGTCTAGTCGAGTACGATATCACTATTCGCACTGCCCCGACTCTGGTCGGAGAGTACGTTGTCGAGCTTCCCGTCTCAGGCTCTGGCCAGGCCCGCGGTCAGTCTGAGATCTACTACCTCTCACCCACTCGCTTCCTATGCTTGGCTCGTGACGGAGATGGTAATGGCAACGGTGATCCACCCACTCCCTCGAATGGCGACATTAAGTCCAACATCAAGGAGATTGGCTTCTTCGACATTTCGGAAGCTACGAACATCGCCAACACTGCTTTCGACCGTGCCGATACACCCGTAGCACCGGGTGGTGTACTCAACGCAGATGTCACTCCGGCTCCCTTCCAAGACTTTATCAGCTTGATCGATGACGATCAACTTGCGAAGGCTGGATTATTCAATGGCCTACCTCTCCAGACGGCTATTACTGGCAAGATCGAGTCTATCACTCTTGCATCCGTCCTCGACCCTGCTTTCCCTGATGACTACTTCGTCTTCACCGTCGCGTGAGTTGGTATGCTTAAGCTTAAGAGCATCAGAGACTGGGCTGACGTAAGGTCCTGCCGACAGTGATAATGACTACATCACTGCCAACGGATTTCAAGACGGAGAAGCGTACGCCGATCCTTACGCTGTCGGTACCGGTGTCGATGTCTGTACGTACATTCTCCTAAGCATCCTTAATTAGGCCGCTGACTTAGCGCTTGCAGTCAACCAATTCTTTGTTTACCGAGCAACCCTTCCAGGCGCTTCCATTCCTGACTTCATCTACAAGAAGCTCACTCCTTCAGCCCGAGCTCGTGCACGACGTGCGCCTGCCCGTATGGAAGGCACTTATTACATCAGGCCCTTGCAGGAACAATATACCCCTAATATGTCTCTAGCCCCTGTGTAGGCTCTTCGCGCTGCGTAAGGGCGATGCGTTGTAGACGACAAGCACATACCACAATCTTGACGGCGACATATTTACTGATTGTGCTGTAGCGGTTTGGCTGGGCAAAGGCTAACGGCAAGGTCTGATCCAGCTAAGACAGGGAACGCCAGGGTAAGGATGCACAGGTGTACGGTGATATGGAGCAATTGGCTCGTGCTGATGCTCGCTGCCATGGCGTCCTGCTCTAAGCTGAGATTGTGCAGAGAACGTTACCGCATTAAGTCCGGTCAGGCTTCAAGCACGACGAGTGACGAAGCGAACAGCTTCATAGCAAATATGCATTGCATTGCAGTGGAAAGCCTTTCATCGCTACCAAGTCGAAGTCGAAGATAAGCTTGAAGGAAGTAGCAGGAGAGCAGTCACAATCACTTGCGAATAATCTGGTTCTAAACGCGAGAGGCTTGATACCAGTCCGTGGGTTTGGGTAGGTATATCTGTATCACGCTATCCCAGTCGCAGGAGCACCTGCCTCCCTGCAAATCGAAGAGCAAGTCAGCCATATAGGCCAAATAAGAAGTCTATGACAAAGCAGATCCACTTACAGTTCATGCTGATGCTCGATGATGTATTCCTTCAGGAATGGACGGCCGCAATCGCATGTCTTTACGTCGTCTGGATAGCCTCCTCGTTGAATGGCTCTACGAAAGAGCTTTAGAGCTTGACTCGGCGCCCTTCTCTTGCTACTGTTGCAAGCTAGCCGACTCATGAGGCGATCGAACGATTCCTTCTGAGTTCCACGATAGACAAACAGGCTAGCATCTTCGGCATCTAATCCAAGCTCTTCTTCTCCCAAAGTAGGAACCCGGAGAGCTTTAGCAAAGGCTACCTGCTTGCTAATCCAGTCTTGTTCTTTGCGAGTCCTACGGAGAATACAGACCTTCAGCTGATGTACCCGCTCACGCATTAGGAGATACTTGCAGATCAGCCTCAGCACGTTCTTGCACCGCCTGAATCAGTTCTTCATAGATCGAATGCTCGTGAATAATGTGTTTAGCCAGCCTTGTAGACCGAATTCTCAGTCAAAGGAGGAGCAGCGGAGCCTTCGGTTACGAACATTTCGCTGATGAACTTCAGCAAGCGCTCTGGATGGATGAAATAGCGCTCTTTGATGAACTCCTGACAGAGTGGATCGTCTATATGTGGTTCCAGCCCGTACTTAGCGAGAGTTCCTTTCAATTTCTCCGCTCTTGCAGCTTTGCGTTGAGCTTCCATCCAGTCTTTTCTGCATGGTGCACATAGTGGGACGTCTCCAGGTCCTTTGTCGGTGAAAGTGTTCTCTCCGAAGTGGTCGAGCTTGCTCTCGCATACCCGCTTCTTGTACTCGCTAAGAAGTGTGACGGTGGATCTTGGCAGTAGTTCAGGTAGCTCTACATTGAAGTGATGGACCAGTAGACGTTTCCAGAGCAGACCTTGGCGGTCCCAAGCCAACCGGTTAAGTATTTTGCAAGTTTTCGATAAGCGAGCGAATGCGTTAGGACCGGAGTGAAGAAAGATACGCTCCAGGATCTCTGGAGGCAGATGGAGGAGTTGCAGGCGCTGCGTTGCGGACGGTTGGAAGAAAGACATGTCTATGTCGCAAGGAACAGGCTCGTCGCGTATGGAGGTGCGCAAAGTCGGGGTCGTCGATTTTGCACCTAGATCCGTGAGCCTGAAGACGAATTCACCACTCTCGACGAGAAGCTCGTCATATTGGACTTCGAAGCTGTCGCCTGCGTAGCCGACTTCGCAATCCTCATCGACTATAATCAGCGGCCTGCAGGCCTTCACTTCTTCATCGTGCAAGCGTGAAAAGTCCTCCCAGCGAGTGTCGGGCGCGCCAGCCATGTCTCTGGCGCAAGAATCGGACGGAGGCTAACCCGCGACGCGCCGCAAAACAGTCAATTTCGGCTTTCTTGAGGGCAGCAGATCCATCTTTGTGATGTCGCCAGCTAGTATTTATTATTCCGCTTGGCATACATCTACCACTGCATTAGAGCCGATGAATCACTCGATAACGATCGCGATATGCTATACAACGACTTACACAGCAAGACAGAATGATCACTACTAGATAAGCGGTCTATATAACGAGGGATAAAGCTGACTGATTACAGTTGAGAATACGATAGATATTGCGATCTAAAAGATCAAAAGGTGCCCGGACTTCCGAAATAATTCGTCTGCGCTTGTGTCTGCTGTTGCGGTATGTTGCCAAGAGTGCCGAACGAAGCGGAATGGTATATAGGAGCTGTATAACCAGCTGGGCTCGCGGTACCATTGCTCAAGAATGGATTGCGCCCAGGATTCGAGCCGAAGTTCTGCATACCGAACTGTGACTGAGGCTGAAAAGCGGGTACTAATGATGCTGAGCTTATTGAAGATACGGAAGGAGCTGGTTGAAAAGAAGGAGGTTGCAGATAGGAATTGCTGCGGAGGAAAGAGTTGGTTCCTGTAGCTTGGCTGGAGAAGGAGGACATGGGCGCTTGCTGATGTTGGTATGCAGACCAGGGAGAAGATATTTGCGAAGGCGAGAAAGAGGAAGATGTCGAAGAAAGCGAAAGACCAGCCAAATCAACCCACACATCGTTCTGAACCTGACTGGCGGGTGCTCGACTAAGCACTTGCTGATGTGGCATCTGCCCTTGCGGTTGCTGGTATGGTTGATATGGCTGCTGCGTTTGATAGGGCGCATGCTGGATCGGCTGTGATTGCTGCTGGCTGTATGCCTGCATCGGATTGGCCTGCGTATACGGCGACAGGTTTTGCTGCGAATACGATTGCTGCGCTATAGGTACTTGCGGAGCAGGATACGCCTGAGTCTGATAGCCAGATGCCGGTAGTCCTACTGAAGCTGTCATGGAACGGTTGAAAGGATTGTATGGGTTTACGGGCACTACAGGAGTGGTACTTCGAGAGACGGTTGGTATAGGAGCCGTTGCAGCTCGCGAAATATGCGTCGCAGCCTGTGCTGCATATCCAGTGCTTTGCAACGCCAATTCAGCTGGCCTGGTTGAGGGCAGCTGATCGGGGCTGGCAGATCTGTCTCCTGACGTTATTGCGAAGGTGGGAGTCTGAGGACTTGCTTTCGATTTTGCAACATCGCTTTGGCCTGCTCGTTCTGGTCGCTTGGCTGGGGGTCCATTCACATCCACTTTCTTCACCCGTATGAAAGCCTTCTCCCTGTACTTGTCCTCGATGTATCTCTGTAGCTGCGAATCTCTCTCGTTGCCTTCTATGTCCAAGGGAGGAGGGTTCCGCGAGATGTCTGGATTGTAGATCTGGTTCGAGCGTACATTGCCAGCAAGTCTCATCGCGTCGACTTGCTCCTTCGTCCATGTATCAAGCGTCAAGGACTTGACCTTGGAGATGTGTGAACCCATTGAGCGGTGTATGGTCGCGCACTTGACGCATAGAAATATCCCCAAATTCCAGCTTGCCCATCGCGGAGACGTCGATGTGCAGTCCGCGCAGACGTTGTTTCCTTCCACAGTCGTTCGCAGGTCATTCAGGATGCGCTCGTTGCGCTGAGAGGCAGCTTTCGACATGATCGATTTGTCATGATCCAAGCTTGACCAGAAACCGAATGAATGGATGAAGCTGACCTCAGCTTTCGCTGGACTCTTCAGTACAAGTAATAGCAACAAGATATACCGTGGATTCTGCTGTCCTTCTCGAAGAATGTCCTCGGCCATGTCTGGCAAAAGATCCTACTCCGATGCTATCGAATGCCTAAACTCGCTTCAAGTCTGCTGAGCTCTCTCTGCAGTCTTGATGTTCATTCCTTCTGACCACATTCTGCAGTCTAATGCTGCGACCATCAATACCATACGAGCAACCGGCGGAAAGCTCGATAAGTACGCCATACCCGAGTCGCTAGACTATCTCAAGCGGATAGGATACTCTGTGAGTTCTATATGCTTCCAGTCTTAGAGTCTGTTCTCATGCAACCCAGCCCGAAGAGCTCAACGCTCTGAACGTCATTCATATAACCGGTACCAAGGGAAAAGTTTGCTCTAGATACTCTCTTCCGTTAGCAATTCAGCTGAAGTATGCTTAGGGATCAACGTCGGCCTTCTGCTCATCGATACTGACAACCCTGGAACCCGATGCAAAAGTCGGGCTTTATACCTCCCCTCATATGGTGGCAGTGAGGGAGCGGATACGCATCAACGGCGCGCCTCTAGCAGAAGACAAATTTGCGAAGTACTTCTTCGAAGTATGGGACCGCTTCGAGCAGAACAAGGAGGTTAGTCAAGCTGCATTACATTCCAGCAAGTATGCTGAGCGTGACGAAACAGCGGATATTCGAGCACACGACGGAGAAGCCAGCATATTTCCGCTACCTGACGACGATGGCTTTCCATGTTTTCTTACAAGAAAAAGTAGATGCAACTATCCTTGAAGTCGGGATTGGCGGGACATACGACTCTACGAATATCGTGCCGAAACCTATAACGAGCGGCGTCACGGCTCTTGGAATCGATCACATCTTCGTACTTGGAAAGACTATTGAAGAAATTGCGCATCAGAAAGGCGGGGTTTACAAGGTCGGGAGCTGTTCTTCGGAGAATGTTGATGAGTCTGACTCATTATTGGGCTTTGTAGGAGGGCGTACCAGCTCTATCAGTTGAACAGCCAGCTTCAGCGATGCAGGTGCTGCGGACGAGGGCATCAGAACTGAAGGTAAAACACCCTCCCTCCTTGAATCAATTCGCCGATCCACTAACCTCTGGAAACAGGCTTCCACCTTCAATGCCATTCCACAACATCCAGCTTTAGCTAGTATCAAGCTCGGCTTGGCTGGCATTCATCAACGCTCAAATGCATCAATGGCAATCGCACTCATTCAATCTTTCCTCGCTTCTCCGTCCGTCCCACAGATATTCAAAAGACACTCAATATCCGCTGCGCCCTCACAAGCTCCAGACTCGGCCTGCAGTCTGTGCTTCCTTGATACTAATCTGGTCAGTCCGCCTGAACTGTCGGAGAAGATGGTAGAAGGCCTGCGGAATACAAGATGGCCTGGTCGCTGTCAGATCATAGAAGATCGACAGCCTTCGAGGAAAGGCGTGACTTGGTATCTGGATGGAGCACATACAGTGGAGAGCCTGCTCTGCTGCGGAGAATGGTTTGCCGAAGAAGCATTGACATCGGAAACGTACGTGATCTTGCCGCAGAGGTTCTTTGCATGAGCTTACTTTGCATGTCACCAGGGCGAGAAAACGTATATTGATCTTCAACTGTACGTCTGGGCGATCGGCAGAAGCTATGCTAGGTAGCTTGGCGGATGCTATGGCGGACAAGCGAGACAACAAACAAGATCTGCTATTCGACCACGTCATCTTCTGCACGAATGTTACATACAGCTCTAGGGCATACAAAGGCGGTAAGCGTCCATTTGTTTCGCTAACTCAAGTTTCAAGCTGATATCGCTTTACTGCAGACCTAACGTCGAAAGCAGTCGACGACAAAGACCTCGCCGAGCTGAAAGTCCAGCATGAATTGGCAGAAGCATGGCATAAGCTAGCCAAGTCTCCCGATTCGGGCATCAAATCAGCTACAAAAGTACATGTTCTACCTTCGATACAAGATGCGATCGCGCTCGCGGAAAGTACGAGAGAAGGAGAGGAGCCGGTGGATGTACTGGTCAGCGGGAGCTTGCATCTTGTCGGTGGGATCTTCGAGGTCGCGAAACTAGAATTTGCATTGTAAAGCACAATTAGACAGCCTTCGGTCACTTTTGTCAGTCCTGCAAGCAGCACATAGACCGTTAGAACCAGCTTTGCAAGGAAATGTTTATTCTCATCGTCAGGGCAGCTAACGAAAATTTGCAAGAGAATACTAATGTCACAACATCAGATATACTGCATGCGGCAATAAAGCAACCGAGTAATAACAGGACTAGTTAGGCTGCGATAACGTGTAAATCGAGAAGGAGAAGGGACTAAGTGGACAATGTCGAATGGGCGACCTTATGGATGACGTTTGCGAGCAGCCCCATTACGCTTGGCATTCCGAGAGACCTCTTGTGGATAGTAGAAGATGATAGCTTGGCTGTCTAGCCAGTCTCTAAGCGCGACTTTGGAGATCTTGATACCAGCTTGAGTAGCCATAGTCTCGAAGACGGTGAAGCAGATAGGCTGCAGTGCCACACGGACCATCGTCAGACAAACTCAACATAAGGGGTGGACACAGAAGAGGGACTCACCTCATATCGGAGAAGACGAAGGTATAAGACCTGATCTTTGAGCACCTCTGCTCGGAGACGCTCCCCAGCTGTCTTCGTCTCTTCAGCTTCTGATTCACTGAGCAGAGTCTCTTCCTGGTCTGATGCCGTCCTGATCGACGAGCTCAGGCTGCCACTCCTACTAGGTCGTCTCCTTTTCAGAGGCAGAGGCGAAGATGTCGAAGCTGCTGTAGTGGTCTTCTTGCGCGGTTTGATAGATGTGGATTTCGCCTTGGTGTTGGATAAGGCTTTGGCGGCAGCTGCTACTTCTTTCAGAGGCCTTTCGTCCGAAGAGCCGGATGAGGAGATGCTAGATTTGCGAGATGGAGCAGGAGAGACTGATTTGGGCTTCGGTCTAGGCTTCCATGGTGCAAGAGCCGGTTCCTTCTTTTCCTTTGACTTCTTGGGCTTGGTCACTTCGCCTTCGTCGCTTTCTGCATCAGACGAGGCATCCGAAGCTTTGTCCACCTTCTTCTGCTGCCTTCTGTCAAAAGCAGCTTGTGCTTTATCCATCTTCTCCGCTTCGTCGGGATTGATGGCTCTCCAGACTCTGATGAGCTGTCCTACTAGAACAGGTTTTGCGCCGGATGGTTTATAGCCGTATTTCTTGGTCTCGGCTTGTAAAGCTTCTTTGGACCAGCTGTCGTAGTCTGGTAAAGAGTATTTGGACTTGTCGAATACAGGAACAGGCTTCTCGATGGCCTTCGCTTTGCCTTTTCCAGGAGCAGCTTTGGAAGGTGGATCGTCGGATGCGGTGACCTTAGCAGAAGCTGCTTTCTTCTTGGTCGTCTTGATAGTGGAAGTCAAAGTCGATTGCTTGCTCGACCCCAAAGCCGAAGAGGAGGTAGCCTTCCCAGGCGAGTCTCCTGCCTGTTTCTTCCTGCTCTTCTTAGCAGTCTTTCCATCTATCTCTGCGAGAGCCTTCAAGATCTCGTCATCTGTGCTAGATTCGTCCGAAAGCGGTGCCGGCGGCGTAGAGCGATCCTTTGCCTTTCTCTTCGAGGGAGATGTTATAGTAGTCTTGGGCGCGTCTTGCGACAAATCGGAATCGGAGAGCATGATAGCGGCGTCTTGATTCTTTGCTTGAGTCTTGCTCCCAACCGACCTTCCACGCTTCTTTGTTTCTACCTCATCGTCTTTTTCGCCTCTAGCGCTCTCCGTTCCCTTCTCAACAAGCTCATCCTCCCCTACAGCCTTCTTGCTAGCTCTCTTAGCCTTCCTCAATTCCTTCTCTGCGATTGCAAATGCAGTCTCGGTAAGATGATTTTCGCGTCTTTCCTCTTTGTTCACAGCAGATACTGCATCCCGAAGCATAGATGCATAATTGACTTTTCTCGGTTTCGGCAATTTCGTCTTGGTAGCAGATGCATCAAGATCATTTCCCTCGCTCTCGTTCCCTGATAAACCCCTCTGTGTATCTTCCATAACACTCTCGGCCTTCAGCTGATCTTCATCGTCTGCCTTGCCTTTTAGATTCTTCTCCCTAGGAGCAGAAGTCGAGGCAGACGTGGAGATGTCACGCGCTGATTGCTGATGTTGATGCTGATGCAGTAGCGTTCTCTCTCCTCGGGCTCTTGAAAGGGCGGTGGAGATCTTTGTGCTTCTCATACGCGAGGTGAGGTCCAAAAGCGCTTGTGACGCTAGAGAAGTCTGTGATACGAATGGAAGGTGTTGATTTGGCTGTACTTGCTGTTGAGGAGGAGGAAGAGGAGGCGGCGAGGAGTGTCGAGCTAGAGGTGAGAGTTGACGTGGAGCTGAGGGAGGCGATGAGAACTGATCGGCTACTGATTTCTGTCGTGGTAGAGGGAATGAAGGAGGAGCTGCTGAAGTCTCGAAAAGTCCGCTTGAGCTGTCCTCGCCAAATTGTAGTGTACGAGAAAGCACGTTGTTGTTCCAAGAGAGGGAGTTGTCAAGAGGAGAAGAAGGTCGGGGAGCAGACATTGAGGAAGGGGTCGCAGTGGCAAGAATAGGTTCCGTCGATATCGTCGGTATGGTAAATTGCGTTCCGTTTGAAGGTGACACAGGAGTAGGAGGAGGAGAAGAGGCGTCCTTATAACCATCAGTATCAGTTGATTCCCTTTCCTTCCCCCGTCCAGTTACGAGCCAAACTTACGACAACTCTATCCTTGACGGTATCAGCTTCTGATCCCGCGAGGTTCCATAGATTATACTCAAGATCTTTCGCAAGCATGCTCGCTTGATCTATGAGGGAACGAGATGGTCTGTCGGTGCGCCTGAACGGTCTTGGGAAGCAGGTTGGTTTCTTTGATGAATGAGCGGATGTAGAAGAGATGATACTGTTGCCTGATTCCGAGTCACTTGCTTTATTGTCATCCAACCCGTTTATCGCTGAAGAAGGGACTGCGGTAGCTTCAGCTGAAGTAGCGCCTTCTGCATCACTGCCATTGTGGAAAATAGAGACAGTCCGCGCATCTGCTATCTTCATAGCTTTCTCCGACAATCTGAATCTCGTTTCCGAATAGCTTCTCAGCTTGCCCGTCCTCTTTTTCGGCGGTACATCCAATGCCATGTCCTGCATGTCACGTTCGCTTTCTCCTGCACTGCTGCCAGCCTTGTCCTTTCCGAAAAAGGAAGAGGAAGAGGAAGAGGTAGAGGCAGAAGCTTTGGTGTCCTCGGACTTGGCTAACAAAGCAATCGCTTTATTCCAATTCTTGCTTCCGACTCCATTGCTGGCGGTCTTCTGATCCTTCGCTAGGTTCTTCATCGACACGCCCACCAGACTGGTACTCGTACTACTTTCTTCGTCTTGTTTACCCTTAGCTGCGGTAACGGGGATGTTGGGCAGATAAGCTCCCTTAGCGATTTTCTGAGCGACTTTGATCTTGCCATTCAATTCGCGCTGCACTTGTGTAGAAGTAGCTTGTGAATGCGCTGATCCACCTTGCGTGAATAGCACCGCTGTACTTTCCCTCGCTTTGCCTTTCCCCTTTACATCCACTACATCCTCATCCTCATCCAGGTCGATTGAAGGGTTGGTATTCTCTATATCCGATCCGTTCTTCCCTTTCGCGTTCTTCGTATTCTTATTCTTCTGCTCCACGCCCACTACGAGCACCTGTTTGCCCTTCCTACTGACCAGATCTTCAAAGAGCGTTTTCTCAGCTATCATCTTGCGGCGCTCATCATCCACACTCTCCTTCATGTCTCTGACCATCCTCTCCACTAACTCTAATACTGTTCTCGGCGCATATGAGCGAGAAGTAGCGCATTTTGTGATATGTGAAGATTTGGAAGAGGTGGCTTTGGATACTGTCCATGAGGCTTGGCATACGGGACAGGAGGTTATGATAGCTAGATAGGGAGTGGGGATATTGAGTGTTGCCGATTGTTGAGCGGAAGTTGAAGTGGAGGCAGAGGCGGATTTCGCGCGTGCGAGCTTGCTGCTCCCTGCGCGGGAAGAGGAGGACGCGGAAGAAGAGTCTGAGAGAGCGGAGAGAGAAGTGCTTTTGGCGAATAAAGGACGGGCGCGCGGTGCGAACAATGAAGAAGAAGAGGTAGTGGACGCGTTTGCACTACTTGCTCGAAATTTAGAGATGTTGTTGCGGAATAGGGAAGCGGGGGAATCGCATGCGATGCCGTTCTCCTGTGGAAGGATAGACACTTCTTCTATCTCATTATCGATGTCGCGCAGTGTTGTCGAGAGTGGCGGCGGGAGTTCAAAGAGCTCATCGTCGTCGCCCTCCAGGACATGCACACTTGCATTAGCGATAGATAGAGGGCTGTTATGTGCGCTTTCGAGGTCAATTGACGGTTTGCGGTCCTGTTTTGCAAGCAATGCTCTCGATTGTTTTTTGGCGTCTTCTTTCAAGATGGCAGCTGCGCTCTTGAATCCTCCTACGTTGTTGTCATTGCTGCGTTTCTTCTTCTTCTTGCCCGTCTTGTCCTTGACGGGCTTCACTACAGTGGATGGCCCAGCTATGATTTCGATATCGGAGTCGGAAGCAGCAGTATCTACTGATGGTGCTGGCCAGTGTACTGGAGGCCTTCCTTTGAGTCTTCTCTGCTGTCTCTGCTGTTCTTGCTCCCTCTCTGGCTCGCTGTCTTCTACCACCATCGTCGTGTCGCCGTTGGCATCTGCAGCCATCGCGTTGCTCTGCTTCCTCAGTGACACTCCTGCTACCTCATGGATGGATCTATAGCTGTGTAGCTTGCTCTCAACGATGGCGACGCGTCCTGATCCTGGCAGTCCCTGCGAATGCCCTCGACCTACAATCGGACGCAGATGGGCCAGGCGCAAGCGCACGCCCAGCGAGAGCAGCGCAGCAATGGTCGCAGAGCGATGATTCGATAGGCCAAGAGGGTGAGTGAGAATAAGTTTGCAGAATGTCAAGAAGTCGGAAAGCTATCGGGACAAAAGACAGGGCGGATACACGAAGCTGAATTACAAGCAATACGAACCATGTAGAACGAAGCTGGGTATCGCTGTGCAGCTATGACCGCTCTTTGCTTGCTGTTTTCTCGCCTAAAAAGTCTAACCGAACAGCCGGCAATTGGGGTGAAGAGAGCCGGCATTAGGGATTATTAACCAAGTCAAGACAGTCGCATCTTGGTTCTGCTCCATCCACATCAAATATTTATCTAGTGTCGACGACATGGCCCAGCGTCTTCAAGCAGTCTACGATCATCTACGAGGTAGCAATCTCAGCAAGCTTCAAGCAAAATCACCAGACGATGTAGTCATCACAGCTGCTAAAAGGACACCACTGTGCAAAGCGAAGAAGGGACAGTACAAGGACACTTCAAGTGATGAACTCCTGCTCTCCCTGTTCAAAGCGACGAGGGAGAATATGGGCATTGACCCGGCACTGATTGGGGATATGTGCGAAGACTCAGCATTCAGACTGATAGATTCTCCATGCTAATTGTGTTGCCTTTTCCTTTTCTTTGCTCTTCTTCCTGCGCTTCTATCCCATCGCTTCATCCTTCGGTCGCCACGCCTCATCCTCTCTTCTGCATATGTTCTTCTTCTTGGACATACAGCTGCGTCGGAACAGTACTCACCAAGAATGCTCCGTACTCCGCACGAGCAGCAGCACTCACAGCCGGCTTCCGTGAGTCCCGAAACTGCTGACCTTAGAAACTCAACTAGAAGCTAAATGATGGTCAATTTGTTGCAGCCGACTCTGTCCCCGTGCAGATCGTCAACAGATTCTGCTCGTCCGGACTGATGGCCGTTAGTGTCATCTCTAATCAGATTAGAAATGGAGAGATCGAAGTTGGATTGGCTATGGGTTTCGAGCACATGACAGCCAAGTGCGTTTTTCTATTCCCCCCTCTCTCTCTCTCTCTATACGGTCCCTCATGCTGATTCTTCGTCTTCTTCTGCCGCGCAGCCCCGACGGCGGTGCCTTACCACTTTCAGACGAGATGATGGCTCATCAAGTTGCCAAAGACTGTATTCAGCCGATGGGATGGACGTCCGAGAATGTAGCTAGCGACTTCAACATTTCGCGTTCACAAATGGACGAGTTCGCCGCCCGCTCCCACTCTCGCGCCGAAGAAGCCCAACGAAACGGCACATTTTCAAAGGAAATAATGCCTACTACCGCCTATTTGTCCTCAGAAGGAGGTAAGAGAAGTCAGGTCCAAGTCACGCAAGATGATGGAATCCGAAAAGGAACGACGAAAGAAAGTCTAGGTAAGATCAGAGCGGCGTTCCCGCAGTGGAGTCCGGGAAATACTACCGGTGGAAACGCTTCCCAAATCACGGATGGAGGAGCGTTTGTGTTGCTCATGACGAGGAGGAAAGCAGAGGAGTTGGGCGTGCCGTGAGTCCTCCTTTACACGCTTCGAATGCCATGAGAAAAGATGGCTGATATTGAATTTTTTGCGATATACAGCATCCTAGCTAAACACGTAGCTACGAGCGTCGCGGGTCTTGCACCCCGAATAATGGGAATAGGCCCCACATACGCTATTCCGAAAGTGTTGGAACGAGTAGGGATCACCAAGAATGACGTGGACGTATGGGAGATCAACGAGGCGTTCGCTAGCATGTGCGTATACACATCTCCCTTGAGGCTGAAGAAGCGAGGAGGGCTGATGATGGGTCGTGTGGGACAGGTATGTATACTGCGTTGAGAAATTGGGACTCGACCCGGAGAAAGTCAATATAAATGGAGGCGCAATCGCTATTGGACACCCGCTAGGCGCTACGTAAGTCATCGCTCTATGTACATGCTCGATGGGTCTTGTCTGACTGACGCCCTTCGGGAACGCAGTGGTGCAAGACAGGTAGCTACTGGTCTCAACGCGCTCAATCAGAGGAAGGGCAAGATCCTCGTCACGAGCATGGTATGTCCTCGACCAACAACTCCTAGCTGTCAGCTGCTGACCAGTGCACTCTCATTTTTCTTTTCTTTATTGCTGCTTCTGCTGCTTCTGCTGCGCTCGTCTGCTGCTCAGTGTATCGGTAAGCCGACCTCACTAGCTTGTCTGATGCAGTACTACTGCTGACATTCTGATCTTCTACCAGGACTCGGAATGGGAGCCGCTGCCGTCTTCGTAGCCGAATAAGGTCTCCCACGATTTCGCAAAGTTCTATACGGGGATGCTGCGTCAATCACAGAACACTCGCGATCATTTGGCACGCCCTTGCGAATGTGAATAGACACAGCTTGACTAGTTGGGCTTTTCTTGTTTCTTGCTATACATAGAGGTTTCCTTGTCCTGATTGCAATGTAGTTTTGAATTGTCTGTTTCGTATTCGATTCATCATCAGCTTTTCGCTAGGTGCCAACATTGTCAAGACGGTGTTGTCGCTGTTTCCGCCGCACGAAAGCGCACAGCTGCTCGTTAGCGGTCAGTTCGGGGATGATCGGAAAGAGTGTTACGAGACCGGATGGATCTCGAAGAGATGGCTCTCTGGTCAGGCATTCAGAAGCAGAGCTGTTTCGAGCCCAAACTCTAGGCGCTCGAATCGTATATGAAAAGAGGGAAGTCAGGATCACTGCTGACGCTCACAAAGACGCGGGTTGCGTCAGGGAGGAATCGACAGTTCTAGGCGATCTTGTGTCGCTGCAGCAGGCTTCCCGAAGTTTGAAGCCGGTGTCCGTACGAGCGCGAGTAAGGATGTATTTTCTAGATCTGAAGCTGTTACAATATATAGTCATGCTGTAAGCGCGTACCACACGATGAGATTTTGCATTCTTGCGTTTCAGTCCAGGCCAATTCAGCGGGACGGGACAAGAGAAGAGTTGGGAGAAGCGAGAAAGGGAAGAGAAAGAAAAGAACAGCGAGGGATACTGTCCTGATACAGAAGACAAGCAACTCATCGATAACCTCTGGCTAGATTCGGGTACTGGTCAGATCAGATCAGATCAGATCAGTCGGCCATACATCAGCAACACATACATACCAAGATAACGCAGTAATACCACCATAAACATCGCAATTCAAGTGTATATACTGGCCAGAAACAGCTTCCCGCGCAGAGGTGCTGGCCAGGCCAGGCTGGGCAAGAGAAAGGAAGGGAAAGCCAGCTGGCGAGAGGTTCGCCGGGAGCAAGCAGCTACACCAGTGTAAGCATTACCATCGTGTATTCTACACGACATAGTCCGATGTTGACGGCGAACGATACCTCTTTCCATCGCCGACAGCCTCGCCTGACTTGGAATAATGGACGGATCGGGAGGTCAGGACATGCTCTCACAGCAGAGAATGCTGCAATCATACATGGATAACCTCTTCGGGTCACAGCAGAATGGTAATAACACAACAAATCCCGGGAATGGTGTAGGCCTAGTACCTGGGATCCAGATGCCTCAGCAGCAGCAGCATCAATCACAACAGCAAGCTATGCATCCTGGTGTCCCTGCTATCTTTCAGAATGCTCAAAGGTATCAAGCGAACGATGGTGGAAATGGCCAGCAACAGCAGCAGCAGCCATTCCAGCCCAATAATGGTCAGCAGCAGCAACAGATTCCCTGGCAGCAGCAGATATCCCAGCAACAAGCTCAACAAGCGCAAGCAGCAGGACAACGACCCATCTTCCCCGCTACATCTTCCGGATCGAATCAGTCTGGACAAATGACACAAGCCGAGATCCAAGCTATGCTCACCTCTCTCGGCCAGCAATCGCATACGGGCTCTTCTTCCTCATCGAATAACAACGCCGCTGGTATGCCTGGGAACAATACAACGCCTCAGCCCCAGTTTGCCATGAACCAGTTCCTGCAGCAGCAACACCAACAGCAGACGAATCCTGCTGCTTACAATGCACAGCTACAAGCTGCTATTCAACATATGCAGCAACAACAGCAGCAGCAGCAACAAGGGCATATGGGTACATCCACACCTCCACCTCCGAACAATGCCGCTGCTCAAGCCGCAGCGCTCCTGATGGCCCAGCAGCAACAACAGCAACAAGCAGCACTCGCAAATGCCGCCAACATGAATGGAGGAGTAGCAAATATACTACAGCAGCAGGGAGGTCAGATAGATCCTGCAATTCTCATGAAGCTGAGGCAGAGCGGAATGAACCTTACGCCCGAACAGCATGTCATGCTCAGTACGAGGATGCTGAGGAGAGGTGGAATCGCAGATGGACCACAGCAACAGGGAGGACAGCAACAGCAAGGGCAAGCGCAACCACCCATACAAGGCTCACCTCAGCAGCAGCAACAGCATCTTCTGCAACAACAGCTGCAAAGGCAATTACCTACCGCTTCTCTTCCTCTAGGCTTATCGAATATGCAGCCTGCTGCCCCGAATCAAGGTCAGCAGCAACAACAACCTCAAAATCTCTTCCCGCAGCCTCCTCTCCCACAGCAGCATCAGCAGCAACAACAACAGTCCATCCCTCTGAACGTCTTACAGGAATTCACTACAATCTCTGAACAACTGCGGACGTATACTACTACAGAACAGCATCTCGCCATGTGTTTAGCGCAGAACCTTCATATCCCCAAACAGCTCAACGGGAACCAGAATCAACAACAGCAGAACCAATCTCCTCAGCCTCTGACGCAGCAGACGAGGATGCAGATTGAGAAGACGCTCGAACACACGAGGAGATTGTTAGGAAATGCAAGGGAAACGCTCGCGAGACTGGAGATGGAATATGGAGGGAAAGAGAATATCATCCATCATTTGAAGGCGTTTGCAGCGCAGAAACATGCAAGACAAAATCAGGCTACTCAACAACAGCAGCAGCAGGTTCCACCGCAACCTGTGCAAAACCAGAACCAGATGCAGCAGCAACAGCAGCAGCAGCAGCAGAATGCGATATCGATGTTGGTAAACAGAGGACAGATGCGAACGCCTGTGAACGGTATGCAAGCCCAACAGCAGCAGCAGCAACAACCACACCCTACCCCACCGCAACTCCATCGACAGCCTACAAACCCCTCCCAACTCACTCTCCAGCAACAACAACAACAGAGCACGCCTCAGCAGATGCAAGCGCGCGTCCTCGCTACCATCGGCCAGAGTTCTACTCCAGTCCAGAATCAGCAGCAGCAGAACAATGCGCAGCAGGGAGCCCTTATGTCCCCTAATCCTCTCAGTCGGAATATGTCACTGGCACAACAACAAGGTACTTCACCCTCATTGGGGGCTCTAGGCCTTCCTGGGACATCAAACTCCGTTCTTCCCACACAACAGAATGCCAGGCCTTCCATTCAACAGAATCCTTCTTCCCAATCCATACCTACGACTTCAAACATGCCTTCCATCATCCCAAATACGAATAACGCAGCAGCTCTAGCACAGCATCAGCAGTTCTTGCGGAATCAAGCTGGGCACGTCAATGAAGAGATTCTCAAGACATTGGCCGCAGCGGGGCCATCAACCTTCATGAAAGCTCTCTTTGATACAATGCTGAAGCGCGGAACACCGATCAAGAATACACCTAGAGTGGACGGGACTGAGATTGATTTAGTGAAGTTGTACAGACTTGTCCAGCAGAAAGGTGGATGTGCGGTCGTAAGTATTTTCCTCTTCCACTTGGTCTTTCGCCAGGCCAGTACTGACGTAGATTTCCTTGTCTTGTCTCAAGGTCCGACAAAGCGGTCTTTGGCGGACGATAGCGCTCGAGCACGGCCTGAATGTGGATGCAGATTCAGCCCAACGTATATCGGACCAACTTTCAAATGTCTACACCGAGTTTCTCGAGCCGTTCGAAGAAATTCAACGAAAAGCCGCTATGGCAAATTATCAGAAGCACCACATCCAGCAAGTCCAAGCACAAGCTGCTGCAAGTCGACAACAGCAGCAGCAGCAGCAGCAGATGCATCAGCAGCTGAACGGACAAAGCCAAGGGCAAGGGCAGGGGATTGTTAGACAGCCTAGTCCGATGCAGCAGGTACCACAGAATGGGAACGCGATGCCTAATCAGCAGTTCCAGCAACATACGCAGAGCCAGCAGCAATATCTGCAGAATATGCAGCATCTCCAACAACAAGCTCAGCAGCAGCATGCCGTCAATATGCAGCAACAACAGCAATTACAGCAGCAGCAGCCTTCGAACCAAACTTTCCTACCTCCACAGCAACCCCAGCAGCAGCAGCAAGGTCTTCAGATACCAGCGCAGCCGCCCGATACGAAACAATCTTCTCCGGCAATGATCATGCAGCATCTACCACCGACGGGCCAAGGCCAAGGTCATAATCGGACCATGTCGCAAAGCAGCAGCAATCAGCAGAGCATGACGCCCAACATGGGACAGAAGCCTTTGCAATCGGGGCAGAAGCTCAACAACTTGCCCACGCCTGAAGAGCTTGAACGAGCGAAAGCGGAGATCCAAGCTATGCAAGCTGGGATAGCGAGCAAGAAGGGTGATTCTATTCCCGCAGTCTCTGGTCGAAATCCATTGTACTGACCCTTGTGATCTGATTAGCGCAATATGACCCGATATCCATGCCGGATCCAGCTGAGCAAGAACGATTCATTGCGGCTGCAAAGAATATGGCACCCATGGTCGACAAAGTGATGGACCTGCTTGCCGTCTATTTGGCTATCAGTCAGCAGGTTGAAGGGTCGCGCAGACTGCTCGTAATGGTGAGCCCCTTCCTATATCGGTCTTAGCTGAGAGCGGTAGACTAATGAGCGGATTTGACCTAGATGAGCATGTTCAGAGACCAGCTACCGCTGCTAGAACAACGGCAATTTATTCTTCGTGTTTCAGACCTGGAAAAGCTCAAGGTACAGATGCAAAGATGCTGGTCTTTCGTTCATTCTACTGCCGCTGGTCAATACAACCAGCAGAATGCTGCTGCATCAGCTGGAGAAAACGGTCAGAACAACAACAGCAATCAGTCTACAGCCTCCAATGCACAGCAGCAGCAGCCAGCAGGGCAGCAAGCTCAGCAGCCTACAACAAGTGCAGCCAACACCGATCCTGCAGCTTTCTCCGCTGCGTTGAAGGCAGGAATCAAGATCGAGGACTTGAAGCCGCCAGCACCAAAGCATCGGCGCACCAATTCGTCCGCTGACACCCCGAATGCGGCGGGTACCTCTCCCGCTGTCGTGGCTGTCACCAGCGGCACGGGTGGTACGTATGCCTCCCCGATCGCTGTGGACTCCCCATCTCCAGCCAAGACGGACAATAAACCTCTTTCATCTCTTCCTACAAGGAAGCCATCTCAGACTGGGAACTCCCCAGCTACATCAACCAAAGCTGTGGCTGGGCGAAAGGCGAAGGGCAAAGCTGGAGCTACGCCATCAAGCGATACGACAGGTGCCACCCCTCTGATGATCAACTCACTTCAGTTGGCTCCAGCCAGCATGCAGTCTTCCCTTCCTTCGGAACAACAGCAAGCTAGCCTCAAGAGGAAGAGAGAGCTCGAAGATGCTCAAAACGACCCCGTTGGTTTTTCGAAGCGTATTTTCGCGAGCTACCTAGACACGCAGAACGGACCACCGCGTGTCGAGGATAGCAGTGATGCTTTGACTGCAGAACTACTCAGCTTTTTGAATGAGGATATGCTTCTGAATGATCAGCCAGAACAGAAGGTAGAAACATCGTCTTCCGTCACAAAAGCGTCACCGAGCAAGGACGATCAGTCTATCAGTATATTCCTGGCAGACACACCGGCATCCAACAAATGGCCGTACGACAGCATGTCCATAGCCGAGACACCAGAGCTTGGACACCTTGACGATCCCACCAAGACTAGTCCGCCCGACCACGATTCAGTCGCTACGCCTGCTGATTCCAGCATCAACCATCTTCATCCATTCTCTTCCTCCTTCTCTGCATCTACCGCTGCGACTTCTTCGCAAAATGTATCTTTCTCAAAAGCGCTTTCTGCGCCTTCTTCTTCGTTCACGCAAAATCTGCTCTCGTCTTTCGACGAAGAATACGACAAAATGTTTGGATCCAGCATGGCCACCTTGGCGCCTGCTGCAGATCCCAACGCCATGAATTGGAATTGGGAGTACGGCCCAGTGTTCCCTGCAAAGGCTTAAAGCCCTTTTCCGCTCAGCGCCTTGGCCAATGCCTCTCACTCCTCTTTGCGTCATCGCAATAATGTAGCCTACGCACTCCTCGATGTCAGCTTTGTGCCGTGCTTACATCTACCCTCGACTTCGTACGTCGTATAGTCTCAGCAGTGGTTATTCTAGTAATAGTCTTCCTTGTATCGCGCAATGTGGTTATATGAGCAGACAAGGCGTTGTTGTTAGCAGTATGTTTAATCGTTAGTGCAAGTCTCCTCTTTCCTGTGATCTCCACTGCTCTGCTGCGGTGCTACATTGACCCTTCCTTTGCCGTGTATGAATTATGTACAGACTGCTTTCTACTGCTAGTGCGAGGGAGTTTGTCTAGGCCAAGCTCCATATTTTCACCGTGGAGTCGCGACCGCCTGTTGCAAGGTATTTATCCATGAACCTAAGCTTCTCTACTGGGCTAGTATGTCCATTGACTATGAGTTCCGTCTGTTGTAGGGTCGTTCGATTGAAGACTTGTATCGAGTTTGTGCCTCCTGCGACGAGGATTCTCCTACTATCGAACTGCAGGTCTGTGACCGGTCCATCGTACTTGATGATTTCGCTCGTCTTGCCTGTTCGAAGATCCCATATCCTCAAGCTTTTGTCGAGAGAGCCAGACATGAGATGGTAGTTGTCGAATTGAAGGCTTGTAATAGCTCCCGTGTGCCCGATCAAGCTTCGCACATTCTGACCGGTTCGAGTATCCCACATCCGCACACACCCATCTGCACTACCACTTGCCAATGCATACGACCACAACTGTAGTCCGCCTACAAAGTCAGAATACATCTCCCAGCTTCCGTCCGAGAAAGGCGGGGTCGCCTGCGCGAAGGAGAAAGAAGATAGCTGAGCTGTTGGTGTCGAAGGAGAAGCTAGAGATGACAAATTGCCATACTGCGAACTAAGACGCCGCAAGCCTGAAAGTGACGTTCTTTTCCTATTCGGTGTCATGTATGACGAAGAGGCATTCCAAGGGTAATCTCCGTCGTATCCCCTCGCAGGGCTTCCAGGAAGGCCTGGGGAAGTAAGCGACGGCACAGACGCTGCCATTGTATGCCTTCTGTTTCCAGAAGGTTCGCTTGCCGGCGCAGCAGCCGCTTCCGGTTGCATATCCTCCACTTCTACAGGCAGAGGATTGCTGATTGCCCATAGTATATCCATGGTGACTACACATTGACCGGTATTGAGATCCCAAAGCCGTAGTGTCTTGTCAGACGAGCCAGAAACGAGCGAAGAGTCTTCGTACGATAGACATGTGACGTCTTTCGAATGTCCCTCTAGGAAACGTGTCTTCGAGCGGGAGAAGCCATCCCCGATCTCGGTGAGCAAATCACCGCCTTCTTCATCTTCGTCACCTCCTTCAGTGTTGAGGCCGTCTTTGGGCAACGGCAAAACTTTGCGTCTCGGAGGCGTGAAGAAGGGATCTTCCTCGTGGTCAAGCATGTTATTGGCCTTCCCTTGTCTGCCGATATAAGCTTGTTTTCCGTCCGCTAGTCGTTCCTGCTCTACTCCCTCTTCGATCGCGGTCGGCAAGTCCCACAAGACGATCTTTCCATCCTGTCCGCCTGTAACGCAGAGACTTCCTTCCACAAGCAGACTCTTGACGATGCCTCGGTGGCCTTTCAGGTCAGACGCTTGGGTACCCGTAGACAAGTCATACACCCTGACGCCCTTGTCAGGTTCAGAGTAGGAAGCTACGAGCGTCCCATACGGTTCCGAGAAATCTAGAGAAGTAATTGAGGATGGTGGTTGCTGGTCATAGGGATGCTGGAAGTGGGAAGAGGAGGAGGAAGCGGAGTTTGGAAGGGATGTCGAGGGCGTCAAGGTCATGAATGCGATGTTGGGAGGAAGATCGTCGTGCTCGCTGGGCAAGAAAGCAGGTCCGCGGCGCCGTCTAGACGAAGTGCCTGAGACGGCTTTTCCTGATGACCTGGCATCTAGTGCGGTCAGGCGGTCTTTTACGCCTTCAACTGATACGCACAAAGATCAGCATACCGTTTCATCGAAGAGAAACAGGAACTCGCTCACGCTCATCATCCAACTCTAGTTCTTCCTCCTTTAGCTGTAGCAGCTTACTTCCCAACTCCTCACGAACGTCTTCAAGCTTTCTTATACGTTCTTCCAATTCCTCCAAGTCTGTCAGTACAAGCTTCCTCCTCACGCTGAGCGCCTGTTTGTCCAGGCCAATCTCTGTAATCTCAGCTTCCAACTCTGGTTTCGTGAGCTCTTCGGCCGCTTCATCGTCGATGTGGTTGGTATCTGCTGGCTGACCAGGCATAAAGCTGCTCCTTCTTATCGTGCGTATCGTCCTCCGCCTGGGCGTTCCTTCGATACTGTCTATCTGCCATTCGGCCGAGAGCAAGCCTCTAGCTCTATCTCCCTTCTCCTTCAATCCTAGTTCATTGATTCCAGCTTGTATACCTAATTGGCGCTCCGATATATCTGCTCTCTTCCTCCGCCTTGCCGTCTTGCGATAGCTCGCTGACGGGATGGTCGCATTGAATCCCTCCATGAGTCCGACCTGTAAGGACTTTACATCCTCTCCGTTGTCCTCCTCGTCCTCTTCTTGTACGCTTTCTAAGGGAGGCAATGGTAACCCGAGCAATCTGTCGACACCCTCTATGATTCGCAAGTCGACCGACGTGATGGATTGTTGTTTAGCTGGCTCTTTGCCTTTGTTAGTTGGGTTCAGCTTCAGTGTGCGAGCGAGTGTAATCCAGGCATTGTTGGGATTGGAGAGGTCCGTAAACTGTCGCGCTTCGATACCCTTGCGGCTTCCGGACGAGCTCGACGAGGACGATGAAGATGAAGATTGTCCACCAGTGATGAAGGCATTGCTATTTGCTATACGTGGATGGAACAGCTGGGGGGCCTGCGACGTAACATCTCAGCCTATGAAACCCGGAATTTCAAGCAGCTTTCTGTCAGGATAGCGCACGAGGTCTCGTAGTATCTTTGTGCTTGCGTTGTGGTTGTGCTCCTTGCTGTTGCCTGCTATCGGCTGCAGAGCTTGCGCGAAGTCTGGCATTTGAGCCAGCGCAAGGAGCAGAGACAAGGTGCAACTTGGATCCACTCCAATTCCATCTCAGAAGTCATGGCCGCCCGCATTTCCAAGAAGACACAGGCAATGGCACAGCGGATGACACGCTTGCGCAATGGCCCAGCCAGCTTCAGCGTGCCCTCGACGTTGCAAGAGATTGAAATGACTTTTGCAAAGAGAAACAGAGACTATGGCGCGAGGTGGGCAGTACATACTGTCGTGTAATGAATACTGATACGGTATTGCAGAAAGTTCTGGCAGCTAGATTCGCCCAGCTTGCTCTTCGCCAATTCACACCTCGCATTCAAGATCAACAGGCCGGACAGGATAGAGAACCCAGAGATGGTCCTGAGATACAGTGCGTAACTCATTCATGCACTTTAGCTGGGGTCTGACTGATTGCAATCTGATTCTAGCCAACGGGACATCAAAGTCGATACCCCTCAAGATGAAGTCTGACGCAAGTATCCGGGAAGAACTACGGAGAGCAGTGTTAGGGGAATCGTCGTCATCATCAGCAAGTGACAGCCCGAAAAAACCGCCGACAGAAGTCACACCTATACACGAGCTGGAGTCTGGCGCAGACGTAGGGACAGCCAGACAGTGACAATGACCACTGCATTCCCTTCATTACTTCTCTACCTGCACCACATCTATTCCACTCCGTTCATACCCACAGAAGTATACATCTGTACCTACCTGTTTGGCTGTAGATTATTACGGTGCATATCGGAAAGCAGGATTCTCCCTATCAGTCATATCCTTCAGACCACTCGCAATCTCCTTGGCGCGCAGTTGCTGTGCCTCCAAAACTTCAGGGTTGCGAGCCGCTGCTGCATCTCGGCGTCTGTTTTCCCAAGTCATCAAAGACCAGCTGGTCCAGTAGATGACAATCAGGGCGATTTGGAAGACCATGACAGTGAGAACACCGGTCTGCAAACAACAGCGCGGTCAGCCAATCTGCAGAATCCAAATAATAGCCGAACGTACATGATATACGGGAGATTCCCTGGCCAAGAAAGCGAAGGGAACGACAATGTTGCTGACGCATTGTGCGATAAAGACCATTCCATTGACTGCAGACTTCTTCGATGCGCCCGCGAAATTGGTAGACACGACACTCAAAATGGTCTGTCGGCAGTCCAATTGTCAGCCTCTGCCTTGTTCCCGTCCGTGAAGATGACTGCCTTACAGTATACGAGCAATTGTTGATTGCGATCATGTACATCATACCCAGCAAGAGATGTCGATTTTCAGGCGAGGGATAGTGTGTATAAGTTACTGCGCACGCAGTGACAACGCATCCTGCAGCCACAGAAAGCAGAGGCTGCTTGGCGTAGCGGAAGAACTTCGTGAATGTCACTAGACCAGTAACGAGTAGGGAAACGATCACTTGGATCGCGAAAGCTGGCGTCTGGAGTAGCTGAGTGCGGAGTTGGGAATATCCGAAGCCTTGGATGAGGATGCCACTACGAGGTAGAGGACCAACTTCAGCCTTCGAGAAATCGGAAATTTGAAACGGCTCAACGTACAGGAAATTCGTTGTGATACTGCCGCCAGACTGGCTGAGGAAGAGCGTCATGACAACCCTGTGCAGTGAGGGCTGTCAGCTTCGAAGATGAGCAGCAAGTATGTCAGTACTCACAGCCAAACTCGGATATCTGTTAATGCCTCTTTAACCTGATAGCTCTTGAAATCATGGTTCCTGTACACACTAGTGAGCCCCGGTTTCTGTGTGTGTGGTGGTTCGGAGCCTACTTGATTCCAGTCTGACTACGCGCAACACGTTCAACAGCAATAGCACGATCTCTTGGATTAAGCCAAGATGTATTGGAGGGATTGTCCGGCAGTACAAAGAAGATGAGGACACCAGTGAAGACAGTCAAGAGCCCGAGGAGGAGGAAGATGTAGCGCCATGGTTCGAGAGCACCGCCTGTGGCATGTCCGAGACCGTAGAAGCAGACTAGCATCGGGATAGGCAGGAGACCGTTCGTTACTGTCCACAGACCGAATCGCCAGGGCTGTTCGTGTTGGCGGTAGAAGCGGCCTGTGAGCTGCACGAAGCCTGGAGCCAGACAAGACTCGCATAGACCGAGGAGGAAGCGGCAGACCATTAGACCAGCGAAATTGGTCACTCCTAGCATGCCTAGAAGTGTCGCACCCCACAGAACAGTCATAACACCGAGGAACTGGTTCATTTTGAGCCTCTGCATAGCCAGGAGGGAAGGATACGCTCCGACCGCGTATCCGAAGGAGAAGATACTGATAGCCCAGCTGTACTGAGTGCCTACGAGGCCCAGATCTTGGCGCAGACCAAAGACAGCGGCATTCCCCAAAGCTGCTTTGTCGACGAACTGTAGACCGCACGCCCAGGCCATGATGGGCATCAGGCGCCAATCGATCTTGCGCAAGACTCGCTTCTCGTCGGCTTCTGTGAAGTCCAGAGTCTGGCCTTTGAGTGCTTTCGCAGCTTCATCTCCTTCAAGCTCTGCATCCTCGAAGATGATGGGCATCTCTGCACGCTCTGCGCCAATTGCTCCAGGATGTGCATGCTTTTCGTCTGTCTGGACAGAGGTATCGGACAGGGTAGAGGAGGGTTGTCGACCCAGGGCAGACATGATCTTTAAAGAGGTGTAGGGAGAAGAAGGGAGACCAGGTTGGAGTTTCGAGGATCAGGGTGGGGGCACGAAGCAGGCCCAGCCTGACCGGAAAAAGTGAATAGTGACAAGCGAGAAGATTAGAGCGGTGCCGCCTCATCGTCTCTTGTGGTAACGAGCGGCCGTCAGCTTCCAGAGATGCCGGAGTTGCCGAACAAAGAGTTGGGTCTAATGAAGCCCTTAGGCCGCAGTTGGAGTCAGTCCCATAACATACGGATCAGACGAAGCCAAGAGACGGACAGGAAGATAGATCAGGCGTCGTGTCGAGGGTCGCTTGAAAAAGATGCGAAAGCTGCCGACCTAGGCGACATCAACAAGCTGCTTCGCGCTCGTCATCCCGAGCGTAGGCCCATCGTATCGCAAGAGCTGGTTCGCGCAGGCCTGATATTGAATCCATACTGATATTGAATCCATAGAAAGCCAGAGGAAAAGATGCTGCAATTATCGCAAGCGAAACCGCTGCTGAAAATGGACATGCAGCTGGGCGAGGGTCCACTGTATGACGAGGAAACAGGCATCCTGCATTTTGTAGACGTGTAGGCTTTCTCTGGATGCAAAGCAATATACCCTGGCTGAGCATGGTGCTGCGTCTAATAGCGGAAACAACTGCATATACCACTACGATACTGCATCGAGCAAGCTTGAAACAGACTACTACGATGAATGCATCACCTCTTTGGCTTTCAGGAACGATGGGGATGGTGTAGGTCCGACCGAGCTCGCGCGATGTGACCAGCTTTCTGATTGTTGAGCCAGCTGATAGCTATTGCACGGCAAGGACTAGCTGCCGTTCCGTTCAGAGCTCCTGATTCGTCACCAACAGCGCCGCACAAGCTTACCTATATATGCGAGAATCCCATACCGAAAGAGCTCCAAGATCATCGCATGTATAATGATAGCGCAGTCGATGCTCGTGGTCGCATATTCGCTGGCTCGAAGACGCTGCGTGGTCAGCCTTTTAACGAGGATCAGCTGCCTGGTCGATTTTACATGTTTGAACTCAGAGATGGGAAGTGGCATACGGAAGAGGTGGAAGCTATTGGGCATATGACAGTGCCGAACGGCGTGGGTTTTTCACCGGACTATAAAACGATGTGAGCTGTTCATGGCTTTAAGAAGGGTTCAAGGCTAATATCGAGCTGGTTGACGTAGGTACGTATCGGATACGCGTACTCTTACGGTCTATGCTCTTGAGTACGACCTCGAAACTGGCCGAGTATCGAATCGTCGGCCGTTCATAACGACGCCTTGGGAAGGCAGGCCAGACGGGTTGACCATTGACACTAGAGGCTGTATATGGGTAGCCAAGTGAGTTTGTTCGACATCTTCTCGAATGGGTTCGCTGATCCTTGCTCTCGCCAGATACGCCGGCGCCAAAGTCACTTGCTATTCGCCAGCTGGTGAAGAGATCGCTGAAGTCGCTCTACCGACTTCACTGAACGTGACCTCCGTATACTTTGGATCAAGTAAATCAGGTTCAGACAGTAGCACGCTATACATTACTACGGGCAGCTTGCGAGAGAGTGGGGAGGACGGTGATGAGATTAAAGTCCAACGGTATCCAAATTGCGGCAGTCTCTTCGCGGTATATATACAAGGCGTGCAGGGACGGCCTAAGCCGCCGGTGAAAGTGCGGTGACAGCGATTTGTCAAGCATGCTATCGCACAGCTGTTTAGCCATTTCATTTGTCGACATACGACTTCACCTAGTTATCAAGCGTAAGCCATTGTTTCGCACGATTGTAAGAATGGCACTTACAAGCGCTATCAGAGCTTCGGAAGGGAGGGTCTTGAGGACGTCTTCCGGAAGCTCACTGAACTTCGTCTTGACGATGCCTTTGCAAGCTGCTTTGCCAACTTCGTCACGCTTGAGTGCCACAGCCTTGCAGTATAAGTGCAATGCTTCTTTGGCCGGCGTTTCGGGAGCACGATGGCTGCAAACGAGAGCTGCTTAAGCGAACGAGGGTTTCCGAATGATATAGTGCACTTACATCAAGACGGTCTCGCATAGATACTGCAACAGCGCAATGTTATATTTGGCTGCAGCTTCGAAGAGGGCAAGAACATCGACGAAGAGTTCCGTCTTGAGATCCGGATAATCGGCCAGCTTGTTTTCGACGAAGCGCAGCATCATGTCGACAGTCTTGCATCCTTCTTCAACTTGCAGCAATGGGGCATCACCGAACGGACGAAGAAGGATTCCAGCATCGGTTTCGGAGAGACTGCTGGCGAAGATTAAGCTGGCTGCAACTAGCCTTTCGCGCTTGATCCTGAAGATGGTCGCTGGCTGTTTCTTGAGACTGGTCCCAGCATAGTTTGACAACGTCAGGTCTCCTCAGCGCCCTCGTATCGACATCGAAGAGACCCACGGGTAGCCGCTGCGAACGAGATCAGCAAACCAGCATATCCGCCGCATGGGACTACATACGGATTCTGAAACGTCGAACGAATGATGAGATCTGCATCTGCTGCGTTCCAATGCTCAGATTGCACCGAAACGAGCTCTGGAGCTGGCGAAGCTGTCTTCGACTTGGGCGATAGAGGCAGCATTCCGCGGCGCAAAAACTGTTTCCAAGACAGCAAAGGGAAGCCCGATATAATACACACTGCCGCACGTCTTGTCAAACCCACGACTGTCCAACTGCCAAACTCTTGACATCAAGCCAAATACGCCAGCAGCCTCATACGATATGAGAGCTCGGTGTCCACCCCCCATAAGGATCATTCTGATTAGTATTACCCCATGCGTCACCATCGTTCTCGTGCGAACCCCATGAATCTGCCATAGGTAGATGGCTGCAGCTGCAGCTGCCGTTTGCGGGGAAAGACGCTTTAGGCTTACTCTTGCGGCGTTTGCTGAATCATCATTGAGTGGGCTCCTGCTCAGCTATCGCACTCGTGCAGCCGGAGATAGCCACTTACCCCGAAACCTCAAACCGTGCTATGTCCTTCAAGATGCCGTTCATCTCGGACAGAGTGGACCTCACTTGTCTGACATCCGCAGTTTGATTACGGCTTCCGAGCACCTCAATCCAATTATCGATGCTATGGCCCAATTTCGCGTCTCTCTGCTGCTGGTGCTTGCTGTATGCCTCAAGCTTGGCGAACAGGCACACAAAGCGTAAGCAATACAGTTTGCTCGGAGGAATTTGGAGCTCTTACTAGGGTGGTCACTCCTCGCTCACTGACTGTTTGCAGAAGGTTGCATAGGAAGGGATCGCTGACATTCGGTACATGCCGGGCAATCGCAGCTGCTGCATCTCTCAAGAGCTCGGCTCTGTCGAAGTTGAGGGCATGTCGAAGTAGCGTCGCAAGCTCGTCACTCCCCTCTATCGAGTCCATTCTGGGATCAAGACGACATCTGATCGCAGCGCGCAGGGATGAGCATCAAGCAAGGCGCTGAGCAGACGGAAAGCACGCCCACCTGATGTTATGCTCGCACACGTACTGCGTGGTGGTCATTTCGTACTTGCAAGCTGCAGCGTGCAGCCGGATGATACCGCCTTGACACACTCGAAACAGGTCTGGGAGTGAAGGCAGATTTTCCGTCATGCATGACAGGAGTAGCTCGATGGTCGCGGAATCTTCAGCAAGCTGGACGATGTCTGGTCCCTCGGACTTGGACTCCCCGACAACCAGCATGTCGCCAAAGACATGTGAGGCGTCGGACAGCATGTCCTTCTTTACATAGAAGAGGATAGTAGTTTGTCTCTCATCAGGTAGAGGAGTCGATTTGAGGCAGACGACATCCTCGCCTGTCGCCAAAGGAAAACGAGCATTGACCTTCTCTCGCTTAGCGTTCGCAGGCGCAGATAGAGGCTGCCGAAACATGTCAGCTTTCATTTCAGGTCACGATGTAGGATCCCCGTATACAGGCAGCGACATGGGCAGAGAGAAATCAGACATTCTAAGAAGGCGAAAGGTAAGAATCCACGAGAGCACAGAGAGAGAGGAGGAATACACTTGGAAGGGAACGAAGGGAGGACGAAGGCGGTCTGGATGGACATGTCGTCGTTCTACTACGGCAGTAACAGTCAGACAAGGAGATGTCGATCATGTCAGACGTCGACGTCAAATGTCAGACAACTTCGGGGATGTCATTGTGCGTACCCGCATTCGAGATTGACCCGGGCGACAGGGTTACTATTCAAGAAGTGTATCTTGATACCTGCTACTGGCTATAAGACGTAAGAGGAGACAGGCTGATACGCGCAAACACAAAGGACACTGCCATGCAATAGCCAACGCTGCCTTCGCTATCGCTTGTGGCTTCCTACTGACCAGCACCCCATGCCCCGCTGCTGCTATTTCCCCAGCCTGAACCGTTCCCACCGCTCTTACCCCAGCCACTGTGAGCTGATTCGTGTAACTCGCAGCAGGTGCACATGCTCTCCTGTCCGCGTAGTCTACGTGCGCCGATGTAGGCTCGATGTTTCCTAAAAACAATATTGAGCGCTATCGGCTCAACAAGCGACTGCAACAGACCAACACACCTCTTCGCAAGAGAATGAGGTTTCATGTCATGCAATGTCTTGCTCATGTCGGCCACAGCCTGTTTTGCGGGTGCACTGGACGTTAAGTTACTGAACAGGTCGATCCAGTCTTCAAGGCTTTCCTCCAACTTCATTTCCTTGACGCGCTGCAGCTCGCTGTAATCGCGAAGCTGGGAACAATGCACCTCAGGTGGTCGTTGACGGAAGCACGTCCAACCAGCCTCACCAATATCTTGACGTCCTGTGGATTCATGCTCTGGATGATCTCTAGGAAGAAGGGATCATCTGGCTGCGAAGTACGTCTGGCGATAGCTGCCGCCGTATCGTTCAGAAGCTCGCTGTCGTTGAAAACGGTGGCATGTCGGATCAAGGCAGCTAATTGGGCTTCTTGTTGAATTTTGTCCGTCTCAACGCTCAGTCGACAGCTTCCGATGGCGATGGGAACCACATAAGTCCTTGGCCCCGCTCCCCAGACGCCCTGCTCTCACCGTATGATATGCTCAGACAAGACTTGAAGATGAACCATGTCGTATTTGAAGGCCGCCTCGTAAAGTCTGATTAGGCCATCTTCAGAGAGCTTCAGTAGGTCTGGCAGCTCCTGCAGATCATCGGACATGCTGGACAGCAAGAGCTCAAGGGTTCTCGAATCTTCGGAGAGCTGAACAACCTCAGGCTCGTCCGTTGCCGATGCCGATGCTCCCAGTGTCAGCATGTCCCCGAAAACGCGTGAACAATGCGAGAGCAGATCCTTCTTGACGTAAAAGAGGAAGCAGGTGCCCTCTTCTGGCCAGTCAGAGAGTGTTGACCTGAGACATACTGCCTTGCCATCTTCGGGACGAGGAAAGAGGGGATGTATGGTCTCCTTTGGACTGTTATTAGACTACTTGATGTCAGTTCTCGCGATAACATCTCGCAGGGACAGCGTCGACCAACCTGATCAGATGCTAAAGACATTCGTGTACGTCGAGGAGTTGACTTAGGAATGCCTCAGGCTGATGTGAGAGTCGAGAGGAAGGATGGAACAGGTGAGAAGACAAGATACGAGAGGCAGAGGATAAGCTTAGTGTAAGAAAGGTAGTGCAGCGCGACCTGACAGGTTCAGTCGCGGGTCAACGTTGGACGCATAGACGCCACCGTCTGACAGTCATGCCGGCTTGGCTTGGCTACGTTCGACCGGACCTAAAGTAAAGAAATCGGTAAGCTTCCATGCTGGCGAAGCGCCTTCTACACCATATCCGCGTATGCGCCTCTGGTAGAAAAGGATATAACATGTAAGAGCAACGCATAGCTACATATCCTGGACCACCTCCCTACCATCCCTCTATACAGTCTATGTCAGCCGATGAGTATTGATATCGTATTTCTTGAGTTCTCCCTCGGCTATTTCAATCTGGACTTCCTGATGTAGTGCGATAGATGTGATAGGAGGACCTTTCGTAGGCTCAGCAAGTTCGACAGGAGCAGCGATCGCTGCGCCAGGTCTCAAAGAGCGGTAGAAAAACCAGATTGAGTACGGACAGGCCACCACGAGGAAGTTCGAAGCAGACCAGTAAAAAGACTCCATATTGAGTTGGAGGGTATTGAACTTGCTGGCGGAACCGGATGCCATGAAAATCGACTGGCCCGCGAAAAGCACGATCAAAACCACATTGGCCATTGTCGTGTGGTTCTCGTGCTGGAGTGCTGCTCGTAGTCTCTGTTACACTCTGTTCAGTGGTGTACGTGCCGCCTCAATCCAATGAGACACACCTTTGCCTTCTCTGCCGGATCCCTTTGAGCGTTGAGGATGGCTTGGAAGTTCTGAGGCACTATCGTAGTTTGTGCAGGTAGGACATTGGAGAAAGGTGCATCTAGCCTCGGTGTAAGCTTGAAGGAAGGTGTACTGCTGGATCGTTTGTTAGCGTGCGGCATTGCTGGAGGAGCCAGCTCCTGAGGTCCGCCGAAGCTGAGAGAGTACAGAGAAGCGCTGTCGTATGATGCGGCTATTCGAAGATGGTCAGAGGCAGCTAAGCTCATGTGACAAGCTCTCTGCCGGCACTTACTGCTTTCCAGGCGCGCGATCCGACGCCTGATGATCGCATTGAGCATGAAGGCGGGAATGATGGATGTGCATAGGTAAAGAGCCGATAGCCCAAGTAGAGTGACTCCAGCAATCTGGATCGATCTGAGAAGGTGGTCTCTACCAGTTTCTAATCAATATAAGCAGGTCAGCTGGACCTCTGCGACAAGCCCCATGGAGAGCTGAGCTTACCTAAAGCTTGCAGCGTAACCGCCAAATTTGCTAGCTGCGTGAGATCTTGTGCTGCGGCTGCTTGATCTATCACCGCAATGCTTCGGTTATAAGCTTTGGCCATATCCAAATATGCAAGACCGATGAATCTGATTGCTGGGGTAAGAGCCAAAATGTGACAGCTTGCGTAGATTGCAAAGCCGAGATTGTAGAGCCAGTAAGACGAGCGAGCCCGCTGTGATAGGCGGCCAGCCAGCTTTCGAACAGGAGGCGCACTGCAGTCAGACAGAGCCGCATCTCGTCAGCTTCTGCTATTCTTTAGACAACTAGGCGAAGTCATGCTCACGATGACAAGGTCTGGAGGGTAAGGAAGCTATAGGAGAGCAGCAGAGGGACATGCACGAGATACTGATGGTTGATAAGATCAGGATGATTGTGCTTCAATGCGCCTGTCAAAGATAGACATACCCAGAAATGCCCTAAGGCAGCTGAGCGTACGTGGTTCGTATTCTCCATAGTGACCCAGAAGAAGAGCACTACGATAAAGACAGATTCCAGGATCCATAGGAGTGGTAAAAATGTTCGATGATCCGGTCGTGATACAGCTCCATCCACGATCCACCACTTCAAGGTAGACTTTCTGTATCTGATGCAAAGCCCGCTTGCGATAAAGAGGGTAGTCAAGGCGCAGAGTCCGATGAAGAGGTATCCTCCTATCCAGAAAGCAGTTGGAAATGTGGGGAAAGCCTGCGGTATCGACTTGAGCATCAGCCATATTCACCGGTTTGGATGAGGTAGAATTGCATACCTCTGCGTTCAGAGCCGACTTGACAATTGGAAAGATGTCGGTGCCAGGAGGGAGAGCAGCGAGCTTAGCCAGAATGTCCGCTGACATTGCGAAGGACGAGCGGTGGCCTCGAGATGAGAAGCGAGAAAACGACGGAAACAACCAAGGAACGAGGGGAAAGAGACGACGAGAGAAGAAGAGAAGGAGGATCAAGTGGAAGGCTAGGCTCCCTGTTATCAAATTGATAGACCGCGAGCTATTGGGAAGATCAGGAATCAAAGCACGTTCGATGGGCGCAATCAAAGCGGTAGCGCAGCCAGGCATATCTATCACGGACACACAGATCGACAGCGGATATCTGCAAATCGCAAGCTGGGGCCTGCGGGACTACCTGCGGGTCTGGGCGCCTACAGGGAGGTCTGTGTGTTCAGCCCAATATCAAGCGGAACGCTCGGTTCCTGTCCCGCAACGCCCGCACTCGACTGACGCTTTGTCATTAGGGTGTCTGACATGCAGCAACAATGGTCGCGGTAACTTTATAAAGAGTACAGATTGAGCGCTCTGAATAGATGACTTAGTAATCGTTCTCGCGAAAGGTCAGAGTGACTGCTACTTACTGCAGCGCAGGTTCGCGAAGGTCCTGATGATCGTATGACCCAACGCTCACTGTACGATGCGACCATAAGAAGAGCGTAGGCGGATCGATGAAAGAATAGCAATGGCTTACATCCGCCAGCATCTACCACGAAGTGCTTGCCTGTTGATAGTATCATAGCAATTGATGAGTATGATACCCGCCTAGCGATGAATGGAACGGCTTACCTGTTTTCAGCGGAAGCTCGCACCATCTTGCCAGGAAGCACTTGCTGAAGTGCCCATGGGTGACGATAAGTACATCTCCGCCTTGTGTACCAGGCTGATACTCTCCCTTCTGTACGTGTTTCCAGTATTCAGTGTGGATCTGCCTGATTTCTTCGATCACTTTGTCGACTCTTTGCGATATTTCATCCACGGATTCGCCGTCTGGGCAGCCGTCGTCGAATATGTTCCAGCTGGGAGCCTCCTTATGTATGTCGTGCGAAGTTATGCCTTCGTATTTACCGTAATCCCACTCTCTGACATCTTCCGTTGTTTCAGTCGGGACTGCTTTGATGTCTCTTTCGCCGTTATAGTCTTGAAACAGCAAGTCGAAGGTTCTCTGAGTGCGTTTGCGTGGTGATTTGATGATTTTGGAGAGACAGCGCGCTGGATGATATCACCAAGAGATGGGTTAGGCCGACATCTTCGACACATTGCAACTTAGAGCTTACGGTCAAGAACCTCTTTCAGAAGTAGCGAGTGTCAATCAGCGTTGTACTATGCTCAGAAATGCTTTGGCTTGCTCACTGCCATCACCGACGATCTCCTTGCCCAGACGAGCCAGGACAGACTCGCCGTTTTCTGTCAGAGGGATGTCGCTGCGGCCAGTCTAAAGGATATACGAAAGAGCATAGAGAGGGACATTTCGTCACGTCAACCTTGCTCGTTCATTGTTGACCGGCATTTCGAAACGCCAGAACCGAGAGAGCGCGTACGTGCTGGCCGCTGAGACTCCATTGGGTCTCGCCGTGCCTAACCAGGTAGATACGCGGCATACGAGGGAGCTGAGGTTGCGAAGGCATCGTGGACGAGTAGTCGGTACAGACCAAAAAAGGCGCGGATTGCGTTCTTTTCGATGCATACGGCATTCAGTCATCATCTAGCAATGCGACCCAGCGACAGCTTCAGATCTTGCGACTACTGCTACCGTGCTATGCTGAAGCGTTCCATCCTGCCCGCCAAAGTCTGCGCACGATCCAGCTTCGGCGAGCTAGCGACTGTCAACGAACGAAGGCGCAGCCATGCTCATTCAATGCCTGTGTTCATCTTTGCTGACTTTCAGCGGCGATGAGACTGACTATACGGCTGCTGCGTGCGTGAGCCGACCGCTGACCCAGAACCATCCTGATGCGAGTTTCGAAATGCAGCCCACGACAGATGGCACGAGTTCTCCTTCCCAGATACGAATCTTACGATCGCACAAGTCAAGTTACTCGCCTTGAAGCATTGGCTCCTCGTCTCTTCACATGCGAACCTGCATGTACCCGCTCAGAAATCGTCGAAAACCTCGACCGGATCAGCGGGGTCTAGTAGAAGACCTAGAACTGCTGGTGCAACGACTGGCAGGCTTCCCTTCGGTAGCAATACATTCCATACTGTGCGCCCAGCTTCTGTGTTCTCCAGCAACGTTCTGACGGCATAGTCAACTTGACAGGTCTCGACAGCCGGAACAACACCTGAAGACCCACTAGACAGACGGCGAGCAAGTCTCTCTCTGTCAAACTACGAAGAAGAAAACATACTTCTTCAGAGCTCACAAGACTGGGCAGTCGTCAATGACATAGTCTCGAAGTACTCCCTTCTGAGCGTGTGTGGAGGATATTATCTAGAAGATGGCAGGACTTTGAAGAGTGCCTGTGTAGAAAGCGATCTTCTCGTGGTACGTGTTTCCTTCTGTTTCTCGCCGACCTGAGTAAGAGGACTGACATTTGCTTCGTTCAGCTGCAGATCCGGAGTCAAACGATCTGTATCCCTTTTGAAACCTTTTGGCAACCTTACCTGCGAATTCACTGTCTTCGTTATCACTCTACCCGGCCCCCAAACGAGACCACCGAGTTACAGCCCAATCCGAAAAGCTGGAAACCGTGTCTTTTGATTGTCTCAGAAGGCAGGCTGTACATATTCTCGGACGAGAAGAAGGAAAGCGTCAAGAGCACATCTTTCGAGCTACCGCCTCTGCAAAGTACGGTCATTCCGTCTGCGAATACGCAGCAACAAGGTCCTTCAGCCATACAGGGCAATCCATCGGGAGAGATTCTGCATCTGCGCTTCGAAGAGAACTTCAATCTGTATCTGAAAACGGCGGAAAAGGCTACCTGGCAAGACTTTGTTCACTGCCTGGGCGCCGTATGTCCTTCCTAAGCTTGTTTTGCGTTAAGCTGACTACGTATGACCAATTCAGGGCGGCACTGCATACGGCACTTTCGAGAACAATGCAACATTAACATCTCGAGCAGAAAGTAAGCGTCAGAAAACGCGAGGCTTGCGTGAGGGTATGATTGATATGACTCTTCCGCTACCCAAGTCCTCTACAAAGCTCAGCGCTCGCATTTGGGTCTTTTGGCACCTGTTGCTAGCCTAGAGCGAGAGACCTCGCTTTCGCACTCAACTCGGGCGAGCGAGCGAGCATCGCCTGTTGATCAGCTTACAGCGTAAGTCCTGGCCTTGCTCAATCATCTCGCCATGAGACCTCCGCAGATACTGATTCTTCGTCATACAGACTTCTGCCGAGTCTCGATATCAACCCGCATGCTAACCTACGCAGAGTCCGCAGTTTCTCTTCACCCAACACCGAAAAGGGTCGTACAATACGAAACGTCTCAGCGGGCCTCGCAACCTCTCTCGCGCAGATTCCCGCATCTCCGCCTTCTTATCCAACCTTCGCCAACCTCAATAGCAGGTCTCCAACGAGGATCACCACGACATCATCAGTCGTCGCTGAAAGATCTAGACCGAAAACGGCCATTGCGCCGAGTTTTGCGAGGAGCGAGACGGATCCTGGAAGGATCTCCACTGGACCTGGGAGGGCTTTGGTAGCGAGAGATGAGAGAGTCGCAATCTCGCAGCCAAAGGTCAGACGGTGGAACGACGTCACTAGCGATGATGAGTTTGGGTGGATCTAAGATGGTATTTGAGAGGTATCGAGCGAGTGATCTACTGTTCGAAGGAACGATGGGATAAGCGATTGGACCATGGCTTAAACAGCCCTAATGTGTAGAAGATCAAAGTGTAGCAACAACATAGCACGGACAGCATACTCTCACAGATAATGAATAATGACGCAGTCTGCAAATGAAATTCTGCTGACGAAAGGAGCTAAAGAGAGTCTTTTGTGTCCGTGTGCAGTGCTAAGGAAAGTAATGCGAAAGCTACAGAAGGCAGGGAAAAAGCAGTGCCGTGTTTGTTGAACAAAGTATGTATGAAACGAGTGTGGGATGCGGAATGCATAATGTAACGAATGTGCGGCTGCGACTTTCACAAACCCTGATCAGGGATCAGACTTAATTCTTGCCAGTGAGAAGGGCAGGGATGCTCACGGAGGGTTTCGGTATGAGACAGGTCACCAGACTGCCACTTTGGAGAACACGTCTTCTTCTTTGTGCGAGTCTCCAGAATGGACGGTAGAGACTACAGTGTTATTACTGTCCGTGGAAGTATTGTCTTGTCGTCGGCTCTTACCGCTCATTGACGGAAAGCCATCTGTAGCGGAAGAATCACGATTGCCAGGTGACGAGCAGAAAGGCTGTTTAAATCCATTGAAGGACGAGGATGGCCGAGATGGGGTCATTTGCGGCCTTTCTGCTGAAGCCGGAAGCGAGGTAGAACAAGCAGGCGGCGAGACACTTGATAGATCAGATCGTTCCGTCAAGCTTTCTCCGCCGTATGATAGTTTCGGTAGTCTGCCTCGAGTTTCTCTTATATTGTCTTGTCCGATATGCTGCTCTTCTTCTTCGTCTGAAGAGCTGTCGATAGCATCTTCGTTTCCAGCCTCGCACAGCGCAAGCTTTATATCCTTTCTATTCTTCGCTGAGAAGGATAGGCGAGGAGTCCTTGATGACCTGCCTGAAGTAGGCGAGGTCGTCGCGGAAGCTGCCGTAAGAGCAGCTACGAACTTCGCATGTGAAGCTTCGAGGACTGAAGTATGTCTTCCTGAAACGTCCGCTATGTCAAGCACGGAGGAAGCGGGCACAGGTGTTGGAAGACTCTGTGTATGTCTATGGTTGCGAGACGTACGCGTTGCTGGAGATGGGGAGCCTACGAGCCTAGGACTAGAGGCAGCCGTCTTTGATAATGAGTGTTGTAGATGTAGATTGATCGAGTGTGATAATTGCTTATGCTGAGGCGAAGAAGCTGGGGTAGCAGGTCTTGAAGCTGATAGTAGAGAAGAATATGACGTTGCGCGTTGGCGAGGCTCGACAGCGATAGCAGGATGGCCTGCATGCGCAATGGAAGAACCAGACGAGGAAGATGGAAGTAAAGGGAGATGATCCAAGCTGATGCTTGAGAAGCCAGCCAGCGCCGAAATCGGTTTCTTACTGAAGTCCAATTCGCGATTGTTTTCCACTTCTCGTCCAACCATTGTCTTGGCGGATGAAAGAGTGCTAGGAGCAGACGGAAGTGAGACATTCTGCTGAATGGGTGCAAACAGATCCGCAGCTGACATTCTTCTGCCCCTCGTAGGGTTTACACCGCGTATCGAAGCCGTCCAATTCTCATCCGCCACTTCCGGGATCTTGGTCAAGTTAGGTGACGGAGAAGCTGTCCGCGCTGGACTCCTCAAGCCATGGAATCCATTCAGTATCGGAGAGGAGGACGACGACAGGCTTGGTGAGAGTGTCGAATTGGTATGCGCAGGTACTGCGCGTCGAGGAGTTCCGTCGTCCGACCTTGCGTTCCTAGATAGAGCAGGTCTCGAATCGACCTTGAAGCTAGGCGATAGCAGCCCGTCTTCAGATACTCCAGCTAGGCGTCTTGCGTTTCTCACGCTCAGTCCCGAGTGGGTGGCATGCCCTAGATCACTGCTTGTATCCGCGATCACTTCGCCTTCTATCGATTCGTCGCTTGCGAGCACTGGGTCCGCAGTCACCAGAGGGGAGGAAGGCCTGGAGCCACTTATTGATGTTCGAGGACTAGGTGAGCCTAATAGGTAATTTCCCGCGGAGGCAGAGAATGGGTTAGACTCCATCTTGGTGACGCTATTGACCTTGAAACTTGGTGTAGAAGGCCTGTCCTTCGAAGGCGAGTCGGCTGGGTATGCAGAGGTGGTTGAAGGTGGCTGTTGTGTAGCATGACGAGAAGAAGAAGAAGACGAAGCAGCTAGATTTGTGACTAGTTTGCCTAGGTTGAGGAAAGAAGCCGAGAATGATCTTCGAGCATAGAATGGCCGTTCGGGCTTTTCTTTCGTCTTGTCACCTCCTCCTCCTAGCGAGATGATTGAGCCTCTCTTCTTGTTCGACTGCGGAGAAGCTGCGCCCAGTGAAGGAGCCGCAGAGACCGATTTACTGAGTGGATGATGCACTTGCCGCGCATAGTCATAGTCTACTTCTCGCTGTAGTTGGGCCACGGTAGGTACGAGTGGAGCGCTCCCTCTCCTCTCAGGCAAGTTGAGCTCCGCCCATATTGGTCGTTCCCTTACGCTTGCCGAATCCAACGAAGCCCTCGAAGGTGCTCGGTCTCCTAGCGGCGAAGGAGCCCGTACGTTATTGTGGCTTGTAACAGATGAAGAAAGCGAGTTGCGTGGAATATTGAGTACGCGGATGGGCGAGGAGGCGCTAGAAGCTGCTTGTTGCGCTCGAGCTAGCTCGAAAGACATACGTCGCTCTTCGACGGGCGAGCGTAGGATAGTCTCTGATAGAAGAGAAGCAGGAGACTGCGGCGTAATCGTACTTTGCGGGACGAAGGGATTGCGAAGGAGGATGGAGCTTGGCCTGTCATTCAAGGACGAAGCTGAAGATGTATTGGGCATCTCGTTCAGCTTGATGAATGTAGAAGAAGACGGCGTCGTAGAAGATGGTCTCTTCTCTCCTAAGCTGCCGAAGGAAGCTTCGTCAAGAAGGCCCTCCAATACGGCCTTCGCGTCATCCAGCAACTTCTCGTCGGAAAAGACAATCTCCCTCTTGAGATTCTGTCGAGTGACAAAGCCTGAGCCTTGTAGATCTCTACTTGCAGACTTGTTTGTGCCATGGCTGGAGTACCGCCGTGTAGGTCTAGGCGAAGGATGTGCTCTCGCCAATCTCGGAGAAAGCGCTAGCTCGACCTCTTCTACTTCTCTTACTCCTGCACTATCGTTGTTGTTCCTTTCTTTCCGCCGCCTGGACTCTTTATCCTTTACTTGCGACAGTCTTCGTACCAGGCCAGGCAGGAAGACATTACTTGATGCTTGGGCGAGCGGTATCCGCGGACTCTGGGGAGGTGAATATAGCGAGGAGAGAGAGGTTGTTGGAGGAGGTAGGGACGACCTGCGGTCGAGAGTAGGCCGTTTCGGTGGCTGCTGACCCGGAGAGCCGGGGTTCAGACAATCGTAGGCCTGAGTTGCATCAATAGGAGAATCAGCTAAGTATAAAGAGGTGAGATATGGCAAGTTGGAGACTGACCTCGAGTTGTTCTAGGGAAGGCCCTTCCTCTTCGAGATGCTCGATAAACAGGCTTTTGGCCTGCGCGTCGACGTGTAAAGAGGTCATCCGGGAAAGCCAGGTTATATTTCTTCGTCAAGAGGGAGAAGTACAGAGGATATACGGTGTGCGAACGACCCTACGCTCGGGCGCACAGCACCACGCTGAGTGCCGGTCAGGTGAGAGCCGGCGGAGTTCGGTTGACAGTTGGAGCAGTGAGTATGACAGGACAGGACAGAAGTAGATGTATCTTGACTAATAAAGCAGTGCGAACGAGTTGTTGGGATCTGTTGGGACTTGCGATTGCGACCAGGCCGGGTATGAGCTACATGGATTCGAGGACAGGATGGGATGGACTGAACAGCAGATGTGATGTGATATGTTGCGAATGAATGAACGTAGAAAGCAGCAGAAGTGACTGAAACGATGCGAACAATTGGGACAATTCAAGCAAGAGAAAGAGAGGAGGGTCTGGGTCAGGACAATTGGGCGGCCATCAACGACGATGAATAGCAATAATGACGATGATAATGCACAGCTTCAAGAAGAAGTGGATGCCATTATGGACAGCAGCAATCAAGGCAACGGCGACGAAGAGGACGTGACGCTCTCAGCCCTCGTCATCCGGTCATTAAAAGCAGCAGATGACATGCTCGAATCACCACCTTCCTCATCTACAGCCAAAGAGACACAACTCACATCCATATTGTCCTCTTTGTCCCTCTGCTCCTCGCTCATCCGTCATCTATCCCTTCTATCATCAAACGAGACTATCGATGAAGTGTCAACGCCTACATTGCGATGTTTCCTCATTCCATACTATACAGCACTGTGCGAAATACAGAGAAGGACAAAGGACTATAATGCACGGACGGAGGTGCTCAATGTCGCAAAAGATCAGCTGCAAGGGTTTATGGATAAAGTGGAACAGTATGAAGTGGTGGATCATGATAAGAGGAAGAGATTGTATCTCGAGAAAGGATCACTGGGCAATGATCCTGCAAGGAGGAGGGAAGCAAAGATATTGCAGTACAAAGAGGAAAAGGCATTGAAGGCGCAGATCGATGTGCGTCCTATCATCACAATGTTTGCTGAAGTGAGCTAACGAGTATTGTAACACAGCAACTGAACGCCCAGCTGGCCGCAAAATCGACATCCTCAATCGCATCAGGCAGCGTGAATCACAACGACGCTTCATGCTACGAAGACGAGTATCTTCGCCCTCTCTTACTCACTCAGATCTCACACGCATACATCAGAGCACACACCGAGCTCACTTCCATCTCCACCGAACTAGAGCTTCTCTCGCACGCGCCAAACATGAGTGAACTTCCATCCTCTCGGCGAACGATACAAGACACGCGTGAGAAGAGTAGAGAGAATGAAGAAGATCGCTGGAGGCTCGATACCCTTCCCTCGTCATCGTCGATAAGCTCGCATAGGCAATTAGTCGATTCGAGCGGGCGCATACTACGGCCATTCACTATCCTGCCTTCCGCATCATCGGGCATGAATGGCCTGTCTTCCACTTCCTCTTTAGGTACACGTCTGCGCTTGCAAGGGCAGGTCTTTGGGTCTTCCCATCGTTTACCTACAATGTCAATCGACGACTATCTCGAGATGGAGCAGGAGAGAGGAAATATCCTGAAAGGCGGAGGAGCGAGGAACACAGAGGAAAGTAAGCGAGAAGCAAGTGATAAGAAGGCGTGGGAGGAGGAAGAAGATAATTATGCAGGGTATGAGAGGGCGGAAATCAATAGGAGGAAAGCGCAGGAGTGGGACGAATACAAGGATGATCATAAGAAGGGAGAAGGGAATCGTATGAATAGGGGATAAGTGTCTTCCCAGTTCAGTACTGAAATGCAATAATGTTTCCGGCAACCCGGCTATGATATGCTCTTGTTCCTCTTGACGATTCTTCGTTATATCTTGCATGGCTTCGTCCTCGTCCTCGTCAAGCTTAAATCCCATCTCTCAGCTCAACGCAGCGTATGCTCGCTATCTGTTGAGCAACGCAGGCCGAGTCTCGCGCATCGAGTCGTCTCTACGGTCCTTAACATGGCTCATCCCGGGTGCTACACTATCTTCTGAAGGCTTATACACTGGGTTAAACATCGTCAGCGCCTACCATGATGCCTTGCTATCTGAATATGCGACTTCATCGAACAACCCGGCTTCATCAGCGGGAAGCAGCGCGACGAGCTTAGCGCTCCCTGCGAGCCCGCATGCGAGATATACAAGATGGTGGTTGAAACAGTCAAAGATGTATAAGACGGTAGCGAGGATGCTCAGCATGGTAGGCTACTGCCAGTTACTAGCCGAAATGGCCGGGAAGAAATACAGAGGCGAGAAGGGTAGATGGAGGGTCGTCATTGCTTTGGAAAGCATCAAGTGCGTCTCACACACTCGGCTCATCGTCTCACAGAAGAGGGAAAGCTGACTCGCGTTTTATTTGGCTCGATTAGAGCTGTGCTACGGTTAATTCTCCTGCGACTGACGGCACAGCGCACAATTCTACAACCAAGTATACCAGAGCGCGAAGTCGATCCATCTGCAGCTACTTCCTCCACTTCCTCCGAATCACTATCGCTGTCCCTCTCATCCGAGCCTTCTGCTCCCGATACATGGAAAGCATCTCGCACGGGCTTCGAGATCCCCACCATCGCTTCTATACGAGCTTCTGCAAGTAGTGGTAGTGCTGGAGGAGGGGGAGCCGCAAGAGTCGAGAGCGAAATCGCGGCATTCTTGCAGACGAAGGTATTGACGATCGATAGTGTGCGGAAACCTTACGATCTAGTTAGAAGAAGGAGAGGCCTAGGAGTCGTTGCGGAGACAGTATGGATCTTGCGTCCGCTCATCTACGGTACGTCTTCTCTCTTTATCCTTTTACCGTCTTCCTGCTTGACCACAGCTGATCGGGACGTTCAGTGCTTGCACTTAAGCGATATGGAAAGAAGCACTGGTATCCCTTCCTCCTATCATTGGCATGCGAATATTTCGCATATCAAAATATGGCAGAAAGCCTCTCTTCCTCCAGACGCGGTGGAAAGGGTACATCCACAGAAGTGGAGAAGCAAGAATTGGCAAAGAGGAGAAAAGCTTTCTGGCTGTATTTCCTGAGAGGACCGCTATATTACGGTTGGACGAGGTGCGTTGCTTTGTCACATTGAAGGTCGGAGACGGGGGCTGATGACCGAGGATGGTGGTACAGGGACAAGATTGAGAGCTTTACGAATCGCTTCGGAGGCATATTCGGACTCGGATTAGTAGCAAATATCGCGGACGATTATAAGCATCTCATCGATGAATACTACTATTGTAAGCCTCGATTTCCACTTACGGAGCGTCTTAAGCTAATGCGTGCCGTCTGTCTATTCAGACTCTTCCACCTGAGAATATCTAGGCCGTAGACAGATCAACATCTTGCGTCCGGCCGGTCGCACCGCTGTTATTGATCTTGTGGTGTTGTTGGAACGAATGGAAACATTCTCAAAATATCTGTAGCTTGGAAACAGCAGGATTAACAGTACCCTTTACAGCAAGACTCCCTTTCTATCCGTCAAACTCGGAACGTAATCTCGTTCTCGATGGTGTGCAAGAAAAGCCTCGATCATCTAACTCCTGTAGCACACCACAATGACATCTGCTCGCGGACGATCCGACCGATTCCCTAGTTCTATCCCTTTCTGCAACCCTTTTTCCACTCCTGACAATGGATCCTTTCTTGGCCTCATAAGCTCTTTGTCGATTGGACAGTGAAAGGCAAAGCTGCACCTACAAAAACTGGCCAAACAGCTGCCTCTTAGCTTTGCTCTCCTGCAAGCACTCAAGCAAGAGTTGGTCTACTAGACGACTAGAGAGCCTCAGCACTCTCGAGCGAGACTTACAAAAATAGAGCCTCATTCGGCCAACTACACAAAACCAGACGATTCGTCGGACCTCGCACGGATTTGTTCCGATTCGCGATACACTCCAAAATCCTTCAAGTAGCGGTCCACCCACCACGCTCACGACTCTCTCCGTCTCTTTCTTTTTTCATCCTACACCTTACACCCCGAAACACTATGTCCTCGCCATGGGAGCGCCTCCAGTCCCCGCGTCAAGCACTCAAGACCTTCGCTGCTTCGGTACGGCATAGACGATCATCAAGCGTCGGCTCAAGCCTCTCTTTCGCTTCGTTGAGCAGCAATACCAGCTGGGACACTGCAACTCGCTCGCCTATCTCTACTGGAAGCAGCGTGCCTGAGAACGAGTGCATGGAGGTGAGTCCTTCCATCTCTGTCAATGATAGTAAAGTGGTGCTGACACATTGCTCCTTTGTGACAGTACGACCACGAAAGGCTCAATGCGCCAAACTTTGTGCAAATACCAGGCAAGAAGCTCATCTGGGGTCCCGAGGACTCCAATGGGTATAGGTGGTTATCAATTGTGGACATAGAGGCTTGATTCGTGTCAGGATAAAGATATGCTAGGCTGTATCTGTATTTTCTGATTCGATAACGCGGTCGTTAACGATGCTTTGATGCATGATACGAGCTTACGGAGCTCCGGCAATAGCTGTTGGACCGCAATGACACGATAGAGTCCTCGATAATACAGTGACCGCCAAGCACGAAGAAGTAGTAATGATTTTCAGTGAGGAGTATCAAGCAAGCTAGACTGATAATGGCTATGGAATCGAGTAGCACAAGAGTCACTGGATTAGGGAGCTGTCAGTAGAGACCTGGAGTGCTTGCGTATATGTTTACTTACAGACGGGCCAGCGAGAGGGATTCCGTTCATTCCGTATATATTGCACACGTAAGGGCGGCGTAAGGAGTGCAGTCAAGCATTCTAGTCAGTACTTGAGAGCTCAATGCGTCGTAAAACCGTTCCCAGATGCTCATCGGAGTTGGCTAAAATTCAGATTCGAAAAATGGAAGATATTGATCCCGGTGCAGCATAGCTCTCAATTGATGCTTACTGTCCACTGGAATACTTGATGATGCTCATAAAAGCCTCACGATCTCTCACCGGACCCGCTTAAAGCCCTCTGCGTACGAATAAATTGCCAAAAGCCCGTAGAGACACCAAATTTGGCTCACATAGGGTACTGCCCATGTGGTATATTGATAGTCACGGTCTTCGTAGTGCTAAACTCACGCAAGCCCTCTATCCCGTTGAAGCGTCCGTAGCCTGAATCTTTGAAGCCTCCGTGGGCTATAGTCTGGGAATCCTTTTTATTGCAACGAGCAAAGTTAGAGACGTAATGCGCGATGTAAATGGCGTCGGTAGCTTACATGCACTGTTGAGCCATTGATGTGAACTTGACCAGACTCGATCTGCTTGGCGATGTTCCAGCATTCAGCCTCGTTGCTCTGTGGTGATCATTACATCAGCATGTAGACACACGCACACATGTTCAATGCACTCACGCCGTAAACCGAAGCTGCCAGTCCGTAGTCCGAAGCGTTGGCCTTCTCGATAGCTTCCTCGTTGGTCTTAAACTTTGTGAATGTCATAGCCGGCCCAAAGATTTCATCCTGATCAATCTTCATCTCCTTTGTGATGCCATTAAGAACGACAGGCTGAACGACATTCTTCTCTGATTCCTGTTTGCCAATGATGATCTTGGCACCCTTGTTGAGTGCATCTTGGATCAAGTCGTTTACTCGATCTGCACTGCGTTGAGAAAATAGACCACGGTATTGCATGGGGTTGTTGGCGTCCATTGGACCGGCGGCTTTGCGAGTGGCATGGTGCGAGTTTAGGATCTTAGTGAACTCGTCCGCAATATCTTCGTGTACTATCAAACGGTCGGAGCTGCGTAAGAAGTATCTGTCTCAGCCAAGGATGAGCGAAGAGAAGTGCGACTCACGCCATGCAGATCTGACCGGAGTGGCTCAGTCCACCAAACATGACCGAGTTGGCCGCCGCTTCCAAGTTCGCATCTTTGAGCACGATAACAGGAGCCTTTCCACCCAACTCCATGCAACATGGCTTCAGATGTCGGCCTGCGACTTCCGCCAACTTGCGTCCTACAAACGTACTTCCTGTGAAGTTGATCTTGCGGACTGCTTTATGAGCGATGATGGCTTCGCAGACTTTAGGAGAGTCGGCAGGTGAGATGTGCACCATGTTCAACACGCCTGAAGGCAAGCCCGCGTCGATGAAGAGCTGGGTAGCGAAATGGTGGATCTTGGGACTGTATTCGGACGTCTTCCACACGACGGTGTTGCCAGCCATGATGGCGTTCGCGAAGCATCGTACACCGAGGGTAAGGGGTGCATTCCAGGCTAAGGGCAGTCCTCCGTTAGTGAAGGGCTTCCTTTGGCGTGGATGACACTAGTGAACGTACGAGCAATGCCAAAGACAACACCATAAGGTACTCGCTCGATGTATGCTGCATTATTTGTATTTCGAAGAACAAGAAATCAGCATACAGTAAAATGGTACACGGAAGTGCGGTTCCGGAATCTCCGTACCTCTTTGACCATCTTCTGAAGGTGCAATTTCGCCCTTGAGAGCAGTAGCCAGTGCAGCTGTCTCAGAGACTATGTTCCAAGCGAGCTGATGGTCGACGGCCCTGTAATCTGCCTCAGCTAGGCATGATCCAAGTGATCAGGACACGCACCCCCAGAATCCGTTCGCGGTCGTCTCGATGGTAGCTATCTTGATGAACTCATCTTTACGCTCTTCAAGTAGTCGAGAAGCCTTCAAGAAGATTGCTCGTCTTGAAGTTGCTGAAGTGTCTTTCCATGTCTTAAACGCTTTCGCGGCGCTCTCTACAGCTTTGATCGCCTCTGCCTCATTGACGCAGGATACTTTGTACTGTCAACACACCGTCAGTGAGGTCTATCGAGAGGCCAGAGAAAGATGCGAAGTACGAGAAGGTCTCCGGTATGCGGATCGTTCAAGTCGTAGGTTTGACGGAGCTCTTTGAAGGGTGCATTGTCCAGGATAGATGGGATGGTGTTGTCCGACATTGTTGGAAGTTGCAGGGACTGAAGTGGTGCAGAAGCAAACAACAACTTCTCGTTCTCTCGCCGCTAAAGTCGCTCCGGGAAAAGCTACATCCGGGTCTCCGTATCTTTCAAGCAGCAGACTGGCATCAGCTGAGCTGTGAGCTGTAGACAGCAGCCTACGCGAGGCATGTTAGCATTGCAGCTTACTCCATACAGGATGCTGGCTTCAGGTTCCCTTTCGGCGTTAAGCTGCATACGTGGTCGGCGATAAAGGCAGTCTGAAGAATGGCAGTCAAAGCAAGCGACAGAGTGAAGCCATCAGTAGTTAGTGATGGTCAGCTATCTTTCTATTCTACTCTTGCTGCTTCTGCCCCAATTGTTCGAATAAGCAGCCAGACAGAAACGAGCCAGTTGCAGCCAGGACCGTGCGCAGATTGTGGTGAAGCTTGAAGAGAGGGTGAACAGGATAGCACAGTCATATCGATTATGCTGTCCCAATGTCAATGTGACAGTCTACCCTGTGGGTACGCTCATGCGTTCGCGTTGTCGCGTCAGTTCAGCCAGGTCGGCTTTCGACCGCAAGAGTTGGAAGAGAACGAAAGGCAATGGAAAGGTCTGCAGGAAGATAGCAGCAGCAGTTCAGACTCAAGATATCGATTCAGAGCGGTCAGATACATCCAGACAGGCCGGCAATAGCGAACCGTCCGCTTCGTGGATCTGAGTACACGATCTACGTGTCAGTCAGAATGATAATAGATGACTTGCGACTCATAACGGCGACATCGCTGGAACCATAGGAAATACTACGATGTCGGCTACCTAGAATGCTTCCGCACACCAAACGCGATCCGAATTTACATATTGCCTGTATCGCTTTGCGAGCCCGAAGCTACACAGACTGGCACCTCTTCCTTCTACTTAGCGGGAGGGTACCTGAAGGTCGCGGTAGCTGGCATAGGATTGGAGTTCATAGCAGATACCGCCTGCGCGGATCTTGGGCGATTCTTTGAAGATCTCGACGCGTTGTTCGTCGGCATAGCTTGGACGAAACCTCTTCCTCCAATATGGCTCTGATGGGTCTGGCCGTGATCGATAGTTGGCAGGTTCATCATTTGCATAGCTGAATTTCCACCATTTCGAGAAGATGAAACGGAGCCTGTGTGAGAAGAGCGCGACGAAATGTGTCCTTGACGATTGTGATGGTGCTGGAAGCTGTTTTGCATACCGGAAGCGTTGTTGTCCATGTTGTGTGAGCCATAGTGAGCACCGAGGTTTAGCTTGGGCTGACCAGCATTTAGAGGCAGAGTACGTCTTTGACCTGCTTGGAAGGACGCAATAGGCTGGAAAGACCTATCTGGAGTAGGCTGCAAGCGAGGGATGATCGTGAGCACTGTTATAACCGCTGTGTCTCCGTGCTAAACGGCCTACCTGAATGATACTAGTCGTGGTACCTGCATAACCTCCCGTCCCCTCTTGCTGCTCATTCTGCGCATACATCATCTGCTGCTGCTGCTTGCCCAACAAAGCACCCGTACTGCTTGCGGTGCCCGTATTTCCTCTACCTCTCGAAACAGAAGCGGGCATAGTCTTGCCTAGTAGCTTATCGTACTGTGCTCGAAGCTTTGTATACTCTTTCGATGTCTGCTTGTTTGCGTCGGCTAGATCTTGGTTCTTGCGAAGCGAATGGTCGAGCTCTTTCTGAGTCTGCAGGATCTTCTCGTCGAGGTCTGTCGTAAGATATTACCGTCAGCATGCTGCAAGATTAACGCAACGAAGACTGGACATACGTGCTACTTTGGTATTTGCTTCTCGAACGATGTTGTTGATGTCTCGCTCCATGACGCTGGCTCTCTGCCAAGGAAACAGTCAGCACAGCGACAACTGCGTCGCGAGACGTGATGTTCCACTTTTTGAGCATCCTTGAGCATTAATCTCTGAAACTCCGACTCCATGCTAACTTGGTAGTTCCAGACACCCAGCGCTCGTCTTGCAATCTCGATTATGTCGGAAGGCGTCAATCCAGCAAGGATTGTGTTCTTGTAGGCTTCACTAGGTTTCAGGTTGGTCACGACGATGTCGTCTCTGTTTCAGCCGCGCGGCCAAGCAAGACCATCAGCAGACGCTCGCAAGTCATGGGAGAGTGGTCGCAGGCCCATACGGATCCGGAAGAGATGCTTCGCAAGCTGGACATTGGCGGGCGCTGCTGAATAGCTTTTCTGCGCAGGGAGCTGGAAAGCCGGTCAGTCTCGCTCGCAAAGGTCGCAAGGCTTGTCGCATAATGCGCATACAGCAGAAGATGTCTGTGGAGTGATACAGATACATCTGAGTTAGCGAAGTGAACTTGGGAGGCCTTTGCGACGCGACTTACGCGACCAAGCCGTCACGATAGCTGACGATTCTGCGAGGCTGAGAAGGCGCCTACACGACATCTCATTGCATCGTAGCTCGTGTTCCATCTTGCGACCGGCGGAAGAGGCGAAAGAAGCAGAAAGATAATCAAGAGAGAAGAGAGAAAGGGAGTGAGCGAAAGAGAGGAAGGGACTGAGAAGTGAGGGAAGGGTGGAGAGAGGAAGTGAGAAGCTATGCATACTCAGATCATATAGCTACAGAAACGAATGTGATGATTCCCGAAAGATCGAAATACTAAGCGAGCGTAGTTTGTGTGTAAAGATCTAAAGTGAAGTCCGTGCTGATGCGTGTGTGGTGCGAGCGCTATAGTGATGTCAACAAACTAACTGAGGAAATGGTTACTGAATTACTGCACTGGTCTACTCCTGCCGAACTACTCCGTCGTCTTGCCAGAACTGATTATAAAGTGCCAAACCGCTGTTCATGTCACTGCCTTGTCTTCGATGACCCAATCTATCGCTCGAATGCTTCGTTCGCAGTATATGTGCCGGCTTCCCAGTCTCTGAAGGAGGATTGGAAAAGCTGTTCCTCCGGACTCGATTTGCTCGAGGTGTCTGTTGAGGAGAACCTGGAGGTGATGTAGGAGGTGAGGAGCCACTGCTGACAGCTCGCGACCGTTTTGGGTCTGGAGGAAGAGAGGGCTCTAGCCTTCTATTGGCTATCGCGGCTGCGCGAGCCATACTTGCTGCAGTAGGCCTGCTGAAATTCCCACCAGCTTCAATACGAGTAGGTAGACTCCTTTCTTTGATATGCTGAGGCGATATAGACCTGTCGAGCGCACTTGTGGTTCTAGCTGAAGCAGGCGACTCGTTCATCGATGGTCGGACTCGATTGCTGAATTTGGCTGCTGCGACACCTTGTTTCCTGACAACTTGCTGCGTTGTGGGAGATAATGTACGTATATTCTTGCCAGGCCGGCGGGTCGGAGTCGTCGGCTTTCTGCTCAAGCCAACGAGCGGATCGATATCGAAAGTAGGACGCGGCACGTCGGTAACGTAGCTGAAGCTGATTGAGAGATTTGGTCAGCACTAAGCCTCCTTCTCCTTGACAATGTTTCCTACCTCATCGTGCTTTCTGCCCCAGCTGTCTTAGTCGAAGACTTAGGGCGGGCAGCTGGTGTTTCTTCAGCTTGTTCCGCCTCGCTCTCCGTCACTGGGTCTTCCTCTATCCTAGCAGATCTCCGCCGTCTCGCTACTTCCTCCATGGCTATAGCGCCTGCTCTTCTCCCGCCCGTCTGGTCTTCCATCACCCAATGATCGATCTTGAGGAATTTATAGAGGTTTCTCTCCCTCTTATCTAATGTCACAGCCCTTTTATTCGCTTTTGCAGAGTGCGAGGATCCTAGCGGTAACTTCGTGACTCCGACTCTCTGGCACCGAAGGACGACGTCCGTGAAAGCAACAAGCCATACATCACGCTTGCTTCCTATCGACGGCTGTTTCTTACCATCTTTATCATTACTGCCATGCACGAGGTCCGAAAGCCGCCGGACTGTCTTGTTGACATTTGAGGAGTCCGCTTGTACCTCTTCGATACTCTTTAGATTGCGACCGGCATCTGAGAACGTCCGTCTAGCTGCTGCCATACCAGGTATAGTGTGAGACCACATCGCTTCTTCGGAGACAAGTAGCCTATCCGCTCGAGGTGTAGTGAGAGTCTGTAAAGAAAGCGACGCGATGTATCAACTTTTGATCACTATAGTCGCAAGCATAGGCAGATAGCCCACCCGGTCATTGAGCCCCTCTATGCGAGCCCAGCAATTTCGGGTCTTGGCTCTTTCCTCGTCCGACACCTTCTCGTTCTCGATACTTCTTACGACAGCATCGATCTCAAAGGCCAATTTTTGCGTAGCGTCGTAGTCGCGAGTGGAAGGGTCGGTACTGAGGGCAATCCAGAGTCAGCTACAACGCCTTTAGCGAAAGTGAAACCGTTGGCAGCTTACTGATATAGCAGGCTTTGAAAGAGCAGCGGATACTTCAATAGCCGCTGAAAGGGCTGACTGAAACATATGCTTAAGCCAGGGTGGCCTCGCACGGAAGCTTGCTCCTCCAGGCGCTACAGTCAGAAAACCATGCTCAGTACACTATCAGAGGCAATCCTCGAGTCGGACGCACCATGATAGCCTTTGCCAGACGTCTCTGCTCTTTCAGCTCTTCCTTCGATCTAGTCTTCTTTACTTTAGCAGCAAGGAGCGGATTGACCGTTTGTAGTATCTCTTCTATATCTTGGAGAGCTTTCTCGAGATGGAGGACATATGTCGTATAAGACTCTATGACCCAGCCTTGTTCCGCAAATACATCCGCGAGCGTCCGGACGAGTGCTGCAATTCCCACTTGTCAGTCCGTAGCCTACATGGGATCGAAGAATACCAGCTTGACTTACGAAACTGCTCTTCATACCTCGCTCGAAGTCTAGCTGAAAGAGCCTGATGGCCCGTTAGAAATTGATCCGTGATAGATCTGCAGATGAGCATCAAGTCCTCCGGTATGACGAGCGGGAGCTCTTGGGGAAGGTCTCCTGATTTATGTAGCTTGTTAGGTGGAGGAGGCGAAAGGTTCTTTAGATGGTGTCTGAAAGCTTTCGGGATATGGAGAGTCCCGACGTGTGTGAACGAGGAGTTGGGAGCGCTAGGCGATACTTGCGGCCTAGAACTATTGTTGTGCGTGAAGATGGGTGTGATAGCCTTATGTCTTGTGGTAGGGTAGTCCCGAGGAGCATGTGAGAAGGAAGAGTCGCCTTCTTCTGCACTGTCCACGGCCGTCGTCCCTGAGATACCTGTTCCTCCTGATGCATCTCGATTCTTGCCTTGTCCACGATATGCTTCTGCAGCATGACCGTCTGAAGAGCCTGAAGGGGAAGTGATGGACGTCGTGGAGGCCGACAAGCCAGGGCCCGCATCGAGTGATACCCTTCTAGCGAAACGAGCAGCTATAGGCAGATTCTCCGATGATGCACCCATCGTGCCTAAGTTGTGAGGTGACAGATGACCGCTCTTGATTGTACCCGTGGGTACAGCTTTGGCACTGTTGACGGATAGATTGAGAAGAGGGGACCGCCTTGCTTCCAGAGATTCGGTCGACTTGACGGCCGGCAAGATGCGTGATGTGGATGAAGTGGACCTCATGGTCTCAATGGGCGATGTAGGCACGCTCTGTTGACGGCACAGCAGCGGATCCAGATAGCACTCTTTGAGGGTCTGCGGGCGACAGAAAAGTCAAGGACTAGCCTACACACATCCAAGAGGGAAAGAAAACTCACCAGAAGCTCCTGAACGTATCTCTCCTCGCTGCAGACCATTTCGAAGAGAACTTCCTGCCTCGTCCGTTCTCTCCCACCGAGGTTCTCGACGAGTTCTTCGTCCGTAATCTCCGACCACGTCAGGTGCTGCATGATACCATTTCCTCCACCAGCAGCGTTCATGTCCTTGGAGTATGTCGCTAGGATAGCTAGATTCGGGTAGTTCGTTGCTTGATTGGCATAGAAATTGCTGCCGGACCTGTGCTGCGAGCTGAAGGATGAAGAGGAGGCTGTCGTGTTTTGCGACATCGATGTCCCAGATCGCATCGCGACATCTGCATCTTGTCTGAAATCTGGAATATCGCCTCTTGCGGTGGGTGACGTTGGGGCCGCCTGACGTATCGTCGCATCCTTCTTCAGGCCATTGGTGTAGCTGTAGTCTGCATGTATCTGCCGCACAGGTTGGGAAGGTATCTGATGTTGTTTGCTGACCTGAGTAGCATTGTTGGATTTCGTTTGGCCCGGGAAACATGCAGTTGCGATATTGGCATGGTTCAGGATGCCGTGATGCGAGATGAGCGATTGCACATCGTCCGGAGGAGGTGGAAGTGATACATTCTCGACTGCTCCAAAGGCTACTTGCTTCACGGGTACAGCTGGCGGCGCTGCATCTGGTCCTGCGGTGACTGTAGGCGCAGTTGCGGTCGAGGTCGCGGCATGAACGAGGGCACGCAGAGAATCCTGTTCAGGATGATATCCACCAGGTTGTTGCTGCTTCTGCTTGTCGTTTCTCTGCTGCTGGTCTGCCTGGTTCTGCTGCTTGTTTTTGCCCTTGCTGCTCCGGAAGAACCGAAGCATCTGGATGCTCGTCGTTTGCGCTATGTAACGTAACGATTAGCAGCTCATCCACTGTATCATCATCATCATCATCAGATTATTCTCTGCATTGTCATCAGCTCAAACCAGAGGTCTCTGCGCTCGTCGCCCAAAGCGTTGCGCTGCTCGACCGCCCCTATCGTTGTGGTCGGTTTCGAAATCAGCGACAGAGGCAGATGCAGCATGAAGAGTATGTCGCATCGCGTAGGTATATGGATATAGAATCGAATGCAATGAAAGCTTTGTCGGAAAGTCAAGCTTGAAGAGAGAAGCTTGTGATGGAGAAGAAGAAAAGAAAGAGAAGCTACAACTACACAGGCGACTGCGATCAAGCTGTTCTGGCGCGATGCACATCTCGCACACGCAAGGTGATGTTCCTGCAGAATACTTCTAGCTCTACTTTCTTCAGCCTTTGGTTATCGAGGGCTTTCAGCACGTTTGACAGGCGGAGTGCTGCAACGCATGTGAATATACCCTGAACATCATCGGACGTCTTGGATAAGCCCTGCCAAAAGACACATCAAGAGCAGGACGCGCGCGTAGCGTAACCTCAGAGGAAAAGCGGCTTACAGTCGTGTAGCGCTCTGCTCAATCTGCTGTATCCTGCTGCCTTCGTTGTCGTCAAGTGATAGATAGTCCAGCTGGCTATCCTTGCTGCTTTCTCTCCGTATACCCTGTTAAGCAAAGCGGGATGAGCATGAACTGTCATTATGCGCCGAGAGCATCCATAAGCCTGACGTATGTGACGAAGATCCGTCTTAGTATCCAAGTTGATGATCGGGAGCGTTCTACTGTAGCGACGTTTTAGCCATCGGCGGGAGACCACCATAGACAGCTGCTCGAAATCTCCTTGACCTGTTGTAGCTTTCGCTTTTCAGTAAGCAACCAAACTCTCCTGCAGCATGAATAGGCGAGGACATGGAGGATCATAGTATGGAGACGGTGGGAGGACGTCTAGAGTGTCAGAGAAGGGAAGGGAGAGAGGGAGACGGGTTGTAGGGGAGGTGGCTTGGATGCTATACATGGGTGAGAAGCTTGATTTCACGCAGGAGGATCAAGATCTTGGTACGAAACAGCAAGTCAATGGCGCCGAAATATGCAATGGCAGCTAGTCGTGGATGTTGTGGGAAGGGAGGAGTGTAGCGCTCAATAAAGGAGAGTCTCAAAGGAAAAACACAGCTGATGCTTGAACCTAGCACCCGAATGGCACCTGAGTGAAGATGAAGCTCAGGGAGAGGGAGGGAGAAGAGAAAAGAGTACTTCAGGCTTCTTGCTGCAAACTTTGATATAAGGAATGGAACTACAACTGCAGTCTAGCTATTAGTAGACCGGCTTCTGACCTGGTTCATGGTATCCCCAGGCACTGTCGCAGTTAGAGGCCAGTCAGTCAATCGCAAGACGACAGATGACATTGCGCGCCGACTCACCCTCTTGCACTTCCCTGTTCGTAAGACCATACTCTCTGTAGTCCCTCCGCATCGCATCGAACACCTTCGCATAAACAGTCTCTCCTCCATCCAACAAGCTCTTCACCATTTCCTGCGACTCGGGATCCAGAGACTTTCGATGGAATTGGAAGTCGATATAGAAGCCTTCTGGAAGGTGGCAGTACCCATCCTCCGTCCGGATGTCGCGATACATCGCGTCCACACAGTTGGAGATGGACTCTTTCTCATTCACGGAATGTCCGCGAGAGAAGCCATACGTGCCCCTCTTCAGCTGTATCCACAGCTCGCCATCCTCTCTGCGCTCGAGGAAAGGGCGAAGATGCGTCAGATCACGCCTGAACGCGTGAACCTGAGAGACACGACGAACCGGTACCCTTTCTTATGCCAACCTCGACCTTTAGCATTCCTGCTAGATAGCGTAACTGCGCGAGGCATACTGGTCTTGCGATGGCGAAAAAGTAAGAGAAACAGAGAGAGCTGGATCCCAGAAAAAGATGATGAACCCGTGATGCCGCAGGCGTTTGGCCGTTTGACGAGGCGGTTAGGACTCCCCGCTTAGCTTAATGACCAATCCATCAGAAGAGCACTTCGTATTGAGACAATCGTGACATGGTTGATAATCTCGCTTCGGGTATTCAAGATACGTACATCGTCCAGAACAGAGCCTTATCTCCTATTAGTCAAAGAATCCCTTTACATCTCTCGCTACACTGCCCTCTCTGCGCCTTCATTTATACGTGCTACTGCTCCTTCTCCGGCTCGGGCGTATTATCGTACACGCTGTGCGTGCCAAAAATCCTCATCAGCATGTTTCTCCTGCAGCAAGCTGAACCAGCAAGAAAGTACGACTCACGTCTTCTGATGTTTTCCCCATGCTTTCGTCCACATATTTTCCTCTCCCTCCTTCGTCGCATACTTGAGTAGAGCCTCTCTCGGGTCCTGGGATCTAATATCCTCTCCCTCTATATTGCCCATGACAAGATGTCTATCCGTCGCCTGTCCTACTCGTCCTCCACTTCCTGGACCTCGTACAGGAGGCTCTGGTTTCCTAGCTTTCAAAAGCTGTTTCTTACTCATTAAGCCTGTTCCCCCTCCAGAAGAAGAGACTTCTACCATGTCGCGCTTCCGCTTCATTGCTGTACCCTTGTCAGAAACGTCATAGTGGTCATCTTTGAACATCGGTAACGCGTGAGGAGTAAGTATGGGTCGGTCGCCGGGTACATAGTCGTCCAATGCATGGCGCGCTTTGGGAGCCCGTGAAGCGGCCATGGTAGCGCCTTTTTCGGATAAGGAAGGGGAGTAGAGAACGTGGATCTCGCCTAGGGAAGTAGAGGCGATGATCTGGTTGATCCGGCTCGGCCAGAGAAGCTTGATCACACTTCCTTTCGAGATGTCTGCGCCCACATAACCTCAGTATCAGCTTCCATTCCTTATCATAGAAAAGCCTAAGGGAAGTGTGCGCACTAAGTTCCCTGACGATGCTCAGATCCTCCCTCTTCATGACGATAATCCTTCCACCCTCTTTCCCTCTCACATCCACTTCTTTACCCGGTACGTTGCCAGCAATAGGTCCACTTGTACCCGTGAGGATATATTTCTGATCAGGCGAGAAGATGGCACTCGTTTCTGGGTTTAGCGAAGGTAGATTCGTAGCGACCGCGATGGGTTTCTTGAGAGATTTGATGTCCCAAACTGCGGACAGAACATATCAGCGATGGGGTCTAGGAGGAGCAGGAGCAGGGAGAGGACGCACGCTTGACGGTGCCGTCGCCGCCTCGACTGACGAGAGTCCGATTGTCCAGCGAGAAAGTAAGATCAGAAGTCTCTGTTCCCTTCTCATGCGCGTTCTCCGCGACCTGCCATATCATGCTCATCAGCTTCTCCTCTTCCTCATCCCCAAAGTTATGGACTCACGCTATTCGGTCTTACGAAATTACTATTCGTCAACCACACATTGATAGTTCCATCCATCGCAGCGGCAACGATATATTTCCCATCATTGCTCCACGTAGTTTTCGTAATCTTCGTCTTCCCTCCTTTTTCTTTACTTTTCAATATGATAGTCTTCACAGATTTGAATTTCTCATTCAGATCCCAGATACGGAGTGTAGAGTCGTAGGAAGAAGTGAGGAATTGATTGGGGTTGGATGGGGACCAGCACGCAGAGGTCAGTTGGCCGGTGTGCCCGGAGGTGTTCTTCAAGTCCCGTATATACATATCGCCTTTAGTAGTTTCGTAGCTGCGTTACCCACACACAATATCATCAGCTTTCCTTCCCCTCCCTTCATGATATGTGTAAGCAGTAGGAATGCGCACTTACATCTGGTTCCCATCCCTATCATAGACCCTGGCCTGCAGCGTTCCCGCAACCACAATAAACATCGTCCCATTCTCATTCCAGCACACATCATGTAGATGATAGTTCGCAAATGGTTCAAAAGACTTGAACGGTCGGAAATCGGACTGCATGCCTCCGAAATCCCATAGTTTCACGTCGTAGTCGTAGGAGGCAGACACTATGCGAGAGCCGGAGGGATCGATGGAGAGCGCGGAGACGGCCTAAGAAAGAGACGAGAATTAGTAAGGAGAGATGGGAGCGGGAAGAGGGCGGACCTTGGTATGGTCTTTTAGAATCGCTTCATGGCTTATGGGGAAATACTCGAGGTCGTCTTCTGCGGTATTCCCTTCTTCTTCATCAATGTCTTGCTCGTCTGCAGCTTCTTCTGACTTCCCATTCCCATTACCAGCTTCTTGCGCTTTTGTGTCGAGTTCACGTGAATTGCTTGTTGAAGCTAGCGAAGAGGGTCCAGCCTCAGGTTGATCCTCTTGTCCATCATCTTGTACTTGTTCAGAAGAGTCTATAGGTCCTCTAGCCGGTCCAGTCGTGCTCTACATCGTTGACACAAGTCAGTCTCAGGATTCTGCATCCAGTCAAAGTAGACTTCGGCGCACTGTATCATTCTCATCTACTCTCTTCTTCCCTTTATTCGATGATGGTTGTTTTGCCTGCTTTGCTGATGCAACGCTGTTTGAGGTCGCTTTGGATTTCCCTCCTCCAAAGCCTGTAGGGAGTCCGAGTGCAGCTGGGTCAAAGTCGGGAACGTCCATGGCGCATATATCGTGAGTCTATCTTGATGGTAGATACAGTCTCAAGCAAGTATTAAGTTTTGAGGTATCGGAATGAGGACGAGAGTGATCTTGCTGCTTCTTCTCTTCCTAACCACATTCAGTCAACATGGCTTTCTCGTCTACCAACAATAGCAACAGCAACAGCAATGTCGCATCTAGAATCAATAGCCCAGCAGCTCCTCCTGCCGCTTCTTCCAGTCCCATCGCTTCTCCTCTGACGACGCTCTCCCTCGATGAGATTGGGAAATGCAACAGGGTGACTCTGCTCAGCTGTATCAGTTCAGCTTGTAGCAGGATACTGAAGCATGTCGTATAGGGCGCACAAATGGATGGGACAGTCTATGGCAGCTTCTCCGGGTTTCTGGGTTCGTCGCTTCTCTTCCTCTGAAGGCAAGCTTGTCCCTTCGCTGACTATATACTCATCCTATATCGTATGCAGGCGGCTTCTTTGCCTTTCGCTTCCTCAAGCTCAACAAGAATGTCTCTCTCTTCAGCGGGATCCTGTGAGTCCACTCTTCCACCTATCAAGCATCAACAGAAGTACAATGCTAATAAACTGATGGCTGCAGGACCGGCGTCATCTCTGGGTATGTCGTCTCCCGTCAAGCATTGCAGACGCGACTCTTGCGATCCGAAGCGGATGCCCGTGCGTTGTCTCGTCAGAAGGATGAAGCAAAGGGAGGCAAGTGGAATGTGAGTGAACTCTGACATACTATATCTACTGTATGCTGATAAAGTATATAGATGGATCGCTTTGAAGGTGGGCATGGAGGATTGGAGCATTTGGAAGACAAGTATGCAACGACGAGGTGAGTCTTCCTCCACAAGTGTGATAAGATGGAGCAGAGCTAACCTGCGAATATACTTGTGCTTCTGTTGCAATGCAGCGGAGAGCATTGAATAACGTAATTACACTGAATCACGTGACCGTGCCTGGATGCCTCTCTACCTGGTCGTCAAGGATGACTGCTCAAGGAAAAGAGGCGGCCTGCGCTTCGTCTGGATCTGGACCAGTCTAGTCTAGACTAGCAACAATGTCTCCGAGGCCAGCTCCTCCCTCTGTCTCGCTTCCAGTTCAACTCTAATCTCAATCTCATCTCGTTCTACATCTTCTCCCGGACCGGGTCACTCCCATCTCATCTCAATCTCAATCTCATCTCACCGTTAGCGCCGTTAGCCATCTCATCTCATTTCCCGGGATCCGCTTGTCTCACTGTCAGAAACGGACAACGGCTAGTCTAGTCAGGTTTCGTCCGACAAGAGCCATCTCATTACATTACAAGTACATTCTACAAACGGCACGGAGAACGGATGGGCCGGTAGCAGAGTCTGCAAATCCTGCAGATCGTCACAACATCATCGTCCTCGTCCTCGCAGGCTCTTCTCGCTGGTTTCCTCTGCTCTCATCAACAGTAGCAAAGATGGACCCCTTCGACAGACCTCCCTCACGTTCATCACGACGCTATTCAATGAACAACTCATCCTTCGCACTACCCACCCTTCCCTCGCTGGGCGGTAGCTCGTTTTCCTCAAGATTGCCTTCGCCGAACGACACACTGTCAGGAAACAGTGGAAACGATAGATTCGCAAGCAGTCTAGACCTACCACCGCTAAGAGGAGTGCCGAGGTCGACTTCGCCGCTGCTCAGTCCTTCCCATAGACCAGGAACAGGCGCTGGGAGGTCATACTCAGGTGAGTCGCATGTAGCACTCCTCAGCAGAAGACGCTAAGAGGCTTGTATCGCAACGCAGACTTTCCATCTCTACCGCCTCTACCGCCCTTCCCATCCTCGTTCAGCTCGTCACGCAATCCAAATCTACCAGAACGCACAGCAGGCGGGCGCAGTTTCGTGCAATACCCAGATATCACTGGTCCCCTTCCTTCTCATCGTCCATCTACACGCTCTCGTCGAACAAGCCTCATCGGAGGAGGAAGCATGGACTTGGACGACTTACCACTATCAACATCAAGCAACAGACCTTCTTTCCTGTCGCGCGGCTCTTCGAACTCTTCATCGAGCTACAGCAGCTTCCCTGCACCTCTATCGTCCTCATCGACAGTCTTCGACCTGCCGCCTATTCCTCCTCTATCGAGCAGCTCGCAGCGCACTTCCTTTAACACACGAGGAATGGCGGATCTATCACTATCACCTACTTCGCCCTATTCAGATCAAACTACTATGCAAACTCTATCAGACGGGCTTGGCGTCAGTCCCTCCTCCGTCGAACTTAGCGGAACCGGCACACACCTGGCTTCTCTATATTCCCCGACCTCCGCCCAAATGCGCAACTCCTCCTCCCACGCCTCCAAAGGTATCCGAAAATACAGTAAACGCGCAACCTTCTCTTCTGCCCAATTGACAATCATGGAAGCGCTCTGGAACACCGACCAGTATCCCTCTGTAGATCAAGTTGACGAATGTGCATCCGCCACGGGGCTGACTGCAAAACAGATAAGAACGTGGTTTGGGAATACGCGACAGGCGAGACTTGCGGGGACTAGGACAGAGGCGCGATTGGCGGGCTTGCCGGGGTCGAATGCTGGAGGAGCAGGCGGAAGAAATAAACATAGTATGATGCCAACTGCGCCGGCAGGGTTCTTGGGAACTTCGCCGCCTGTTGGAGCTGGATCCCACTTCCCTTCTCTTACATCTAGTGCTAGCGGAGGAAGAAGATCCGATTTCCCATCCCCCTTCCCTCCCTCATCCTCTCTATGTTCTTCATTAGGAGGTACTTCTATGTTCCCGCCCCTAGGCGATCCTTTCTCTTCATCAAGTCTGGCAAGACCCGTCTCGAGGTCGAGAAGGAACTCGGTGGTTGGCTTGCCGAGTCTATATGGATCGACGAGCAGTAGTTCTAGTGGAAGTTCCTTTGGAGAGAGAGGATATGGTGGTGGAGGATCGTATGGGCTGTAGCATCGACCGCTTCCCTTGGTCCAGAACCTATACCTCGAATCACATCTATCCTTCTTCTTCGATCTATCTCTATATACACACTGCTACGCTGGGTCAATCCTTCGGATCGAATCACATCGCGCTGGCGAGACACTCTCTTCGGAGATGTGCACCAGGGCAAGGCTGGTTTTCGACAAGCTTCTTGCGACCCGCATCGCTCTATTTCTCTTCTATTCACTATTATACTATCTCGGTCTGCGATCTGTCCGCCGCCTCGCTTGGCGGTACAAGACTCGTGCTCTGCACCTAAATCTTTTATGAACTTCGCTATCCGGCCGAACGAAGCATCCCGATACCCAATCATCTATTACGCGCATCTTTCGACATGCTGCATACTCACTATTACCACACTATCTAGAAACCCAAGACGCAACGACTCGCATTAATTCCAGATTTTCCTACTCTTCCAGTTGTAGCTATATCGAATGTCGTGATAGTACCACTATTCTCCACTATCCTAGTCACTTTTCGATCTAATCAAGCAGCGTAATGCAGTAATCCAGCTCCCAATGATGTTTTGCCCACAGCTTCGCATCCTACCTTGCAATTCCACCCATCTCCAAACAGTCTTGCTTGGATGGCTTCTGCAGCGAAGGCTCATATGACCATACATCGCTAGCACATATCAGCGCCAGGCCGATGGGACGAATTGCTATCAAGAGCGAGCCGCCGGATCATAAAGCTGGCAGCCCAGCGGCACTTTCGCAAGCTCAGCGCGATCATGGATTCGATTCTGCCAATGTCTCAAGCATGAAGAATGGCTCTCTGGACGAAGCGACTCGCGACAAACCACTGCCGGATGAGCCGTCACTCTCTATGAGCCGAAGTGCAAATGGCCTTGCTACAGCAACAGCAGAATCATGCAAAAAACACGACAATGTAGCATATATGAATGGACATCACCCTGTATGCCAAGAACGACCGAAACAACCACACGTACGGCGCATCAAGAGCTTCGGGGACCTCCTAAGTCCGAATGAGAGTGCTCGAAGGCCAGGAAGCTTTCGAAGAGCATCTCAGCTGTCCTATGATGATGCTGTGATGCCTGGAGACGCCTCTGATGCATCTGGGGTGCCGTCGCGAACGCGGATGTCACAGGTGCTACAGCCTGAAGCATCAGCAAGCATCGCTGCTCAGGGAAAGATTGTGGATGAGGAGCAGACTAGGTCTCAGAAACTACAGAAGCGCCGGTCCAGTCTTGGTCTGGGCAGGAAACCCTCGTTCTTAACAAGACGATCAAGTCAGGATCTCATCAGTCAAGCAGCGACAGAAGCTATACCTCCCGTCCCTTCGCTTCCTTTCGCACATCAGCTATCTATCCCTACTACAGCTACAACATCCGTCGATGCTTCGCAGCTGCTCACACCGCGAAACGTTTCTTCAGCAACGGCTCCTGCGGTCATAGAGACGAGGAAACGTAAAGGAAGTGGATTCTCTTCTTTCTTTCCAAGTATATTTGGGGGTGGGAGTAGGAGTCGTGGACAGACCGTGTCGAACAATGCTGTGGCAGCAATACCGAAAGAAAGCAGTGATAGTGCTCCTCCATCAATCAACGTCTCAAGACCAGCTACACCGCCTCTCGTAGTAGTCAGTAGCGTGCAAGGATCGGAGAAGATTTCTGAAAAGCCTGGACTGATCAAAGAGGAGCCATCGACAGCCCAAGCAGAAAGCAAGCGTGTCGAGCTCGCACCGACGAAGGAACAAGACCCGGCTAGTATCAATGTCAACGTTAGTGAGCAGCTGTCAGCGCCGGCAAAGGCCCCTGCTCGCAGGTTCTCCATATTTCCTTCGTTCTTTCGCTCTTCCTCCTCATCCTCGTCGACAGGCGACAAGACTCCAGCATCGCCTTCCAAGTCTCGGTCGCGAGCTCAATCGCAGTCATTGGACCTTCCCTCAACCAATTTCCCGCAAGGTTTACTCGCAGAGTCTGTGCCTGCTTCACAACCTCGAAATATACCTCTGTCCCATAGTATTCTTCCAGAAGTGGGGCAGAACATAGGAGACATCACATTCACTTCTCTCTTCGACATCAATGCTAGTCCGAGCAAGAAGGCCATGAATCGGAGTAGGGCTTCGACGAGATCGAGTATCGCTTCAACTATAGGGTCGCAGGTCTTCTTGCCGTCGAAGAAGCGAAGTATGTCGTTAGTCAGACGTCAGGAAGGTAATGGAGGCTCTTCGCCTGACCTATCGTCCTCGCCCGCGAATATCAACGATGCACAGGACTACCTGGCTCAGCGCAGAGCATCTCTGTCCTCTATATCATCATCACTTCCTGTCTCATCACCGATAGATAGGCTACCTGCAGCGACTGAAGTCAGCGCCCGGTCTGCGCGTTTGCAAAGATCAAACTCTGCAAGTTCTGGAGGATCACACAGCTTCTTGGCCTCTCGGCCCACCGTCACCCGCTCGAGAAGCAGCTCAACCTTCACTTCTCGTAGTCTGGCGAATAGCAGTTGTGCGATGTATGCGAACTACTTGCAGCAACCGGCAAATCCTAGTACTCTCAGTTTTGAGGGGACGACGAAAGCTACATCATCAAGTAGCCTGCCTGTCAGCCCTGCTATTACAGTCACTACTTCTGCACCCTTCTTTGATGAGGCAGGTCAAGCTGCAGATGTCAACGGGAGCGGGAGTGGTCGGAACAGTCCACTGTCTACGCTCACTGACGTAAATACGCTGCCATCGAGGCTGTCGATATATCGGAAGACTTCGATGGACTCAAAGATGGAAGACGGCCTTCCGTCACCAGCATCGCTTCTTTCGTCCCTCTCCCCAACAGCTTCCTCTCCTACCGCCAAAGCCGGTTCTTCATCATCGCCAATACTGCAGAAGACATTGCGAAGGCGTGCAAACACTGCCTCTTCTCTATCTTCTTCCTCGCCTGCTAGTAGTGCACCCGTACCTTCAGGCACCGCCCTATCTTCCAACAACTCCACCCAGACAAATCCAGCTTTGTCAGCCTCGACGTCTTCTTTCGGTACACGACCTTCGAGAAGCTACTCTTCGTCCCGTCTTTCCAGCTTCTTATCGTCCTCAACTACTTTCTTATCTTCTTCATCGCCAAATACATCCACGTCTTGGTTTGGCTCGAAAGATCCGAGACAATCAACAGATTCTGCTCCGATACCTTTACGAAGGGACTCAGATGACCCTTTGTCTGCAAGGCTGCGATCAGGCTCTTCCTCGTATCTAGGCTCGCCCAGCTTTTCTTTCGTCGGTGATTCTTGGTCATCCTCCTCCTCAATACCCTCTTCTTCGCCATATACTAGTACAGTTAACCTACCTCAGCCATCGCATTCCCTCCCAGATAGTCCCGTCACAAAAGGCTTGTTCGCAAGCACTTCTCCCGCAATCCAGACCAAGTCTGGCAGTGACGTAGCGCAGCCTCGTAGTAAAGCTCCTCGACCAGCTAGTAGTCTATCGGTGAATGTTGAGGAAGACGATACGCCAGCTATATATCTAGCTCGTCTTAAGGAAGCCATCAGCAAGCGGGAACTAGCTGTCGTCCTAGCTTCTTCTGGCGACGACTTCCATCTTTCTGCTCTTCGGCTATATCTCGAAGAATTCGACTTTAGGCAGGATCCTATTGATATAGCGCTCAGGCGCCTTTTGCTGGGTATGCACCTTCCCAGAGAGACGCAGCAGATCGATAGAGTCATGGAAGCCTTTGCGAAGAGATATATGGAATGCAACGATGGCTTGTTCACTACATCGGATCAGCCTTATATCCTCGCTTTCAGTCTTATCATGCTGCGTAAGCGGTCATTTTCTAATAGCTTGAGCGCACAACTCACGAATATCTCTGCAGATACCGATGCATTTAATCGCTCAAACAAGAACAAGATGACCAAACCAGACTACGTCAAAAACACCCGCATCGATGGTATCATGCCCGAGCTTTTGGAATATCTTTACGATAACATCACTTATACGCCATTCATCTACGCTGATGAGTAAGCTATCTTTCTTGCTCGTTTCCTTCTTATCCCACAGCTGATATTGTGCTACTTAGCGATGTCGATATCAACGGTCAGAAGATTGTCGGCGGTATCGGCATATCCGGCCTGTCGAGCTCCGTGCCTTCCAGTAGCAAAGGAAAGCTAGATGTATACTCGCTCATCTCGTCTCGAAGTCTGTCAAACTTGTCGGTCGAAGTCGGCATACCGTTGAAGAGTAAATACAGATTGGGCAATATGAAGCACGCTGCGTAGCTGACCTCTTCTTTGTAACAGATCCGTATTCTTATACAGGGACGGTAGCTTTCTTCGACTGCAGCGCTCTATACAATGCTTTCGCCCAGGCCCACGTAGTCGAGCTATCAGGACCCAATCGCAAGCTCTCCGACCCTGATGGCCCATCGGCTGGTCTGGCGCCCGCACAAGAGAGCCAACAGATGAAGATTGCCAAAGTCGGCATACTGGAAAGGAAGGATGACCTTGTAGAGGGTGGCAAGCGGGCTGCATCGAGGAAATGGAAAGCTTGCTCAGTGCTCTTGACGGGGAGCCAGCTACTACTCTTTGTAGGTGGCATCAATGCTACGGCTAGCTGCTCCAGTCAGGTTCTGACTCCTTTGCCTCTTTAGCGGGACACCGAAGTGGCCACTGCCATACTGGATCAGATACAAGAGAAGACGACAAGCGGTAAACACACTGCAACACTTTCGCTGCCACGAATGTCTACCCTCAAGCCGGACGGCATTATCTCCCTTCACAACGCTATCGGTCTCTACGACTTCACTTATAACAAGTACCCGAATGTCTTCCACATTCTCCAGCCGAGCGGTCGCAGAGTCTTGTTTCACACGAAAGATGAAGCCGAGCTGAATAGCTGGTTGAGCATCATCAATTACGCGGCCAGCTTCCGCACGACCGGCATCCGCATGAGGACAACCAGTCCCACAGAGGGGCCTCTTCCTGTTGTTTCTGCAAGTGCTCTGCACCACAGCTTGCCCAAATTACCGAGCAATAGAGCCTTTGCGGTGAAGGCTTCTATGGCTTCCTCAATCTCGGCAAAGAGTTGCTACTCGCCCGAAGAATTGGTATCAGCTCCAAGTGAGCTCGGAGTGATAGATGGCTTGCCAGCTCAACAGCACAATGCCTACCTTTCGGAAACATTCGTCTTCGACAAGAACACAACTTCGGATCTGCTCTCAAAAGACGGCCATTCGCGCAAGTCCGGGTCACGAGGCGATATCATCAGGGTAGGGCATCAATTCCGACTTGCTTTCAAGATAGTCTGTTATTGACTATCGAAATTCTAGGCCAAAATAGTCGAGCTTGAGGATGGCATCAAGGCAGAGCAGGCTACTTTAGCCAGCGATCTGAGGATAGTCCGCAATCTGGCTATCCTTACACCCTTCGCAAACCCTACTCGCCAACGGATCCAACTTGCTCTTCAACCAGTCAGCCGAAGAATCAAAGCTTCCAGGCAAAACATCGCCAGACTTGTCTGCTGTAGAGAGGTGCTCTGCAGAGATCTATTGGCATCCGAGCGCGAGATACTTCGCGAGAAGCAGGCCTCGCCACTGCCTCCGCTGAGTAAAGGCCTGGACATGGAAAGTAGCGGCTCGCAAGATAGCAAGCGAGACGTACCGGCCGGCTCTCCCATGATCCGGTCAACTTCAGGCGACGAGCTAGGGAGATTGATACAGTCTCCTAGCCTATTACGCCGTAGCTATACTGCTGATAGCCGCAAAGACGACGATGTTTCGCAAAATGCGCACAACAATGGAACATTCACACCGCCCATCATGTCAGCAGCTGTTCTAGCATCATCACCAGTTAGATTCGGACATTCTCCTGTTATTGCATCGGCAACCTTCGAAGCGGTTCCGGAAGAGCAGGAACATGAACAACTGCCTCTACCATCTCCAATATCCCCCGCTGGCGAACTGTTCTTCGATGCTGAAGAGAAGGTAGAGCCCGAGTCTTCACAAGGCAAAATATAGCTTGAATCATTTGTCCATGAATGTGTATCGCATCGACCGTCTATGGTATTCGAATTTCCTTCTAGCTTGTACTTCTACTGCGCCAGGTGTTGTTGACATTTCGACGCAACATGCTGTCTCTGTATCTTTAGTCAACGTAGTGTAAGCAGCAGTATCGCAAGTGATCGGATCAACAACAGTTATACTATGAAGTAATTGCTACTGCACTGAATACGGCCCTGATGTCCTTCAGGTGTCTGGATAGCTCTCCCCGAGTATGTAGCAGCTCCTCTGCCAGTGTCGTAACCTTGCGCGTTGAGGAGTTATAGAAACTCCGCACAGCGGCTCCGTCTGCAGTAATGAATCAGCACAATGAGCCAAGTAGGGTATCTATGAGAGCACACCTGTGATGCAGTATGCCCGCAGGATTTGGCATTAAACGCCGTGCGAAGCCGCTCACGAGAAGGTGAGGTTGAGGCGGACCTGTGTCTTTCCGGCAATGAAGAGAGAAGGGAGAATTACACTAGGTGTCCTACTCTCCTTTCATCTCGTATGCCGWSTYCYKCWT